>CM023488.1:23290804-23953008 GCA_013339685.2 Hyalomma asiaticum | reverse complement strand
AAAATGGCCGACTTACAACCCATTTTTCTTGAAAATGGTAAGTCTATAGCCTTGGGAAATAATGAAAATCGAGTAAAACACGATATCGTTGCAATCCGGCCATTTTCGTTCTATTTGCACGGGGTCCCATTTTTCTTAAAAATGGTAAGTCTATAGCCTTGGGAATTAATGAAAATCGAGTAAAACACGATATCGTTGTAATTCGGCCATTTTCATTCTTATTGAACGGGGTCCCATTTTTCTTAAAAATGGTAGTCTATAGCCTTGGGAAATTAATGAAAATCGAGTAAAATACGATATCGTTGTAATTCGGCCATTTTCGTTCTATTTGCACGGGGTCCCATTTTTCTTAAAAATGTAAGTCTATAGCCTTGGGAAATTAATGAAAATCGAGTAAAATACGATATCGTTGTAATTCGGCCATTTTCGTTCTATTTGCACGGGGTCCCATTTTTCTTAAAAATGGTAAGTCTATAGCCTTGGGAAATTAATGAAAATCGAGTAAAACTACGATATCGTTGTAATTCGGCCATTTTCGTTCTATTTGAACGGGGTCCCATTTTTCTTAAAAATGGTAAGTCTATAGCCTTGGGAAATTAATGAAAATCGAGTAAAATACGATATCGTTGTAATTCGGCCATTTTCGTTCTATTTGCACGGGGTCCCATTTTTCTTAAAAATGGTAAGTCTATAGCCTTGGGAAATTAATGAAAATCGAGTAAAACGCGATATCGTTGTAATTCGGCCATTTTCATTCTATTTGAACGGGGTCCCATTTTTCTTAAAAATGGTAAGTCTATAGCCTTGGGAAATTAATGAAAATCGAGTAAAATACGATATCGTTGTAATTCGGCCATTTTCATTCTATTTGCACGGGGTCCCATTTTTCTTAAAAATGGTAAGTCTATAGCCTTGGGAAATTAATGAAAATCGAGTAAAACACGATATCGTTGTAATTCGGCCATTTTCATTCTATTTGAACGGGGTCCCATTTTTCTTAAAAATGGTAAGTCTATAGCCTTGGGAAATTAATGAAAATCGAGTAAAACACGATATCGTTGTAATTCGGCCATTTTCATTCTATTTGAACGGGGTCCCATTTTTCTTAAAAATGGTAAGTCTATAGCCTTGGGAAATTAATGAATATCGAGTAAAATACGATATCGTTGTAAGTCGGCCATTTTCGTTCTATTTGCACGGGGTCCCATTTTTCTTAAAAATGGTAAGTCTATAGCCTTGGGAAATTAATGAAAATCGAGTAAAACACGATATCGTTGTAATTCGGCCATTTTCATTCTATTTGAACGGGGTCCCATTTTTCTTAAAAATGTTAAGTCTATAGCCTTGGGAAATTAATGAAAATCGAGTAAAACACGATATCGTTGTAATTCGGCCATTTTCATTCTATTTGAACGGGGTCCCATTTTTCTTAAAAATGGTAAGTCTATAGCCTTGGGAAATTAATGAAAATCGAGTAGAACACGATATCGTTGTAATTCGGCCATTTTCATTCTATTTGGACGGGGTCCCATTTTTCTTAAAAATGGTAAGTCTATAGCCTTCGGAAATTAATGAAAATCGAGTAAAACACGATATCGTTGCAATCCGGCCATTTTCGTTCTATTTGCACGGGGTCCCATTTTTCTTAAAAATGGCAAGTCTATAGCCTTGGGAAATTAATGAAAATCGAGTAAAACACGATATCGTTGTAATTCGGCCATTTTCGTTCTTTTTGAACGGGGTCCCATTTTTCTTAAAAATGGCAAGTCTATAGCCTTGGGAAATTAATGAAAATCGAGTAAAACACGATATCCTTGTAATTCGGCCATTTTCATTCTATTTGAACGGGGTCCCATTTTTCTTAAAAATGGTAAGTCTATAGCCTTGGGATATTAATGAAAATCGAGTAAAACACGATATTGTTGCAATCCGGCCATTTTCGTTCTATTTGAATGGGGTCCCATTTTTCTTAAATATGGCAAGTCTATAGCCTTGGGAAATTAATGAAAATCGAGTAAAACACCATATCGTTGCAATCCGGCCATTTTCGTTCTATTTGAATGGGGTCCCATTTTTCTTAAAAATGGCAAGTCTATAGCCTTGGGAAATTAATGAAAATCGAGTAAAACACCATATAGTTGCAATCCGGCCATTTTCGTTCGATTTGAACGGATTCCCATTTTTCTTAAAAATGCAAGTCTATAGCCTTGGGAAAATGATGAATATCGTGTAAAATATGACACCGTTGTAATTCGGCCATTCTCGTTGGATTTGAACGGGGTCCCATTTTTCTTGAAAATGGCAAGTCAATAGCCTTGGGAAATTAATGAAAATCGAGTAAAATACGATATCGTTGCAATCCGGCCATTTTCGTTCTATTTGAACGGGGTCCCATTTTTCTTAAATATGGCAAGTCTATAGCCTTGGGAAATTAATGAAAATCGAGTAAAACACGATATCGTTGCAATCCGGCCATTCTCGTTCTATTTGAACGGGGTCCCATTTTTCTTAAAAATGGCAAGTCTATAGCTTTGGGAAAAAGAAGAAGAAGAAGCCGCCTGGTGCAGATGTTTTGACATCGGCTCTGGATTTCAGCAGTGTTTTCGAGTGGTTCTCCCTGTGGCACCGGTTTCCTTATGCCTTAATCGACGCGGCACGTCACGAGGACTCCGCCGGTACCGCATTTTCGTCGGTGGAAGGACTTTTCGCCGTTTTGTGAGTGTCTGAACCACGGCGGGTGGGCTTAGGCTTACTCCCGCACTCGTGGGGCTTGGAACCCAGGATGGACGTTGTGGAAGGAGAAGAGATTTCTTACGAAGAGGCATGCGACCCGGGATGGAAGGTGGCGTACGGTCGCCGGCACGGAAGGCGCAAGGGCGAGTACTCTTTGGCTCAAGACAGTGAAAATACAAGTGGCAGACGGAGGGACGGTGGCCGCACCGCCGCACCGCGCGACGCGATACGACGCGTCACCGCTGCTTCAAGGCTCCCTCGACTGCCGAGGGACACTTTTCGCATCATAGTCAGACCGAGGGACGGTCTGAATGTCAACAAGATAAGTAAAATACGGTTTGAGCAAGCTTTGGCCATGGCGGCGGCCTTGGCTCCAGCCGAAATCGAAGAGGACACGATGTGTCCGAATGGAGTCCAGAACATCTTTGTCGTGTGTACCCCGCATGAGAAAAATGCGGACGCTTACGCCAGAGTGCAACAAATCCGGCTCGGCGAAGGCACGTTCGGGGTGGCTGCGTACCTGGCCCCACCGGAAAATACGTGCAAAGGAGTCATAAGAGGAGTCGACGTGGAACTCAGCGAGGCTCAACTTAGAGCGAGAATTGTAAATCATCGGAACCCAGGCGCGTTAGAAGCCAGAAGGATCAAGAACACTACGGCGGTGGTGGTGCTTTTCGAAGGCATGAAGGTACCCAACTACGTGGCTTGCGGGGCGACCTTATTTCGCTGCACACTCTACCGACGCCACACGGAAGTTTGCTACTCATGTGGAGGACTGGGACACCGGGCTGACGTGTGCCCCAACCCGGGATGCAAGTGGTGCCGCAGCTGCGGCATACGATCGCCGCCTGAAGATCACCAGTGCGATCCGAAATGCACCTTGTGCGGTGGCCCGCACCCTACGGCAGCCAAGGAATGCAGGGGCAAATTTCAAGTACCCTATATCGTCAGAAGACGACGACGACAACGGCGCCGACGCGCCGAGCAGCTGCAGGTGGTCCTACAGTCTCGTGACACGCCCGACGTCAGCACGGCGCGCGACAGGAGCCGCTCGCGTACGCCAGCTGCACGGGAGTTCAGCACCAGGAGAAGCCGCTCTCGCACGCCAACTGCGCTGAAGCGCGGCGCAACCAGGAACCGCTCTCTATCCAGAGGGCAGTCGGTGTCCAGGAACCGCTCTCGATCCAGAGGGCAGTCGGTGTCCAGCGTGAGGATACAGGAGGTGCCTACCTGGGCGGATCGTGCCAAAGAAAAGAAGGAGCAGCAGAGACCCAAGGAGGTAACGCGGTCGGCTTCGCCAGAGCATGGTAGTAAGACGCGCGTAGACGCATTACTTAAAGAAGTTAAGGAGCTTAGGGAGGAGGTACGCCGACTCAAAGCCGCCAAAGCAAACGCTAAAGTCGGTGAAATAGAGATGAGAAACGAGACGCCAGAGGTAATCGAACAAGCGCCCCGCGTAGGACTCAGTAAAGCAAAGCGTAAGGCACCCCTACCTGAGGAGGAGTGCGAATCGGAAGCGTCTGACGGAGACGCTCAGCAAAGAAAGATGTTGGAGGAACTGCTTAGGATCAGTAGAGAAAATCAGGAAAGCATAAAGCTCTTGGTACAAAGAGTGACGGTACTGGAGGAAAAGGCGGCCATTAGGGCCAAATCCAAGGTGCGAGGGCAGAGCAAGACACCAAATTACACAGAGGGAGCTCCGGGCGCGGAGCAAAACATGACAATGTAGCATCATGGCGGGCGATCACAAAGAGCTTGTAATCTGGCAGTGGAACTGCGCTAGTTTTCAAAAGCGCAAGGCTCCGCTACGTCAGTTTTTGGCGGCTCAGGTGGAAAAGCCGCAGATTTTGCTATTGCAGGAGACACTATGTGACGAACCTACCCTGCCTGGCTTCAAGACTGTGTCGGTCAGGAACGAGGGAGGCAGAGGACTAGCCACAATGATAAGGAAAAATTTAGTCTTTAATGAGCACCAAATTCAATCTGGACGGGGTAAGATGGAGGCCCTTCTCGTGGAGGTTATACCGAACGGGTGGCTTAGGCAGAGCGTCTTTGTGCTTAATGTCTATAGCCCTCCATCGGACCAGAGACAGACGTTTAAGTCCCTGCTTAGGCAGGCGCTGTCAATAGCCAGGCACTCTCCCTTGATAGTTGCCGGGGATTTTAACGCCCCTCATAGTGCATGGGGTTACGCCAGACAGACGGTAAAAGGAGCGAATCTGGCGAGAATACTGGATGATCTCGCGTTTACGGTAATCACAGACCCTGGTTTCCCCACTAGGCTGGGCACGTCGGTGGCACGAGACACAACGCCTGATTTGGCATTTGTCAGAAACGTTGGGAACGTCATTTGGTCCAATAAGCAGGAGAACCTGGGCAGTGACCATTTTATAGTGTCAGTAGCATTAACGGTAGACGCCTGACCAGCCAAGGTATTTCGAGTCACAGACTGGAATGAGTTTAGAAAACTTAGGAAGGAGCGAACAAGTACATTTTCCTCGTTTAGCGAGGCAATAGCCTCACTCATGGCAGACGTAGAGAGGGCAACTAAAGTAGTAGAAACTGACGCGGACGTATCCAGAATGGACCCGCACCTAGCGCATCTGTTAGAGGCCAAATCCTCGATTCTTAAACGATGGAAAACACAAAGACTAAACCGCAGGCTGAGGAAAAAAGTAGCGGAGCTTAACAGGGAGATCGAAAGATACTGCGTGGAGCTCAATAGGCTCCAATGGGACGAGGTCTGCGCGGCAGTAGACGGGTCCATGCGCTCAGGGGGGAAATGGAACCTCCTCAAGCACCTCCTGGATGACGCGCAAACTAAGAGGAACCAAAGGCAATCACTTAGCAAAGTTATACACAGGCACAAACAGCAGGGAGGTACTGAGCAGTCGCTATTGAATGCAATCGCGGATAGATACCTCCCCATTGGACCGACGCACGAAGAAGATTATCCGCTGATCGAGTGCGCGACAGTAGAGGACTTGGACGCGCCCTTCACAGAATCGGAGATCAGGGCGGTGCTCCACAATTTAAATAGCAGATCAGCTCCGGGTCCCGATAAGGTTTCTAACAGGCTATTACGGAACCTGGACGATAAGGCAGTGGAATTACTAACTAAGGAGGTCAACGAGGTATGGGATGCAGGACAGGTGCCCGACGATTGGAAGGCGGCTACGGTAATACTCGTTCCAAAATCCGGAAAACCCTTAGATCTCGATAACATGAGACCGATATCATTAACTTCGTGCATAGGCAAGGTAGCGGAGCACGCAATTTTAAACAGGGTGTCCGGGTACATAGAGCGTCAGGACCTCTTCCCACATAATATGGTAGGTTTCCGGCCCGCTCTATCGACGCAGGACGTTATGCTGATGCTGAAAAAGCAAATCTTTGATAACGGCACCAGTGATGTGAGAGGTATTCTAGCCCTGGATCTAGCTAAGGCGTTTGACACAGTGTTGCATCGGTACATACTGCAGGCCACGGCGGGGATGGGCCTAGGAGTCAAATTCCAGGCCTTTGTCAGGTCCTTTCTCATGAATAGAACAGCTACAATTCAGGTGGAGCAAATACGATCAAATGTGTACGAATTAGGTGCTCGGGGTACACCCCAGGGTTCAGTCATCTCACCCCTGCTGTATGAAAGGTCTTTCAGACAGGCTGAGCGGCCTTCGAGGCATAGGCCACGCACTCTACGCCGATGACATCACAATTTGGTGCCCAAGTGGCTCCCTAGCAGAATTAGAGCAAGCTCTACAGGCGGCCTTGCATGAGACGGAGGCTTATCTAGCGGACACTGGTCTCAAGCTGTCTCCGAGTAAGTCGGAACTGTTACTTTACCGACCGGCTAGGCAAGGAGTTAGGCATCTCACGCCCCTAAGCCAGCTACCCTTGGAATTATACACGCATAACGGGCAGAAAATTCCCAGAGTTGACTCTGTCAAGATCCTAGGCCTGCTTATAGACGCTAGGGGATGTAATGCCAGAACAATTACCCACGTTACAGCCAAGACTGAGAACATGTTAAGATTAATCGCTAGGGTATCCAACCGAAAGAAGGGGTTAGGTGAGGACAACCTTCTTCGGATGTACCACGCATTTCTACTCAGTCATATTAACTATGTTGCGTCAGCTCTCGTATGGACGAAAACGGAAAAGAGCAAGTTAAACACAGTCATGCGCAAGAGCATCAAGAGAGTACTAGGCTTGCCGATTACCACGAGCTCAGACAGGCTAGACCAACTCGGAATGCACAATACCATAGACGAGATCATAGAGGCGCAGGTCACTGCCCAGGTGGTTAGGCTGTCGTCTACCCAAGCGGGCATGCGGATCCTGGACGAAGTTGGCATGGCTCCTAGAATAATGGAGGAACGGAGGATACCACTGACCCGGGAAACGAGGGCAACCTACATGGTGGGGCCCTTCCCGCGAAACGTACATCCACAGCATAACGAGGGTAGACGTAAAGCCCGTGCACGTGCCATCTTGAAGAGAGTTAGGGATGACATAGACTCCGCGGTCTTCGTAGATGCGGCGCAGTACGGGAACAGTAGAACATTCGCGTTATCGGTGGTAGACGGGCGCGGAGTGCTTCGCTCATCAGCCTCGGTAAGGGCGGCCACCCCTGGTATAGCCGAACAAATCGCGGTTGCGCTGGCCCTGTGTGACACAGAGCGTTTCTACGTTTACACCGATTCGCGAGACGCAATTAGGGCATTCGAAATGGGTAACCTCGCTCGAGAGGCGGCCTCCATTCTAGAGAAGAGGGCTTGCCCCGGTTCACATTATATTACGTGGTTCCCCGCACACATGGGGACGAACGTTCTTGAGGGCTTCCCAAACCTCAATGAGCTGGCTCACGACCGTGCGCGAGAACTCACGCGCCGCGGCGGTCTGGCGGCTCCGGAGGGGCAGGAAGAGGCTCAGCAGAACGACCCACTTCTCACATTCAATGAAATTACTAAACATTACCAAGTTGGCCGGAGAGTCTACCCTCTTCCTCATCCGAAGCTCAGCAGAGGTAAGTCAGTTACTCTACGAATGTTGCAGACGGGCTCTTTCCCGTCCCGGGGCTTCCTCAGTAAGCTATACTCGGACGTGGACCCTGGCTGTCCCGACTGCAGTGAAACTTTTTGTTCTCTGGCTCACATGCTCTGGCGATGTCCCGCGTTGCCTAACGACGTTCTCTCCAGCGAAGCTGAATGGGAGGAGGCCATCACAAGCACGGTGCTCCAAAAGCAAGCCCAGGCTATCTAGAGGGCCCACGAAAGGGCGGAGCGTCATGGCGTTCTTTCCTCCACGTGGGTGCGGCCAGCGGTTACAACGGCCTCCCGCTTGGGAGTCCTTACGTAGCTCCTCAGGATTAATTAAAGTTCATTGTCTGTCTGTCTGTCTGTCTGTCTGTCTGTCTATAGCCTTGGGAAATTAATGAAAATCGAGTAAAACACCATATAGTTGCAATCCGGCCATTTTCGTTCTATTTGAACGGCGTCCCATTTTTCTTAAAAATGGTAAGTCTATAGCCTTGGGAAATTAATGAAAATCGAGTAAAACACGATATCGTTGTAATTCGGCCATTTTCATTCTATTTGAACGGGGTCCCATTTTTCTTAAAAATGGCAAGTTCTTAAAATGGCAAGCCTTGGGAAATTAATGAAAATCGAGTAAAATACGATATCGCTGTAATTCGGCCATTTTCGTTCTATTTGAACGGGGTCCCATTTTTCTTAAAAATGGCAAGTCCCTTGGGAAAATAATGAATATCGAGTAATATGTGACATCGTTGTTATTCGGCCATACTCGTTCGATTTGAACGGGGTCCAATTTTTCTTAAAAATGGCAAGTCTATAGCCTTGGGAAATTAATGAAAATCGAGTAAAACACGAGATCGTTGCAATCCGGCCATTTCCGTTTTATTTGAACGGGGTCCCATTTTTCTTAAAATGGCAAGTCCTGGGAAATTAATTAAGATCGAGTAAAATATGACATCGTTGTTATTCGGCATATTCGTTCGATTTGAACGGGGTCCCATTTTTCTTAATAATGGCAAGTCTATAGCATTGGGAAATTAATGAAAATCGAGTATAACACGATATCGTATCGAAGTCTTGGGAAATTAATTAAGATCGAGTAAAATATGACATCGTTGTTATTCGGCCATTCTCGTTCGATTTGAACGGGGTCCCATTTTTCTTAAAAACGGTAAGTATATATAGCCTCAGGGAAATTATTGAAGATCGAGTAAAATACAACGTTGTAATTCGGCCAGTTTCGATTTGAACGGGGTCCCATTTTCCTTAAAAACGGCAAGTGTATAGCCTTGGGAAATTATTGAAAATTGTTTAAAACGCGACATTTTGGGCATAATTTTTAGCAGGCGTATTATTGGTCAGGAAGGCACGCAATATGCAGAGGAATATGTTATATGATGCTGGAAAACGCATTTATTGCGATTTCTGGTCGTGACAAAATTTTAGAAATAACCCAAGGTTTCTGGCCTTACCTCCAATGGCCATATTGGGAAAATTTTAGCAAGCGTATTATTGGTCAGGAAGGCATGCAGTATACAGAGGAATGTTATGCGAAGCTGGAAAACGCATTTATTGCGATTTCTGGTCGAGACAAAATTTCACATAAACGAAACCAAGACATCGCACAGCACTATAGACTATAGACTTACCTCGGAGTTACCTCCGATGGCCATTTTGGCCAACATTTTTGGCAAACGTACTGGTCTGGAAGGCACGCAATATGTAGAGGAATGTTATACGATGCTGGAAAAGACATTTATTGCGATTTCTGGTCAAGACAACATTTCAGAAAAAAGAAACCCGAGACTATAGACTTACCTCCGATGGCCATTTTGGGCAAAATTTTTAGCAAACGTATTATTGGTCAGGAAGGCACGCAATATGCAGAGGAACGTTATACGATGCTGGAAAACGCATTTATTGCGATTTCTGGTCGAGACAAAATTTCACAAAAAACCCAGGACTATAGACTTACCTCCGGTGGTGTTTTAGGCAACATTTTTAGCAAACGTATTATTGTTCAGGAAAGCACGCAATATGCAGAGGAATGTTATACGATGCTGGAAAACGCATTTATAGTGATTTCTGATCGAGACAAAATTTCACAAAATACCCAAGACTATAGAGTTACCTCCGATAACATTTTGGGCAACATTTTTTAACAACGGTATTATAAGTCAGTAACGCACGCAGTAAATAGAGGAATGATAGTCGATGCAAGAAAACACCTTTATTGCGATTTTTTGACGAGGCAAAATTCCACAGAAAACACAATGCCCTAAATGGCCAGCGGAGGTAAGTCTATAGGCTTGTGTTTTGTGGCATATTTTGTCTCGACCAGAAATCGCAATAAGAGCCTTTTCTCGCCTGAATATCATTCCGCTACTTGCCTCCGATGGCCATTTTGGGCAAAATGATTTGGAACCATTTAATTAGTTAGGCACACGCTTAATGGGCTGTGGAATGATATTCAACGTGTGAAAAGGCTTTCGATTTCTGGTCGAGAGAAAATTTACCGCAAAGCACAAGGAGATGACTCCTGCCTCCGAAATAGGAGTCTTGGGAAAGTTTTGTGGATCATTGTGGAAATCGACGTACTTGCTGATGATTTTCAGGTGAGACACCCACAGTGCGAGCGCGTTCATTAAACTTTTTGTAGAGATCTTGGATCCATGGCTTCACTTTCCAAGGCTGTAGGGTTACGTCTGAAAATAGCTTAAGTTACTAATTGATGGTTGTATTCACCTTAGGTGCCTATCATGAAGCTTCGACAGTAAGCTATCCGTGATGATTTGATGTCATTTCCGAGACACAGTGAAATTATCAAAGCTGTAGGCTTAGCGAGTAGCTGCTAGAATTTCGGAGGATATAGATTATATTGGTATGCTTGTTCTGTTTATCACAAATAGCTGGCGCCACTTGATTGCAACAAACCATGCTGCATGCTATTCGGTATCTGCTATGCCTTTGCCTATATACCGGTTTAGCAGACGCGCTAGATGTCTCTAATGCCACAGGCCTGGGTAGTGTGCGTTGTGAGTGCTCGCTGAAGAATTCCCCAGGCGGTCAAAATTTCTGGAGCCATCCGCCATGGCTTTTCTCTCCTTTCTATCTCTTTCACTCCCTTTCTCCTACCCTCAGGGACGACGAGACGTGTTCGCCCGAAGGTTGCCAAAAATAGCAGTGTCCTTTCCCAAACCGAATAACGATCAACATGACGTTCTCCAAGAAACACATTGCCACGGGCCGCAAGAGGCTCTCACATTTCAAACAATGTTGTGTGCGGAAGCACGCCGCTCCAAGACGCTGATGATCCCGTCGTGCACCCCGCGGTACATACGAATGGTGCGTGAACCGTAACACGACACTCCACTCGTCGAGAACGCGCGGCGACCTGCCCACTCACGGCAGCTGCCTCCTCGGATGGGACAGCCAGCTGCCAGGCTCCACCACGCAGCGTCGGCAAGAGGCCAGTGTGCGACACTGGTAGCACTCCCGCCTCCTGAAATCCTAGTTTTGCACTGCTTGAAACATTATCTTGCCTAAAAAATGAACCAAATTGAAAAATTCTTGCGGTAGAGTGCTCCCTAGTGGGCAGTTGAGAACCTTCATTGAATAACAAATTTGCTACGTGGGATGGTGAGGTAACGCTTCAATGCTAATCCCAGGATAACTAGGGTAGCTGCACACGCACAAGCCCTGCCAAGCTCGAGTATGTACCTTTTCACAGGAGGCATGGAGCACCGCCAGATTGGGCTGTGGCACGGCGGTAAGAAGGCTCGCGTCGTCTATTTCTTTCGTGCATGTGTGCGCTGTTTGATAGCGAAGACCAATAATCTCGGTAATGTGGCTACTACAAACTCTCGGCAGTGCTTTTTTGGGAGGTCACACGTGTTTAGCATAGCTGAGCCTTGTGGAGTCTTTTTTTTTTTTTTAACGTATGTGTGTTTATTTTGCTTCTCCACTTTAATATTATGATGATGGGATAGCCGGCTCTCATACAGCATACATTCCCATGTCCCACATTTAAACAAAAAAAAAAGCCGATTGGGGTCATGGTGGTGCCCAGGGAGCCTTTTGTGAAAAGGTGTATACTAGTTTTGCTCATTAAAACCTTTCCCTGCAAATTTCGAAACAATTAAAAAAAAAAACAAAATAGTGTGGGTGTGTCTAGACATCTATGAAGAGAACGTATGGAGAAATATAGGCTATAGAATATTTGTTTATAAAAGATGGAGTGCATGTTTTTACATCCGCGTGGGTTCACGTCTCTTTGCCAGCGTCTCAGCAGTGCAACTACGACGAGTAAGCGTTTCAAGTGCATGTAGTGTTTGACCGGATGAGGCGCTGATTTCACAGACGGAGGAAGTTCAGGAGCTAGAATGCACAGTGCAAACGCTTTCTGAAACACTTTGGCAACATAATTATTGGCAAATATATTAATTATTTAACTGTTAGTTTGTCTGCAATGAGTGAAACTAATTTGATGAGATAATCCACATTAAATATGTTAGATGTCCTAGCTAGAGAGCATTTTACTGCGTTGGCGTAACAAAATTTTCACACAACATGCAGGAAAAAAAGACCCAGAAGGGAGCAGTGCCAATAAAAAAATTGTCAGTGAAGGGGTTAATAATTACAAGGTGTACAAATGCTGCTTTCTTTTGCTTGTCTTACTGAGTCCATTGTACATAGAGCAGCTCGAGACCTCGTATGCCTCAGCAGCTGCAATGACGACAGTACACTCGTTTGACAGACAGGTTTGTTATTTGACAGAATGTTCACCCACTTTCTTTACAGACACACAGTTTCGCCATTAACGCTTCTTTTTCAACAGACAACAAGCGAAGCAACAGTAAAGCTCTTGTACAGCGTGCACTTATGGATTTCACTCGTGCTGGGATGCAACATGTTGATTACACATTCACTTAGCGGTAGAAAATAATTTGTGGTGGCGCTACCGAGGCTCCTTTTTTTTATTTAAACGCTCTAGCGGCGCTACTAGTGGCTGCAAGGCTATTCTTTCAGCAGCGTTGTTTCATGCGGCTCGGAGTCGTGGAATTCCCTGGAAAGAGAAACGTTTAAAAAGTTTGTGTAATGCAAATTGCGTGCAGCGAATTCGATAGAACATAAAGTGTGCTGCTATCTGAATAATAATTTTCTAATAAATAATAATCTCGGTTGACTTTAGTGATTCTCCTAGCTCCAAACTTTACATGCCACAAGAGACTATGAGATCGGACTGCACACTCCCATCTTCTGAAGAACATCTTTGTAAAGGAGACGCAGCTGTCCTGCCCTGCTACAACATTGATGGTCAAGCTCTGCACGGTACCATACAACGAAACAACATGTAACGGCTCTACCGTCATCTGTCCCTCCAATGTGTACAACTGTTCGCCATTCCAAATGAGTATGTTTCAGCCCACAATCCCTCCAATGTACGAGCACAGACATCATCCCCGTGGGATCCTGCGTGAGACTCAATACCGCACACAAATTCTCAAGCCCAAAACTACGCAAGAACACAGCACTACTTATTGCCCTAGGCTCCTTAGCTTGTTCTGTTAAATCCTGCACTCCGTTTTGTGCTCGGCATGCGAACGTAATGAAGCTGTGAATAAAGAAAAAAAAAAAGTGGCTGATCCAACTGTCAGAGGAAGCAGCATAACACGAACGTGAAATGCGTCTTCACATGAGCAGTAAAATTTAAATGTTTATTGTACACCAATATGAACTTGCCCACTTCTATCGGTGTTTCACTGGTACGGCATCGTTTGATCTGGATGAAACCTCATTCATGTACCGCTCCCATAACTTCCATCACCGTGACCATCCCCTCATGGTAAATAAAGTAGTTCATGTAATAAGTGGACGCAGTCGACGGTAAATGCCGAGCAAAAAAGGCATCAATCATGCTTACTGGTGCCCCATTGGCCCGTCGATGTCGTTACTGTACTTGGGTGCTTAATGCAGCAGTTTTCTTGTTCCCATCATACTCGAAGAGCAGTCGGTGCGAAAACGCCGTGTGCGACGGGTGTGGAACGGTGCCGCCATCTGGGAGAGGCAAAGTAAAGCCACGTGGCTTCACTTCACCTCTCGTGGGTGGCGGCACCGTTCTAGGCAATGTGCGCCTTGATGTGCACGTGCAGAGCCGCACGAATGCATCAAGGGAGAGAGAATCCCGGCATAAAACACTTTTGCATTAAAATAGATGGGTGACCCTAATTCCTTCCTTATGTGTCTCTTCGTGGCACTCACACAATGTCCAAACGCTCTGTACTACAAATTCCCGTGCTCTTCTTTAATTATCCTTCATGAATTAGCATGATGGTTTAATACCCCATTAGTATAGAATACCTATGCTTTGACATTATATCTATCATACACAACTCGTAACATGTACTCTTTGGCAGAGCTTATATTTTTGTACTTCCATTTTGTAATGCATTTCATAACATGTTTTCATGCGCAATGTGAATGGGAATTAATTTTCATTAATTATCCCAATAGTTAATGAAAGCCTCTTTAGTACAGAAGACCTATGCTGTGATACAATATCAATCATACTTAGGGTTGCTCGTTTTCTGGTAAAACCCGACTTTACCCAATTCTTACACCCTGAATGTATTAAGGAAATTTGGGTTAAACTCAGCTTTCCCCAGAATTCCAATATCCCGATGACAACCTTTTATTTTATCATGCACATAGTTTGCACTGTCCATGTGCTATAGCAAAACAACCTAGGACAATGAAGTTACATCCCACTCGCTTATGTGAGCTCCAGTGATGTAAAGTTCATTTCACAGGCTGTTGCTGCTGCACGTTACAATCTAAAATTGGTGCAGCAGACAAGTTAGTGCATTGACAAGCGCTGTGTAACCCCCCAGAGCAACACGACACCACATATTCAACACCATCGTATGCAAATATGGATCGCAACACGTCAGATCATGGTTGAAACATGATCGGCGCAATATTTGATATATCGGTTCGATATATCGAATGCGGTGGTCCACAGGTGTTCGATATATGTATTCGCCATCCCTATACTTTGGCACTGAATTTTGAAGGGAATTTTTCAACTGTTCGATATACCTGAGTTTGGTATATCGGGGATCGACTGTATATGGTTTAAATAAGCGAACTTCGTTTCTGGCTTACCACATTGCTGATGTATAGAAAGGCTTTCTATGGAACAGCTTTAGTTTAGGCAGCAGAAATTTTCCTTTAAAAGATGATAGCAATGTTTTTGGTTGCTTCTGTTTTAATATCCCAGTAGTTCAGTGGAACTCTTTTCTGTTCCTTGTCACTTGTTCCCCCCAATGTAATGCCTGGCAGAGTGGGCACTCTGTAAATAAATAAGAAGCCAATAGGCCAAGTAACCCAGCAGTCCTTAAACTCACTTGTAGCAACGGCGGCAGTAGAGGTCATTAGAGCATCCATGGCAGCGCAGGACAGCGTCTTCATTACATATCACGCACCACGGAAGCTCCTCAGCTTCCTGAAGGAAATAAACAGATTTTGCATAGGCTGTTCTTAAGCATTCATGAGGAACTCAACAATACAGAAAGGGACATCTGCGTCCTTGAAGGCGTGCAGACACCAAAGTCCGACAAACTGACTGCAGCATAAGCTTCGCATGCTTACAAGAAACACCATGACGACTTTAGACTGCTGAACGAATGTCTTAAAGGTAATTTATTTGAATTTCAAAACCTACAGACAAAGTGCATCTCCCTTTTGCTGGCACACTGCAATAGCATCAGCAAAATGGCACACCAAAGATCAACATCAAAGACCAAGAGGGGTGATGCTGGAAACATTTACGGCAGTAATGGCAACATCTTTGAGGAAGCCTTTTACAGCAGACAACAAATCGGGCCACTGTTTGTACCACTTTTGTAGTGTACGCGATGTGAACATCGCTTGATACACATCTGCTTCAACATTCCCAAGTTTCCAGCACTTTTCGTGGAGTTTTTAGAACTATGAACTTCATCCTATAAAGTGAGAAACATTAAATTATTGGTCCCATACCTGCACACATGCCTGCCATTATCGTCCCCGATAACAGTCTTTGAGAAAGATATCATAATTATCATAGAAGATTTTGGTGTCCACACTCCTCCAAGTTACAACTTACAAGGCTGGTACTGAACCTCATTAAAAAAAATGTGCAACAAATTTTTAAAAAGCATAGTGTATTTGCAGTCCTTAGAAAACAATACACTCGAACTTCGTTATATAACGCAATGGGATATAACAAAATAATGCATATAAAGAAGTAAATACAGTGGAACCCCGTTGTTACGTTCCTCACTGCTGCGTTTTCCCGGCTGTTACGTCTTTTTTCATCGGTCCCGGCATAGCTCCCATAGGATCCCATGTATTGCGAACCCCGCTGTTACGCCGCAACTGTGGGCCTGTTCCCGCATGTGCGTCGCAACCTGGCTCGCCGTACCCGCCCGGGCACCGCTATTTTGACTTGACTTTGGACAGTCTTGGTTACGCTTGTAGGAATCGCCGCGGGCAGGGCGTTTCCTCCCCGCTTCGACGGCAGGCGTCCCGATAGGGGTGACGTTATCGCCTCCGAGTGACGGAGATGGACCGGGCTCGTTTGATCTTTGCTTAGCCGTTTTCGTCGCCCCCACTCGCGTGCTTTTATTCTAGCGACCGTACTTTGGGCTCCGGGGGCTTCCGGAGAAAATAATCGGAAAAAGGACATCACACTCGCAGCCCCTTTTGCGTATGACTGCGCTCGCCTGCGCAGCAAGGGGCGCGGCCTGTCGCGGCTGTCCAGTCTGTCCGTGCACGCGCCGGCGTGCTGGTTCGGGCCGGACGGCGAGCGCAAAATATACGAGGATTTTTTTTTTTGTAAAGCTGACTATCAGGGGTGCGCAAATTATTCGAGGGCGCAAATTATGCGGGTAAACACGGTAAACAAGCGCTGAAGACGGAACGTGAAAGCGCTATCGAGCGATCGCGGACCCGACGTGACCAGCCGTACTCGCAATCGCAAACCGCGCGCGGGGTGCCGGAACAAGATGCGGTGATCACAGTGACTGGGGCGACTTGCCTCCGAAATTGGCGCGTCATGCTGGAACTAAGCCTCAATGACAACAGTTTTGATTGCGATCTCTGAGGCCACACTTTCTCTCATCGGGGCGCCGGAGGCTATAATGGCGGCCCATTCACTGCGCTTGACAGCCGCGAATGGAGTCCGAATTATCGAATTTAGAGCTAGAAACCATCCGAAGTATTGGTCGTCTTAACACACTAAGTCTATGGGGGCAGTGGCGGCACTGCGCGGCTGTCCGAATTATGGGTTGGCGACCTTGATGGCTCACCTTGCTGAAACAAATTGTTTGAAGTCAAAGCGGCCCTGTCCTCATTCATTTTCAGAGCTTTCCTCACTCTTGCGTTTTCCCAGCTGTTACGTTTTCTTTCCCCTGTCCGCTGAAAAATGTATGAACGGGGTTCCACTGTAATATTGTCCTTCAAACCCCCATACAGATACATGCATTTGAAACCTCATTTTAACAAAGTAAAATTGACCTTTTAATGAATATAACAAACTAAAACTGTCTCTCAATCAAGCTTGGGTAGTGTTTCTTTGCCCCCTTGAAACTACTAATGGTGCTTTCAGGTGTTTTTCTCCCAATTCATAATAAAAATAGCGTTTTTTACTACCCATAGTCCTAAGGATCGTCTCTTAGTGTCTTTCTGTTACATTAAACCCTGAAACTGCTGTTCTTAGGGTGGTTCCCCCACTTGAAAATGCTTTCATTTTGGTAGACTCGAACACCGCTTCTGGTACCACAGCATCACTTCACACATAAGAATACTTTGCATAAGAAATCAGTGCAGTCAAGCGAGCCTTACCAACCTCCCCGCCTTCATCCAAGCCGAGCTCTTGCAACTCGTCGAGTTCCTCAAGCCTCGCTTCTTCGAGAACCTGCAACCAAGTCACGAGCAAATGAGGCCTTTTTTGTTGATGGTGGTCGTAGAATCATAGCATTCCCATTCTAATTTGCCAAGTTCTGGATTCTTTTTCACTTCCTGTAACAGACACACTTGCTCTGGCATGTTTCTGCCCTCAGGCAGGTCAACTGGGCCTGAAACAGCAAAAGCACTAGTTTGTGTGCTGTGCCACACGTTTTCCATTCCAATGTTGCCTTTCTTGCCCATGTTTATAAAGCCTCCATGGTTTTTCTTGTCTGCGTCCATTGTATCCACTTAGCTATCTCCATTTCTCTGACTTTCAGATTTATTACAGCTCACCGTCACTTTACATCTTCAGTTATGCAGTTAGCTCATTGCTAACGTCATCTTTTCGTAAATTTCGTGTTGGGGCATTTTAGGTACAGATATCTTAACTCTAGCCACCCACTTAATTTCATTCACATATATCAACCTTTCTTAAAAAGCTAATCATGATCCGTGCTTTTATTCACTCCAAATGAAACCCAATCCGCGTCCCGTTGCGCCACCTTATTTCTGTTCCGTTCCTATGGGATCCCCAAGGATGATCTAAAGAAAAGCCCCAAAAGTGAAGCCAAGACTCCACCCTCTTACCAGGGACAAGAAGAAACCTTAGCTTACTGTGAAGAAATGCAACGCTTTCTTCCTGTGCCCTGTGAGTTTGATGGCTACTTTTCTGCTGAGAGATACTGCTCCGTATATGCCCTTGTGTTGCTGGTTTTTTTGAGAAGCCTCAAAAGGCTTGATAAATGCAATTAGAAATCACATCATTATTAATGCATAAGCGTTAGTTTCATAAAAAAATATAATCTGTTTACTAACAATTATCATACCCTTTACATCAAGAGTGCAAGAGCACTTCACGTCTAATCGGGCAACATCTGCCACAATATGGCAGATGGGCAATGGGCAACCATGGGCAACTGCAGGCTTCCCCATTCCCGGTAAGACGTGAGAGCTTCCCTTTTGGGATTCTCTGAATTCTTGCAGGTCCCAATACCGATCGGCCCTCTGATTTTGAGGTACCATCCAATTCTCACAAAATCTCCCATTTCAAGCACGACTCTGTAAGCAGATGTTCACTGGTGCCGTTACCCCCTTTCAAATTGCACATACGGCCTCATATTTATTGCAAAGCTGTGGGCTCTATGTTTCATTATTGTTGCCCATCCATTTGGCAAAAGCCCAGGAAGCTTTAAATCAAGTGCCTCAATATCTTGGGTTTTGTCAAGAAGCTCGCAAAGGAAACATTAAATGATTAAAAAAAATAAATCTTTGTGACAAGAATGCAATGCAGTTTTCCTGTGCACTGAAATTGCTGTGTTTGAAAATTCGTTTTGCAAGACACGAAAATTCTCGCTCTATTTGCAACAACACTGCTGCAGTTAGACTAAAACGCTGAATCATGACACTTTAAGAAACTTGGGTATGTTAGTGATATCTTGCCAAACGAACACAGTCAAGATGGGTACACACACGATGTTGACTTCTGACAGTACTGTTAAGGAGCAGACATTGTAAGATGTCAGCATAAAGAATGCCTGTCTACTCGTGCCTTTCATCTTTCATGCTGTTCTCATTTCGCGCCAGTGATTCACGCCAGGACCTCACCTTGGCCACAATGGCATCTGCTTCTGCGTTGTCATCCGAATCGGGTTCGCCGTCGTCTTCCGTTTTTCGACCTGCAAACAAAATGCTCCTGTAATATTGCAAGTTCGCTGCACAGTGAAAGCTGTAGCATCCCATCGCTGTGGCCTGACATCAAGTGTACTCAATCATGAGAACATGCACTCATATAAATTGACTTTGCAGGCACAAATGTAATGACGCATGTGGTTGAGCATCGATACAAGAGTGAACTGGTGAGTGAGTTGATGCATGAAGTGACTTTTCATGAGTGAGCGAGTGTCATGCTCCCGTCACGCTCAATACTAAATTTAAATGCGAGCGCAAATAGGTGGATGCTGCGAGCATGAACATCAGTCGGACACTGGAAGTAAGAGCACCATCACATGAGCTATTTACAGCTGAATATGAATCTCAACGAGCACTACTAAGTTCTACCATGACGACAACACTCCGGTATCATGCAATGTTCCACTTGCACATATCAGAGAGGTTCTTGTTGTAAACTTAATGCTGATTTTTGCGGCCCGGACCCATGGTCCGTGGCCGGCTCGGGCTTTCAGGTCGGCCCGGACGCGTGCAGTGCTCTATGATGAGCCACAGTTTACCTGTACATACCGATCCCAAAGGAAATTGAGAAGCACGTTTACACTGTGGAGATATAATGTGAATATCTAAGCCCATGACAAATGACAGAACGAAAAATGACATGAATGTCACATGAATGTCAGAGGATATACGTCTAGCTATACTATATGACATCAACCAGGCAGAGTTTGAAATGATGCAACATGGCTAAGCGCCAAGAAGTGCAGAAATTTTTCACCGTACTAATTTCACTACAAGGGATGGAACGTGAAGCTTATAACAGTGCAAGCGAATGCAAAACTTCCCAAGTTGTCTACGTGGCTTTCCTTGTGTGTGCACCTTGCACATAGCAAATGTGTTCGTCAAATAGATGCATGCTTTTAGAAATTTCCACTTCCTGCGTTTCGTGTAGCGAAGACCAAAATCAAGCTCTGTACAGCGGCCCACCATACCCAAGTGCAGTAACCATGAAAACTCACTCGTCTTCTTGGCCTTGATCTTGCCAAGCTCCTTCATGAGGTCCTTGTCCTTTTGGAGTTCCTCGAGACCCTTTTTCGCCGACTCTGCGGCTGCCTTAAGCTCCTCGGCCATCAGTCGTGCCACTTCGTCCACTGGTGGGTCCTCTTTTCCGACACTTGCCGCCTGTGCGGAGTGTTGAAGCGCTGTTGGTTGTGTTGCAGTAGGGGCGGCGTCCCCGGTACAAGATGGTGGTTCTTCTTTGGTGTCCTAGAGAGAAGAAAAAACCATAAATAGGTCCCATTATCGCACAATTTATTGACTAAAAGTTACCTAAAGGCCCTTTATCTAAGCTTACAATAGGCTTAGATATTTCTTTCATACGAAATAAAATGCGACTGTTTTCGTGCTGATCTGTTGCATATTGTGGGCAAATCAGTAATCTAGTGCTTGTTACTGTCTCGGAAAAATACTTGAGACGCGCGCAGTTTTAAGACGAGTTCCATTTCGATTTATCGATATATCGAACTATTTCACGGTCCTCTTCGAGTTCGATATATCTGGGATCGACTGTACAGGCAACTTCGAAGTCACTCAAATTTCATCCTTTTTATATCATCAATGGGAGTATAGGCCCCCAACAGAGCAACTAACCTTTTTCTCACATTTGTGGTTGTGAAAGATCCATGCAGAGAAGCAAAATATATATATCTTGCTCTATATATAGACGATTTAGCTTTAGCGTCATGGGTGGCATAATCTTGGACTGTTGTTACACAAATGACTTCCCAGTTTTGTGTGTCCTAGCCTCAAACAAACCACGTCATAACTTAGTGAAGACATACATACGATTGTTTTCATGCTTACTGGAGTATAGTGGTATCATCATTCATGCAGTTGCTACATTATCAGTTGAAGATGGCCATAATTAAACACATGTGTAACATGGTCTGTACTACTACACTGTCAATGGTAGTGCAGTGAAAATGATGTATGTTAACTATACGTTTGGCAACGTATAAAGTACACCTATGGTTGGCAGTTACAAAAGGCTCTGAATAATGTGCACCTGAGAGCTTGAGTCTATGGAATCTCTGCTAAGGTCGCGCAGGCAATTCAGGCGCCGCTCCATTTCGTCAGTAGTTGCCTTTATAACTTGTGCCCGACGACGGTCAACGGCCACCCTGTGCATCACCTCGGCAAAGAGGTGACTCGCTTTTTCTGTGTCCGTTGCGTACACCTGCAAAGATTATTAAGGTGAAAGCCTTATACATCTCACACAAAGGTGATCCCAAAAAAAGTGGTGTGAAAACATGGTACAGAAAAAAATTGAAAACTAGCATTTCATTCATTTGGTATGTACCGAAATTGGTATGGAAAGGTACAAATGTAAAATTAACTTGGTTAATAGGTCATGACATGAACAACATGGCATATTCGTCAGTTAAGTCCCAAGTAACAATAAAATCACATGTGGACAGACATATTGCATGTGTGGATATTAGCTACATGTAGTTGAATGTTAACCATTATAGCCTATGAAAACTTTCCCAGATAAGTGCAACTAGCCTATACAGAATTGATACAGTACTTGTCAGCAATAAAAACAGAAATATTTCTCTGTCGTCATGTGTTTTGAAAGTCATCATCATCATCAGCCCATATTATGTCCACTGCAGGACAAACGCCTCTCCCAATCCTCTCCATACTTGCCTGTCCTGCGTGAGCTGATTCCAGTTGATGCCTAATTTTGTCCCCCTATCTTACCTTCTGTCGTCCACGGCTACGCTTGCCCTCTCTTGGTATCCATTCCGTCATTCTAACTGTCCACCGGCTGTCTAGCCTTCTCATCACGTGGCCTGCCCAGTCCATTTTTTCTTAACATCAATTACTATGTTGACTTACCCCGTCTGTTCACTGACCCACTCGGCTCTCTTCCTATCTCTTAGAGTAACGCCTATCATTTTTCATTCCATCACCCGCTGTGTGGTTCTTAACTTCCTTTCGAGCTTCTTTGTAATTCTCCAAGTTTCCACCTTATACGTCAGTACTGGCAAAATACAGTAATTATATAATTTTCTCTTGAGTGATAATGCTAAGTTTCCTTCCATGAGTTGGGAACATCTCCCGTACGCGTGCCATCACATGTTTATTTTATTGCGGATTTCTTTTACATAGATGGGTTCTCCTGTCAGTAGCTGTCCTAGATATAAGTACCACTTTTATGACTTCTAATGTCTGGTTTTCAATCGTGAAGACACAACACTTTACTCCCTAAAAGAGCATGCACAAAAAAAGAAACCTTTTTTTTCCTAGTCAAATGTGCTCTGCAGAGGCCTGTCAATTGAACAAACGGTTTCAACATAAGAAAGAATGCCTACACAGTCACTTAGGAAGGCTTGCACATTGAAAGTCACTAGGTCACTTAAAAAGACTTGAAATTGATCCCAACTTCTCCTTATGTATTGCATAATGCATCAGGAGAAGTTGACTATTAATTCACTTTAGATTTTCATAGGCAAAAACTGCAGCATAATTATGAGGCTTGCCATTGTGGCAAGGGTGAGTCTGACCATCTGAAATTCTCGAATAAGCGCTAAATCTTTAGATAATGCAAGACCGCTTTTATTCTTTTGCCTTTGGCCCATGTGAAAATGTAGTCATTTGAGTAGGGAAACAAATTTTCGGCCAATTAGCGGTGCTCGGCTAAGTCACTGCTGCGGGTCAACACTCACTGTGATTGGGGGTTGACGATAGTAGGAGACGTCGACTTCTTTGAGCCTCGCGAGTCTCTCCTCGATGTCGGCTTGGATTGGAATGACATCTGGAATGCAGACCACGTACCATTAAAACCATGTCGTATCGATGGAAACAATGCCCAAACCGTACACATCTTACGATGTCAGCAAGTCCGCTTGAATATCAGCATATGTTAGAATTATACATGAAGTAGTAATGTTTCTTTCTTTCAGGTATAATCCGGATATAAAAGCAGGGAACAAAGCTTAGCTTTTGTCGAAAGCATGGCAGCACAGAATAGAAATGGATGGTTTATCCGGCATGCGTCTGTCTTTTGGCAAGACTGAGACTTTGGCAGTCTTGCAAGTGAGACTTGCAACACCTAGACCGGGCTGATCGGCTGGACATCAAAGGTTTGTGGCCACCACCTTCAATTTTTGTGATGTGCAAAGACAGCACGGTAAGGTGCCAGGATCAGCTTGGTGGGTGCTTAAAAAGAGTATGTATGTGTGTTCCTATAAAGGAATTCTGCAAGGTATTACACTTATAAAGTCAATGTGGGAAACTAAACAATATTATTTTTTTTTCTTGTGCTGGAGTCAATGTAGTTACGGGTCTTTAAGCAGCATTTTGTCAAGTAATATATTGCACTAAAAACAAATGTCATGTTCCAGAACTCTGAATGTTTAGGCATTAAAGAATAGGAGCTGCTGCCATTGTGTTCCGTGAATTCCCTGGCTACATACTACTAGCCTATGGAATGTCGGTGTTCCTTGCATATCTGCTAAATTTGAGCCAACATTCTAAATGATGATGAATGCAGGGTAAGTATTACGAGAAAAACTCTGGAACACTTGCCTTTGGTGTCCTGACGCAGCTTCTGAAGCCGGCTCTCGATTTCTTCAATCTGGAGTGCGGACCCATCTCGACGGGGAGCGGCATTGTCGGCTTGTGGCTGCTGCTTGTTTAGGGCATCCATCCGCCTTTCAGTCAAAACGAGGTCAAAATAGGCAGCTTTAGACGCAAGGTACCAAGGTTAGGGGACAACGTCGGCCAGTAAAAGGTGGCGCAACAGAACTTCAATTGCATGCACATGACGTGATACGTTTACGTGCCTTTCACAGTTGAGGGAAGGCACAAATAGGGGGTTTGGTAAAGTTGCTCATACACTTAACCAATATCTCAATTAGCAAATAAAGTGGCCATGACGAACCTGTAACGCAAGTAATTTCTCGATTTTCTACCTGCCACATTTGCACTTGACCTTACAAAGAGAAACAGGGCTCAACTGTCCCAACAGTGTCAGAGCTACAATGCAGTTCAGAATGAAGGAGCAATGGTAGTGCACTGTAAATTTACTATTAAATCAATGCAGACATAGTAAACAAATACAAAGGCTTGAATCATTTATGTGTGATGTAACATAGCTCCTCCTCCGTTAATGTGAAACATTTAGCTAATAGTTAAACACTATGTGGCTTGCGTACGACTTCATCCCCAATGTAGTGCTATTTTTATACGACACTGCCAACTCACTCATTTAAAATTCTATATAGTTTCACAGTGACTCACTTTTGGAGGGCTGCAGGTGGTTCTCTTTCCTCAGGTTTGCTAGCAGTAGTCCTGTGGAAACAAACAGAACAAGCTAGAAGCGCAAAACAGCAATGCAATTTTATGCTTCGCGACAGTTCATGGAAGTGGCCATGGCTCTTTTATGCATTGTGTTACGGTTGCTTGTATAAACACCATTTAGTGAACCTATATGCCTTGTAGCTTTTACCTCTATCTAGTGAACCTTCATAGCTTTTACCATGGGACATCATTGCATTGTAGCGGTGGGAACAAATGCTACTTGTCAATGTAGTTACAGGTCTGTGAAGCAGCATTTTATCAAGTAACACACTGCACTAAAAAATAAATGTCACATTCCAGAACTCTGAATGCCTCTGACCTACCAGTGTACAGTTAGGCTCGGTACAAGTACTCTACAGCTCTACATGGTGTAACGCCACTTGCCCAATGTTGGGCAAATGGTTCGACCACCCACAGCTCTTTAATGTGCACTGAAATCAAAGCACACGGGTGGCACACCAGTTTTGAGGAATCCTGCGGAGCGTAGAAAGGGTTTTATGGAAAGACAAATTGCCATTCACTCATTTGTAGCACAACACTACAAGGAAATCGTACAGATTTCTCAGAGAGAGTGTGGCTCCTTAGTTGAAAAAAAAAAATTCGTCAATGTCCTGGGTCAGCGTGAACTTGTCATCAACTGCGAAGCTTATGCAACATGATCATCTGTATGAATTTCCTTACAGCTTGGCACAATAAACTGATGGTCGCTGATTGCCTAGTTCCTAAATGCACGGATGCTTGTGCATTTCGCTCCCACAGAAATATGGCTGCCATCACAGAGAATCGAACCCACGTCCTCCAGCTTGGCAGCGTGACATCGTGGCCACTAATAAAGCCCCCAAGATGACTGGGAAACAAGACTCAACCATAACGAGAAGTAATTGTAGTTCTTGACAAACACATTCCTCTCTATTTCTTTTTTTTTTCTTCGTAATGCATCTAGAGAAATGCTATTAGAAAAAAATAAAGAACAGTTACAAGTTCGGTTATAGGTCAGTAACGTGCGGAGAACGTTCCTGTGCGGTCGTGCATTTAGATTACGAGATGACCACAGGATTACGAGATGACCACTGTGCTAGCACGCACAATTCTGCCCAAGGCGTTTTATGGAGTAAGTTCCAGTGGCTCAACGCATTATAGCGATGTAGAAGCAACGCGGTTTCGGTTACTATCAAGCAACACACCTGCGTCGCACCGGAACGGCCTTCAATACGTAACAAAGGCACTTCAGAAGCCTCCCTTTATACAACGGTTAAGATAACGGGGCCATTTGAAAGGAAATGCGCGCTTACCTGCTAATAGTCTCACAGCAAGTCTTGCACACCTTGTGTTGCTTCCCCAACTTAGGCACGAAGACGGTTGACTTGAGACATTTCGCGCAGTACGAGAACTGGCAGTTGGGGCAGGAGTGCTGGAGAGGAGGGAAGACATTACGGTGCACGATTAGATACCGCGATAAGAAAATCAATCACGCAGTGTGAGAGCTTTACGCGATATCGAGAACACAGCTGTGGCAACTGAACAATCTTAGTGGGCTGCGATAAAAACGCGCGCTCTCTTCATTTCGTGAGACGCCTCACCTCTCTCGTGAGGAGTCCGAACTTCGAACTACACCCAGTACATGACATTGGCAACGGTGGTTGTCCGAACGATTGCGCGATCAAAACAGATGAATCACCCGAACTCCCCCCCGTAGACGAAACACGACGGGCGAAAGAAAAAGCAAAACACCACAAGGAAATAGGCGTGGTACCCACTACGACGCGATGAGGTAACAAACGCGTGGACGTATGTATGCAGATGGTATGCAGTGAAGCAATAGACACCTACCCCCTGCCCACTCTTTATGCCTATCCAGTCGCGTCAAAAATCTGGCATCACGCGCATTGTAGAGGGCGCTCAAAAATGCACGTTTTAATGAATGGCTAAAAGATAATGGACATAATTGCGGCTTTATAGTCATTATAATTATGATGTGTTAAATTTGTTATCAGCAGATGTTATCTCTGGGTATAATAAAAATATTTTATAAAACAATACTAACAATGTGTGTGTGTAGGCTTGTGGCGCCACCGTGGCGAAATATGTAAACACATAATGTACATAAGTTTTGCAGAGACTCGGCAGGCATTGCAGACATATAGAAGGGTCTCACCTAGACGTATCGTTGCAATTAAGAGAGAAACCTTGATGCAAAAAGGCAACAGAGCGTCAGTGTAAAAACTATTCTATGCGTACTCATTCAGAAATTAAAAAGTAGAAACCTGTATGTCTCAGTAATCGCAGTCGACAAATCAACCCTAAAATTTTCTGAAGCTACATTAAAGCAGCCACGAGAGACAGCTCAGTAAAGAGTAAGACACTGTCGACACCATTTGACGACTATATACAAACATTCAGCGCAATTAATACAATTTGTAGCTTCGTCGCGAAGCTGTTGTTTCAATAACGCAAAGCAGCAAGGCCTCAGGCTTTCGCGGCAACTCCACCGTCATGGTCCTCACGTTTATTAACATGGCCGCGCCCTGAGACATTCAATGTGCGCTCTGAAATGCCGCACGGGTTGGCGAGGTCCTGTTGTGTTCTCGGCAAAAACGGGCCGAAATCATGCCTTCAGAATTGCATTCGCAGCAACAGCAGCAAAATATCGTACAGTGGCACCGTACTGCTGCCAAAGACGGGCTTTCCACAGCGAATCACGGGCGCGAAAAGGCCCGAAAACGACGAGAAAATCGCGAAAGTGAGTTTCGGTTCGTGCTTCGACCCATGTTCTGACTCACGTTCGTGCTCTGTTGTCAAATATTTACTACAAACAGAATGAATGGTGGTCATAGGAGGCCGTTTTCACCTGTTACAGTCTGTCCACAGTGCCTTACGCATCAACTGTAAGAGTGACTCGTATTTACCGTTACCCGGTGAACCTTCTTGGCATGCTTGTACTTCGCCAAAAGCCATTCCACCTCGCATAGCATGTCCGCAGGCTTTTGCAAACTCTACGTAATACGTTGTTTACTATCGCGTTATCTGTCTTCATAATTTCACGCACTCTCTCAAAAGCATGACGCTGTCACGACATGTAGAAGTGTTCACACCGAAGCGATCCAACACTTGGACCAACGGGTTGAAGCGGTAAATATTACCGCTGAAGTTTCTCAAGCCATTAAATGAACAAAAAACTCGAAGAAAAGACACCACACGACCTACGGGTGTCGAACTCGCGACCTCGCCTAGCAGTGCTGGGCGATTAGCTAACAAAGCCACGCAAGTTGATGCGAGTCGTAGCTTGGAAAAAAAACATTAGGTGAGAGCGTGACATGGCAGTTTTGAAGTACACTTGAGGCCTGTGTAAAAAAGTATGGAGGAAAAGCTCATGAAGTAGTGCTTTGCAACGTGACAGTCAAGAGATGTCTAGGACCGTGTTCTTTGGAGAGGGAGGAAAAAAAAAAAAAAAAAAGAAGAGCTCGGACCGCGCAGTAACTTTCCTTCGGCTCAGAACACCTCAACCGAAACACTTACAGGGCAAAGTACCTCTCTCCGTATCAGAGGAAACGGGGTGTTGCGGGCGGCAGTGGGAGTCGAACCCAGTACCTCCTTCACGATACGCGGACGATCTAACCACAGGGCCACCGTCGCAGTCTCATAGGTGGGTGGTTGTTTAGAGAAGTCCAAAGCGCAGAAGTTTATGGAAGAGGGCAGGCGGGCGAGGGCTTCACTAAAAGCTACCACAAACTGACCTGTAATTTGAAAAGTCCAAAGCGTCAATACGCAGAGCAGCATGATGGAGTGTGGGCAAGGTGTGATGTCATGTGCTCTGTCTTAGCTTTCTTTTTCCGTTCTTCCTTCGTGGACTGAAAGGTATATTGACTGGTCAGTGTGAAGAACAAAGACCGAGCAGAAGGCACACAAGCCATAGCAGCGCCTCGCAACTATCCCTATTCGGCAAACATGCATGCTTTAAAACCACGTGACCCAAACCACGTGATCCTATGTTAGAAGACACCGTTTGTAGGCCGCTTATTAAAAAGTTAAAATGGTGATTGCAAGCAAAATCTGTCACTATGTAACAAAACAGTCCAGAAAAGAAGTACCTCTGTCATGCAAGGCTATTGAAGACATGCTTACCACAACCAGTGCTTTTCTTTTGTTAATGTGATATGCTTCATCAATCTATGTGGTAACTTGATTAGTACGTGTGATGACAGATGACTATTTTTAAGCTCTTGTTTTTCTTCTTCCCATTTTCAGTATGCGTGCTTTGAAGAGCATTACGCATGGCAACGGGAAAACAACAAGGGACCCGACTTCATCCTTCATGATGGGCCACCATATGCAAATGGCGACACGCACTTGGGTCACGCTGTCAACAAGGTGACTGGCGTTAGTTCAGTGGCACAGTTGCCAAAATGTTGTTTAGATAAGATCGGGAATGAGATAACACTGGAAAACTACGGAATGGGGAAGGAAAGCGCTCTAGAAACAAGTGTTTCGTGATGACTTGAAGGGCCTACCATTTGAAAACACTAGGTTATAAGAATAATTTACCCTAGAAAATCCGTGTGTAACGTGCGAAATTGCCGAAGACACATACCTCGCTAGTGTGAGAGAGCATACATCCGAAATGAGATAGAAACGTAGTCATTTCCCATAATGTCTTATGGTTTTATGACTGTAATGAGAAGGTAAACATTTGTTCAGCAAATATGAGCAAAGGGCAACAAAATTGTGGTGATGCCTAAGGGGAAAGAAAGAATAAGGCTTATGTAAAATAAAAGATTGGGTCTTAAAATTTGAGAAATGCAGCACTGAGCCAGCTGTAGCTGGAAACTATGTCTGTCAGAGGTTATCAAATAAGCTTATGGGTGCACAGCTATAAATTTTGATTTTCTTTTGTTTTCTTTGTACCTTGTGGTACATCCTACTTCCCCTTCTGAAAAAAAAAATTAAAAAATAAGGCCAGGTGGTCAGGTACCTAGGACATTTAAAGAATGAGAAGAGTTCCGTAAATGACTTTGCTGCCTTTGATATACATATTGGTTGCTTGGTTTTGTGTACAGTGCAAAGACATCTTTCTTATTTCTGCAGATCCTGAAAGATGTCACCATCAGGTATCGGTCCTTGAAGGGTGACCGCGTGCACTTTGTGCCTGGCTGGGACTGTCACGGTCTCCCCATTGAGACAAAAGCTCTCACCACAGCCGAGAGCCAAGGATCGCCAGCCGACGTTCGATCCAAAGGTAGCCAAGTTCAACCATGTTCTTTGTTTTGCATCACATTAAAGAGAAATGCCAAACTAGACTGGTTGATCATCGTTTCAAAGCTACCTGCCATTGTAGCTTGGCAGATTGGGTGATCCTCGCTCAGGACAGCCCTGTTCAGTGGTAATAATAAAAAAAAAAAAACATGTATCTATATGTAGGCACACATTAAAGAACTCTGTGTCATTTACATGAATTCAGTTTTCCACTGAATGCCACTACATGCCTCGTAGTCTTATTATGGCTTTGGCAACAACTTTCAGGCTTCAAGCAGTCTAGATCTACAACTCCATTGGATTATGGGTGATTAAAAAAAAGAAAAAAATGTTGCCAAATTTTATGCGCCACAGTAAACATAACTCCTGTGGAATGTTAAGATGTTCCACTTAAAAGGCGTTATTGAGAACATCAGATAATTGCCATCTTTGCCAAGATTGCTTTGACAGTTTGTTTCACTCACTTTTAATGACTAATATTTTCCAAGTTGTAATTTCTCTGCAGTCAACCTCCGCACCATTGTAAGTTTCAAAACAAATGACTGGAACTGATGTATGTATGCCCACAGTAAAAATACATGTTTTTTTTGTCTTTCCTTTCCTCTGTGCACCTTAACCCAAACCGCAAAAGCGCACAGCTTTGCGTCGGCTACCATTCAAAAACAGATGAACTCCTTCAAGCACTGGGGCGTCATGGCCGATTGGACGAAACCGTACAGGACATTTGATGTCAGTTATGTCACAAAACAGATTGAGGCATTTTATGATTTATATGAAAAGGCAAGTTGTTTTCTTTCTTTTTTGAAGTAAAGATTATGTTCAGGACCCTCAGTGACTGTTAGTGATACTTGACGAGCATAGTTCATGCATCGGTAAAGGATTGTGTATATCTGATAATGGTATGGAGCTTAATTTAATTTTAATTTGATGTAAAGAAGATGTGATGGGGAAGACATGACAACTGGTTTTTCTACTCCAGTAAAGAAACATTGTGACCTCTTGCATATTACAACCTGGACAATCTGAAATGACAACTGCTTTCATTAAAAAAATTTTTTTTCAGGGCTATGTTTTTCGAGACTTCAAGCCTGTCTACTGGTCACCATCTAACAGGTACGCTTCGGTTCATGTCTCACTGCCACATATACAAAATGTCTTTTATTCATCCAAAGGTTTCTGAGGAGTTCAATTTAAAAAAAAAAAAAGAAAAGTTGAGCTCTTATGCTTCTGTGCCAAAATAAGCGATCATCTGTGCTGCACAGGAACTACTGTACATATCATAGACCTTGCACAATAACCAAGAAGTGCATGTCGAAATTTACAGAATTCCCCTTGATGCTAAAAATGCTATTGTAGTCTTCAAAGGTGAATTCCACCACAATTTTCTTTGTTACTCTGCTTACAGAACTGCACTTGCTGAAGCAGAGTTGGAGTACAATGCTGATCACGTCAGGTAAGGGGTGTGCCACATTACAAACTTCTCTCTTGCAACCATGTTGATTATAGCATACAGGAATTTTTTTGTGTATTATTTTTCTCTCCTTCAGCAAGTCCGTGTATGTTGCCTTCCCACTAGCCAAAGTGCCGGACGCTGTGCGGAGTGTTCTGCGTAAGTTGACATTGAAATTTCACTGCTGTCCAGTTGTCTTTTAAAAGCATGTACTTTCACTTAGTAAGGTGGCAACTGATCGAGTAATCAGTCAGTCATTTAATGAATAAATTAGTGGTGATCTATCTCTCTGTGGCTGCAAGCAGCTCAGTGTAACTCAATGTAATTCTGTAACTGTAATTGATTCATTGATCGATCGATTGATTTATTACATTTTCTTTTTTTTTTCTGCACAATGTTTGCAACTACAGAGTGTACACAGCTCTAGGCCAGTTCGATTCTAAAGCAGCAATTTCATTCTGCAATGTTAGGATGCCCATTTATAAAATTAAAATCTAAGCACTTATTCCAATCAGTTCATATGTTGAACAAGATAATGAAGTGTGCCAGTTGTGCATGCAGACACTAGTTCTAGATTTCACTATGATAATTTTAGCATAAAGGCTCTGCTACCTGTTCTGTGTTTAGGCCTTTCTCACTTTTCAGGAATGGGTTGATAAAAACTTGCACCTAGAACATGAAGGCTTCTGTATCCATCGCATCTGATGGATCTCTGTTCCTTTAGACCAGCTTTTAAGTGCGAATGCACTTCTTAAGCGACCCCGAAAACTCCGCCGGCATCCGCGCTCCTCCTCCTCTCCCCTAGCAACGGCGCGAGGAGCGGAGAGGAGTGTCTGTAGCAACGGCGCAGCGACGTCACGCCCCACGTGACTGCGCGCGCTCCGCCCTCCGCTCCGTGGCTGCGCGCGCCCCGCGCTGGCTCCGCACCGCTCTCCGCGCCGTGACGTCACGGCGCGTTGTGCAGCTGGCGCCTCCGCGCCGGCTCCTCGCACCCTCTCCGCGCAGCTGGTGTGCCTCTCCCCCCGTTAGGTTTGCACTCACCCTACTTCATATATAAATGTGTGTGTGTGTGTACAAATGCATCATGACAACAACACTTTAAATCATTAATTACACTTAATCATCATCATCAGTAAAAGTGCTTTGCACTTAAAAACGGCCAGACCTCCGTGGGTCGGCTGGCACGTGCTCTCTCGCTGCCGTCTCCTTCGCTCGGCTCTGCAGTTTAGTCGCGCGCGCCCCCTCATAGCATCACCCCGTGCTTCGCACTTCCTCATACTCCCCTTCGGGGAAATGCGGGGTTTTTTATTTCTGAGTTCCAACAACCACTTACCTTGATCTGAACAAGTTGGTTCATCTTGACGATGTACTGAGAACAGTGATCAGCTGGTTTTAAAAGTATGACACTTAAATGCTGATGTGCAAGTGTGAAAGTGAAAAGTGGATGCGGGTAATTCTAATACACTGTACTTTTGACTTTTAAGCTGTCAAACTTCTTGTGTACTTTAATCTTTTTGTGATTACTACTACCTTACCATAAGAAATTGAATATTATACACGGAAATAGCTTCACTGTATCCGATAATTCATTATACTGTTTTAATGACAATATTGTTTCATTGCAGCCGATAATTCGTTATATCCGAATTTTTTATATCGGCGTTGAACTGTATGTTACTGTAGTCATGATTTGGTGCACCTTTTGTTAATTTGAAGTCGCACAAATTTCAGCAAAGGGCGCCGAGCTTTCAGCGCTGATATGGACAACCACGCCATGGACGCTGCCAGCAAACCAGGCCATCTGCTTTTCGCCGAATCATCAGTGAGTGCACGCTTCTTACTTTTCCTCTGAATTTCTTAACCTAACCTGCCAGTTGTACTGAATTTTCTGTAAAAGGTATGGTACTGTTCTTGGTATGTGGTGTTTTGCAAACCATCGAGTTTTAAGAGAAATAGCTTCTGTTCGCAAAAGTTTTTCTCCGGTTGGTCTTGCAACCTGCTGCAGAAGGCATGCTCATTGCCTTGAGATAAGTACATCAGCAATGTTGGTGAAATTTTTATGAGAAGAAATGAATCTGCTGGTACTGGTAGTACCACGAGACTTATCTGTTTCTTGTTGTACTTGTTGCCTTAAATTTTAGGGATCAAAAGTACGGCTTCTATAACAGTAAATGAAGCCTCCATAGACACAAGTATTGCAGGAGCCATGACTACATGTTATCGCACTTGCGTAAATTTTGAGGCACTGGATTCATTGAACAAGAGTTCGGTGTTTGTCCAAATTATTGGAGCAGTGCAGGAAATGTAGGTTTATGAAACATGCCACATTCAACTCTACCAATTCACGTACACTATCCTTGCTTCTTTTGATTATACAATCGAACCTCGATATAGCGAATTCTGATATAACGAAATATCGGTTATAACGAATTTAATATAAAACACTGTTGCTGTTAAGCCAGTATTAGGGATATACATATATAATGAATCATCGGATATAACGAAGCTATGTATCATTGAATTTGTTAGATCGAGGTTTGACGGCAGCTTTACTCAAGGAAAGATGGGCTAAATTATCAGCCTGTTCTTGATAAAGCACTTGTTTGTGTGACACATGCATTTTGTCAGATTGGAATAGATGTATATCTCATGCACTTTGGTCTGAAATGCTAAAGGCTGTCTGGTTGAGAGTGTGCTTGACCTAAGACACGAGCACAGTTGAATCATGAAATCTGAAAACTTGCAGGTACAGCATCGTTCGAATGAGTACCACTCGGAAACACCTGCTCATGGCTTCGGACCTCATCGCTCATCTTCAACAAAAGCTTATAGAAGAACTGGAGGTTATAGCAACTTTCTTAGGTAACTGCCCTCTTTTGCTCTTTTACATTGCTTTAGTACTTGGTTATTCTGCTTAGCACATATAAGAAAATTCCATGATGGTTTAACTTTCCGATGACGGTTCCGATGATGGTTCTATGATGGTTTAACATTTTTAACCTTCCAAGTGCTGTGCCAGAGTATACTCTAACCTGACTACTAATTGACAGCCTTGGTCCCACTTAAAGCAGTTTTTAAATCTTAAAGGGCCACTAAACAGGCTCCTACTTTTTTTTAAGCCGCCCAAACAAGCTAACTCAATCATAGAGACGCTTGCGGCGACCACATTCTGCGCATATGACAGCGTTGCGCGCTACACAGACGCCGTATTTCAAACAAAACAAAATTCCCGCGTCTCTTTCCTGCGATTGACCAGCCGTCCTTACATCCTAGGTGTCGTCACGTTCTACCGTGAACAACTTTGCGCAGTTGTAGCTCGTTGATTGGTCGAAATCAGGTCTGTTGTCAGATCCTGTGGCCATCCCACCGGCGTGAGCCAACACCACCTAGAAAAAAAGAAGGCCTCCGCATCACCCCTTCTACTTGTCAGTTACGTCACGCAAGTCGGATCTGCGTTCCTGAAACGCGGCGCGCGTTCTCTAAAGTGGGCGGAGTCTCGACAGCGCGCCGCGCCTACCCTGTCCTCGGCAGAGAAGGGTGGGGAGGCCGACCGTTTAAAAAAAGTAGGAGCCTGTTTAGTGGCCCTTTAGCCATCCATGAACTGGCTGTGCCATGTGCCTGGAAGCGAGTTAAAGCGGAATGATATATATAGTAGGTTTTGCCTTTATAAGACAGATGAGCAGCAAGCTTGTTGACTGTCAATATTGCATGCCTCCCTCACCTTTCCAGACAGGGGATTGGCGCAATATGTTTGCACGGTTTTGTTTGTGCTGTGTTTCATAGGGCTTCAGTTATAACGTGTCTTCGAGGGACAATTACAGCGTTGAATAGTTCCATGTTTCCAGAGAAACACCAGTTATTCTAACTAAAGAAAATAACCAGCCTAAGTCCCAACTGTTGTTTTAACATTTCGATTAAAGATTTGTGATGTACTTATCACATTGCCAATAAATGGCATTTAAATTTAAAGGCCTGCTGATTTACGTGGAAACTGACATTCTGGCACTTCGCAAAAAATGAAAGATCCTGTTTTACTCCATCCCTCTGAAATCTTTGTTCTTTTTTTGTTGTTGTCGTGCGACCATTTACCCCTATTTCACCCTTGTTTTGTGACGAAGTCAAATTGAAGCTTTCTGCTAGTTGCTCCCAGTTTACTCTTGGTGCACTCCTTTGCAATTCTTTTGGCAGAGAGAGAGAGATGCGTAGACTAGAAAAAAATCTACAGGCAAACCTCATGATAACGAATGCAGATATAACAAATTACCAGTTACAGTAAAACCTCGTTATAACGAAGTTGAAGGGGGAGCTGTAATTACTTCGTTATAACCATGAGTTTGTTATAGCCAATACCCATCTCATTTATGGGAATTTCAAGGGGAATTGTGATTTCTTTGTTATATTCAGTTTGTTATATTTGAGATCGTTATAACAAGGTTCTAATGTATAATGAATAAAACAGAAATAGTATTGCCATTAAAATAATGTTACAAACAAATGTTTATAACAGATTATTGGAATAGCGAAGCATTTCCCGTGTCATACTGAATTTGTTATAAGGAGCTTTCTTCTGATGCTCAAAATTAAGTCTGTGTACTCAGCACAGCATAAAGTGCAGTGACAGTCTTTCCTTCGTTTTCTTCTCAAGGTATGGTAAAATCATTTATATAATTTCTCGCTTTATTCGCAGGAAGCGACATACTGCCCGAGTCCACTTACACCCATCCCCTCTATCCCGACAAGGAGCTGAGGTTTTTGCCAGGAGACTTTGTAACCATGGATAAGGGCACAGGACTGGTACATTCTGCCCCCAGCCATGGCTTTGAGGACTACCAGAATGCTTTGAAACATGGCATAGCTATGGAGGTATGTTCATCAGTTATTTTGGTTGATTTGCTGTCTGCGGTTGTAGACTTTCCTCAGCATTTAACTATTCTGTTGCTGCAGAGAAAGCTCTTAGAGTTTTTTTTTTTTTTTGCGATAATGACTTGTAACTTTAGCTAAAGTCAAAGTTTGCTGTTCAATTCCTTTAAAACTTACATGACATTCATTTTTTATTTTGCATTATACCAAGGTTCAAGCATTGTAAAGCTAGGATAAAATAGTGGCAAGCATGGTTGTTTTAAGTGGTTCGCTCTTACACCGATTTTTCATGTAGTACAAGTTTCAACTGTGGCACTCGGGAGATTGACGTGCCATGAAGTCGTAATGTCATCATGTCATGACGAGGTGCTTGTTTGCTGTCTGCTTCCTTTGTTTGCCATGACTGCTGCGTGTGAACGTGGCCAAGAGAAGGTGTTAACAGCGGTCTTGTTTACTTATTTACGAGCTATGTCATCATACCTAACGTTACTGATACACGGTGTTGGCCATTTCTCGCGTTGTGTCAAGGCATTACAGTAATGTCAACGATGCCGAATGCGGCGTTTTGGGACACTGCTCAGAAAACAAACTAAGATACCTTTCTGTAAGTTTTTCCCCACATTTCCTAGTTATTTTATGTGTGGTGGATTCTCGGCAGCTTTGAAAACTCATCCGTCAACATCTCAAGTCCTGCAGACAAACTCATCACGTCCACACTTTTGCATGCCCACAGTGAGAGTAATTGACAACACAGTGTTCAGAATCTTTATCTGAACACGATCTGAGCAAGTCTAGCACTCTCTTGCATACACAGACGATGCTGCAATGCCACAGTACAACTTATAATTACAATACGTTAAGAAAAAGTAACTGCAAGCCATGCTGAGAAGCCAACTTTAATACCTAGCTACTCCTTTTCTCTGTGTTCTCTAACAGAAAGTATCGTTTCTAACGCATATCTTGTGTTAAATTAATCTGTTGATTCCTTAGTGTAATAGAGAAAAATTGGTAATTTTGGTAAGCTTTCTTGTTTTGAAGAGTAGTTCAGGTGGTAAGGAGTAAACAGGTGCCTGTTTATAATTTCTGACTTGCACGCCTCGCATCTGTGATGAGACTTGGTGCATTTAATTTTTGCTACTCCAGGACTGTCTCGTGGACGAGCAGGGACGTTTCACGCCGAGCTGCAGGCCAGAGCTGCGCGGTCCTTCCAGTGCTGACCGAGGGCTCTGATGCCGTTACGAAGCTGCTGGCCAATCACGTGATCCGAACTGGCAACTACACCCACAGCTACCCTTATGACTGGCGCAGCAAACAGCCCGTCATTGTCAGATCATCTCGCCAGTGGTTTATCAACCTCGATGACGACATGAGGCAGCGGGCATTGGTAATGGACTGCACTATGAGATGCCTACCTTGATGCTTCTATCCCAAATCACTTTGAATTAGGCTTAGTGCTATTCAGGAGACATTGTGCCCATGCGACAGGCAAATATATATTTATATATACATATAAACCTGTATTTGTCGAGCAGTTGTAAGATATTCTTGAAAACCACATGAAAAAGTATAGCACTTCAGAAATTGTTTATCACAGTTATGTTCACTTCTACTAGTAGTATATACCAGATGCTGTGCCCCTGAAAGTGTGCTTTTCCTAAGCAGGAACAATACTTTTCTGCGTCATTGATATTCACGTCCACAAAATTGAACTGCTTGGTCAGATTTTGAAAGGTAGTGCAAGCAATAAAAAAGAAGTAGTAAAGTGCATTCCTGGATTATGTTCCCGGATTGAGCGAGTCCCTTGCCGGAGTTCTTCGCTCCTACGATGTTCAGGTGTCACACGTCCCTGCAAGAAAACTCGGAAGCCGCCTCACGTATGTGAAAGACAAGCTTGGCCGCGAGAATTTTTTCTGGCGTAGTCTACAAAGTGCCCTGTGCGGATGGCGACCGAGTTTACATAGGCGAAACTGGAAATTTTAAAGGAGTACTGACACGAATTTTCTACATCCTCGTATTGCTGTAAATGAAAGCACTGGCACGTAGAACCCCCAAAAAAGTATCATGGTGCTTCGCAAGACAATGAATATATTTTTAATACTGCTTCCTTAAAAGCCCACTTTCGGTTTCGATTTCGAGGGGGCGGTTTCCTTGGTGACGTATCAACAGAGTCGGACGACGTCTGAGTCACGTAGGGACAGAAATTCGTGATAGCGTCCCTGCAACTCTGTCGTCTGTGGTCAGTTACACGTGGGGCACGCAAACAACGACGATTTCACGGTTGTCCAGTGATTCTGACAGCTATTTCGGCTATTTTTAATAGACTGTGCTCATATGTCATCGTAGTGTCCATTGCGCTGGGGCTGGCTTGCAGTGCTTGGCGACGAAAACTTTAAAACCAAACTAAAATATTTTGTACGTTTTTCCTGGCTTCCTTGTTTGGAGGGCGTTAACAATACATGGCGAGGAAACGAAAAATGCACATTTTGAGCCGCCTCAAAATCGTGTCAGTACTCCTTTAAGAGAAGATTACGCGAGCACTGCAATGACGTCAGGTGACATCTAATGCCCTGGCAGAACATGTTGTGTCATCGGGCCATGTAATCAGCTGGGAGGACGCTTCCATCATCGCCACGGAAAAGAGACTGTTTCCGTGACTTCATCTTGAATCGCTGTTCATCCAGACTACAGCGCAGACTCTGAACAAGAACAGTGGCAATCTGCCCCCTCTATATGCTCGCTGCCTAAAAGATGGGATAGGACGACCTTATAAATAAGTGATATTGTCATTCTTGCTTCATTGTGAACAAGGCTATCGTGCGGGAGCCAAAATGTCTTTTAAGAATATATTTATTTATTTTTACTTTGGTCGGTGCTGCTCTGTGTTGTTCATACTAGAGACTCCCGCAGCAAGGATTTTATGAGTGCTCCATTATGATGCATTCGCTTGAGTAAGCTTTACCGCAGTTTATGCATTTGGTGCAGCCTTGGCAAAACCTGCTAGCAAACTCAGATAGCATCAGAAAAACTGAGACAAGCAGAATATTCAAATTGACAATATATATTTCCTTTTTTTTGATGCTATACATAGAAGTATGTTGTGATCCCATTTAAGCTCATTATATCTGGGTTTTGGCAGTACTGTAACCATTAATAAAAATTGTCTTGCCTAGTATTCACTTACTTGATGTGCTCGTCTCAACAGAGTTGCCTGAAGGGAGTACAGATTCTGCCAGACTCGGCGCGCACCATGTTTGAGAACCAGTTGGCACAACGACCTCACTGGTGCATTTCCAGGCAGCGGTTCTGGGGCGTCCCGATACCGGTGGTGTTTCAGGACGAGAAGTCACTCACTTCGAGGTGATTGCAAGTTTTATGCTCAGCGTAGTCTGGCACATGACAGTGGTTGCATAATCTTGAAGTCGAGGGTTTGATGACAGTTGCACAGTTGCCGGTGATCATGTCATAAGTCAAATTCAAGGACACTCATTGCACTAAACACTAAAAGGCTGGAAAAATTTTAAAAGGTGTGGCTGAAAAGCTAAAGATGCTGCTGCTATACCTGTAACAACCATTCACTGAAGTGACTCATTTTTAACTCATTTATTCATTTTGTTTTTACTGCATTTAATGTTGTCCTATATGATAGGCTCCTATTTGATAGGCTAAATGACCATTTTGTTATCTTATTTCTTTTGCTCCTTTGCTTTTCAGTCTTTTCCATTAGGCTTTAAGATTTACTGTATTCAGTGTCATTGTATCTTTACATAGTCCTGATGACGGGGCAAACATATAGTTCTTCAGTTTCTTTAATCTTCTAATTTTTTTTCTTCTTTAGCTGTTTAGTTGTTACTGTGATTGATGCCCTTGTGCATTTGTAATGACCGTCTCAGTAAACTGCAGTTTTCAAGATGAAATTCTGAGCAGTACTTTAGCCACGTGACCTTACTTACGTTTACTTCCTGTGCAGTTTCATCACATCACAAGTACCGTTAGATACTGTAGATATGTGCATTATTACAAACAGTTTTGACCCAACGTTGGTGCCCTTTATGTATACCACGTTTACGCACTACACATAGTCATTTGCAGACTTCATTTCGTGCTTGTGGAATAAGGAAAGTACCTCTGCTGCACCACATTCTATCACACAATACATTGTGTCTCTGTCATATTCTATCTTGATATAGCAAAGACACGTCTGTCATATCTACTACTGTGCAGCTTCAGCATAGCAGTAGTGCATGTACTTTGTATTCACATAATGTGTCTGCACATGTTTAGTATTGAAAACTAAATTACAGGGAGTTCGTCAGGCATGTCTGCAAGCTTATGAATGCAAGAGGACCAGACATTTGGTGGACGGCCACTGACAGAGAGCTCATGCCAGAAGAAGTCCGCGAACAGGTCTGGTGTATCGCTTTCTTTTCCTCTTTCTTTGTTCAACTGTTACTGCTGAACCTGGATATGACGGATTACCATTTATAATGATTTAAACGAAAACTACAGTGTTACCATTATAACAGTCTCACAAGTATACATCTATAACAAATTATCACATATAATAAAGCTACTTCAGTGTCATACTGAATTCGTTATCACGAGATTTGGCTGTGTTAATTTTGTGCCAGAAGTTGGTTTCAGCACGTTTTCTTCTTTCACTTGTTTTTGCTATCAGCTTGGAGTATGCAAGGATGCTGCACTAACACGAGGCCAAGACATTATGGACATATGGCTTGACAGCGGGCTCAGCTGGAAGATGGTTCTTCCAGGCAAGTTGAAAAAAAATATATTAAAATTATTCGAGCTATTTAATAATAGGAAAATGTCTCCTCACTTCAGTAAGCGTGTTCCGGAGGAAACCTTTATCAGCTTCATAGTGTTGCAGCTAATGTCGATGTAAAGTTGCACCACAACTGAATAGAAAGCAGCAGCAAAAGGCACTGTTGGCAAAGCATGCCGAGCTCTGCTGCTTTGCGTGGAAATGCTTAAATGGAACCACAAATGTAATGTCGCTGTGCCTGATTATTGGTGCAATGCTCATTTGATTCTCACTGAAAAGAACCTTACAGGGAGAAAACCCGCACTTTTTTAAATCATATTTCAGTCAGCATGAAAAAATCCATCTTTCTAGGCAAATTTGTAAATAAGAAAGCCCCCCCCCCTCCCCAGCGATGTAAAGCAGGGTGTAATAACAGCCAGAGACTTCTAGAAAAAAACAAAATTGAGGTAAAAAATTAAACAATTAAAAAAGAAAACTCCATCCATAGGTCCTTTGGGACCTTACATCGAGGAGTGGAGAGTGCCAGGACACAGAATATCCATATTCACATGGAGGCTTGGCTGTATACAGATCCTCTTCTCACAACGTGCATGCTTGTTTCAGAACCTTGCCAAGCGGATGTCTACCTGGAAGGCCTCGATCAGGTTCGGGGTTGGTTCCAGTCCTCACTGCTCACGAGTGTTGCACTCACAGGCCGAGCACCTTACAGGTAATCATGCGCGCAAGAATTCAGAACATTCTGTGAGGCATCACTTTTTTTTAATATTTTGGATTAGAATGTATCTTCACTCAGGGAGGTACGGGCCTATCTTTCTTTAATGCAGTAGCATTACTGGTGCTATTACTTGACATTGTTAGGTCACTGTTCGACTGACAGCACCCTGACAGCATTCAAAAAGCATGCACTGGCACTGAAGGGATAAGGGATGTTGAACCTGCAGAATGTGCAGTTGAGCTACAACATAACATAAGCTGCAATGAAGTAAACAGAACTGCTTTGCGAGTGAACCAGTGTCAGTGTGCTATGAATACAGTAAAACCTCGTTATAACGAAGTTGAAGGGGCAGCGGTAATTACTTCGTTATAACCATTAGTTCGTTATAGCCAATATCAAATTCATCTATGGTAATTTCAAGGGGAATTGCGATTGCTTCGTTATATCCGATAGTTCATTATATCCGGGTTCGTTATAACGAGGTTCTACTGTATATACGTTCATAACAAAGCTGTTTTTGTGTTGCATGGCTACCATAGAACCTTAAAACATGACTGCTCACTCTGTTTACTTGAAGTTGCCTCCACTGCGGTGGCACAGCCAGGATATCATTTAACGAGTGCGAACGTGTTTTAATTTGCCACATTCGTACTGAAAACACCACATATCGCATTCATTATTGATGAGATCATAGTCCACACATACAGTCACAAGACACCAAGAGAACTTTGGAGAGAGAATGGATGTGCAAGTCACCCTCGCACATACACCACGGCTCTACCAATGTGTTAGTTTATCATGTCGGCCATGCCATTTAACGCTAAATCAGCTTGTTTAAGCGTGATGATAGCATAGTGAACTTACACCAAATGTAGGTCACCATTTGATTCCCATGGCCTGAAACAGCTTTGGTGTATGTGTGCTGCAAAATCTGTTCATATTTCTCGACGAAGTTATGGCTGTCTGAATGGCAGAACAGGGCTTGCAAAAGCTTGCCAAGGGAGATTCTAAATGACCTCGTGGAAAGCAAGTTCATCAGAAACATTGCTGCCTTATAACAGCAAAGTAATTTTGCATATTGCACTAAACAATTTTTAATCCTTTTTGTCTTCCATTTCTGTTTTTCCAAATCATTTTCTGGCAACTGACCAGAAAACTGTACATGCACGGATTCACTCTGGATGCCGAGGGCCGCAAGATGTCCAAGTCGCTGGGGAATGTCATCGACCCCGAGGTGATAACGAAGGGTGGAAAGGCAAGTGTGTGTTGTGGCCCTCGCTTATTAATTAAAGAACTTGACTTGTGACCTGCTACTAACAGATTGGAACACTTCTAGTTTAGTTGAGGTAGGATGAGTTCAACAAACAGGCTGGGTACTTAAGGCATGTTTATACTGGACTGATGTGACACCTATGCAGACAAGATGCTGCTTATACGAAATGGACAAACAAAACATGTGTCCCGACCCGAAATAAGAAAAACGCAGGCCACTGCTATGTCGTGGAAGTGGTTGAATGCACGCTTTAACTTAACTTCTCCAGCTCAGTCTGGTCGGTGTCGCAACGTGCACCCCCATTGTGGCTAGAGGATCAGCCGACAGCTGCTCGGCAGCCCAACAAGGCACTGACGGCTGCACTTGCTGGACCATTGGCACACTGTTGGTGTCGTTGTGGTGTAAACAGGATACCGACACGACAAAACGTACTCCTGGCGGTAGTCGGCAGCCCGAAATCGGTGTTGTGTCAGTCTAGTGTAAACACGCCTTTAGACGACAGCACCAGCAGCCATGCAAGCCAGGAGAGGAATGTGGTAGTGCTATCAAAGCTTCTCAGTGACAACAGCGAAACTGTAATGAAGCGTTATCTTGAAATTAGCTTGGCAATTCCCACTGTCAAGAGACCTAGCTTTCCTTCAGCTGATTTTGGCATGTAAAACCTCACAGTTTTTCATGCCACTTTCACTGAATGTCTTTGCTTTCATTTTTCTCTTTCCAGGACCTCAAAAAGGATCCTGCCTTTGGAGTCGACGTGCTTCGGTGGTGGGTCGCCGCTCACACAAGCAACCACGAAAATGTTCCTGTTGCCAGGCATGTCCTAGCAGAGTGCCAAGAAAATGTCGCCAAGGTCTGAACCACAAGTCATAAATTGTTGTACTTGCTTAATGTGGCATACCTTAGATTCTCATGCATTGTCTTTTGTATCACAGGAATAGAAAAAGGACATTCAAGTCTTTATCAGAGCAATCTATGGTATTCTCTTTCTTGACATAAATAAATAAATAAATTGTGACTGTCAACATGGAGATGGATGCATAATTAGTGGAGCTTAGTTCTGTGTATGAATTTGCAGTCAAACCAATGTTGTTCTTATGAGAGTTGAACGTACAATGAATAATTCTGCAGAGATTCATGTTATTTCAGCATTATTTTGTATCTACAGATCAGGGGTACCCTGAGATTCTGCCTCGGAGCTCTCTCCGACTTTGACCACTTGCATCATGCCTTACCCTACGAAGAGATGCTTCCATTAGACCGGTTCATGCTCCACCTTCTACGAGGGTTCCACACTCGGGTGAATCTTTAGATTTCCTACTTCTTTGCCCGTTCAGTTTCCACACAGCAATGCCAACACACCAAAACATGGATTAACTCTGTGACATTTCATTTGCACCTTGAATGATAAATTTCCGAGATGACGTGTTTGCTACATCTATGAGTGTATATTGCACACGTTACTACATTGCCTATAGAGATGTTACCACCTGTATTTGCATGAAATCGTGTACAATTGTACTCCCAGCATGCAGTCACTACGTCTCAGGAGCCATGCCCAAACCTGTGCGATCCTAATTAATATCACGTTACTTAATGCTCCAACATGCCTTTAGTTTTAACAGTAAGTTACACTGTGATTTTTGCAGTTTTAAGTGTGTTGTTTGACTAATTTCTGTTTTGTAAAAAGTCATGTTTTTGTGCAGTTAAGTGCAGTTTAGTGCATTTTTTTACTGTTTGTCCCAGAATAAATTGGAATTTACTGGTCATCTGCAGTGACATCAGACAAAGAAATCTCGGTTTTACTGCTACAGAACGCTGGTGCAACATGCTGACATTAACGGAAATTGTATTATTGTGGACTTCCATATTGTGAACAGCAAAAGTTGTAATGGACATTACTTAACTCCATATTATTCTAAGCGAAACTAGCAAGCAATTCTGAGACAGGACATTGAACTGCTTACACTACAAATGTCTGCTCTCTTGTGAAATTGGAGCACAAATACCCAGCATGTTTAGTTAGGAGTTTATGTCCGGCTTCCCTATTTATGTAACACTCAGTTTCAAAGGATCCCTGGTGTGAAAGAAAAGAAAAGAAAAAATCTTTAGTTTCTTTTGTACCGACAGTAGCAAAAATAAAATGATGAACTTTCTCAGCATATTTATGTGTTCAGTAATACTACCTAATAAATCAATATAGTATAAAGATGGATACATTCTTGTTCCAGTTAAGTTTATTGTCTTGCAGTCAACCGTCCCTATAACAAATTCAATATGACATGTAAATCACATCATATCAGATAATCTGCTGTAAGCTATAAACATTTATTTGTAAAATTGTCTTAATGGCAATACTCTGTCCGGTTAAATTTGTTATATCCGCATTTGCTATAACGAAATTCAACTAAGTAGGTGTGTTTATTGGCTGCTCCACATAAAGCACCTGTCATTCATGATACAAGCCTTGATGGTATTTTTTTTTTTTGCAGGTTACATCACTCTATGATGAAATGAGGTACAACCATGCCTGTTCTGCAGTTCTGAACTTTGTCGTGAACGAAGCATCGTCCTTCTACTTTCAAGCCGTGAAGGACAGGTAAGCGTCAGTCATTCAACATTGAGAGACAAGTCAATGTTGTCAATGTTGAGTGACTGACGATCGCCATCATGCATAATTGAGTCGGCTCCACAGTGCCGTGAAGTCACACTTAAATGTAGAGAAAGTGTGTTGTTTTTACTTTTCTCTGCGTAACTAAGCGCTCTTCAGCCTTCAGTGCTTCACATTCGAGTGAACACTGAGCACAATTATAGGGTGCCAGGGAAATTGTGAACCTGCACTAAATGCTAATGATGCAAGTGCAGTGAACCATAAATGTTTGGTGCTCAGACAGCCCAATGCACCTGTAAGGACTTAAATTTTCAATTCCTAGCACACTTGTCATCCCTGCTCGACTGTTACAAACCACATGTGCTGACACTGGTTGCGTGACTTGTGTAACATAACCACCTATAACTTCCTTTCACAATGAAAGGAAGATTGTTAGTGTATACCAATAAACGGTTACCTTCTAGTTGTTTAATGCATGTAGAATTCCACACGTTTTCCACTGCCGCGTTCTCCATTCACAGGCTCTACTGTGACGCGGAAGACTCCGTGAGCCGGAGGTCTTGTCAGATGGCTTTGAGCCACGTCCTGGACGTACTGGTGAATGTTACCGCTCCGGTCGTTCCACACCTGGCGGAAGAAGTCTTTTACCACCACGGAGATCCTGGCAAATGTAGGTCCTCACCATTTTTGCACAGTCAACGTATCTAAGTGTGCGATGGGTTCATTCTAAAACAAGACATTAGCAGCATTTCAGTACTAAAAGAAAACTCTAGCCGTTTTGAATAACACACACTGTGGCATTATGACATTCGTGTAGAACTTTGAGAGTGGAGAGTAATTCGTTACAAGCCATTCAATACTACAGAGCACTATTGGCATCATCCAAGCAGAATACAATTTATACTCTTTCCCAATATCACATGACAGTGTAGCCTTGTCTTCAGATTTGAGATCTTAATAGTTTCTGCGAGGAATAATGGCAATATCTTTTTCTTACAACTAGGTAGTGGTAATGGGCTTTCATGTATTTATTTTCTTAGTTGCTTGTTTTTGCTTGCCTACTTGCGATTGTTTATTTCAACTTACCATTCTCACTACTGCTACAGTTCCACTAAAGGACAGCTGTGTGTTTAAGTAAGTGAAACAAACAAACAAACTAATATTTAAAACTTATACGAGACCACCCACTACACTGCAACTTCCTGAGCCAATGCATTTTTCATTTCTTTTGCGACATTGTGTTTAGCTTTACGGGCTGGTCTCCTACTTTGTGTAGTAGCTTTACGTAGCTTTTCTGAAGCGTTGAAGGGTCTATTTCCTGGTAGCTACATTTCCTTTCCTGTTTTTCTTTTCTTCCATCTCTGTTTTGAGCAGATGATACCGGTGTTTTCCGACGCGAGTGGCGGGCGCCTCCAGACAACTGGGAACAGCAGGAGTTCTCCCAGCTAGAGAAGTCGCTTGCGCGGCTAAGAGAAGCTGTGAACAAAGCCGTCTGTAAGTCTCGGCCGTTGCTACACGACGTCAAGATCATCACTACAAGCGAGGACAGCCCTTTTGCTAGCTGCCTCAGAGTGAGTTCCCTTAGCCACCCCTGAGCTTACAGTGTACCAGACTTCTAGCAGACTGCAACCCCGTAGAGCTGTGACATTTGTGCATAATGGCCGGCTGCAATGCCATAGAAAGCCCAGAATATGTTTTTGCAGCAAGCTCTTGGTGAAGTCACGTGCTGTGTGATGCCTTCTGGCACAAAGAGTGTGCCACACCCGCCGCCGTGGCTACGAGCGATGCTAGTTAACACTCTGTGGTCCATACACACAGAAATACACAGTAAAGTGGATGGGGTTTTACCCTGTCCACTCGCGCCTGCCATTGTAGCTCAGTTGGTAGAGCATCAGACACATTACCCGAAAGTTGTGGGTTCAGCCCCTGCTGAGGGCAGGTGTTCTTTCGTCCACTTTAATTTCTTTAAATCGGTGCCATGGTTAATCTGCAGTTAAAACTGCGATTAATGTCATCTACGCCTTTCTTGACTTCAGTGTCTGTTGGCTTTATTTGGCTGTGTCCAGAACATATGAAATAATAAAGCGGAATAGGTCAAGGGCTTGTTTATAACAATGAATCAAGCCCCTTTGTTCTCATTCTGGCAGACTTGGTGCCCTCAGGTACCATGTTATGGCTTATTTATCAGAAGCCAGCTCATAATAATTAATACCATGTAACCTTCTGGCAAAAAAGGGTGTTCCACACTCGCCACCATGGCTATTAGTGGTGCCGACTAACACCCCCAAAATTAAATGTACTGAAATACTCAGTAAAGTGGGCAAGGGAATGACCGTCGTTGTAGCTCAGTTGGTAAAGCACCGGACGCATTATCCAAAGGTCAGTGTGTTTTTTCTTCCACTTTAATTCCTTTTCATTTATGTCATAACTGCTATACCACAGCTAAAAACTACAAATAATTTTCCCTATGCCTTCCTTGCCTTATTGTCTGTTGGATTCATTAGGTTTCATCTCAGAATTTATGGAATTACTGAAGCTGTCAGTGAAGGTTTGTGGCGAAAAAAAAGAAAAATGATGCTTCCTCGGTTTCTCATACTAGTTGTCATTTGTTGTCGCACACTTCTAAGGCAGAAAGGACTGGTGTTGTTACTTGTATTCCACTTCATCATTCCGTGCTCTTGGCTTAAATAATAAATGAACAGTTCTGAAAAGTGCGAGAATATAACAGTGCTCGCACATTTCAGATTCTTCAGCCACAAGACTCAGCCATTCACTCTGGGCTCACTGACGTGCTGCAAGTGGCTTCGGTCACTTTCGAACAAGCGAACGAGCTGCCAGCGCAAGCAGATTCCGACAAGGCTGTGACTTTGGATGCAGGTCAGCCTGTTGGAAGCGTGTATTGGAGACCCTGTGCTAATGTGTTCGTGTCGTAACTGTTGGTGGCCATTCAAGCTGAAAGGCTCTGTTGTTCTCCCATACCGTAAAAAACACCACCTTGAAGTGCAAGACTTTCATACATGGGAAAAAGACAAATTTTAGGGCAGGCTTTGTACAGACAGTGTCAGAATGTGAGGCTGGTGATGGTAGATCACATTAGTAATCACTTCAGTAATCACTTTTGTGAATATGATACCTTTATACAGTTAAACCTGCTTATAACGAACCTCCATATAACGAATTCCTGGATATAACGAAGTTTTCTTATTCCCCGCCGTTGCTCCATAGAAGTACATGTATTTGAAACCTCTATGTAACGAAGTGGCAGCGGGAGAACCCCCCGAAATAACGAATTTTCTCCGCCGACAGCCTGAGATTTTGCCCCAAATTTTGTCACTTTTGCGCGAGCCACAACCGGAAGCACCTCCTCTGCCGCAACGGAATGCGAAGCGGCGGTGTCGCGCTTGGCGCGCTCAAAGACACGGCGACTCTGAGGCGAGAGCGAGTGCACGTGTGCGTGCGAGCGTGCATGAGGAGGGCCTGCATCCCTCGACCTCGCGATCATCCCGCCGCGGGCGTGTCCTTTCCCCCTCACTTCAAACCTGCTCCCGCCGCTTTCTGCAGCTGGCCTAGCCTGCCAAGCCGCCACCCTCCTTTTCCAGTTGATGTTACCGAGGGTTTAAGAGAGAAAAAAAAAAAAAACGAGTTTCTTTTTTTTTTTTCAACGTGTGCGACTCTTTGGTTGCTGCGCGAGTCTGCACTTCGCTAACCTGACAGGAGGTGAGAGCGGTTGTTAGGCCTAGCTCGCGGGGTCACGGGCGGCGCGCCTCAAGGGAAGTTTGCCCTTGACAACACAGGGATCGGGTGCACAGGAAATCGCGGGGTGATTCGAGGGCAGCGTGCGTGAAATGGTAAAAAAAAAGAAAAGAACTGGAGACAAACAGCGGTAAACTGGAGGACACGGGCGCGCGTTCCGTGCCTAGTGTTCGCGGCTGACAAGCGGCCGTAGTAGCATTCTCCCTCGCCTTGGAAATCCTATCCTCAGAGGGCACGCACGCGACGTGCTGCTGGCGCGGCGGTTTTTTTATTCCCTCCGCTCATTGTTCATTCGTTCCGCGCTCCTTCCTCCTCCACGGTGATTCGCTGCGCTTTTTTCAGGCAGCGCACTTCCTTTGTGAAGCCTGCGCCCTACCTCGACTGTCCGCGATTTCCGGGCAGCCGCATTATAACCGGTCCTTCATATCGGGAAGGGGGGGTGAAGGGGGGCTGCACATTAAGCGGTATGCAGGGGGTCAGAAAAAACCGGGGGGGGGGGGGGGGGTGTTAGAAAAAATCGCATTATTGCCCGTCCTGTACTATAAGCGGTCACATAAGTGTTCTCAGCTGTAAATGTTTTCTCACCCAAAATAATTGTTTTGGGTCAGCTCTGCCGTCTGCAACTGTTTTGCTTACTTAAGCGTTTATTTTTCGAATTTTCGTGCCGAACCTGCATATAACGAAATCCTCTTTATAACGAAGTTTTCCGGGAATTTCTCAATTTCGTTATATCCAGGTTTAACTGTAGTGTGACCTTATGTGATGGCAGATCACATTAGGTGGCTGATGTCCACTCCTGTAAAGGTGTTAGTGCTCTCAAATTTGTGTAGAGCTTGTTACTCGTGCACCCTGTCAGGAATGCTATTGACTGTGCACATTGTAGTGTATCTACAAAACCACTCACCTGGGCTACCTCGCTGTGAAGTTCTGCTGGTTCTTTTGGAATTGCGAGGCCACGTGATTCAAACATATAGTTTCATCTGTCGGAAGTTGACCTCCAGGGTTGGGAAGCAACTACATAAAGAATGGAGTTTGTCATGGATGATACTGCCACACACACTAGCATTTTACATTTTGAGTTTCAATGACTAAATGTGTTACATTTGTTGTCTTACGGCACAAGCTGTGCCTGGGTGTAGCGGAACAGTTGAAAGCTGTCGTGACGCCTAATTCAATTGGGCACCCAATCTGAAAAAGCAGTGTACATTTTGGAACTCGTGTGAGTACCATTAAGCTAGGATGTACGATGATGTGTAATGCTGATGAGTTTCATCCAAGGAGGATTTTTAAAGACTTCTGAAGGGGAAGCACTCGCAATGTGTTACAGGCAAAGGCGAAACGAGCAACTGCTGAAATATAACTTGGGCAGATAATTCCTGCTCAGTGATCAAGTGCACTTGGGCTGTTAATGTAAAGGCTAGAATAATTATGAATAAAGAGGTTGTTTCTGATAAAAGTTATGCTTGCGGGTTAATATTGATGGCGTGACATCTAAATGAGTTAACTGGGTCTTTGAGGCTTCTTATGAAAACAAGTGACATGAGGGCATATGCAGAGCGTTATCCGTCTGCGAGAAAGTAGCTCTTAGACTCTCAGGGTGTGTGAGGACAGCGTTGTATTTTCTTCACTGTAGGCTTTCTTCTTGCCTCTGGTAAGATGGCGGAGGTCCAGCTTCACTTTCGAGGCTTAGTTTACACTCCAGCAGTTCTTTAAACTTCCTTGGTTTCACCAGATCAGATTACAGTTAAACCATTATATAACGAATTTGAATACAACAAATTATTGGTTATAATGAATTTTAAGATGTAGCTCTATCTTTAAAGCAGTATGTCAAACATACATTTATAATGCATTGTCAGATATAACAAAGGTATTTATGTGTCATTATTGAGTTCAGTTACAGCAAAGTTTGCACTGTATCCTGTTGATCAAGGACTTTCATGCTGTGTTAATGCTTGCACTGTGAATGATGCTTGATTTGCCGGGCACAAATTTGTCCACTAAAGAGTTTAGCATTGGCTGTTGTATTCACCACCAGTCAAAATAATGTGACACTATTTTGTTTTACTTTTCTTAGCAGATGAAAAGGTGCTAATTCTGCTGGAGCCCACAAAGATGGCCGCCTGCGAGAGGTGTCGACGCCACATCTCCAGCGAGGAGGGCCGCCTCTGCACCAGATGTGAGGACATCTACCAGCGTTTGCACTTCAAGTGGAATGTTCCCAAAGCTGACGCTAATGCAGAAGGTAAGCACACATTTAGTTTGTATATATGACAGCCATCATTGTTATGGTTGATCATTATTATGGTTAGTACAAATACTGGAAACAAGTAATGCTACTCACCTATCCACTTATCAGGGACATCAGTAGAAGTGAAGGTAGTTGTTGCTGGTAGCATTACCTTTAACATTAGCTCACCTGGTACAGCACTTTGTGAATTTGATGAACAGGCATATATGAAATTTTTTTACAGTCAAACCGCAGTGCAATGATTTGTTGATTATAACGAATTAAATGAAAGCTGGTGTCGCCATCAAAACAGTATTACGAATATACATTTATAACAAAATATTGCATGTAATGAAGCTATTTCCGCATCATACTGAATTCGTTACAGAGAAATTTGACTGTATAGAACAAACCTAGGCAGAAAATTTTCACACTTTTTTTTACGAAAGCGAAAAATTGGATGCAACAAAGGTATCATTGACTTCGTTACAGTGAGGACCTTGTACGCCAATGTTTGTGGGGAAATCTAGGACCAAACTTGATACTTACCTCATTATATGCAAAACTGCGCTGTGGTCCACCATTGCCATGATCCAACTGTGCCACTACATGTTAACAACATAAGTGTTACATATGCAGCTATGGTTGCTGTGGCCACAAAATGCAAGGAAATTTGGCATTATCTTGGACATTGACACGCGCACTTATTTGTGTTTGTTTCGTGGGTACTGCCTTTTTCATTTTTAAGTGTGAAGCATTTTGTGCTCGCTATAAAGTGTTCCATATATTACAAAGCTATCATCATCGTTAGTCCTGGTCTCCAAGAGTGTGTGTGCACTTCTATGCAGTGCCCAATGTACGGCGTTGACGATGAGCCTTCAAATGTGGCACATACCCACTTCGGGGGATTGGCCAAGACCTGATATGCTTAATCTTTAGTTGGTATATTGTGCGAATACCACAACATGATGAATAAAAAAGAATAATAAATTAATGATAAACGAGAGAAAAGGAAAACGGAGAAAGAGAAAAAAAAAAAAGACTGTGTAGACGTTTGTGCACTTGCGGCGTTTGCACACATGCTTCTTTCTTCTCTTGCGCACACAACCTCATCCCACAACTACACTGGCAGAACTGCGACTGGCACATGCAGATGTTGCACATGCAAGTCTGAAGAAAAAGAAGACAAAGACAGTGTGCATCGATTTGTCCGGTGCACATCATCTCGCAAAGCTATGCGTTTGTGCATAGCTTTGCACCATGAGAGCATGCATCCTCTCATGGTGTGAAGCTATGCACAAACGTATAGTGCAGTATTGCAAAGGGTGGGATGGCGTCAAGCCGAGGCCACATGTCGTGTGTGCCACCATCTGCAGTTCGACGCGAACGTCTTCACGCTGAGCTCGGTGTGAAACATTGAGAAGTGTTCTCTGGGCCTCGCAGTTCTTTGCGAGGCATTTCCGAAAGCCTCGGGCCACGACGAGATGCTGATGTCCTGGAGACATACCTGGACCAGCCAAGCGCCCATCAGCTTTGCTGTTTCACTATCTTTGCGCCCACTAATGCAAGCTTTACTAATTTTTTCGTATGCGATGGGCGTCTTTGCTCGGTGCAGGCAGCACTTGTCTCGCATGCGCTGCTTCTGGAATGATTTGGACTGATCTACAAGCTTTGCATGCTAACGCATATGCCTGAGTAGTTATTCGCAAGCATCACTGATAGTACTAGAATGTACGGTGACGCATGTACCACTCTGACGAACTGTGCGAGACTATAAGGGCTATTGTGCATGAATATACCACAATTTGCAAGCATTACGACCCTGGTTGTATAGTATACAGAGTAAATGACAAGGCAAAAGTGGCAGTTAGCAAAACTTGCCGATTGTTTAAAGTGCGTCTATTCCTTACAATGACTGCAGTGATCTTTTACTCTTGTGAATTGCTGATTCAGTGTGACATGGCAAATATTTATGCAAGAAAGAGTGCTTATAGCACACACTGACACACAGGAAAAATAAAAACAATGAAAGTGCAGATTCGTCCATTTCAAAAACAACTTTGTACATTTATTTTCTTTACAGAGCAAGAAGAAAAAGTCCAGACAAAGTCACGGACATAGATGAAGAAATTATCGCCCTAGGCTTTTGTAATTACAATCTCAGTGTCTGTGTAAGAGAATAAAAAGTGTTTCACTTTATGCCTCCATGCTATATAGGAGTGTTGTGCGTTCTGAGCAAAAAGTGAGCTCACTTACGACTCTTTATGCACTCCGGCACAATACATACTGCTACTGTAGCAAAATAAATTCCGGACCTGTTTAAAATTGGTGCATAGTGCTCATGGATTGAAACACGACATGTAAATGTTGCATTGTAACAAGTGGATTGTACAGTTTCTCGCTACAGGACATGCACTGTGGTTGCCAATCTGGCCGCAGAAGGTGGTGTTGGTTCTGATACAAGCATGGGATTGAATATCGTGCCGATGAGACATTTAACTAAGAGCTTTAGAAACGAAAGTATGTGCCTTACTTAGAGACCTAAAGTGTCTCATTTCAATCCATGAGGACTGTACATTGTGAAGAACAATAAACACTACACCAAAATTATGGCCTTAAAGTACTGTACTAGCCTTTGTTAAATGTTTTCTTTTTTTTAAGCCACTGTGGAACTTTAGTGACTCAAAGTACCAGGCTAACAGAGTCAAAGCATTTGGCCAAACATGTTTTCTCGCATGAGGATTCTTCTAAACTTTCAACAAGGACTGCAAATATGCAAAACCACCTTTTACACACTGAAATGACCATTCTTATAGACAGAGACCATGCAAAAAGTTAACTTTTCCTGCTGCTATTTTTCTGCGGACTGCAGCCATTATGCCGAACATGGCAAAATATCTAAACATGGGCTCTTTCATGCTGTCTGTAACATACAGGGCTGCTAAACTTAAGACTTGTAATGAAATAAGGCAAGGCGTGCAAACGTGGACACAAGACAAGCAGACAACACTACAGTAAAACCTCGTTATAACGAAGTTGAAGGGGAGTGGTAATTACTTGTTATAACCATTAGTTCGTTATAACGAATATCAATTTCATCTATAGGAATTTCAAGGGAATTGCAATTGCTTCGTTATATCCGATAGTTCGTTATATCCGGGTTCATTATAACGAGGTTCTACTGTATTGCATCGTCTACTTTTCTCTCTGTACTTGCACGCCTTGCCTTTTTTCATTACAAACCATAAACAACTATGCCGGCTTCCTGTCATTCTAAACTTAAGACTTCCCACTAATATTCCAACAAAAATTCGGAAGTTGTGCGGAACTCCTCGGATGCGAGTACAGAGGCTGACGATTGTTTTCAACAACGTCAAACAAAACTTTAGCACAGCCCTTTTTCTGCCGACAAAACTTGATGTAAGGTGCAGTAAATAGGACGCAGTAAACACAAATGCAGCAAAACAAAGAGAAAGACAAAACCCTGTTACTGTAATAGAAGTGCTTATGACACTGGCAAAACTGGCGTATAGTAGAATCTCGTCAATTCGAATTACAGAGGGTGCAGAAAAGTGTTCAAATTGAACAGAAAGAGAGCTTCTTTTAAAGTAGATTGCAATGAACTGTGCATTACCACACGTTAGTGTAGACTGTGCCACATGCTCCTCAATGAGCACTTTCATCTTTGCACGTGCTGGCATTGGAAGGGGGGGGGGGTAATAGGCATTAAAGGTAAGACTGTCATAAAGGAAGCGGCAGCAGCATGTTAGGCGAGGGTGGTACAAGAAAGTGTGCGTGTTCTCCATAAGCCAGCCAGGCTGCAGGCGAATGCACTGTGGTTAAAAGGGGTGAGGGTGGAAAAGGCTGGTCGATTTTCGTGCACTGTTTTTGCACCTAGCGTTGGAGGTCGCATTTATCGCAATGTTCCGGAGATGCATTCAAGTGAGAGACAACGTAATGCAAATTTTCTGGGACAGAAAATGCTTTATCCAGAGAGAAAGTTAGCAGGAGTGTGGAAATTTGTTCGAAATTACTATCTAGTGCATACAGTAGAACCTCGTTATAACGAACCTGGATATAACGAAATACTGGATATAACGAAGCAATCGCAATTCTCCTTGAAATTCCCATAAATGAAATAGATATTGGCTATAACGAACTAATGGTTATAACGAAGTAATTACGGCTCCCACTTCAACTTCGTTATAACGAGGTTTTACTGTATTAGAGTTAGACTTCAGGGGAATTTTTCCCAATTCAGATGCACCACCGATCCAGGGATTTCGAATTATCGAAATTCTACTGTATTAACTGCACGTAAGTCTCGTCTATCGATACCTCCTTTACAAGATAAATTAAGATCTTAAACATCAACAGTTCCGCTTTAGTTCTTGTAGCCTGCTAAGAGAGGTTATTGTTTCATACACACAATAAAGCCTCACAGCACTTGGATGCCATGACGCAGCACTATGACTTGTTAAGATCACTGCTGCACCTGTATTTGTAGGCAGGCCAAAGCTAGGTAAGCAAGAGACTAGCAGTGTACACATCACTGGCTCTAAAAATATCAAGTACGTCAACAAGCAATGACTTAGTATGTTTGCCATGAGGTAACTGTCATGGCACTCCAGTAGGTGAAGTGGAACGTCGCTGCGAGCATTGTCAAAAGTGCTGATTGACCTGGAGATGTATGCACATATGTCTAGCAACACAGGCTGCCAGCACAAGTTACTAGATGATTACACGGCCAACAATCAGTACCTAATGTAATCCAGCGTGAGGACTGCAACACATTTGTCATCACAACACCCAGCGACAACTTTCTGCGGCAATGCAGCCAAGGCCATGGAGTTGAAATGCATGTCTTTTTACTATGCTGTGGCATGCAGTCTGTGAACATAAAACTTTCTGAGCATAGCATAAAAGAAACATAATATATATTTGTTTATTTTTATGCACATAATTCTTTTCGTTTTCATTTTTGATAAGACAGCTTGCAGAATAAAGGATTTCTGTTTTTGCTCATGCTAGTTTCCTGGTTTTTGGCATCCTAGTCATGCTTTCCTGGTTCTGCAAACAAATTGTGCCATCACTATGTTACATTAGCTATGCAGGAAACGATGCAAGTCAGCATGAGCACGTGTTCATAAGCCAATCTGAATTCACGATACAGAAGAAAAAAAAAAAAGGGGAAGTGGCATTGCATAATATTTCACTATCTGCACACAATCACGAGTATTGTTGCGTGAAAGTGGCACCAAATGCTCAGGGGGATCTCACTGCCTTGATGCCGGTGACTTAAACATCTTAGCACCACCAAATTGATAACAAAGCTGGAATCCTGAACAGCAAGTAAATGAGGTGACCTATTTCATAAATTAGGTTAAACACGTGATCAGTATTCTTGGTTGTTCATTCTCACCGATACAGTCACTTTGAAGATATAATTTCCTCTAACAACCAAGTTGTCAGTGTTTAAGGTGAGAGGCATTTTTGGCATTTTATAACGAGACTGTTCCAACTTTTGAGGACACATTTGCCTGTGCAGTGTTCCACTAGTGGCATCAAGTGTGACCACGTCTACTATACACTGTTGACAGCGTGATTTTCACTGCACTTCAAGAACAGCGTACTTGACCACGCATCAGTATGGGCCATGCCTTGCCTGCTTAGAATCTTAAATGCGAGATGCAACCTTCTGAGCAGTGGATTAGAGTTATAAATAACATTTCTCACACCTATGAACAAATCGCAAGATACGATTTAGAACAGGGAATGTCGCAGGAGCCAACATTTCGACAAGCGGACTCATTTTCGTCGAAACGTTTGTCGAAACGTTGGCTCTTGCGACATTCCCTGTTCTAAATCGTACTTTGCGATTTGTTCATCGATTCAAGCATCCATCTTCCCCTGAGCTTCTCTTCTAGTTTGGATTTCTCACACCAGAATTTCATGGAAAATATCGCAGGTCAAGGGAATCCACATGAAAATGTGCATGTGAGAAAGAGAAAAGACTTGCTGGATGCAGTGGTAAAACCAAAATCAAAAGTGCCTGTACATAGGGGCTATACTTAGTGTAGCAACACATGTACAAAAAATCTGCCCATGTATCTGGCTGCGTTGCCAAAGGAAGTTGTCGGCGCATGTAAGGCTGGACTCAAACGTAGAAGAAAGCTGCTTGCAATGTGATAACAAGCATGCGCTCTCGGCATGTTAAAAAAGACTGCCAAGCATTCTCAAACACCGAGTGGTAATCAGCTATAGTAAGCTATAGTAAGCTATCAGCTTCATTATGACATACGAATAGCTCAAGGTGACAAGTCGTCGTCGAACAGAGAATGTCACTGGAGTGAGTGCTTCAACAAGAGGGCTTGTCATCTTCAGCGTAGTGACTGATTTTGGGTGGTTTTCATTTTAAATGAAGATTGTTAATGTAACAATTAATATAAAACAATATACGCAACAAATGAATAAGCTACTGAGACTAAAAGTCAAGCTATTAAACGGTCAAAACCAGACTGAACCCAATATATTGAACTATTGTCCATACAGAACAGCTGGAGCGTTACTTTGGAAATCCAATGCAAAAGCATAGCACTGTACTATGTACACATAAAAAGGCCATGTCTAGCACTATGTCCAGGCACGACAGCGAACAATTGCCAGAGTTCCATCCAGTGTGTTAACAGTGCTCCATTGGCTCTCTTACTGTACCAATATCACTGATTGGCTTAGTCACTGGGGATGAAGTGATGGCCAGAACACAGGTTAGGCATCTCATGATGCACCTTCGGCACTATTGCTCTTTTGCTATCAATTATACTAGAGCCAAAGTTGTCAGAGAGAACCCAGCACTGACACCATGATTCTATTCAGAAAGCTTTTGGATCCTAACAGCAACTGAAATAAATAAAAAAGGCACAAAAATAAAGACTGTACAACTTGAACTGAGGCCACTGCGACTCTGGCCGCAGTGAATTGACCATTCTCTCACCAAACCATTATGGAAGAGGTGTCTAATGGACTGTATTAACATGCTCAATGTAACCTTACCAACAATTGTGTGTCTGGACATCATGCTAGACGATTCGATATAACAACACTGCCATCACAACTTTGATGTATAAAACTGCGCTCCTCCAAATGTACTTCTAATGGCACCAAAATGATCTCGAGTCGGAAATGTATATGCCGATCAAACGACAGGTTTTTTTAGATGCCATCAAACAAGGCATTGAATTTGAAGGGAATCACATGCAGAGGCAAAAGTGAGCACGGTGTGCACCTCGAGATATGATTTCCACAACAAAAGTCTTTATGAAATTTGCTTATTATGCGTCACTGAAATACAGGAGTATAACACGCTGAAACGTATGAATAGAAGAACTCCCACATAATGAAGCATACGACACGCAGCACACATACTGCACCAAAGCATAGAACTACTTCACCATTCCCTTCAGATTCAATATATTAAGTTCAATCAGTTAAATAGTTTTCTAGTTGACAAAAGTATTATCTCGGATATTATGTTGCAGTAATGCCTCTATACGTGCGGAAAACTAAAAAAGAAATTAACAAATGGGCACTGCTTTCACAATGCCAGTGCCAAGTAGCCAACGTAAACTTCACTCATTGGAAATCTGTCTGCTTAAAATTATACCAGAAAATTGTCCCGTCAGGAATCCAGCTGGTATAAATTCACCTGTCGGGAATCCACCTGTAGGAAAATGACCTGTCGGAGAATCACCTGTCGGAAAATCACCTGTCGGAAATCCACCTGTTGGAAATCCACCTTCTGGAAATCGGCCTGTTGGAACTCCATCCGTCGAACACACACCACGTCTTTGCTTTCAGGTCTGTCAGCCACCATTAGTGAAAACACGGCGCTGCATCCAAACCCTGGTTTTGCCGAGGAACCATCTGAACGATGAGTTACAGCTGTCGTCACAAGGCATGAACAGATATCACATTAACGTCATTCCTATGCAACGCTGGCCCGTGGCTAAGAAGGCTTGGGCAGGGACTCCAAGACGTCTAAGAGGGACAATGCCAGCCGGTGTTCCGAGTGGTCTTCCGGCAGCATGCCGACTATGTTTTGAAGAAGGTTCACTGTTTGCACCGTTGGTGGGTTGCAGCAACGGAGATTGCTGAGATCCTGAAAATAGATGAAACGGTAGAGGGCTCAGAAACCAAACCCTCGACTGTAATGCGCAACCGTTCGTAAAAACAAATGCCGTACTCGTGTAATAAATGCACTCGCATAATAAACGCACCACCAACTTTGAACCCATGCAGTCCCTCGAACGGCCCCACTGTGACTTTCCTGCTTCACTTGATCCACGGTGTCCCGAAGACGTTTGGCATGCCGATTCATAACTCCTGCGTCCCGATGAAACTGCCGCACGTCATCGGGTGTAGTGTGCAAGCGACGGTAGCATCATTTACTCGCAGTGCTGCTTTCCTTCGTGCTATCGCAGTTCCATCACACCCACTGCCGCATGCTGCCATGCGTGCTGCGCAGGCTGGCGCAGCTAAGCCTAAGCATGGTTGGGGCGTGGACTCCCGAGATTGCCGCGATGCAATCTTGGATGTCAGGCAATGCGCACAACTGAGAGGCTCAGGCTCAATATAGATATGAGGAAGAAATGCTACGGTGATGGGAAACATCTCCCGTTATGACCACCCGCGAACGCTACCGAAAGCTGGGCTGGGCGTCTCAGAGATTGCATTGGTGATGTAGCGACTTTGGTTGGCCGGAAGACGGTCAAGCCGGCACGGCAAGTATCATCAGCCTATGCATCATGTGCGTCGTGGCATCGTTACAAGTGGGACCGGCGGCGACACAGAAACTACAGAAACTATGCGCGCTATAGACCGCCGTGCTGCTAGTTTGTTTTTTTTTTGCTGGTGACCGTTCGACAGCATGCGAAGCGCGTAGGAGGCGGCCATTTTGATGCTGACGGGGATATGGTAACGGTGTTGTTCTTTCACATTCTATTCTAGTGCGCATATAATTTTTGGACCCTTTTTATAGGAAAAAAAACTTGCGCGTTAGATTCGAGTAAATATGGTACTCAACTGGGGGTATGAGGGGGGGGGGAGGTGCTTGGACCATAAAAAAAAATTGTCGACTGAAGGGGTGGGGGGTTACTGCGATAGCAATTATATGGGCACTGTTAGTGGGTTTTTGCAGTTGCCGTTGTTCTGTACAAAGTCCGACTCGATAACATCGCCTATGCACCGTATCTTTTACGCGCTAGTAAAAGCGTGCTAGTGCAGGGGATGAATGTGGCCCAAGCATAAATAAAACGACCTGGCCATCTCCGTTGAACGAATGGCGCATGCGGTAACATCGCACTACATGCGAAGGGTTTGTCAAGGGTACATCACCATGTTGATGTCCGTTAGACATTTGACTCCCCTGCCATTGTCTACCGGACATCAATGTGCTAAATGAATACACTTTATTACATTCCCTTACATGTGATACCGTAAAAAATTGTGGTTATATGCACCCTATAGCTAACTTGCAACAAAATCCTTCTTTGCAACTATGCTGACACTCGGAACGCTGGTGTCATGGTTGGACATAAACTATGGCTTTCAAATATTTAATTGCTTACTGATGACATTAAATAATTTCACAATTTCTAATGCAGATGTTTGCAAACTCCCTACCACTTTTACTTTAAGCACAATGTGTTAAGTATGTTTTCAGCCAAATTTCGCTTCTTGTAAACTAGTTTTATATGTATATTACCTGTATTGTTATTTGACTTTGATGATTGAAATATATATTTCTTACGACACTGTGCTGCCATGGTGAACCAGGGACGTGGGGCTAGTCAAGCTGCTTCTTATTGCAACCACTTATGTAATGCTCCACATGTATGCGACAAGCTCAACCCAACCAGACATCAGCATTCAACGTTACGTCAGTCGTGTTATTTCAGTGCCTCCGCTGTGCCATTCTCGCAGGCACTCACATTCCACACAAATCTGCGACGCTGAACGATGAGTGAACGACGCGGTACGTACTAGGGACAGAATCCAAGTGCTGACGTGTGGGGACAGCAGCGCGATCTGGCTAGGACGGTGGCCGTCGTTCATGAAGAGCAGATGGTGCATGCGCTGCCCCGCAATCACCAGGAGACAGGAGGCCAACAGGGTCTTGTCCTTGACGGCCAGAGACACCTGTGAAGCAAATCAGGGGCACACATTTTCTTGAAGTACTTAGCAGCAATGGGCGAATATTCAAACTTTTGAATTGTTGCTTTTGAATGGTGTTTGCTATTCAGCCTGATTCACACCTTTTACTACTATGTTCAAACAGCAGTGAAACCTCGTTATAACGAACCCGGATATAACGAACTATCGGATATAACGAAGCAATCTCAATTTCCCCTTGAAATTCCTATACATGAAATTGATATTGGTTATAACGAAGTAATCACCGCTCCCCCATCAACTTCGTTATAATGAGGTTTTACTGTATTCGAAGTTTTGTAATTCAGGGACAAAATGCACTATGTTCTGTGACAAGCAGCCCATTCCCGCATGTAGTAAGCTTTGCCGCATGGCTTAAGTTTTGTGGCAAAGCTAGCAGTTGTGTAATGTGGCAGTGTTGACTGGTGCGCTGCGGCAAAATTTGCACGTGCGTACATAGGCAACGTTAACCCGCGCACCTTTCCTGCACAGTTCCCTGTTGGACCATTCTTCAGGACTCAACAGCTTTTATAGGAATAGGGAATGGCATTGTGGGAGTGTGCGAATAGCGCAATAAATTTGTTTTTTTTTTGTCCATGCTTAGCAGCACATTTTCTTTGTAATTTAACGTGAAGTGTTATTTGATTTTATCTCGGAGGTTAGCGTTCAAGAAAAACTGTCTAAATGCAAGAAGCTGAACGCTCGACTTTAACCACCCAAACCCACCACCATTTTTCGGAGTGCCCTAGCGTGCTTAAAGGCAACCATGGTTACTTAGTAGTAAGACGGCAACTTGGGCGAGTTGGTATTGGTTCATCTCAGCGCTTGTTGTGTGCGTCGTTTCTTCTGTCAGTCTTTGTGTTTTTTGTGCGCTGTTACCTTGACACGGTTACTTAACTGTTCATTTCTGTGACCACTTGGCATGCGGTTCCCTTACGGTCTTCGATCTAAATGTTTAGAGGCAGCAACATTTGAAGCTTACTGGGTTTAATGAAGTGAGGCATGCTGTTGAAGCATGCACTCTGTGAGTCTGTTTCTTATGTGGTGTCTTGGTTGTACAGTTAAGCTTGTCAGCTGGATATAATGCTTATGCACAATGTATCATTGATTTTGTGCTTCAGGGCCCACATGAAACCAACTGTTGACAATAAGTTCATATATACCCTGAAAATATACAAGGAATCATTACTACATTGAATGTTTCTTGGGCAAGTGTACGTTTTTGCTTAAAGGGACCGACAACCTATCTTCAAGGTACTTTACAGTACCTGTTTTCTTTATTTCAATGGAAAGCTTACTGGTCAGACTGTCCAATTATGCAGTGGCAATGGGGAAAATGCCTTAAAACGTTTTCTTATCAGAATTTTTTGCCTATGGAGCGCCTATGCAAAACATGTTGCAAACAGTGGTTAACAGCTGCTCAGCTTGCACCAGGTTCTACCATGACAGAGTGTGTGCGTGCAATGCCTGGGACCAAAAACCTGCTTTTAGCTGTGCAACCAAAAATCTGCTTTAGCTGTGCACAAGCACCGCAGCTAAAAGCAGGTTTTTGGTCTCGGGCACTGCATGCACAAAAACCTGCTTTTAGCTGTACGCAAGCACCGCAGCTAAAAGCAGGTTTTTGGTTGTTGTGACGGCAGCATCGTTTCTCAGCGGTGACTCCTTTTACTAAGCAGTAAGCAAACAAAGCAGGCATGCAGTTTTGTTTACGAAATGCAATTTTAAGCCCAAGTTATGGTCGTACGAACAGCAGCAGGAGATGCACGGCAATTTAATGTCTCCAGAACACAGTACCAAGGCTTCACCACCAGGCTACGCCAAGTTTCAGTTGCTGCAATTTGAGTTTTTGGTCTGTTTAAACTACGTTCCTCATTAGACGGGTTTTCACTGAACACAGGACCGTAATGCACAATTATGTAATTGACTTAAAAGTCAATTCTAAGTACACAACCACTGCGTTGCATCAGGGAGGCAAAAAAACTCGCAAGGACGAAAACCTATTCATCGCCACACACCTCCTGAGCGAGGATGTCGTGGCCGGCAGAATAGAGTTCGCAGACGCAGTGCCGCCGCACCAGGTCTCGGTCCTCGCCCCAGCTGCAAGCCAAGTCGAGCAGCCGATTCATCCAGCCAAAGGTCGAGCCGAGCACGCTGTTATCTGGATTGTCGGGCAAGGACTGCATGACAGCAGAAGCGGCACGCAGGAGGAAGCTTTGCTGCGGTGACGACGTGAGCGAGGAAGAAATTCTGGTGCTCGGTGCTAGGAGAGGTGCGTGCAGGTCCTGAAAGAATGCCTTGCGCACCTGCGCATACAATGCACAATGAAAAACATCAGACTCCATTACGCACTTGTTCCAAGACACAGATTGAGGATCATTATGCGCAAGCTACCAAGGGAGACTGATCACATGCTGTGACAACATTTCATCACCATGCTCTTGGCAGAAAAGATGTCAGTTTCTGCACGCTAGTGTAAACGCATCCAATGCCGTGACTATTTGTGACCATACTGCTATACAATAAAGAGCTGACGTATATTACTTTAAATGGTAATGTAATGACTAGATCCTGCAATAACATCCTGCAATTACGTTTTAAAGAAACTGCAATCTTGTTCAAGAATCTTTATTTCTCAATGAGTTACGCTTTCAAAAGGCAGAAGCAAAGAACAAGGACACGGTATTATTAAAACGTACAGCTCGTTTGTGTTTCATCGATACTACTGCGCTTTGAAGACGTGGACGCAGGAGAAGACCAGACAACTGTCAGTGTCTTCAAAGTGCATTCCTGTTGGTGCAATACAGAACCAACTAGCCCAACTGGGTGCGCTGATTGGCTCATTTATGTTTTGGCAATACCTTTGTAAGTTCTAAGGTAGCGTGCGCAAAACTGCAGAACCAAGCATAAAGCATAAATTCTTAAACGGGCCCGCAACACTTTTTGAACATAATCAGAAAATAGTGCCAATCGGTTGCGGAGGCTCCTGCGAACATTTGAGGCAAATATTATCGTACTACATGCACCACGGAATTGGAGATTTGGTTTCAAACTCGGCTGGAAAGCACCCGCCCCTTAAGCCACTGACTACATCGCTTCACTGTCTTCGTTACTCTTTAGGAGAGGGACACACATGTTTTACTGTATCAGAATAGATAAATGGGCTAGTTGGTACTGCATCTTTTTAAAACAAGAGCACAAAATAGGATGTTTACACACAGAGAAAGAACTACACAACACAAGTGCTCACTCTCAGTTGTTTAATCATGCATGGAAACGAACAGATATATACAAAAAGATACATATCGCGCATGACACTAAGAGGCAATCAACCTTAGCATCTATGGCACGTGTTTAATGTCTGTTAATGAAAGTGGACTCTTGCAATGCTACAGATGGATGACTGACAAAGAGCGCAGTGTTCTTTGTGATATGGTATGCCTCCGAAATTTCTCTTGTAGTTCGGTTAGGGTGACGGAACAAAATTGTTGTCTTCTTTAAAAGGGGGACTACAATGGCATGAACGACAATGCATGGCAAGATGAGATGTGTGCTTGTGGAGTGCAGTTATTTCTCTGTGTGTAAACGTCCTATTTTGCGCTCTTGTTTTGCTAAAAAGACATTTTTCTACATTTGTTGGATTTGAAACCAACAAGTAAAGCATAGCAGACGATCTTTCTGCGATTGTGAAATCAGCCAATACTGTTTCTGCTTCAAGCGAGTTAGTCGCTTCCCACAGCGACGTCATTCGTTGAAAGGAGAATGGGCACTTTCCAGTCATGTTTGAAACCGAATTGCAAATCTCCTGCTGTGTGCACTGCTAAAATACTTGGCTCATGTGGAGCCTTCAAGACTGATCAACACTGTGTTCTGAGTATGTTCAAAGAGTGTTGCAAGGCCCCGACCACTTTAAAGGGGAACTCCGGCGGTTTTTTTCACCATATTTTGATACTGCTGCTTTCCAATGTCACTGAGAGTCCTGTAGCAGGTAGGGTGGTTCAATTTTCTCAGAGGCTTGCCAATAATTTTAAATAACTGAATGAACAATGTGTTCAAATTGAAACCGAAACAGGTAGATGCTTCGTGCACCGTATGCAATGATGTCACAGCCTCCCTGCCATCAGAAATATGCACCTGGTGCAAAAAAAGATGAAAGGGGCAATGTCATCCGACGATATATTGGGTTTTGCCAGCTATTTCTGAACTTGACAGTGACATTTTGAGGGCTGAAGTATCGCCGTCTTGCTCCTGACCACCCGCCTGCTCTGGTAGGCAGTAGTGAAGGTAATGACAAAAAGACAGGGTTAACCTGCATGGCAATCTGCTAAAAATATTTAAAATTCATTTTCAGAAAAACTAAATGACTTGAAACTGCCTGGCTTTACATATATGATTACAGTACTGAGGAGAACATGTACCGAAATTTCACTGAGATCCGTGGGCACCGAAAGATTGCCCGAGTTGCTGTTTTAAATGTCCACAAAAAAAAAATTATACCATCTCCCGCTAAAGGGGACCATGAGGCGATGCGAAGCAGCAAGGAGGGTGCATACCACGTTTGCATCGGTTTGACTAGGTGTCGCATTTGCATCGGTTTGACGCTAGCAGACGCTGCCTGCGTGAGCATTGTCTCTCGCGGGCGAGGACGCGTTCTCGTTCCTTGCGAGCTGGTAAAGCGTTCGTTGAAGAAAGCGCGTTTCCATAGTCAATGAGCGCCGTTCTGAGAGGAGAGGAGATGAGACAAGGAGAGGAGGGGGAGGAGGATGTGCATGCGCAGTGCGGGTGTGGACGCCGCAGGCGGATGGACGGAGGGAGGGAGGGAGTGACATAGCCCCGACCATAAGCTGCTTCACATGTAAAATTGGAAGAGTTGGCAGGCACGCCGCTAGAACTTTTGTTACACCCTGATTGTAAAGCAAGCACTCACCGTCGGCGTGAAGAGAGACAGAGGCCGCACCGAGCGCATGCCAAACAGCACCACAAACTGGACCACGGTGGCTAAGAGCTGGTGGTGCCGCACTGATGCCATGTTGGGAGGACGCTGGCTGAGAGCGTGCGCCACGAGTGGCTGCGGCCGTGACGCGTCCTGCGGGGCCCCTTCCCACAGGGGCTCCCCTTGCGGCAGCACCGGCAGAGTCTCGGCCTCGGGGCCTAGTGAGGCCTGTGACGTAGAGATGACGATGATCTCGAGAAACTACGAAACGCAGTGCTGTAACACTCGGAACTGTGTCCCATGTCATGGTGAAACAAGCACAAAAAGCTGAGGAACCCTACCCATATCAGGAATATGGGGGCAGAAGCAGCTTGGCATGTACGTGCCTTTTTTTCTTTATTTGTTTCCTTTTTGCTGTCTTTCTCTCTCATCTTTCTTTTGTTGTTTCATGGTTTGCATTCCTTTTTGCCATTTTTCTTTCTTTCGTAGAAAACTTCAAGGCCAACCTCTGCGATTTTTCGAGGTCAATAGGTCTCAATAAAATTCGCTGGGTACGTTCTTTGGCACACTTCCATCATTTGTGCGAGATTACATGCTCAAGAGATGCACAGATTGCTTACAATTCAATTTTTACTGTTTACCTCAGACCACCCACCTGGCTTCCTACAATGATTGGCCACACTGTGTGTTGACGTCGTCTTAGGCAAAGCAATGGAAGCGCACCTGTACCACACCATGGACTTTGAGATCTGCATGCACCACCAACCTACACGGCATTACCGCCAGGGGAGGGCGCATGCAAAAGACGTGTTGACTCTTTTGACATCACTGCTGGGTTGGATTTCGGTTTAGCTTTCACGCCTTTTTGCTGATTAAAAATTATTTTTGCATTTGGTGAGCGTTTGTACTATTAGGAGTGTGACAGGAGCCTCAGGAACATAGAATCGCCATTATCTTGACATGCACGAAAAGTCGCCGGAGTTGGCCTTTAAGGATTCATATGCTCAACAGATGTGCTTGTATCTCCTTCGTTTGCTGAGTGTCCACAGAAAAATGCGCACATGCTATGGGTGTGCGCCTTGTGTCTAATTCTCCATGCATATAGTAAAACCTCACTTCTAAGTGTGCGCACGACGAACTGACAGTGGCTGAGGTGGTTAGCTGGTCTCGCAAATTGGCAGGCAATGGTTCAAACGTGCAGCCTGATGATAAATTTTTACCTTCATGTGGCTTGAGCTTTTGCATGTCAACCACGAGGACGCAGCCAAACTTAAGGTAGCTTCGCTTCAAAATGGATACGTGAGGAGTCAGTTATAGAATTATCCGAGCCTCGGATGCTTTAGGGACGTGACAACAAAAGGATGTGACAACAAAAAAGTTCTCAGCCCAGACTAGGGCTCATGAAACTCCTACTCAAAGATGAGAACTGCATCATAATAACAATATGCAACTCACAAAACGATACACAGATTGTATAGCTGCTGTTACATTGCCCCTGAGATCTGTTGCCTCGTATACTGCTTCAAAACAGAGATCTTGGAGGCCCACATCTATGCTAGTGGGTTCCACCACGCTTGCTTGTTATCACAGTGAAGCGACACGTTAGACAACCTAGCTACTGCGTGTTCAGCAGTACCTAAACACCAAAACCGTGATTTCAGTGGTGTTTTGGCTATGACCAACTCGCAATGGGACAGGTGAAATCATTGTTTAGGTATGTAATATACAGCATTAATTTCAATATTCATAAAAGCATAGGTGAACCAACTGATGCCCTTTGAGAAGGAAAAAATTTTCTGTGCACTCACATCGACAATAGCATCCAGAACTTCCGTGCAAAACCGTACAAACGGCTCCAGGTGAACTTCACTGATCTCCACGTCCTGTGACAATATGAAACAATGCAGCCGGCGACATAGAATCATTACCAGAGCAGGACATTATCGTAGATTAGGATATATTGCAACCAGGTACTCACCCTCCTGCAGATGCGGTCCTTGGGTGTCTTCCCATCTGAGAGACAGGCAATGTACATCAGCCAAGCCAAAGCTTCACATCAACTAAGCAAGGTCACAGTCAAAATGAAACTAGGACTTGCTCAAAGGGACCAGTCTACCATCCTTTATCACTTCCTCTTATTTATCACAGTAGAAAGCGCACCATCCGAAGTGTACAAGCTTGCAGTGGTTTCAATGGAAAGTGAGTAGAAATTACTTAAACAGAATTTTTCTACCTTCATGGTCGCCCTTTCAGCGGAATCCATTTCTGGAATACCATACCACAGACTATCAAAATCTCTCAATCGCTTAAAACATTAAAAAAAGAACTGAAAACTTTCCTTGCATTCATGTCATCATATAATTATAATAGTGGCTACATTTTTCTTTTTTCTTTCTTGTCCTGCTCCTTATCACACAAACCTGATCACAACTTTTTCCACTGATTCATTGCATCAGGAATAGTTTATATTCCTTAAAATTGATGTAACTTATATTTGTTTTCTTCTCATCTTTCTGTTCACTATTTTTTATCCTGTGGCAGATTGGTAAATGTTTAGGTGCGTTGAATTTCCTTTGAGTTTCACATTTCCTAATTTTGGCGTTTGTTATCTTTTTGCTATTCTTACTATTCTTTAAACGAAAGTCTTTGTTTTTCCTGCAATATATTTCTGTTTCCGATTTTCACTACTGCTGTTTGCTGCTTTAATTAATTTTTCTTTATCAACTACCTCAGGAGGTCTCCGTTCAGTCTATGACTATGAGACCTCCTTCTGTACACACAGATTTTGTATTTCATTTATTACCAAGAATAAAACCACCTCTGACTCTGCTTGTGTAGTGATGATGGCAGCACTGGTTACTTGGTTTTTGCAACGTTAATTTGAAAGAGAAAATTATGCTCGTTGCAAGGGAATGCTACCAGATGTGCAAGATAAGCAAGATCAGCAAACCTTCGTGGATACTCCTTGGTTTTTCATCACAACTGGAGACTGACACACAGCAATAAGGATGGCATTGCCAGTCATCTTTTAACAAATTTCAGGGGCAAATTAAACATATTCCTTTCAGTGAAGTACAAGCATATTCATTTCCATCAATATAAAAAGCAATCTACAACTGTAAAAACACCACAACTGAAAAAAAATTTTCCGAATGGTAGAACAGTCCCTTTAAAGGTCAACACACATACAATCGACATATGGATTTGATTGACATTTTGGGGCTGCTCTGGGTCTCTTGATTGCAATGAAGGGCAGAACAAAGTGACAGCAAAACTAGCATTGGTTTGATCTGTAACATAAGCTATTAAGCTGACTCACTACCATGTATTCATTTATTTATCTAAATATTTAGTTAATTGAGGAGAATATACCCAATGGCTCTTGGGTCTGGCTAACACACATTAAGGGAGAGATGGTGAGGGATTGACACTACTGAGATCATATAAAGGTATTACAGTGTAGTGTCCCACAGTATAACATACATATTACAACAGTACACTAATGTGTAGATGCCGACCTGTATTGAATAGTATTAAAATAAATCACCGAATCTACACACATTGCAAGGCTTACAAAACCACATGAAAAAATGGCATTTGTACATCAATTCCGTGCAGCCTTGGATGACAACGTTCAGTACATGTATTGTGCCACCATACAAATTCCTGTAAAATCGCGTGGCGAGATAAGCATACAGAACTTCAGTGCCACGTGGCATAAGCATTAAAACTGAGCCACTCCTACTGTAGTAGCTTCGTGTGCACTGTTGTGGAGGTACTTGTACCACTTTTACGGACAGCTTGAACAATTAAGCGTGTGCCAGCAAATTTCACTAAACATAGATGCCAATAAATCAGCAACTTCCCAAATTTTTGCACTCTCGTGACGCCAATGCTGGACAAGGTGACGCTGGCTGCCCAAGTGTAAGAACCCAAAACTGTGCAATGAAACCTTAAACTATTATTAGATGGGGGAGAAGAAAAGTCATAAGGCAGTTAAACTTTATGCCATAACTAGCAAGCTTCAATGCACACAAAAAAAAAAAAGGCACCTGAACAACTAAACACAAGTGCCTGATGCTGGAAACTGACATTACACAGCACAGCCAAACGTCACTATAACGAATTCAGTATAATGCAGAAATATCTTTGTTATATCCCATGATTCATTATAAATATATGTTAATAATACTGTGTTAATGACAACACCATTTTCGTTGAATTCACTATAACTGACAATTCGTTATATCAAGGTTTAACAGCAACAACAGCAAAGAGCAACAGCAACAACAGCAAGAGCAACATCAGCAACAAAAACAACATGCCTACCTTTTCCATCAGCAGAACTAATGATTCGAATCGCTTTTGCAAGAATGTCTTCCATATGATCAGGCCCACACCTGCACAGAATTCACACACATGCACATATGCCTTTTATGCAGATCCAGTTAATTACATTAAAGGAACGCTAAAGTGTCTTACCACTAAAGTGTCTTACCACTAACAAAGTGTCTTACCACTAACAGTGTACTATGACCACTAACTAGTGCTATTACCACTAACAGAATTAGTGGTAATAGAGTTGCAAAGAATAATTCATCAGTCTAAATTAGAATGTACTGAGATGCATATATAAAAACCAACGCACTTCACTGCTGATCAGTTTTCATTGACAACTGGCGATAGTGCTTGCCACTACCATTCTGCAGAGACAGTTGCTTTCACACTTGCTGGGTCAAAAAGATCCACCTAATGAAAGTTTTCGACCTTTACAGTTCAGTTTACTGGCATCCTTCATCGGAAGTTTCCATAACATTATTTAAAAGAGAGATCTTTCCAGGACCAAACCAATTTGTCACACAATGCGGCTTGTTGCATGATTTCAGAATGTATAAACAAGCAGAATTCGGTAGTACTTGCTTCTGGGGTCCTTGGAAAGATGATGCTTAAGAAATTTACGAGCTCAAGAAACCACAATGCCAGACCACAGCACACAAACAGTCAATGTGCTGTTGTGGAGGTACTTGTACCACTTTTACGGACAGCTTGAACAATTAAGCGTGTGCCAGCAAATTTCACTAAACATAGATGCCAATAAATCAGCAACTTCCCAAATTTTTGCACTCTCATGACGCCAATGCTGGACAAGGTGACGCTGGCTGCCCAAGTGTAAGAACCCAAAAACTGTGCAATGAAACCTTAAACTATTATTAGATGGGGGAGAAGAAAAGTCATAAGGCAGTTAAACTTTATGCCATAACTAGCAAGCTTCAATGCACAAAAAAAAAAAAGGCACCTGAACAACTAAACACAAGTGCCTGATGCTGGAAACTGACATTACACAGTACAGCCAAACGTCACTATAACGAATTCAGTATAATGCAGAAATATCTTTGTTATATCCCATGATTCATTATAAATATATGTTAATAATACTGTATTAATGACAACACCATTTTTCATTTAATTCATTATAACTGACAATTCGTTATATCAAGGTTTAACTACTAAGAAGACAACCGCAAGAGCAACATCAGCAACAAAAACAACATGCCTACCTTTTCCATTAGCAGAACTAATGATTCGAATCGCTTTTGCAAGAATGTCTTCCATATGATCAGGCCCACACCTGCAGAGGATTCATACACATGCACACATGCCTTTAACACAGATCCAGTTAATTACATTAAAGGAACGCTAAAGTGTCTTACCACTAAAGTGTCTTACCACTAAAGTGTCTTACCACTAAAGTGTCTTACCACTAAAGTGTCTTACCACTAAAGTGTCTTACCACTAACAGTGTACTATGACCACTAACTAGTGCTATTACCACTAACAGAATTAATGGTAATAGAGTTGCAAAGAATAATTCATCAGTATAAATTAGAGTGTACTGAGATGTTTATATAAAAACCAATGCATTTCACTGCTGATAAGTTTTAATTGACAACTGGCGACAGTGCTTGCCACTACCATTCTATAGAGACAGTTGCTTTCATTACTGGGCACAAGATCACCTAATGAAAGGTCGACCGTTAACAGTTCAGTTACTGCATCCTTCATCGAAGTTTTCATAACATTATTTAAAGAGTGAGCTTGTCAGGACCAAACCAACTTGTCATATACAGTAGAACCTCGTTATAATGAACCCGGATATAACTAACTATCGGATATAACGAAGCAATCGCAATTCCCCTTGAAATTCCCATAAATGAAATGGATGTTGGCTATAACGAACTGATGGTTGTAACAAAGTAATTACGGCTTCCCCTTCAACTTCGTTGTAACGAGGTTTTACTGTAATGCAGCTTGTTGCATTATTGCAGAGCGTATAAACGAGCAGAACTCAGCAGCACTTGCTGCTGGGCTCCTTGGTAAGACAATGTTTAAGAAATCTAAAAACGCAAGAAACCACAAAGACACACACGCACACACACATCAAAACCACATGAATTATCTAATAACGACAGTACCGTGTGTGGTGTCAGTCTGTGTGTGTGTGTGTGTGTGTGCCTAGCTTCATCATTCTTTTTTTGCCCTCATAAATTTCCGAAGCAAGTTATAATCGAGGTTATACAGTATGGGTAATACATGGAACCCTAGTTATAGGTCACGATGGACGACACCGTCAAGGAAACTGCACTTACCATTCTTGAGTATGCTACTGGAAACGGCAGAGAGGAAAGCTGAAGCCTTGGCCAGCCGGTCTATCTGGTCCCGGTCCCGGTCCCAACGCACCAGCTGCTCCGAGGCGCAGTTGACCAGCAACGAGTCCAGCTCCAAGGACCGAGTGAACCGTCTTCTTGTCCGCACAAAGTGCACTGCGTCAGTCGGGAAATGAGCACACAACGCTCCACTGCTGCTAGGGGAAAAATCTGTGACGACTGTGGTCTGAGAAGGACATAAACAAACACAATCAGTGAAGGACCCAGCAATTTCTTGACGAGGACCACTGCTACATTTATGACAATATGCATATAAATTAGAAGCCCAGATCTCAAAAGAAGGTTCAATGTCCCGTTCAAAATTTAAAAACTAATAAAACTGAATTATAGGGTTGGCCGTCTCCGTGCAAGTTGTAGGCTATAAGAAACACCCAAAGATTTTAAAAAAATATGTAACTCTGATATTTCACAGGCTACATCATGGAGAACTCAGGAGCATTTTCAACCACCCAAGGTTTTTTACTGCTACCTAAAACAATGTAGACGGGCATTTTTGCATGCTACCCCCATCAAAGTACTGCCACTGACAGGAGTCGAGCTTGCGCCTTAGTGTTTACAATGCAACACTTCACCTACAAAGCCATCATGATGAGTGAGAGTCAAAGCAAGATAATGCTCGTAAAATACTCTACATACGATGTCAAAAACGACTAGCAGAAGCAGATGCATTCCCAGGCAAGCACTGGGCTAGAAGAAGAGCATATGACAGACTTACAATCAATACCATCTTCCTGAGACTCAGATCCGGTCGGAAATGGGAGCTTGGTGAGCCGCCGGAGGTCATCGGGGGTCATTTCAAGGTCACAGGCCCATGCAGAGACCAGTTCGGTGATGACACCTGCATGATGAGTCTTTCTGTGGCCAGCTGTCTGATACCGTTCTATTTCAATACTCAGCTGTACTAACTATAGCACAGCTTCTTGTACCTTTACACAAATGCTTATTTGCCTACTGATGCAGGGTTCGTACAGGTTCCCAAGAGAAAAATTCAAGGGCTTTTCAAGGACCTATGACAAAAATTAAGGAACACTATTGTAGTTCACGTGTTGCACAAAACAAAGGATATTCTGTTCACTTATTGCACAGTTTCACTAGACTAGAAGTTCTGAAGCTCAAGGCAGGTCTTCTTGCAATCATGAACCAACCAGCCCAAATGCATGCCCTTCTACAGTTTAATGCTATTGTGGCTTAATGCTCATTGTGGCCATCAGTAGCCGAAGCTGAAGCAAGCCAGATAAAAAAAATGGCGCTGCGGGCATGTGCATGCCTCGATCCATTGATTACAGGCGTTTATCGTGTTTGACTTCACGATCGCGGTGTCGCGGAACGCGATATCCAGTGAAGTTTGTCCCAGATATGTTCAAGTGCCGTGAATTGCGAGTAGTACAATCGGACCCTGTGAAAATCCCCAAAATTCCACGGTTTTCGAGGACTGAAAACGAAATTCCAGGACTTTCAAGGCCCTTGAAAATGAAATTTTCGATTTCAAGGGTTTTTCCAGGATTTCAAGGACCTGTGCGCACCCTGTGGTGTTATCAATGGTAACAAAGCTGCTGGTAGCACTACTGCTGGTACATTACTCCTCCGCCACATACCGATGTACTACAACTGCTACCAGAAAGTGCTAGTACTGCCATATCTATTACTACCACTGTGAGTACCACTAGTATCAAACCAATGTTGACATTTTTCCATATATACTTACACTGCTACGACTACTGGTAGCTGCAGAGGTATCATGTCTGGTAATATAGTACTACCTACAAGGGCAACTGCCACCACACACAATTACTACAACTACTCTGCCTGCTGCTGATTGCTCGTAGTGCTGAGTAGCAACAAAACCAGCTACTGCAGTTTCTGTTACCACTACTGCTGCTACTGATCCTGTTGTTAATGCTAATAGCTACTCGTAATTAGTAACTTGCTGCTGTTGACTGTTCTACTACTATGCTACTACTACGGCATTGCTGCTGCTGCTACTATTACTACTTCTACTACTACTACTACTACTACTACTGCTACTACTACTACTACTATTACCACCACTACTACTAGCACTAGTACTTCTACTACTACGAATGCTGCTACTACTACTTCTACTACTATGACCATTACTACTGCTGTTAACTTCTACTAGCATTATCATAAATGCTATCTCCATTTCTACTGTATCTATGGCTACTGCTGACTGCTAATAGCATTACTGATAACCTCTGCAGTTGATTCTACTACTACTACTACTACTACTACTACTACTACTACTACTAGTATCAGCACTACGGTTGCAAACCTCACCCTGGCCTCTGGCAAACAGTGAGGTAAGGGAGACTTCACGGTGCTCAGGGCAGAGCTGGCGCTGGTCACACGGGCGTCTCAGCAACGAAGCCAGCACCAGCACGTCTCCCAACTTGCCGAGTAGCGACTCCCAGTGGTCACACTCAATGACCACAGGCTCCCAGGTGTCCTCCTCGATTTCACCTTCATCGTTGATGATGACTGGGTCATCCCAGTCGCCAGTGGGGGGACGCTGCGGTCCCGACGGCTTTTCTGGAGGCTTGTCTTCTTTTTCGTCTGTTGGCTGAGGCTGTAGAAAAATATTGCAGCTGGAGGTCATCAGGGGTCATTTCAAGGTCGCAGGCCCATGCAGATACCAGTTCGGTGATGACACCTGCATGAGGAGTCTTTTTGTGGCTCACTGTCTAATACCGTTCTATTTAAATACTCAGGTGTGCCAACTATAGCACGGCTTCTTGTACCTTTACACAAATGCTTGTTTGCCTACTGATGCAGGGTTCGTACAGGTTCCCAAGAGAAAAATTCAAGGGCTTTTCAAGGACCTATGACAAAAATTAAGGAACACTATTGTAGTTCACGTGTTGCACAAAACAAAGGATATTCTGTTCACTTATTGCACAGTTTCACTAGACTAGAAGTTCTGAAGCTCAAGGCAGGTCTTCTTGCAATCATGAACCAACCAGCCCAAATGCATGCCCTTCTACAGTTTAATGCTATTGTGGCTTAATGCTCATTGTGGCCATCAGTAGCCGAAGCTGAAGCAAGCCAGATAAAAAAAATGGCGCTGCGGGCATGTGCATGCCTCGATCCATTGATTACAGGCGTTTTATCGTGTTTGACTTCACGATCGCGGTGTCGCGGAACGCGATATCCAGTGAAGTTTGTCCCAGATATGTTCAAGTGCCGTGAATTGCGAGTAGTACAATCGGACCCTGTGAAAATCCCCAAAATTCCACGGTTTTCGAGGACTGAAACGAAATTCCAGGACTTTCAAGGCCCTTGAAAATGAAATTTTCGATTTCAAGGGTTTTTCCAGGATTTCAAGGACCTGTGCGCACCCTGTGGTGTTATCAATGGTAACAAAGCTGCTGGTAGCACTACTGCTGGTACATTACTCCTCCGCCACATACTGATGTACTACAACTGCTACCAGAAAGTGCTAGTACTGCCATAGCTACTTCTACCACAGTGAATACCACTAGTATCAAACAATGATGACATTTTTCCATATATAGTTACACTGCTACTACCACTGGTAGCTGCAGAGGTATCATGTCTGGTAATTTAGTGCTACCTACAAGGGCAACTGCCACCACACACAATTACTACAACTACTCTGGCTGCTGCTAATCACTCCTAGTGCTGAGTAGCAACAAAACCAGCTACTGCAGGTTCTGTAATGACTACTGCTGCTACTGATCCTGTTGTTAATGCCAATAGCTACCAGTCACTAATAACTTGCTGCTGTTGACTGTTCTACTATGCTACTACTACGGCACTGCTGCTGCTGCTACTACTGATGTGCATATTCGAGCACTACTATTACTACTACTACTGCTACTAATACTACTAGTACTGCTACTACTACTAACGTTGCTACTACTACTTCTACTACTATGACCATTACTACTGCTGTTAACTTCTACTAGCATTATCATAAATGCTATCTCCATTTCTACTGTATCTATGGCTACTGCTGACTGCTAATAGCATTACTGATAACCTCTGCAGTTGATTCTACTACTACTACTATTACTACTACTACTACTACTACTACTACTACTACTAGTATCAGCACTACGGTTGCAAACCTCACCCTGGCCTCTGGCAAACAGTGAGGTAAGGGAGACTTCACGGTGCTCAGGGCAGAGCTGGCGCTGGTCACACGGGCGTCTCAGCAACGAAGCCAGCACCAGCACGTCTCCCAACTTGCCGAGTAGTGACTCCCAGTGGTCACACTCAATGACCACAGGCTCCCAGGTGTCCTCCTCGATTTCACCTTCATCGTTGATGATGACTGGGTCATCCCAGTCGCCAGTGGGGGGACGCTGCGGTCCCGACGGCTTTTCTGGAGGCTTGTCTTCTTTTTCGTCTGTTGGCTGAGGCTGTAGAAAAATATTGCAGCTGGAAGTCAACGACCTGTGCCAAAGCTCAGCACTGGAGGCTGTTCAGGCTTTTTGGGCTTATTTTCATCGCCCAACAGTAACTGTAATCTACAGTCAAATCTCAATATAACAAACACAGATAAGGAAGGTCAAGCCGGCGTCCAAGCAGGAAATGGCATACCTTGTCGAATTACTGAGATGATGGTTGCCATGTGGCCTTCTATATTTTTTTTTATCACCTTGCGGTTTTGTGCCACTGTATATATTTTAATGTTTGTTTGTGACTAAAGTTAGCTATGAATTGATGCCTGTCCTGCCTTTTTTTTTTCAAGCTCTTCCTTGTCTTTTTTCTCTGTTTTCATCAAGAGAGTCGAATGCAATGCTTGTAACAATGATAGCATTGCTTGTAGCAGTGAATGCACTGCTTGTGACAATACAATGCCTGTAACAATGAAAGCCTGCAGTGGTGTCGAGGTTCACATGTTTTATATGGTGAAAAAAATGTGTATGTACTACAGTTCCCCCATGCCATATCATCAGCTATAACTAGCAGTGTTTGAACATTTGAGTGCTTGAATAGTTTTCGAGTAGTGTTTGCTATTCAATTCACATTAAATATTTACCATTCAAACTATTAAAACCTTGCAATTAAGGAACAAGATGCGCTACGTCTTATGAGGAATGGTCCAGTCCCACATGTAGTGAGAATGGGCCATTCGCTGCATAACACTTGTGTACTGCAATGAAGCCACCACTTGTTTGCTGCAGCGATGCTTACAGTTGTGTACTGATGCGAAGTTAACTCACACATCTGTATAGTTCTCTGCAGGAATGTTCTTTAGGATTAGACTTCTTTTTTCTAGCAATACTGCGTGGGTATACTAGTTGTACAGTAAACTTATGTAAAAATGTACTGCAAATGTGGAATTATTGAAAAGAAGTATCTTAGCACCCAAAGTGTTGCTACTCGCACAGCTCTAACAAATATGCTTCGACAAATATGCTCACACTCTTTTTGACGTTACTGCAAATTGCAGCCACAGTAGCTACCAAAAGTATCAAATAAAATAATCGAGAATACTGCGAGATAAGAAAAAGTAAAGCCTTTTCCTTTAGGAAAGGTTTCGCTGTTCCACAAGCATCCAATCTCTACTTCCTGCTTAATTAACCTGACTGGTTGAGTGTTCTAACACCGTACTAACTGCGAGGTTTACACTCACCACATTTGCTGAACTGTCAGCAGTGTCGTCTTTCTCTGGGCTTGGAAGCCGGACAAAGCTCCTCGCCACGTAGCTCACAATGGCAGCTCCTACGTAGGCTGCCGGAACATTTGTCGACCCGGCAAGAACCGTCCGAATGCCCCGCCACCACGGTGACATTGTCATTGATGCCGTGAAGTAAGCCTCCTCTCCTGTAATATTAACGAGAAGGTTCCAGTAAGTTGGCACCCCACTGCAGAAGACTTCATTCAACAGTGAACGTATTTTACCAGCTACTCTAACTTGCACCTCTCCTACTATAGACCCTTTTCATAAACTGTAAAGTTAGCTTCTCTGCAATACAGACTGCCCTACTAATGGCGACAGCTGTCCTTATTTAAATGCTGTCAAAATTCAAGTTGCACATGCTGCACCTTGTTTTTTGGGAATGTTTGTATCAAAAGGGCTGCGTCAACATTTTACATGCCCTATCGCGAGCAAATTGCACTTGCACATGCTGTTTGCTGGATGGCCAATGCCGCCATTAGTAGGGCAAGCTGCATTGCAGGGAAGCTAGCTTTACAGTTTATGAAAAGGGTCTTGGAAATCCTACTATTATATTCTATTCTTCTAAGTTATGTGATACTTACTGCCCGTGGGCTATCCATTATGCTCAAGGAACAAAGGACACAGTACACCGCAACCGAAGCCAATAAAAAGAGAATTTATTTGCGCCTCTTACATAGTGAGCATGCTTGCCAAATTATACACTAACAGTATGGCAATGTAACATACATGCGGAATCGATCACATTTGACTCACCGCAATGGGACACTGAGCGAGTTAAGTTTGTCCACGTCAGAAAACCAAGCCTATGCTGCACGTGAGGTGTATGTACCGAACAGAGGCACATCGAGGCCACGGGAAGGCGTGTGTGGGACTGTTTCAGCGAAGACTGTCACCACAGCGGGCACGAGGGTGGACCGTGCACGACGACGTTACAAGCCAAAGAGAGCGAGGAATACCCCTCCTGGTCCGACGCATCCTCGCCGCCAGGTAACGCCACAGCAGAAACACTGGCACCATCTTTAGCGCCACAGTGCACTAACAATAACGTGTCACGGTTCGTGACATGCAACAAAACCACCTTGGAGTAGCTTAGAGGAAACGCGAGCACCACACGATAAAAAACAATTTATCAAGGGATGTGAACATCTCCACATACCATACGCTGTGACACTGACTAGTTTCCTTGAGAACTCTTTGGACCATACCAAGGTTCCCTAAGACCAAGTTGTTTGAGAACGCATGGCCAGAAGATGTAACAAAAGATCAATTGAAAAATTTTCTCATTGAGGTCATAGTGAAATAAATAGTATGCACTTTTAAAGGGGCTGAGCAACATTTTTTTTTAACATAGAAAACATTTCTAATCAGTCGTTGAGGCCCCTGTGAACATGTCAGTGAAATATTGTTGCACTGTGTGCACCAGAGAATCCAAAATTCGGTTTCAAGCACGGCTTGAAAATCACCAGCTCTTCTTTTGACACGTTAAGTAAGGAGCTCCAGCTATGTTGCTGGAGGCAGAATTAGCCTTGGCGTCTCTACGGGCGTGTAGACATTCTCAGTAATGCTTTATCTGTGCATATTGATTGCAGGAAATGCACAAATGCAGGAAATTTATGTATTTTTCTCTTGAAACACGAAAAAAAAAGCCGCGTAATATAGTTGGTGCTCCTAGTGACGTAATTGGTTGAAAAATAAGAGCAAGAAATCTTCAGCTGTATTTGAAACCAAACTAAATTTCCTGGTGAGTGCAGAGCAACAACATTTGGCTCACGTGTTCACTGCAGCCTCCATGCCCGATTGGCATCGCTCCCCGACTATGTTTTAATGTCTGCCTGATATAATACGGTTACAGTCGCCGACCATTTATTCGGACACTGAAAATTCGGACATGCTCGTTTATTCGGACACCTTCGCGGCACCGCCACTCGTCCCATTGAAGTAATGTATAACCACGACCGGTAATTCGGACGTGCTACAGCGCGCCGTTCGATTTTTCGGACTCCGGCGGCTTGGTCAGATTCGACGTCAAACGCCACGATACGGTTGTGACAGGCTGGCCGCGATGTTTACATTTTGCTAGGTTGCCAGTACTGAAAGGGAGCGCTTGCTATGGTTGGATTACTGGTGTCTAAATCCACGCAGCTTCTGCAAGTTACAGTTGCCGATATCGAAGGCTTACTTTTGTTGGCTGCACGTACTGGTTGTCGTGCTTCGGATTTAGCCAGTCCGGTATCCATTGGCTGTATACCGCAGCCGAACAGCAGGCCAGGCCAAGCCAAGCCAGTGTGCTTGAACTTGGTGCTCGGCATTTGGGCTGTCAGTTGTTACTTGACCTAGGCCTTGTTAACAGCTACATTTCAAGTCTCGCTCTTTTGCTCTGTGTGTTAGGCCTGCTTTGCTTGTTCGATCTCGTCCATTCGTCGCGTAGTGCGTTTGAACAGTTTGTTCAAACGCCGTTACGTTTGAACAGTTTGTTGATTTTGACAGTGCCGTCCGGCCCTGTGCCGAGTTGGATGATGAGGAGATCGTCCGTCAGGTTCCCGAGCCGCCGCAAGTGGAACGCGACTCTGACGACGACGCACCGCCCACGCCACAGCCATCGAGGGCGGACTTGGCGCAGGCCTTGACGACGCTCCTCTCTGCCTACAGCGATAGCCAGACACTGTCGGAAATACAGGCTGACGTGGTCGCGCGTAAACATGCACCTGTACAGTCGCGCATTGACAATTTTTTCCGTCCACTGGGACCATAAAAGTACTTTTTTTCTGGCGAATCCCTTTTTTTCGGACTCTCGATTATTCGAACTTTTCGGCGGTTCCCGTCGAGTCCGAATAAACGGTCGGCGACTGCATTCCCGTGTCAGATGTGGCCTTGCTATGACGAGATTTAATTGTGTTTACACATAGGTTCCCAATGTAAAGCTCATTCTTTACGTGCCTGTCACAGTCCCTACCTGCCATCTCCACGAGTGACTTGAGCAGCGAACTGAACAGGCACCAGCTTCTTTTGTTGGTCACGGTCCAAGTGGACGACAGCCATTCATGCAGGAGGCATTGCTGTGCAAGATGCAATCAAACAGTCAGTCAGGTCAATCATTTTTTTTTTTTTTTGCAATGGATGATAAATGCATTAGCGACAATCAATGCAACATATAGTGGTCAGGTCAATGCTTCAACATGCTGCAACTCTAGGGCAACTATACAACAAAGTGCAATGTTCTTCCCTTGCAGACACACCACGGACACCACCACGCCAGGTTACACGAGGTACAGGTACAATAAAATGACTCATGCGCACACAAAGCTCTCCCATGTTCTCACATTTAAATAAATAAAAAAACACACACAGCTCAAAGCCACCCTGGCCTCACTGAACTACACCTTCATATTACACAGCTACTAAATAAGATTACATTGGACTAAGCCTAAGCAATAACTAAAATACAAACCTTGGGCAAGTCTCATCTAGTTTATAATTGAATGAACTGGCTAATAAGTGCTCAACCCCAACATATTACAAATACAGATATTACAACAAATTATCAGTTATAGCACAGTAACTGAATAGAAGCATTGCCATTAAAACAGTCACACATATACGTTTATAACAAATTATCAGCGATAAAGAAGTCATCTTAATGTTATAATGAACTTTGCCTGTACAAACACTGCGCAAAATCAATGAATACCGAAACAGAAGACAACAAGATCGTGGCACTCTCAAAGCCAAAGAAGGTCAGCTACTTTATTCTGTGTGGTTAATCTTATGTATTCCTTATTTCCTTACTCTGTAGAGACAACAGTTCCAGATGTGTACTCATATCCTGTATATATAGCTCAAAAAGATTAACTGACGTGACTGCACAATTTGCCATTTTTGCAAGGGCACCTGTGTCGAATATTTGTGGCCGTAATTGTGACCAGAATGCGACTGCACACAAAAACATCTCCCGGTCGCATCTGGCGGAGCGGCAGCAAAGGACGCGTACGGATGTCAAGCTGTGACTGAAACCAGGTGGTCGTGCGTCGCTTCGCCCCCTCTACGCGACTCGCTTCCCATTCAACTCTTTATCTCCTCCTTTTTTTGTTGCCAACGCGGAGGCGGCACTGCCCTCCGACGGCGCCCCCGCCGGGTCGCCTTTTGTTCCCTATGTGGGGTCTTCCACGTTTCCTTCTCGCGGAGCCGACCTGTGTCCCTCGTTTGTGGCAATGGTCCGAACCGCTGTACGGGGAATCGTTCTGCGCTTTGAAGTACTCGCACAGCTGGACCACCAACACCACGCCGACCCTGTATACCTTGGACTAACTGGCATATTCCAGTCATTATTTGCTTGTTGCTTCACACCTTGTGTGTATCGTTTATGGCAGATTCCTAACGGCAGTTTCTCATGATCGTACAGGTTTGTTGCTCTCACCACCAGCGAAGATGGCGCTATTCCAGACTTCCTTAGAGCATCAAGGAGCAAAGGGTGGCAGCCGCAGGACCCAAGTGCTCTCGAGAATAGGAGGTGTCCTGCAAAAAGAGCAAAAAAAGAAAAAAAAAACCCGAGAAACGTAAGAATGATTGTTTAAATTACTGGCCTTTGGCGTCGCTCAGTATGCTAGTAGGTGGCTGGGACAAGGGTACTTGCTTAACTGTTGCATTTTTTTTCAAGCATTTATGCTTGGCTAGAATACTAAGTACATGTGACGTAGTGCTCTGATCACAACACATTTTGATGCAGGACAGTCATTTTTGTTCAAGAAGTTATTCTGACATCTTTAGCCATTTGACGCATAGCGTATATCTAGTTGTAGACACCAAGAAAAAAAACTACTTAGTGTCTAAATCCAATCAACAAAACGAAATCATGCACTACCATGTGAAAAGGCCGTTGTCATCACCAGTTTTTCAGTCAGTGAGACTTTGTGACAGTAATAGTACTTGTGCTAAGCCTGGCCTCACCAAAATTAACACAATTTCAAAAACAATCACATGGTGCACATATGGATATTACAAGTCTTTCTACATTTTTAAGGCACGTGGGCAGTGGGCCATGGGACAGCGTGCTATCATAATGCAATTTCACAATGTTGTGATCTATGATTTCCTGTGATTTCACCACTTTCATGGCCCCAATCACAACTTCCTTTCTTTCTTTGCCTTCTCATAATCACCATCACGTAGCCCTGGGCTGACGGAAACATGGGTTGAGTATGGTTTTGGCAGGAACATGTTACGTGAATTGGGCCACATGTCCAGGTTCAAACCACATGTCTAGGTTTAAATTGGCTTGGCAGGAAATGTTTGGTTGTGACATTTTGCGGGAACATGTTATATGACTAGCTGTGGCATCATGTTACGTGATTTGGTCATGTGATTACATGTGGCATCATTTTACATGGTGATGCTATCTGTCACTAAGCCAGGCTACCTATGCCCAGCTATGCTAGGTAGTTGATAGGTGACGTGCCTAGATGTAACATCGTATTACATGACGTAAATCTCGTAACCAGCAGTGGCGTCATCTCATGCAGTTACACCAGCTGTAACTAAGCTATGCTAACTTGATTGTTGCAATGTGAGTGCAAATATTTACCATAACTAACCGCCTTCTGTACCGCACGTTGCTGCCATTGTATTGTATCGGGGTGGTGGGGCTTGTCAAGCTGCAGATATTGCAGCTTTTACCCTGCTATAAATCGTACTTTTTCTTTCTTTTTCTTTCTTCTTGTTCAACCTGTTAACTGTTATAATTGTATCGATTATGGTGAAATAAACCAAATCTCAAATCACAAGTGCGGCTATGACGGATGGTTGCTAGGCAACGCGAGCTGGAACAGAACTGTCCGACTGCACAGCCTCCAGGATCGGCCCGTCATTACCAGTTGGCGAGAAATGGCATAACGAAAAGCTGAACAGGTCCGTTGTTAAAAACACGGCTTTCTCACCAAGCTGCTTGGAGTCAGCATCTGGCTTGGTCGTCACAGGCAGGGGAGCCTCACTGCTATGGTCCCTTGTCAAATGACTGTCGCCAATATCGAAGTAGCCGAGGAACACGGGCAACGCGATAGGGTTCTCGTCACCGAAGGTCACCCGCTTGCTAGAGCCGGACGTCCAAAGAGGTAGGTAACGCGAAACGTGTGTCAACACGCGGGACACTTTTTTCACCGGCATGGACAGCTCGTCTGCCAGTTCCTGCACAAGGATGAGAAAGGTTGGTTACAGTGGATGAGATGAAACGTTCGGCTTTTTTTTTTTAAATCATTTCACGTGCATTGCCCTTGACTCACCCCGCGAGCGCGATTTCTTGTGCACCCGATCCCTGTGTTGTCAAGGGCAAGCTTCCCGTGAGGCGCGCCGCTTGCGACACCACAAACTAGGCCTAACGAGCGCTACGTTTTCGGTGCTGGCTGCGGGTAAGGTGCCACGGGCGACTGTGGTTCATGGCGGCCACGTTTAAGACGCGGATGAATCACTTCGACAACGGAAGCGAAGGCATGGATAGTAGGTGCACCACTCGAACTGCGGTTTTTCCATCACACACACGTAAGAGAAAACGAAGGATATAGCGCGTGCAGTAATCGGTTCCTGTTTCTGCGCAGTCCGGTTCCACGGGAAGTCCGCATAAACGGCGACGTTGCTATAGTACCTTTTCTTTTCATTTTCTTTTTTGCACAGCGCGGCCCCGGACTTAAACCTTTGAAATATCCATATTTTTTCTTTCTTTTTTAAGCAGGTGAAAGCAGCCGGGTCGCGTGCTTCCAATGTCTAACACGCGCTGCTACCTGCTAGACGGTTTTTACACGTGTGTAGACTTTGAAAAATGATGTTTTGGTTATAGTGCAGTACCGCTTATAGCACGGGTATTCGCGATTCCGGCGACTTGCGTAATAAGCGGTCTATGCTATTTCACGTAGCGCTGGGCTGAGGGAAACATGCGTTGAGTATGGCCGCAGGCAGTAGGTCACAGGCAAGGAAACATTCGATTTGGAGGACGAAGAACACAATGGTGACAGACACTGCAAGCCCCTAAATAGCTGTACTGTTAAAAAAATGCAGGCAGCTTGCATTAGTGGTGCAAGGCTGGACTAACAGCGGGGCTTATGGTCAACCTAGCTTCTTCCCGCTTCTACAAGCTCGACTAAGCCACGTGATTTATCACCTAGCTGTTACATTGTTTTGGCAGGAACATGTCACGTGATTCAGGTTATGTGTCTAGGTTCAAACCATGTGCCTAGGTTCAAATTGGCTTGGCAGAAAATGTCCGTTTGTGACGTTTTGTGGGAACATGTTACATGAACACTCTTGTTTGGGCTAGTTGGTACATTCTTGACACAAACTTGGTAGCCCAAAAAAGAACACGGACGAAGAAAAGAACGAAAACCTTCTTTTCTTCATCCGTGTTTTTTTGCGCTAGCGAGTTTGTGTCAAGAATGTTACATGACTAGCTGTGACATCATGTTACAAGATTTTGGTCATGTGACTACAGGTGACGTAACTTTATAAGGTCATGCTACCTGTCACTAAGCCAGGCTACCCACGCCCAGCTATGCTATGTAGTTGATAGGCGACGTGACTAGATGTAACATCATATTACACGACTTAAATCTCGTAACCAGCCGTGGCGTCATCTCATGCAGTTACACCAGCTGTAACTAAGCTACGCTAAGCAAGTGTGGCTATGCCGGGTGGTTGCTAGGCAACGCGAGCTGGAACAGAACTGTCCGACAGCACAGCCTCCAGGATTGGCCCATCATTACCAGTTGGCGAGAAATGGCATAACGAAAAGCTGAACAGGTCCCAGTGTTAAAAACACAGCTTTCTCACCAAGCTGCTTGCAGTCAGCATCTGGCTTGGTCGTCACAGGCAGGGGAGCCTCATTGCTATGGTCCCTTGTCAAATGACTGTCGCCAATATCGAAGTAGCCGAGGAACACGGGCAACGCAATAGGGTTCTCGTCGCCGAAGGTCACCCGCTTGCTAGAGCCGGACGTCCAAAGAGGTAGGTAACGCGAAACGTGTGTCAACACGCGTGACACTTTTTTCATCGGCATGGACAGCTCGTCTGCCAGCTCCTGCACAAGGATGAGAAAGATTGGTTACAGTGGATGAGATGAAACGTTCGGCTGTGATACGACAAAATGAAATAAAACGCGCAGGTTTATGCATTATGTAAAGAAAAGGCGTGTAAAATACGGACACAAGGAAAAAGGGAAGTGTGGATAAGTTGCGTGTCTTCTTTCTTTTTTGCCTCAAAGCACTTCTTCAGTTGATAGTCGGCGCTCCTGTTGTCCACTCCTCTTCTCTTGTGTCCATGTTTTGCACGCTTTTTCTTTACATAATGCATCCTTGCCAACTCACTCAGCTTTCCGTCCTTTCCTGCGCAGCTCTACAAAAATCCACCACACATTCTGCGGGGACGGTACATTCGGAGACGCACTGGCATGGTGAGACCTCACTACAATCATGTTGCACTGAACATGTAAATATATTCGTTATATGCTTAGTTATGAATGACTATTTATGATGTATTAATGCCAACAGCATTGCTCCTTTATTTTGTTATAACTTATAATTCGTTACATCCATATTCAGCACATACTGAAGTTCCACTGCAGATGTGAACCGACCATGACTGGCTCAGGCACAGTACCAGCAGGGACAAACATGATCCCTCACACGTTGTTCACTACCCGAGTCTGGACACAATAACAATACAGGCCTTGGAAGCTGGCACTGGTGAACATTTGGTCAGTGTTCCCATGTGTAAGTTGAACCTGCTCAATGACACAGCAAGGATTGTTGGTGAACCAACCCTTGTATACTGACTAGTAGGTGTTATTACATGAAAAGAACAATAGATGCCTTTTTGTATGTTGAAGTTACAGTGTTGTGTCCTTCTATACACAAACAATCAGCCCAAGAGCTTAAAATTCTATGTTCTCTGGCAGCAGCATTACACTTAGCTTTGCACTTTGTTTCATCAGCAGTCTTTTTGTTTCGTCAGCAGTCTCACACATCTTCTCCTGAACCGACATGTAGCTCTAAATACACGCTCAGCTGAACGACATGTAGCTCTGAATACACACTCAGCGTCCCTCAACAGTCAAAGTGTAAGAACTGAAGATAACAGAACGGCGTTACTTTTTTCGTATAAGATTGTGCAGTGTTCCCTGTCGTACAACAGCCCCTTAATTCGAAAAAGTTCATCATGAGCTGCATTAACTGAAAAAAAACTTTCCATGAGGCATTCTCAAGGAAGTTGCAATACTACAGGGGAGTTCTTGACTTGTAGTCTTGAGGCACTGTGATTTGTTCGTCAATAAAGAATACAGTATTGTCAAGCTGACACCTTTTAGGACTTGCAAAAAAACTACTTAGCACACTTGCCACTACTGAAACCAGGAGCATGAGAGTAGGCAACAGTGTCTTTTCAGGCAACAATGTCTTTCATGCTGTGGCAAATTCACACCTTGCTTTACAAGGGAAACGGCAAAAGGCAATGATTATTGAACTGTAATAATGTTTATCCCTACAGTTTCTGCTGCAACGGAAACGTGGACAGTGCAGAAGTGAAAAGGTATTTCCACAACATTTTTTGTTGCTTTTCCATCCACGTTTCCCACGTCTAACTTCTTAACCACAAGTTTAACATTGCTCTTATTACCTTGAATGTGGGCTGGCTGGAACAGTACACAATTGATTGACTTTACGGGGTTTTACTTCTCAAAACCACAATATGGTTATGAGAGATGCCGTAGTAGAGGGCTCTGTAAATTCCAACCACCTGGGGTTCTTTAACATGCACTGACATCGCGTAGTACACGACTCTCAACATTTCGCCTCCATCAAAATGCAACCGCTGCGGCCGGGATTTGATCCTGCGACCTTCGCATCAGCAGCCGAGTGCCATAGCAATTAGACCACTGTGGCGGGGCGGAACAGCGCCCAAGAATGTGAAAGAAGAGTGGCATAGGGTGCACCTGCCTCCAGTGAAACTTCTTCCGATGACGGCTCGTAAACGTCGTCGACTTGCGACTTGTCTACGGCCTTGTGGAGGTGGCAGAGCTGCCGCAGCCGTCGGCAGGTCTTGTGCAACAGTTCGGCGTCGAAGTCGCAGCTGACTTCTTCGCCCTCCGGTGCTAGTCAGAGAAGGAGGCGACGGGAGCACAGAGGGTTAATACCTAATAAAAGGTGTAAATCTGTCTCCCACTTTCTTAGGAATTCCAAATTCTGTAAAGCAGGTTTAGCTTTCTACAAAAGACGTTGTTATCATTGCTGTAACAATTTTCATGCACATTAAGGTCCACTTCTATAAGGAACGCCTACACTCTGAAAACGGGCTTGCACTTTTTAGAGTTTGCCCTGTATCCAAACAACAGTATAATTATGATCTGTCTAGAATACTATAATCAAATATACTGATACTATGATCAAATCTATAATTATAGTATAATCAAATACTACAATCAAATACACTGATACTATAATCAATGCTGACACTATGATCAAAAAGTTTAAGTACACAGATTGAAAAAGAATAAGTCATTGTGCCTTCATGCTATATCATGTGCATAAATTTTGGTAGCATAATAACCTAGCATTCCCTTTACCAGCAAACTACAATGTACTTGGGACGCTGCTTACTCTTACTTTAATTCAGCTTGGCTAAGTTCACCAGCACACAAAGGGGACAACTACTCAGGGATACATTAGGCATTTGATCGAATGATCAAGTCTAACATCCCATAGCAACACTAAGTCTGCAGTTAATGCTGTAGTGATGAGCTTCAAATTAATTGTTAAGTAAATGTTAAGTAATTAATCACCTTTAGTTAGCCATTGTAATATTTTCTCTGTTGTACTACTGCGAGTTTTGCCTTATACATTTACTGTGTGTATCAATATGTCAATGTACTTATGTGCTTATTAGGTTATGTACTACTGGTATGTTGTGTAACCCTAGTTATGTTCTGTATTTTATTATTATTTTTTGCCTATTAATAGAATGTTTCATGCATGTTTCATAGCCCCTCCCCTCTGTAATGTACTGTGTACCCTGAGGGTAAAATAAAATAAAATAAAATAAAATTTCCCAGTATCCTGTCTCTTTACAATGCACATTGTGAAGGACACAGGATTCACATTTACATTCGCCCCTCTTGAACGAAGCTGCAGCAACTGGAGATTATCGAAATCACAACCCTGTGCTCGGCTGCTACGCCAAGGCTTGGGCGTCATAATGACAGGTATGGCAGGGTCATGCAATACCTTGCGGTTCCTGAGACTTCGGTTCAAGTACCCCGAGTACTGTGGAAACGATGAAGTGCGATGCCTTGCTGCTGTGAACAATTTTTTCCAAGGCCTGCGCAAAACAACAAAACCAAGAAATTTTTTCGAAACATTTCACTTGGTAACGCTGAAGCTGCCCCGATTGGTCAAGGACTGCCAGAAATATGTTCTGGGGATTCAAACGATTTGCTAGTGCTCTCCTTTTAAAAATTCAAGATCATATTTCATTGCTGTTTTATTAACCACAAATTATTTCTATCCTTCATCACCCATTCACATAAAGCTGCGTGCCCATCATACCTGGAGTTCGCAACTGTTTGGAATGAACAACAAGAAGTAGGGCTATTTGATTTGATTTACACAGAACTTTTACTATTCGAAGTTGGTAATTAAGGGAAAAAAAATATGCCATGTCTCGTGACAAGTGGCCCTTTCCTGCATGTAATACGCTTCACCGCATAACACCTGTGTACTGCAACAAAACTAATGCTCGTGTATGGCGGCAGAGCTAACACTCACATACTGCGGTGAAGCCAACACTCGCGTATTACAGCAAAGCCAACACTTGCGTACTGCAGTGAAGTTAACAAGGTGCGGTTAACATTCAGATAATGCAGTGAAGCTAACACTCGTGTATGCAGTGAAGTTAGCACAGCTTTCTGGTGCACACTTCTTTGTTGGAACGTTCCTCAGGAATTTGGAATGACACTATGGGAGTATACTAGCCATGCAATAATTTTTTGCCCATGTTTAGCAGCACATTTCTCTATAATTCGACGTGGTATTATTAAAAAAATATTTGATTCACACCTGAACATAAATATTCACTTTACACTCAAAATTTTGCTATTTGCACAGCTCTAACAAGAAGTCTAAGGAGTTGGAGAAAGCAAACTGTTACAAAGCGTGGCACTTGGCTTTAAGAATGCACGTTTGTGAAATAGCACAGTTGATGCACAGTGTGAGACTACTATGCCATAGTTTCATTGTAAAACAAGGTGAATATGTGCGTTTAAGGTACTTCATGTCTCATCCCCTTGAAGAAGGCCATGAACAGCACTTCTTGATTGTTCTTACTACCCCAGCATCAGCTGCAACCTTCAACATAGAACTCAGCTTCCAGAGCATAGCAACACTGGCTCCAAAAATTTTCCACTTGGATTAGGACTCCCTCCTGCTACCACAACTGCAATGACTAGTTAAGTCATTACACCAGGATGAACGTAGACATGTGAAGCAATGCTAGGAGTATTAGGGTTGTAATGAGTGTGCTGTCTTGTCTCATGCCTGCGCATATTTATTTACCTGTCTTATTTACCGACATAACATTGCAGTTGAGAGTTAGGTTATGAAACAATACAAACACAACCGCTGTGACACAACTCCTCAAGCATGTTCTTAAAAAATTCAAATTCGCAGTAAAGACAACAAAGATTGAAAAGTGGCTTCAACCTTTGCACGTATTTACATTATTTAGGGAACGAAAAACAGTAAATGCATTGGTCCATACAGGAATAGGGAACACTTTAACAATGGCCGGTACTACTAGATTATATGAACGGAAAGTTGTAAACATAACTAGTCTAAGACACAAACAGTCACGATAAACTTAACAGGATAAGCAGATCTGGGGCACATCAGGGGCTGATAGAACCCGCATGCACTGCGATTAAAAAGTCACGTCACGTCACCTGTTGTTGCACGTTGACTGCCTTCATGTCCCGCAACAAGCGGCCAAGCTTTGCTACCAGCTGGGCTGGAAGACAGAGCAATGACAACAGGACATTTTTATTTAGTAAAACAAACATCAAGCTGAGGTGTTCACACATAAAAGCGTACAATATGTTAAATACTTTCAATTTCAAATAGATTATAACTCAATCACTTTCACTTTTCGCCACTGCTAGTCTTTCTTACTTTGTAAGTGATAAAGTGGCCCTAAACTAACATGCTTTCACAATTTTAACCAAGCGTAGCTCAAAGCTGTCTGCAGGTATGGTAAAATTTACGTTTTTTCTCCAGTATAAAAGATGTCTGGAGAAAAAAATCATGGTATGCAATAAGGCATTGTGCTCACTTTTATTGCTGGGCAAAACCAAACAAAAATTCTGAAGGTTTACTTGACAGAACCACAACATATAAAAAGTGAAGCACACTACAGTGGAGGAGTGCACATTAATTTTTGATCACCTCGGTTTTTTGACGCACACCAGAATGTGTTCATACAGTGCTTTTTTCTTTGCACACTGCTCCCGTTCAAATGCAGCTGCTGCCGCTAGGAATCAAACTTGCTCCTCTAGGTTTAGCAGCACAACAATTTAGCTGACAAGCTGTTGTGACAGGTACTACAATGCAAACGTCTTCACCGCTTTGACAGTACCAGCAAGATAAAAGCATTCAGTGATTGCAGAGAAAGGTGCAGATAGGAAAGACTGAAGGACAGGAGAAAGTGCCATGCAAGTATGAAGTAAGAAGGAAGAATATGTTGACATCATTCTAGGGACAAGTACTACAACACTAAGTATGCGAGAGGATGTACTGAGATAAGACATGATCGTCTCGTTACATTGTACAATTGTCTCGCCTGAAAAAAGGATTATGGCTCGACATTACAGAAATATCAGCAGTAAAACAAGAGACATTATAATATTTGCACAAGGTATGAAGCCATCAACATCACCTTCATGAGGGTAAGACGATAAATAAATGATTTACTGAGAAAAATTTTTGACTGACTGATCTATTCGTGGGTGCCAGCACTGGCTACAACACGTGTTACATGAAGGTTCTGTAGGTTAATTTTGACGACATTGTGTTCTTTAATGTGCATGTAAATGTAAGTGCACAAGCATTTTTTTATTATTTCACCTGTACCAAAGAACGAATGGGAATAAAACTCACGACCTTACACTTAGCTGTGCGATTCCATAGCTGGAGGACTCACACTCGCTCTGTGCAACGTATCAATAAAATAGTGCATACAACTCTAGCACATCAATATACCCAGCCCCTGCCAGAAGCCTACGGGTCAAAACCAGCTGGCAACTAAAGAATACAGCTTCTTGGTGTTACATGATAGCGAAGCAACTCACTTTTGGCCCTACAAGCCCTCCTCACAAAGAAATTAATCCAATTACAAAAGCAAAATTTCACTACGAACGCAAAAAAATTGCACTTAGACATGGTGCTTCTTAACAAAAAGCCAATGACGTCCTTACTTCACCTTTGCAAGGTGAAGGTCTCTTGCGTGTATGTGCATTTGAAGTGTTTGGTTCAAGTCACTTTGATTTGGTGGATTCCGCAAATGGCATGCCAAATAAATGTACACCTACATATAGTACATAAACACTTCTTTATTGAGGCATTTTTGGGACAGTAGTTGGCACTGTCGTACTTCGTGCTGTCGCACCTGAAGTGACTGGACCAAACCCCTGCGTATCTTGAGCTGTTGCAAAAAATGTATGCGCATGCTACCTTCTGCGTTTGGTTTCTGGAAGCCGTAGCTACCCATACATTACAAAATTCAAATCTCAATATAGTAATTACTGATATAATGCAGTATCAGCAATAACAAAGCATATGAGGAATAGTATTGCCATTGGATCAATGCTACGAATACAGTAAAACCTCGTTATAACGAAGTTGAAGGGGGAGCAGTAATTACTTCGTTATAACCATTAGTTTGTTACAACCAATATCAATTTCATCTATAGAAATTTCAAGGGGAATTGCGGTTACTTCATTATATCCAATAGTTCGTTATATCCGGGTTCGTTATAACGAGGTTCTACTGTATACATCTATAACAAGCTACCAGGTATAATAATATATAGCTATTTCTGAGCCAAATGGACTTTTCTGTAATGTGGCTTGACTCCATATTCTTTAACTTGGTGATACCTCATGCAGGAAAAAAATACTAACTGTTGCCTCTGGGCAATACTGCGTACCAGTGGGTATCTCATATGCCTCATGTGCAATTGGTTTAAAGAGAAAACATCTGGCTAAGCCAGTAAAAGGCTGGCTAAGCCAGTAAAAGGGACTGACAACCACATTTTTAAGATACCTGCTTTTTTAATTGAAGTGGGAAGCTTACTGGTCTAAGTATGCATCTAAATGTATGGCATAAGACATTCTTTTTATCAGATTTCTTTCACAAGAGGAATCTTATGCCCAACGTGCCTTGCAAACGGTGGCTGACAGCCATAGGGTTTATTTGCGCCAATTTCTGCCGAGACAGAGTGCATACGCCTGAGAGACAGTGCGCACATTTTCCATGGTTAAACGTAGGCTTTCAGTTGCCGCGAAGGCAGCTCCGCTTCTCAGTGTCAACCCTTTTAACTGCGTAATAAGCAAAGAATAGGGTGAGGGTGCATTTTTATATACCGACTGTAATTTTAAGCACGAGTTATGGTTATCCGAACAGCAGTAGGCAGTGTACAGCAACTTGAAAGACTCCAAAACTCAGTACTGAGGCTGCATCGCCAGGCAATGCCACATTACAGTTGCCGCGACTTCTCAAACTCAATTCAAAGATACAAACCCTACTCAAATTGTGAAAGGGTGCTCGATTCCATCACCATAATTCACGGCCTTTACAAATGCACAAAGGTCCATTCACACGTTCTGGCTCGTTGTCGGTCCCTTTACAAACAAAAGTGCCGGTCCTCGCTTCTCACAAACTCTGCATACTGTACGGGTAACTTGAAGAGCCCGGGAAAGTTTGAGAGAGAGGTTAGTGTGAAAGACGGAAAGGAAGCGGGTGTTAGTACTGACCTTGCTCAGACCAGCACTCACCCTCGTCGACGGGCGGGTCAGCTTCCTTGAGCAGCACCTGTATCTCGTTGAGAAGCTGCCAGTCGCGTGCGCGGCTGCGTTCACTGCCAGAGACGAGACACAAGGCAAGACACAACGCTGCGTTAGTACTTTTAAAAATTTGTTATGTGTAGAATCTTTGGCAGACAGCACTGGTGGCATTTTATATGCACTTGTGCGGTGTGCTACATTCGTCTGGTCACAACGTGCGTGACTGGGCCTGCCATGACACGCATTTGCACGGTGGCATCCCACGATGCGCGACGTGCTAGTGCACCGTCGTGAAGAACAGTGCAGCGTGTCGCAATCCCTTCCTGCAGTGCGGTCTAGCAGACGACAATACTGTAGCAGACAGCATAGCAAGGGAGGCACGCAGTCAAGATGCCAGTCTTTTGTGTGGACAGTCAAGATAGATTGTGCACCTCGTGCAGTGCCGAACTTTATCGCGTTCATTTGGTGCAAAGCAGAATTGCACGTCGGGCGGTGTTTGACGTAACTTCCGCTCGACCATCACTGCGCCGGCGCCGCTCAGCTGAAGATGCCAACAATCGAACAGGAATATATCAAACCCACATATAATGATTTGTTGTTGAAGTAGGTTCTGCAGAATTCCACAAGGTTGTGTAACATTTGTGATAGGGAAAATTGGAACCTGCCCATTTTGTCGCACCGAGCAACAAGGACAACAAGGAAATTTTTCGTCAACTGCAAGAATCTTTCATTTCTGAGAAATCGCACGGATTTCTCAGAACTGAAAGATTCTTATAGTTGACGAAAAATTACTCAGACCAGCACAAATTTTTCAACTAAGCTTTAATTTCGAGAAATTCATGAGGATTTCCTTGTAGCCTTCCTTGTGCTGCAAATGGGTGGGTGCTAATTCTCCCTGTTATCAATAAATTATTGTGTATATGGAACAGCTGTAGAATTCCTTTGAATATTTCTGCGTGGAAATTTTACTCTATGTATCACATTACTAAATGCAAACCTGCATTGCCTGCATTACTAAATGCAAACGGCATTGAATTATTACAGAATCGAAGAAAGAAAAATGCGACTAGAATTTCTATCGGACATAGTTAATCGTAGACTAGCCTTAGACACTGCAGCATACGTTTTCCCCCTGTTAAGCAGACCCACTCGGCATCACCACCCTCATTCTCCCACACCAATTTTCGCAAGAACTGATACTTTTCGGTACTCTTTTTTTCCACAAACAATAGCCGACTGGAATAATCTTACCGAAGCACCTCCCCAACGCCCTTGACCTGTACACCTTTCCATTTGTGTAAATACTGTTGTTCTTTCTTAACGCCTTCTTATTTGTATCATGACCAAGTTCTTCAATTGTTCCTACTATAGTTGTCTACATACGAATTGTGTAAAACGTGTTTCAACTTTGATTCATTCTGTTATTTATCTCTGTATCATATGTATATTCCCTGCTCATATGTACATTCCCTGCTCACCCTGCTTGGACTTCTTGTCTGCAGTATTTTATAAATAAATAAATAAAATTACCAATATACCGAACTCTTTTGCAGTCCCTTTCAGTTTTGATATATGCTGGTTTGGCAGTCTTTGTTAAAAGAGTACTGACACGACTATAAAGCTGTGCAAAAAGGACATTTCTCGTTTTCTTGGCATGCGTAATGTACTTCACACAATGGAGTCAGGAAACACGTACAAACTATTTAATTCGATTTTAATGTTTTCGTAGCCCAGCGTCTGCAAGCCAACCCCATCGCAATGGGCACTGCGATGACGTGTCAACACAATTGCCTAAAAATCACCAAAATCGCTGTCAGAGTCACTTGATGACAATGAAATAATCACTGTTTATGTGCACAATGACCTACTAACGGTAGCCAAGAGTTGCTGTGACTCCATTTTGAGTTGCTGTCCCCACATGACCTAGACCTACTCCCAGCTCTGTTGGCACGTCACTATGAAACTGCCTGCTCGAAATCGAAACCAAAACTAGACTTTTACGGCAGCCATACAAAAAATATACAGTATAACCCCACTGATACGTTTTTCACGGGACCGTAGAAAATAAACGTAAGAGCCGGGAAACGTAAGAGCCGAGAAACGGGAAAAATGGAAAAATGAGAGAAGTGGTAATCGGCGCACAATTTGATCTCAGTGCTAACGGTTTCAGTGCACGTATCGGCACACTCGGCTACGATTTCGTCGACAGAGAAAACCTCGGAGGTGACAACGGCATCATCGATGGAAACGTATCACTGTACGCGAATCCGTCACAAATAGTTTGCACAGCTGCGCCATAACTTTGCTGGCGGAAGCCGGAAACGTAATGGGCATCGGCCATTGTGCAGCTAATACAGTCAAGCCAAGTCAAGCTACGTGAAAAGTCAATATTGCCATCGGCAGTGGCCACTTAAAATGTCGATTCGCAACGTAACATACGGGAATGTTCCCACACTGCAACGTAACAGCGGGGTTCCTAATGCATTGAATCCTATGGGAGCTATGCCGGGACTGGCCCAGAACGACGTAACAGCCAGGGAAACGCAGCAGCCGGGAACGTAACAGCGGGGTTCTACTGTATTGAGTGTGTTCCAAAGCATCATGATATTATATTTAGCGTTCTCGACATCAGTGTTCTTATTTCGAGAAACAATATGAAAATGACTAAAATTCGTGCCAGTACTCCTTTCAAACACAAAATCTAATCCTGTGCTCTTCATGCCAAGACACCAATGGATTATGAGATGTGCCATATTGGAGGAGTGCAGATAAATTTGGCAGGCTGTGGTTGTTTGATGTGCACTTAAATCTTAGCACACTGGTGTTTTTGAATTTCGTCCCTGATTGGATGTGGCCGACATGGCTAGGAATCGACCCCACATCCTCAAGCTTGGCAAACCCACGCTATAGCTCACATGCTATTGTGCTCAATGGCATGACCTTTGGAATAGGCTTTTCAATTTGGCATATCATGGCTTGATGCATGTCAGAAGATCAGAAGAACATTCTAGAGACTATGAAGCTACAAACCTCAGAACACGGTGAAAAGGCACGGCCACTGCATACAGCTTGCCCTCGGACGTCATGTAGCAGCACTGGTAGGTGTTTGGCCGTACGGTCTTCACTAGGACGTTGTTTAGACCCATGAGTGTGTAGTTGCTGTACAGGAGTCTTCAAAAGGAAAAAAGATTTACAGGACCTCAAGTAAATTTCTTAAATAGCTAAACATCTTTTACTGAAGAAGTCACATTAGACACGGGAATGGCTTTGCTATGTCTGTCATTCATTACAAACTGTACATTTGTAATACTCTTTCTATTAACTTCATTATAACCAATAATTAGGTATAGCTGTATCTTTTATATCGGGGTTTGACCTTACACAGGTTATGGTTTAGCATTTCATTTGTCCAAGGAGTCAAATGTCATATAAGAGGAGCTTCAGTCACTGACACTTTTAAACAGCACCTGTAAGCACCGGAAATCAAGCGTGCAACATTATGCACAAGATCGCTGTGCTGTGGCCATTAAAGATGACTACATGGACAGAAGCATCGGTTAATTAGTAAGACGTGGGAGCATGATGTGGTAACCCACTTAAACCCTATCGTTTGGCAGTGATAGGTATAGCAGTCTGTCTGTATGTTGCTCCTATGTTCATTTATTTTTTTATTCTGACACTGAGAAAAAAAAAATTCAAGCCAGTTCCATACCACAGTGAAAACCATGAGAACAATGACGCTGTGTTTTTGCGTTAGTTGTGATGTAACTGGCAAGGCTGCCAAGTTACCTTATTCCTAACACGTGTCATCATCACTATCATGAACATGTATTGGAGATTTGAAGGCATGGGTGCGGGTAGTTGGTCGACGGCACACGCAGGTCTGCTTTCTGCTTCTCTGTAATCTAAAAGACGAGACGGACGACGAGGCTTCATCTCTCTCCGTTTTTCTTTCTACGTTGCCATTCGCATAATTGCTATCAAGTAGCAGTGAGCTTTTTCTTTCTTTCTGTATTCCTCCTTCTTTCCTGACACAGTAGAAATGTGGAACAGTTTACCTTAATGCATTCGTAAAACGTAGAATGTCAGTCGATTTTGCCCAAGCGTGAGACACTTTTCTCTGTAGTGACGTGCGCTAAATATTGGCAAGCGCATTTATCTGTAGACTTTCATTTGTATAATCACTGCAGTTAGTTTATTAATTTTCTAATGTTCACTTTCATCCTAATGTGTACTAGTGAATGTTGATTTTTGCGTGTATGCTATGTTAGCATATATTTGTGATGCTACACCCTCCCTGTAATGACCCCAGGCACAGGGTTGACAATATCACATAAATAAATAAGTAAATAAAAATAAATAAATAAATATTGCCATTCGCATAATCACAATGATGTAGCAGTGGCAGCAGACAATGATGATGGAATATGGCAAGCTCTTAAAAGCTCTGCTGTCAAAGCAAACATAGAGCCTAACTTCCAGCTGGTGATAGTGCTGTTCGTCCTGACCTGAGTCAGCATACATGTAAATTGTCTGGGGATCAAGAAGTGAAGGCTGAAGTCAATTCTCACCGCACCTTCCACCTTTTCCAACTTCGAAGGCAGCCACTCTTGAAGACTGGTGAGGACACCACACCTGCGGTTAGAAATTTCTCATAAGATCTTGCGAAAACTGTTGCAGATTTTCTCGCAATGGGAAATGTTAAAACTGCTCTCATTTTCTTTTTCCTACCTATACACGTACATAATCTGATCCAGAGATTCGCTCCAACGACTAATTATCTTACTAGAGTGCGTCCGTCGTCCACTGTAATTACATGATTGGAAGCCGACTTGAATGTAAGCATAGTCCACAAAATCACACGACAAAAATAGAAAGTAAAAGAAAATTAGTAGGCTGCTTCACTCTGAGGTGAAACACTGTGCAAACAGCGAAGCTGACAGTCACGTGTATAGCGATGGCGTCATGCTTGATCACATGGCATGGCTAAGTCTATTATGAATCTGGTGGGGCCATGTTTTGTTCATGTGGCCATTACACTGCCCGTATTTGAACTTGGTGGCTGTGACATAACTGCTAACACGGCCATTCGATGGCTCAACTAGGCAGCATTTGTATTCCACGGGTCACACTGTATCCGGTATTTAAATTTGGCAGACCCATGACGTCGCCTCCTGTTGCCATGGGTTCTTCTGATTGGCCAGGCCATACCCAGTTTGAACTGGGCAGGGCACGTGACCGGATACACTTTACCCAGTTTGAACTTGGCGGGCACGTCATGAGACTAGTCTCGGCGCCATTATACATGGATCGCAGGTGGTGGTTATGCATACTGAAGCGACGCGCAGCTGTGCCAGGTGGTTGCTAGGTAACGTGAAGAGAGGTGCAGCTGGTCTAAGTTTTTTGTTAACGACTAATGGTAGAGCCTAGAGCTTAAACAGCTTCACTGTTGAAACACGCACCAATTCCTTAACGGACATTTAAGGCCAAGATATGGCCTAGTGTTTCTGCTACATGTTTCGGTTTCGACTGCTGGCCGAATCCAAAATTTCGATTTTGAAAGCAATGGTTCAACATCATCTCGTCGGGAGGAGGCATAATCAAAAAGACAACACAAGAAGTGCCAACCAAAACGTCTTAGAAACACATGCTTTTGTGTGTTTTCTTCTGTTTTCAATTATAATTATGACCTTGGATTTAAATTTCAAAGAAGCAGGTCGATTTACAATTGTAAAATATGATATTTCACGAGACAAAGCTATTAAATTTTAGCTTTATTATTCTCACAGCTGATAAAGGGCACACACACAAAACACAGTGGAGGCAAACGCTACCAACCTCAATAAGACCCCAGCGCGGTGCGTAGACAATGAGGAACTGCGTCCTCCTCGGCACTCCGTGGATCGCCGTGTCTGGTGAACTGTCCTCCACCTCGACCCAGCCACACTCGGCATCGCGGTAACCTGGTGATATATTTTTTTTACATCAGGGAACACCAGGAAATTAGGCATCGCTCTGCTATTGCAAACACTAATGACCAACGGAGCTGTAGGGGCTTGGCAAGGCATTGCAATGTTTTGCAAAAAAGTGGTTCTTTAGCAAAGGCGCACTTAACTTTTCTTGCATTGTACAAGCCCCCTCTCATTGGTACAACGCAATCATATGGTTCCCGTAAATGCAACCTCTGCAGGTGTGGGCGTATAGCCTTGTGGCTATGATGCTTGCCTTCAAAGTGCACATGAGTGCTAGCTTTTCCGCAGTACACGACTGTTAACTTTGCCACGGTATGCGAGCGTTAGTTTTGCTGCAGTACACAAATGTTTCTACGGTGGATTTCTTTTATATGGGCGGGTTCTCCTGTCAGTAGCTGTCCTCGATATCCACCGTAGAATAAACATGGGATGGCGCGCATATGGGAGACATTCCCAACTCATGAACGGAAACCTACCACTATCACTCAAGCGGAAACTACAGTAAAACCTCATTATAACGAAGTTGAAGGGAGAGCGGTAATTACTTTGTTATAACCATTAGTTCGTTATAACCAATATCAATTTCGTGTATAGGAAATTCAAGGGGAATGGTGACTGCTTCGTTATATGCAATAGTTCGTTATACCTGGGTTCGTTATAACGAGGTTCTACTGTATATAACTACTGAATCTTTCCAGTAATGACTTATGGGGCAGAAACCTGGAGAATTACAAGAAGCTAGAGAGGAAGTTCAGAACCTGCGCAGCGAGCAATGGAGCAAAAAATTATTGGTGTTACACTAAGAGATAGGAGGACAGCCGAGTGGGTCAGAGAACAGACGGGGGTCGCCGACATAATGAACGATATTAAGAAGAAAAAATGGACATGGGCAGGCCACGTGATGAGAAGGCTAGATAACCGATGGACAGTTAGAGCGACGGAATGGATACCAAGAGAGGGTAAGCGCAGCCGTGGGCGGCAGATAGTAAGATAGGGGCATGAAATTAAGAAGTTCGCAGGCATCAAATGAAATCAGCTCGCGCAGGACAGGCAAGAATGGAGAGGATTGGGAGAGGCTTTGTCCTGCAGTGGACATGAGATAGGCTGATGATGATGCTAACACAAGTGCTATGTGGCAAAGTGTGCTGCATGAGGGAATGGGCTACTTGTCACCAGTCGTAGCATATTTGCCCCTTGAACTGCAAACTCAGAATAGTGAAATTTCAATACTGATCAAATTGAGTAGCAAAAACCATTCGAAAATATTTGAAAATTTCAAATATGGATTAGTTTGCTTTTGCATGCCTCCGTACCTTTCCAGATGCGTGTGGCTGTGTTCTGAAAGACACTGAACAGGACGATCCTGCCGACGCTGTCGGTGACGGCGGCCATTTGCTTGCTCGGGGACAGGAAGATCCGCATGCCGTTACGGTGTTTGTCAAAGATGCCACACCTAGGTAAAAAAAAACCACAGAAGCTTCAGGCAGCAGCAAAATCAAGAAGCTGTGACTGCTCATGCCAATATGATCAAATTACAAGGGTTAAAAAAAAAAAAAAAAAGCAACACACGAGTATAGGTCAGCAAACTCTCTTGTGTTGTAACACTCGCAACTGCAAAGCAAGTAGTAAATACTACAGTTAAAGCTTGGTATAATTAATTCAGATGCAACAAATTATATCAGTTATGCAAAAGCTAATACAGAACAGTAGTCACTACAACAGTGTTACTAAAACATGTTCACAGTGCATTACCAAACATAAATATGCTTTGTGTTAGATGGACTTACCATCATTACCATAAGTATGGTATTTATTATAAGTCTGTAAGATAAACTAACGGGTAATTAAAGTAAACCTTACCATGCCTCAGGCAAGCTTCAGCCTGCAGCTAATGCTAAATGCTACAGCATCAGTGTTTTGAGCGCAAAATGACATGACACGGCACACAAACATTTCTGAAATCTATCCTCACGGAAAGGAGCATGGCAGCCTGAGAAATCACTGTGCTCGGCAACACGACACATAATCACCAGGCACCTTGGTGGCTGCAGTTCTGACTTACCGCATAGGTACACCAGTGGCCGGCTCAATCGGAGGGGCTTTAACTTCCTCCTGCTGAGTCTTTGTAAGCTTGCCCAGAAGGGAACTGGAACGAGTGTTGTACATTAATTGTGACGCAAGGCGACAGTCCCGTTAGCGCAATGATCATAGTTTAAGCGTGGTTGTGCTAAGGAGCTCATGTCGCAGAAAATCCGGCATTGGCATCGCCGCCCTTGGCAGAAAAAAAATTGTCCCGAATAAACCCAACCACACGGGCACTCCACCATGGTACACGCGCATTAGCGAACAAAATTGAATTTCTCAACGTAAAACCCAGCAAAAATTCTCTACTTCATCTTAACTACAGCCTACGCACATACGGTATTAGGTTGGACTGTAATTCTAATGTACGAGAAAAAATAATTCTGTTACGAGGGAACTCGCATACAAACCCCTCTTCCTGCATTTTATAGAGGATGTGCTGGCTTCAATGAATGTTCTCTGAGAAGGCGATGCAAATAGAGCTCGATACCGATAGCGTTCCACTCTTAAGGGTGAAGCTTAAGGATCTTCCAACTTTTTGTAACCACTCCAGCAAAATAACTTGCCCTGCTGCTATTTTACAATAAAATGATTATTTTAAGGAAGCAGATAGGCTAAGACAAGTTAAATAGACAAAACTGTGCACTTTGATTGAAAATATTGGACTTAGCTTAAAACTCTGCATGAAGGTGAGTGTTAAATGGTAAATGCTCGGTCTGATTAAAGCCTTCACTTACCATTTCGTAAACTTCCCAATACATTTGTTCTATGGTAAGTAACCACTGGAAGCACTACCCAATAGTTTCATCCTTTGAAGTGAATCGCTCACTGATAAAAAAGCTCTCTTATCTAGCTGCACAGAGGGCGGGGGGGGGTCTCTAAGGCCATGCTTTATCTGAAGGGCTCATACGGCATTTACACGACTGTAAATCAAACCATTTTGTTGAAACTTGAAACCCAAAGTTGGTGGGTCGGTTTATAACTGAAGCCAAAATTTGTATATCCAGTCAATTTTTTTCTTCTGATTTGCGAATGCAGGTGTAGGGGGGGGGGGTCGACCTACATTTGAGTCAACTTACAATCGCATATATATGGCACTACATTTCTATCAAGTAGAACAACTGAACTGCTTTTATGTGAAAAATCTTGTGGTACAGCTTTGTATTAGAGATCCGCAAAGAGGGTAACAAGGAGAAGAAATAAAGATAGTGCACAGAAGGGTAACCCGAAATCACTTCACATCTATACATCCAGGGCAACTGTGAGACAGAATTGACACTTGATAAAGTTCAGCTTAACTGACGATTCGCAAAGCAGAAAAGAGTAGGACAAGCAGTTCTTACTCGGCAAGGAAGGTTTTCACTCGTGATGCCACTGCAACAGCGACGTCCGTGAGATGAGGCTGAACAAAGCCCTGCAACAAATAGGCAAAAGTCCATACTGGGTCTCCTTTAACTGCCCCCGACCACCTCCAAGAAGAAGCATATATAATGAGGAGTCCATACATGTAAGGATGAAGCAAAAACACATCTAACAGATGTCTGGTTCGGCATCTGAACAGACATCTGTTAGACGTCTGCTAACATATCTAAAAGCAGTGTGTTACTGGACTGTGAAGAGAAAAAGACTTTCCCGCTCCTTACAAGTGCACCACTTTCAATAAGGCACAAATCATGCAGGCCACTTTGGTTGATTTATCCCGATAAAGCGAAACCTGCTGCTGACCTCCTTGGCATAGTAGAAGCCGACGTACGGGTCCGACCCCGTCACGCACATGAGGCTCGAGGCGGCGGCCGAGAATCGCACTATGCCGCCGTGGGACTTGCGAATCGACTCCATAACCATCTGGTCGAAGAGACGCGGTGCCACCGTTCCTGCAAGAACAAGCAGTCACATTCGCTCGCAATACGAATTGTTACAACAGCGCGGTTCAAAAATATGAATGGCCACAATACATGGCAGCGCAAGTATATGGCAATTACACGAAGCAGCTGCTAGGTTCCGCATAAATTAGGGCAACTTTTTTTTTTTGTTATGAAGTGGGAAATTAATGTTGCCAAGTGTTACATTAAAGGGGCACCCAAACCAAAATTTTGCCGTTGAGATAGCCTAAGGCATCAATTTTTGTGGACATGCAGATATGATCCACGAAATCTCAACAGTGAATATAGCTTAGAAGATAATCTAAATGAACATCGAAGTTCATGTGTACAATCAAGCGCTATACGCCGCAGCTCACGGAATTGACAATACCAAAGGTGACTCCAAGGGGACCCCGACTTCCAAAATGTCACCACAGCAGGCGAGGACCAAGCAGCACAGACAGAAATGACGACGTTATAGCCACCATCGCCATTTTGGCACACTTGCATTAGTAGACTCCCGGCAATACCTGCCCTAAAGAAAATCATGGCCACCTGATGACGCCGATACAGTAGAACCCCGCTGTTACGTTCCCGACTGCTGCGTTTTCCCGGCTGTTACATCGTTTTTGGCCGGTCCCGGCATAGCTCCCATAGGATTCAATGCATTAGGAACCCCGCTGTTACGTCGCAATGTGGGAACGATCCCGCATGTTGCGTCGCGAATCGGCATTCCAAGCGGCCACTGCCGACGGAAATATTGACTTTTCACGTAGCTTGACTTGTCTTGACTGTAGAATTAGCTGCACAATGGGCGACTCCAATTAAGTTTCCAGCTTCTGCCATCTAAATTATCGCACAGCAATGCAAACTGTTGGTGACGGAATCGCGTACAATGATTACATTTCCATCGATGACGCCGTTGTCACCTCCGAGGTTTTCTCTGTCGATAAAATCGTAGCCGAGTGTGCCGATGCGTGCACTGAAAGCGCTAGCACTGAAATAAAACTGTGCCGATCACCACTTCTCTCATTTTTCCATTTTTCCCATTCCTTGGCTCTTACGTTTCCCGGCTCTTACGTTTATATTTTACGGTCCCGTGAAAAACGTATCAGCGGGGTTCTACTGTAGCAACGACAATGACAATGTGCAGGACGTGTGGCAGGTGAAACAATATGAGCAGGCGTTGCAGGCCGTGCGTCACAGTTTTGCGTGCTCACAAGGTCGAATTAGTTTACTTCATTGCAGACATTATGCGGTGCTAGTTGCACTCAGTGTCATGTCATTTTCGGAACTCTCCAAAACCAAAAGCGAAACTAGTCGATAACAAACAGGCTGCAAATAATTAGCTGTTGCATGCTGGTGCGATTGATACGCCGTCTTGTGACTGACAGACCCCCAACTACATATTGCAGCAAAAGCGACACCAGACGAAAACATTTGCATTAGCGCCCCTTGAAATTATCGGAACCACAAAGCGCAACATTTCTATAAAGTTTGAGCGAGAAAAGAGCAGTATGAGCGAAATATCACTTTATTTTCCCAAAATTTTTAGCAAAATATGCCGGCCATTGTACATATCCATCGAATGCCTCCTACTTTCGATGCTCTCGCTTCTGCACTGCTTTCAGTGTCTTTGCCCTTAACATACAGTAGACTTTCAATAATACAAACTCTGGCAAATCGAACTTTCAGTTCATTCAAACAGGTTTGAATTTTTGGTTGGCCTGCTTATGTTTCCAATGTATCTGAAAGATGCTTATTCATACAGGAACCATTCGGTTAGTCCTGTTAATTCATACTTTTTGCTTATCCCTAACCAGAAATATCAACTCCTTTAGCTGCTTCTAGGTGACCATTCATGCTCGTATTTTTTTTAACAGCCAGAAGTAAAGCCAACTACCTGTAAGCACTGGCCAAAACATTTAAAACATCACAAGCAGAAAACAAAAAAAGAAAACACTGGTGTGGCAACAATGTACGTGAAAACTGGTCGTCTTTTCTTTTCCTGGTCTGCTGCACTGTGTTGCACCAAGCCATACTTCTCCTCACACTTGATAATTCAAACTTTTGACGATTCAAAAAAAATTCTGGAGTCCCGTCAAGTTTGAAATAATGCTCCTTTTCCTGGTCTGAGCCATACTTCTCCTCGCACAGGATAATTCAAACTTCTGATGATTCAATCAAAATTCTGGAGTCCCGTAAAGTTTGAAATAATGAGAGTCTATAGTAACTTAAAGGCTCACCGAATTGAACCGCCTGAATGTGGCCCTCGAACATTTTTCTTCAAACTCAAAATCACGCAACATTGGGAAGGCTGTGTTAGAGTAGAGCAAAAGCGTAACACGACTTACCAACAGCTTCGCAGTCCCGCACGTGACGTATGTCCTGGGGCCCCCACTTTTTGTAGCTTAATGGCGGGGGAGTGACTGCGGGACCCTGATTGCCAGTGCCACCTATTTAGACCAGAGGGGGCGGGTAATTTATTAACAGGTGAAGAAGTGGCCCCATGGAGGCTTCTTGAAACACAGATAAAAAAATTGCGCAAATTTGCATGTCTGCAATCGACACAATGCAAGCCAGTACAGTCAAACCTTGCTATAATGAACTCAATCACAGGTCAACAGCTGTAAGACAACGAAACAGCCCTTTCGCTGCAGTCATACTATTGGCCTACAAAGCTCCGTTGATTATTTCACCTTTTTAACTAGCACAGCACCATTACTGCTTTGCTTGCTATAGAAAGGCATGCCTTTCAAGCATAAGAACACAGCTGCACATTCTCTTTACTGCTACAAGAGGGGAGTATGACATTATACAAGACAGAACTTGCCTCTTGCCAACTGATTGCGACATGCTCGAAGTGTCTGGAACAAACCGAAGCCCTCGAGACAGACGACAGCATGGGGGTAAGTGACACGTACTTCATCTTGCTGTTGGGGCAAATGAAAACAAACGATATACTAAGTAATCAGTAGCAAATAATTTCAATGTTACATCTACAAGAGCTTTGATTAATACACCATGAAAACATGCCCTAATGGAGGACTCAACGTAAGCTTTTACTATGAAAGACCTCGATAACATTTAAAATTTCATTTTTCCTTAACTTCGAGTATTGTTATGAAAGGTTCTGAGGTTACACTGACAAAAGTGAAAAAGTAATACACAGAAGGGATTGTGCAAGTTTCAAAATGTCAAGTTACAGTCGAATGCTTTCGTAGTGATATGCCTGGAAACTGAAAAAGAAAAATACTTCATTATACAGGCCACTTCACTGCAATGGTTCCATACGTAATGCTTGCAATATACAGTAGAACCTCGTTATAACGAAGTTGAAGGGAGAGCTGTAATTACTTCGTTATAACCATTAGTTCGTTATAGCCAATATTCATTTCATTTATAAAAATTTCAAGGAGAATTGTAATTGCTTTGTTATATCCAATAGTTCGTTATGTCTGGGTTCGTTATAATGAGGTTCTACTGTAGATGGAATGGAAGGAATCCTCCTTTACGCATGTTGTTTAAGTGTACAGGTATTCAGATGTGTTATTAATTTGACCTTTGGTCAGCGTTTCTTGTACATCCTCACCCGTCACGAATTTTTCAAGACTGCCAACTTGAGATATTGACCTGACCACAAGCAGGCATCTGCTTTTAACCATAGTAAAGTGCCGCCATTATGTTCTTGAGTGCTTTGTTTTCGCGGCTGTTACATCGTTCTTGGCTGGTCCAGTGATGGCTTGCATACAATCCAATGTGTTGGACACCTTGCTCTTAATTAAGTCAGGACTATGGGGCTGTTCCCATATGACACGTTGCAAAGCACATGGCAAGCTGGCCAGGCAGCCATGAACAAGCATGGTCATGTTCACTTTTTGGCCTCGCCTGACCGTGAAAGCACCCAAGAGTATGAAAATGTCCTGCTTCCCGTATGCAAAAGCATCATGTCTGTGATTTGTATCATCAAAGATGGCATCTATGACGTATGTATGGTGCCTGCAATGAGCAATGTTAAGACCACCGTGATCAGAATTTGTTGCTATCATCATACCTTAGGGTGCCCACGCCTTTCCACAGAATTTCTTGCATTGTGAAAGCATGCAGCATGTGCTTGGGTACATAGTTCTTTCACGCTTCCAACTGTTAGTGCCACTGGAACTGCTTAAAATGACTACATTTCTGCGAGGACGCTGTTATAACCTCCATGGTTTTACCCGTCGGCAAAATCGCAGCAGATTTAGCTGATGCGTGCATCAGTGGCAAAGTCTGGGAGCAAGCGAACGGGTGCCGTGTTCTTGGGCAATCACTTTCAGAAGTAGTACCATCAGTTTTGCAAGGCATTCAGTCCACCATAGACGACTCTGTTGACCATGATAAGACAGTGCCCCATGAATGTTATCGCTTGTAGGCACCGACGCATCTGATGATAACCTCATAAAGTTATCGCCAAGCATGTCTGCCCCAGTTGTGGGAACCAATGCCCTCATTGGCCTTAGTGGTATGAGATTTGAACACGATGCTGCACGTGTTCGAAGAACTCGCTGCTGAGGGGTGCAAATAAAAGCACCATGCAATGCTGCAGGATCCTTTTTTTTTTTCCGGTATAAGCACTGAAATAGAATTCTGTGCAGCCGAGAGCTGTTCATTTTTTTCAGTTTTTCATGTTTATTGATTCTTATGTTTTCTGTTATGTGCTGGGACTCAACTGTAGTTAACAAAGTAGATATAACATATAAGACAACTAACCTATACATATGTAAATGAGTTTTGTTGCAGATACCCATTAGCACATTGTAAAACTAAGGTTTCTGGTCAAGTGACGTTTCTGAACGAGGAACTAGTTTTTCGTTCATTATTATGGTTTCTAATGTAGTGAGAGGGAATTTTTAGGTTGCAAACTTCCTCTTTATTCTGGCAAGATCAAGCCCCACCACCATGGTCTCAAGTTGTGATGACGAGCATGTACAGATGAGAAGATGAAGTGTATGAATAATGTCCACAATATGAATTAACCTACAACCAGATCAATAACTAGAAGCTTTTATTAACATACTGGAATGAAATAGCGCAAAAAAAAAACAAGACGGAGTACCAGAGCAAGAGGGACACAAAAATAGCACTACAGCATCTCGTACCAACACACCCACGCTTCAACCTTAGCTGCATTTATTTCTCTAACATGCTACCTGTCCGGATGAGTTTTGTTGCAGAGAAAACTAAGCATAGCTGCCATTATTGCTGGCAGAAGGGTACGCTCTGCAATGCTTGCCTGTGTGAAAGGAAGTGTTCTCCTAAATGGGGAACATGTCTCCTCAACGGGAAACCCCAAGAAGAAACATGAGCCCAACGGCTTGTGGCACAGTGCAAGCAGAGACAGCACTTAGCACAGGCATGCAAAAAGAACAACCCGAAGGCGTGCTTTACTGTCTCACCTGTTCTCCAAAACCACTGAAGCGACGTGCCACATACGTCTGGCACTTCAGCGACAACACAGGCTCCTCGTGAAGAAGCTGGCTCAGAAGAAGCCGACCATCCTGGTAAGACAACAACTGGATGTCAGTGCCGCAACAATTGGAAGGCATGTTACATTGTTTTACGTCACCAAGAACTGCACAGCGAATGTTGAAAAAAATGTGCTACAGTCAAAAGATGACATGGAAATAGCTTTGTTGTGTGCAACAATATGGTATAAACGTCTACTCTTAACATTGTTTTAAAGACAATGCTATCTTTACTTCATTATAAATGATAATTAATTACATGCATATCATTACATCGAGGCTCTTCAAACGGCACAAGTCCCCACTATGTTTGCTACTGACAAAGCAGCCCATCCCCTGAAGATGCCAGGCACTAATCCAACAGTGCTGCCATGCGCTCTACAGTAAATTATGGAATGAACCCGACTGAGGTCAGAAAAATGCATTTAGTAGACCTGTGCGAACAGCAAAATTTGGAGTGAGAAGCAGCAAATTCAAATATTAATCTTTGAGTGCAAACTGAATTGCATATTTTTCAAAGAATGTTAGAATATTCCTAAATATAATACCATGATAAGTTACAGAAAAACATACTGCTAAACATTGGCTAAAAACTAATTTATTGCACCACTAGTGTACTCCGACAATTTAAAAAAGGAAGTCGTGTCCTAAAAAGCAGTCCAACAAAAAAGTTAACTTCGCCGCAGTACAGAAGTCTTAGCTTCGGTGTAGCACAAGAGTGTTAGCTTCGCCGCGGTACACGACTGTTACCTTTGCTGCAGTACATGACAGTTGGCTTCGCCGCAGCACACGGCAGTTAGCTTCGCCACAGTACAAGAATGTTAGCTTCTCTGCCGTGGCAAAGCGTACTAAATGTAGGAACGGGCCACTTGCCCCCAGACATAGCATATTTTATCCCTTATTCGCAGACTTTGAATTGTTCAAATAGTAAAACTTCGGTGTGAATTGAATCAAATAGCAAATGCTATTTGAAAAATATGCAAAAATTCTTTATTCAGACATATCGCCGCTTAGCCCGAAAGCGTTACAGCAGGGGGGTTACAAACATGAAAAAAATACATCTTGATTCACACTGCACACCTGTTCACATGACAGCCGATTCCACTGAGCAATAGTTTTAACAAATATTTGCTTTTTGGTCGACTGTGTTCAGAAGTATGAACGTAGCTTCCAGTTCAAGCTGGGTGGTCATTGAGGAAGGGGTTCACCTTTCGCAGCAGAACAGACACACACACACACACACAGACAGACCAAAATTTCTGCGTTGAAGTATCCCAAGAAAGAGTATCGTCTTTGAAAGGGAATTGGCATACAGGCCCGTCCTAGCCCGGTATTCCCCAATTTTGCACTGGTGCTCAGTGCGTGCAGATACATGGTTTGGCAGTTTTTGGTACACTTCCCTATCAATTCCAGTTTTGTTATGATATATTTCATACAGAAGCTTTAGCCGCAGTTTCTTACGGCGAGACGATAGCGATTCCCAATTGAGCTCTTTTTTCATTGCATTGCATTTTTCATTTTCATTGAATATTCACATGCCTTGGCATTTAGTTTATACATTCATTTCAAGCATGTTTGTAAAGCTTCAATGTCATTCTAACAAGTCCCGTCCATGGATGGGACGTGACAGCATTATGGCTTGATGTTTGTACTTACCCAATATTCTTTGTGGCAACACACATTTCTTTTCCATTAAACATAGGACGTGAGGTTAATGCTGTCTCACATCTCAAAGTTACATCTTGCAGCTCACCTCAGTGTACATGTGGACGTAGCCGGATTTGAAGCCGACCAGAATGCAGGTCCAGTCGGGTCCCCCCTGGTAGCTCCTCATGTTAAGGGAAAATGGAAAGCAGACAGAATTATGAACAATCCATCATAATGAATGAAGCTACACACATATTATGCTAGATCAGACGTTTTCCTTCGTTTTTTTCTTTTCACCACTTCTTCTGGCATCAGCATGATTTGAGTTCGTGCATTTGCCGAGCCCAAATGCCGAAACACACTCTACCACCAGTAATTGGCATCTTGTATTCTGCTAAACTACTTCGTACAATAAGAAACTTCCACCTCTATACAGCCAAACCTCGTTATAACGCAATCAATAAGAAATGAAAATTGCTTTTTGGCATACGAGGATTCATTATAATTGTAAAGTAAAACCCCATTATAACGAAGTTGAAGGGGGAGCCATAATTACTTCGTTATAACTATTAGTTTGTTATAGCCAATATCCATTTCATCTATGGGAATTTCAAGAGGAACAGCAATTGCTTCGTTATATCCGGGTTCGTTATAACTAGGTTCTACTGCATATTCTCAACACTGTTTTAATGGCAGTACTACATTTCACTAAATTCATTACAACCAGTAATTCGTTATATTGAAGTTTGGTTGTATAATCAACCCTAATTATAACAAAATCACATCTGACTTCACAGCTGCTTCATTATATCCGAAAATTTGTTACAAATGTCTATTTGTAAGACTGGTATTAAGGGCATGACTATTCCTCATTTACTTCGTTATAAATGATAATTTGTAATAACCAGACTTGTTATATCAAGGTCTCATTGTCAATGTAATCTCGAGATGCTTCATTTTCCTAATGCTCACCTCTTCTGGGAGCTCATTGGCAAACACAGCATGGCAGTCACAAGGTCACTGAAATGAAATGCAAAAGATTTTTAAATGGATTTAGCAGGAACAATTCAACAGAGGCACTCATTTGCTTATTCACTGTACTTGCGTACTTTGCTTCCTCTCTAAATCATTAAAAGAAAATGAAAAATAAATTTTATCACTCAAAAGGTTCCTAATGCCAGGAGCAAACTGCTGGTGAGAAGTACTATCATACCCATTTGACGGGCGCAGCTGGCTGTGGAACGACACCTCGTACTTCCAGTCATTCTTCTCGGACACACCGTGCTTGGCTATCGGAAAAGGGAAGAGAAATGAACTCCATAAAGGTCAGGTTCAAGGAATAAAAATCTGGCAGATCCCTCATATCACAGCAATCAATGGCATGTGAAGCTGACAGCAAGAAAATTGGCTATGCCAAATTATTTGGCATCGAGCCAAGTGTTACGAGCAAGATAAATGTCTGTGCATTTCAGTAGTTGCGTGCAATTCATGGGGGTCCAAGGCACTTCGACAGCACTACAGATCTCAGTGCGACGTAACGTTGGCACTCATGTTAGTGCACACTATGGTACGCCCATGTGCATACCATACATGTCTGCTCCAATATACCTACGGGGTCGAGCAAAGCTTGACGAAATCATGCTGAGTGACAGCAGTTTATATGTTTTTTAATATTGCTGCAAGGGAGGTGAACAGACAATACAATTGCAACTGGCACTTTCAAAGCACTACAATAGGTTTATCAACAATATGTACAACGTCAGAAAAGTGCCTACAGAGTAATAGTATTGTGCTTGCTTGGCACCTCGGGGACCCGGGTTCGATTCCCACCATGTGTAATTACAGCCAGTTTATTTGTGACTGTCTGCTTGCTATGTCCACATTTCAATTACAAGTTACAGTAAACTGTATGCTGTTCTCTTATTTAGCCCACACCAATCGTCTTCTCATAAATTTTCAGTATCTATTTTGGTTAGTCCTTGACTGACATAGGCTGTAATGTTAACATTCAATCATCTGTGGAGAATACCCGTATACCCTGGGTAGAGCACTGTAGATATGGGTCACACATGATCATGCCATTGCTAATTGTGACGTGCATGACAGGTAAATCAGGCTTTTGATTTCGAGATCTATTACCCGTGTTCACCATACATTCATACCCAACCATTTCAATTTTGGTGTAAACAAAGTGAACGAGGCGACCTGGAGAGCACCGAGACGTAGGCAGCTAGACAGATAGACAGCTACGGTCCAAGTTGCTCAAGTTCGCCGAGACATGCTTTGCACTTAATAAAAACTACTGTTTGAACAACAGCACAAGGCAGTCTCTATAACTGCCGGAGGGTCCACTTGGGCAGAATTATGCTGCAGGGCGGAATATCGTGGCACACGCTACTTCTCTTGGTGTCAAGCTATTTCATAAAAAATTAATGTTTACCTTTTAGTAGACATCCTTTTAAGTTTTTCTTCAGACGCCATCCACTACCACTCCTTTCACATTGTTACACTAAGGCAGTGCTTAAACATGCCAATGCTTTTCGATTCACTTAAGCTATGCTTCAAGAACAAGAAAAAGTAAGCTGCACTGTTTAAAACATGACAGCACATAAACGTTCCAGAAGATAAGCATAAACCAACATTCAAAACAGTTTTTAACAGCTCAGTAGAAACACAGCAGAGAGGAGTCATCACAACCGACCTGTCAGGAATACCACCGTGTCATCCCTCGCAAGTGCCAAGACGTCAGCCGTCGACGACAGTGCGACGACACAATCCTGCAGCCACTTGTCTTCTTCTTTGGCTGGCTTGGCTTCAGTCGGCTGTTCATTTTCCAAGGGCCAATCCCAGCTGTCGATGGCTGGCTTTGGTGCCGGATCATCTACTTTGTGAGGGGAAGACAAGAAGGCAGAACAGTGGCTGTGTTTAATGTGCACATGCTCGCACTACATTTTAATGGTCTTGTGTTGCATAAGCTAAGGCAACAGCATCGCAGGGGAAGTTTCTACAAAATATCACCACATTGGTTCTGCTGTTCGAGCTCACTTCTGTGGTAATCCCTACTTGATTATATCCCCCCACCTCACCCTTATCATTAATGGGCCAAAAGGAAGGGGGAGGTCGTGCAAACATGACCTAGTAATGTTTACTGGTTTGAAAGAAGCACATGGAAGTTTATATACATATCAATTGGAATGACGACAAATAGACCTATAAGCATTGACTGTGTGTAGAAATGTGTGACACCACCATAAAGCACTTATCTGTATTTCATGTAGCTGTGCCTAAGTCTAAATCCATGTTTCCTTAGGGTTAAATCCTGCAGCTTGTGCAAGTTACTCGTCTTATTCTAGTAGTGGTGAGAGGCAGGTGGGTTATGGTCATACTCCCGTCTCCCCACCTCCCCTCTTGTGCAAGACCCTATGTGTGCCCGCGCTAACAAGTTATGACTCTTGATTGATTTGTGGGGTTTTACGTCCCAAAACCAGCTCTTATTACGAGAGATGCCGTATAGTGCAGGTCTCCGGAAATTTCGACCACCTGGGGTTCTTTAACGTGCACTGACGTCGCACAGCACACGGGCCTCAACATTTCGCCTCCATAGAAATGCAGCCGCCGCGGCCGGGATTCGATCCCGCGACCTTTGGATCAGCAGCCAAGTGCCATAACCACTAGACCACCGTGGCGGCGCAAGTTATGACTCTTACATAACGGCAATAGAGTGTGTGAGTGTTCAGAGTCCATCAAAGTGCACAATGAGCATAAGATGCGCTCATCTAATCTAAGAGTCTAGGCTATTCAGAAGGCAAAAAGCGAGCTTTTGTGTAATGCTAATTTTTTAAATGAAACCTATAGTGTGTCCGTGCAACCTAAAATATTTGATCCAGCTGCCGAACGTGCATCTTTACATTGCAAAAAAAAAAAAAAAAGGGTGGGGGGGGGGGGGGGAGAGGAAACAAAAAGGAAGTGGTCTTTGTACTGAAACATGGTAAAACATGACGGTGCAACAATAACGACGTTCAGCCTAGCCAAACATGATTGTTCTGCACAGCGTGGCAGTGTGATCAGAGAACGCTTAAGCTGTCTTTGTCCGGAGCTAGTTCTAGCGTAAGTCTTCATCGACATCCCAAATCAAGCTTTCCGCCGCGTTCAGGTGGAAACTCGATGTGTCCAATGAAGAAGCGACTACTATCACCCCTGCTCAACCAGCCAATCTGATTGACTGAGACCTTGGCGCTATCGCTGATTGGTTGGTCGTGGAAAGGCGAGCAAGAGAACGATCGGCCAAAGGCCACAGTGCCACTTTGAATGACGTAGATGTGTCCAACGAAGAAGCGATTACTAGCTCAAAACCAGCCAATTCGATGGGCTAGTTTCGGTTTGATTGAATCACTGAATGGCTGGTCGAAGAAAGGCAAGCAAGAATAGTCGATGTCACCCTTGGCGATCATATCAGAACGAACTGCAGAACGGCAGAAATTTCGCAACGAAATTCGATAACGACACCCGAAGCGATAGCAGCTGACGCCAAAACATCCGCCAGTGGTGATCGCAATGTTTTGAAACAAATATCGTCACCTTGCTGGTCCAGGCGGCTTGGAAAGAGGTAAGACTTTACTCTGGCAACGTTACTAATCGCTGCTATCTTCACTAACTGACAGGACATAGTGTTATTTAAGGCAGTTTTGAATCGGGTTTGTCAACATCACTTTCGTTCGCCACTGAAACAGAAAACCTGCAATGCTGATCGGCTTGGCTTGACTCGACCTTGCATGCGAGATTCAAAAGTTTCGATGTCGAACGGATCGTGAAACAACGTATTTCTGAAACTACCGTGCCACTTTTGCATTCTAAAGAACGAACGACGGCTGCTAACTGATCTTACAGAATGAATTCATTTTAAACTACAATAGAAGTTGGAGATGACAACGGCTGTTCACCACCAGCAGCCCTTCCCAATCTCCAAAACACTAAACTGTTACGCTCGCAGAAGCCGTACGGTTAGTAGTTACTGAAGAAACACCTCAATAACAAGCATTGCTGCGAGGCCTGACAACTTTCAGTGGATAAAATAGGCAGACACACGAAGCTAAACGGCTAAACTCACCCAACCCGCGACAAAAACGGCAGCCTAATCAATGCAAACATCAAGCTTGCGTGAGTTTTATTTACTGTCGTCGAGCCGTACATGCATCTATGGTCATAGACGTTCTACTTGCGCGATCATTAATAAATCCGGGGTACAAATCTTGAAAGGGTCGCGGCAAAGGTAGTTCTCCGCGGGGACATTGTTACCAGTCCCGGGAAAGTGTAAATTGAGCGATGCTCAAGGCCCACGTGTGAGACCGGACTTGCGCTGTGATTGTAGCCACTCCATCTCTGATCGCTAGTTCTTGTTCGCGGAACTCGAACGCACTGTTCAAAAAGATGAACGCGCCTCCGGAAATCAAGAAGACCAAGGAAGAGGCCCCGGCCGAACTCGAGAGTCAGTTCATCTTACGCCTTCCTGGCCAGGTGGCCGCTGCGCTACGGGCAGCCGTGCGGTCCGGCGTGATGAACCTCAAAGACCGGTTGACCATCCAGCTGGAACCGGACAACCGACACGGCACGGTTCGCTTCGACCGCTGGAGCCTGTCGGCCCGCGTGGTCGACCTGCCGTCCATCATCGAGTCGCACAAGACGCTGGACCGCAAGACCTTCTACAAGACGGCCGACGTGGCGCAGCTGATGATCTGCAAGGAAGAGGACGGCACCGAAGACGAAGAGGCCAAGAAGGCGGCCGCCGCCGAGGACGAGGAAGCGCTGCGGCGCAAGGAACGCAAGGATGCCAAGGACAAGAAGTACCAGTACCCGCACGGCATCACGCCGTCGCTAAAGAACGTGCGCAAACGCCGGTTCCGCAAGGTTCTCAAGAAGAAGTACGTCGACTTCCCGGAGATCGAGAAAGAGGTGAGTGCACCACTATGATGTAGGAAAGGGGAACAGTCGTGTAAAACAACAGAGGCGCTGTGCAGAGGTCTGCTGGGCAACGTACGACACACACATACAAAAGCCAGCAGCCAATTAAAAATGAATGTGACGATTGTATACCAATTTACTGAGATAGTCCACCATCCTTTTAAATCAGTCTTATACTCATATCCCGATGTTTCCAGCAGACCTAACCACCTGCACCTTGTTAAAACAGCTAAATTATTATTGGTCATGTAGGCTTAATGTGGCAGCCTGTAACATATGTAAACTCCTTATAGTAAAGATAGCTGAGGCTATTCTGGGTACAGGGCACTGTTACCCATAGTGTACTGTCCCTACCACACCTCCAAGAAGTGATCTTTCACTGTCTTATACAAACGTTAGTCACCATACGCTAGGTCTCTAAATCTGATCAGGTAATTGGAGAAATTGACTGCTGACTGTCACTGTTCTTAGGAAAACCATCAAGTTTTATACTTGGCAGCTGTGACTGTTACACAGATGATCCATGAAGTTAGGTATTAGCTCTTTGCACCAAGGACGCAACTTGCATGCAATTAAAAGGTGAGCTATGTTAAGGCAAGTTAATTTACCATGTGATATAGAGATATACTTACTAAAGAGCACATTTTGACATTCTGTGCACTCCTAGTGTGAGTCAATAAAGTGGAGTAGTAATGATAAAATTTCCAGTGCAGGCTGTTACGTTTTGGATGTCGCTACACTGTTCTTAAAAAAGGACATTGTGTTTTGTCTAACTTGCCTGCAGGTGAAGCGACTCTTCCGCATGGACAATGAAGCCATTTCAATCCGCTACGAGGTCGTCAACGCCGACGATGACAAGGGTGGTGACGGCAAGGGTGATGGAACTGAAGCAGCTGGCGGCAGCTCTGGTGAGCCTCACGTGAGTGGCGGCTTCGGCTCACCCTCTGTGAGCGCACTACTCAACAGCAACTCACAGAGCATGGATGTCGGTGAACACGACCTCTTCGGTGAAGCGTTGAGCAGCTCCGACGAGGACGACGTCAACATTGTCGACTCTGGCGGTGAGGAGGACATGTTGTCACGGCCTCCGAAGCAGAGGCATCCATCATCTTCCGCCAAACGAGAGGGTGGCTCTTCGCCGGACATGGTGACCGACTTCAGACGGGGCATGCTGGCAGCCACCGACAAGATTGCGTCTGGTGCGAGCACCAGCGCGGCGGCGACGGCAGCTGCAACCAGTTCTCTGGTCGATGAGTACGTGGATGACCCTGACTATGGAGACGACAAGGAAGTGATTGAGTTTGCCACTAAGAAGGAAGAAGACGATGATGCGGATGAGCCGGAGCAAGACAACTCCGCACTTCTGAACCGGTTATCGGAGTTGGAACGAGAGATTGCTCAGCTGCAGGAGCGAAGGCAGACACAGGAGCTTGAGATAGCTTCTATAGAAAACCAGGCTCTCAAGCAACGGTTCCAGAACATTGTCAATGCTCTCAAGATAGAGGAAAGTGATAAGCAGAGGGAGTATGATGAGATTGTGTCACTGCTTCACCAGTGATCATGCTGTCATGCATATGTGCATCCGTACATTATCAGTGACGTGCAGATGGAGTTTTTGTGAGGTTTGTGCTGCTTTTCTTTCAGCTCTTTCTTAAGATTGAACACTTATGTCCCTGATCCCCTGAGAAATACATTCTCATAGATTGTGGGGCCATAGCAGTGCCTTTATACATGTGGTGACTGTCTTAATGTGTTGTTGGTGGGCACATTGATACTGCTTTCTGTTCCTCATTTTTGCTACCTTCTTTTGCGAGTCGGATGAAGTGCACAACATTAGGCAAGGAACATCCCCGTCAACAAAGCCCCTATTGCACATTACTGTGCTAGTATGAAATGTAAGTGTTGGTGAGATTATGATCATGAGCAAGGTCTGATGAAAATGTCGTACATAGTAACAGAAAAGGAGACAGCCTGAGCATCATTTTTGGGAGAAGACAAGGACTTACCGACCCATCTGATTGGCTGCACGCGTCTTGCCAAGTTGGAGGTGGTGAAATGGTATAACAAGCATGACTGTTTTGCCCGGGCAGTATGTAACCTGGGACCTGAAACTGTCATCATTTCTGCATTAAAACAACATAGCGTTGGTCTAGGTCTAGCCTTCTGAATTAAGCATGTGCTCAAAAGACACTGCGAGGGAGGGGTATGACGTAGCACTACATTCTTGGAGTCTTCCTTGTGGTGTTTTTTATATGTCTAGCATGTTCCAAAATTTTACTAAAAATTTTGGCAATCATTTCAGCTTACTGTGGCTGTTGATGTCTTGTGAAAAGCAAGCTGTTTGTGCAAAATCTTGAGTGCAAAGAGTTTCATTGTTTTCAAAGTGTGTGCATCACTTTGAGAATAGAAATCAGAAAAGCCTACTTGAAAATTTGAGCTGATGAAGTTGATATTCAAAACTGTAAATATTTTATTTTCTTCCAAGTGTACATAATTATATGATATGATATATACTATGTTTGAAATAAACTTAGGCGTCGTTTCTCATTCTGACTCTTTGTTTGATTCTTTCTGTACAAGAACAGAAAATGGAGCAAAGGCAAAATGGAGCAATAACCTAGAAGCCTGACAATAGGCTGCATTGACAGTAGTTTTTATTGGTGCAGCACTGTGTCGTAGTGTATTTGATAGCAAACAATTAGAGGTAATGCAAAATGTGACCTCTCAGTAAAGCCTGTGTGTGTTAGGCGACTGTCAAGTGTGAGTACAGCAATTTTGAAAAATGAATGATTGAGGTATGTTTTCTCAGCATGATGTCTTCATGGGAAAGTTCACTAGATAGAGGGTGAAAGTCCATCTGGACTGATGGGTATGATAAAGTATCGTGAGCAGCACTTTTGTTAAGAACATAGTTCCTGGGTAACAGGTTAGGACTATTAAACTGTGGCGATTAAGTATCCCGAAATGTGGAGTTCGCTTTCATTCATTGGTAGCATATCATAAGGTAAACCGAAATGGAGATGGTGATGAGATTGTGGCGCCCGAAGCTCTAGAACGTGACTTGAAGATGACAACAATCTCTTGTGGCCAGTGCGCGACCGCTGAAATGCTTCGACAACGTTTCCCTTGCAACAGAAATGACCACTTGGATCCTATTTGCCTGCAGACGTGTTTTCCAGCTGCCCTCGGCTTGCAATGCTCGCGCAGCAGCGACAAGCCCGGCCCTGTTTACGACAAGCGTACAATGCGATTGTAATGCCAAATATATACCGGGACGTCCAAATCTATTTGCGGTGCCAGTACACTTGTCCTGTGTGACAGCTTTGCTAAAGGTTGGCACCTGTGAGGACCAGGATCAGTCGCTTTCGATCGCGATCGGGCCTGCTCCAAGTCAAATTTCTTGCTCGCGATTGGCTACTATGCTAAGTCGCGGAAGGGAGCCAATCAAGGCCCAGAAATTCCGTCACGACCTGACCCCATCGCGATTACATTTCTGAACTGTGATTGGCTCGCTTCCGTATCTTCCGTAAACGAGCCAATCACGACAGAGAATTCTGATCCGGATCAGGCCCGATCGCGATGGGAAGTGACCGTGCAGCGTGGTGACTGGTATCGGAGGTTACGGTTGCGTCAAATTATTACTTATCACTGCTGATGCAACCAGTGGCATGAAATTTACGAGCATGGAACACTACGCGCTCTCCCAAGAGCGCATAAACAGGCTAGCCTTGTATTTTTCAAGGCATTGTACTTTGTATGAGCTGCGAAAGCGCCAAGAAAGCCGTAGTTTGGAATCACATCAGCTCGGAGCGCAGCAACACACCGTTCCGTCGATAGCTCAGTTGGTAGAGCGGTGGACTGTAGAGGTTTGCCCGACGCCGTCATCCATAGGTCGCTGGTTCGAATCCGGCTCGACGGATACGTTTTTTTTTTTTTTTTTTTTTACTGTGAACGTTTCTTTTTTTTTTTTTTTTCAGCGAAGGTCTGGCAGGCCACGGCTGGCTGTCTTATTGCTTTTGATGGCGTCGTCATAGAACTGTGCGTCGTTGCAACAGCCTCGCAAAGTTTGGCTTTACAAGTCGTTACCGCCAAACAAATGCGGCGTGAACGGAAAAAAAAAAAAAAAAAAAAAACGAGAAAATGTGGGAGTTGGAATCGCCCTATCCAGCTGTTACTGAACGGATTTTTCTTATCAGCAGTCAGATCATCATTGCAGTGAGATCAATCAGTCAGTAAATAAAACTCGCGCTCCCCCTCGGCAGCTTGTCAGTTGGGGTTCCTAGAATTTCGATTCGGGAGGGGGTGGCTAGAGGCATACCATGGTGTCACCAGAACGGGGGAGTGTGGATTCTGAGTTATTTCTTAGGTTGTTTCGAAGGGGGCATCTGTGGTGATGGGGGTTAAAGCGGGGTGTTGTTACCCAACAATGCAATGACATCGAGTACTCTACTCTGTGGCAGCCTTCTACTGAATGCTACTTAGAAAGCGTTTCCTCGTCGGGGGTGTAGCTCAGATGGTAGAGCGCTCGCTTAGCATGCGAGAGGTACGGGGATCGATACCCCGCACCTCCACGACATTTTTTTTTCCTTTTTTTTTCCCTCTCTCTTACAGGATCCATCTTCAGTGACCGTGTAAAAAATAAACTAAGACCAAGTCATGTTTCATTATTGAGCTTTACAAGTGCAATATTGGCGTTCCATACTACGATATAAGGTTTAATTTCTGAGCATGGAAATAATCCATAAACGTAAGACGATTGAATAACGATTTCGTTTATCGCATGCGCGTGCAGTAAGTGTACGTACGTCGATTCTTTTGTCAATGCACCAGATCATGCCAACCTGTCGTGGTAGATTGAATTCAGCGGTATCTCCTCCGTCTAGCTGAAGCTGTTTTAGAATAAATACTGATACAGATAAATTGTCTCTCTTAATGCAGGAGTTTATCCATAATTTCTATTGAGGGGGAGGGTTCCAAGCCAAATACATATCTACCCTGTCTTAAAAAGAGTAATGGGACATTTTCGTCATAAAGGCGAACCCTTTAACCCTCTGGTGTAGGTATAGAAATAGTACACATGTGTCACAGACAAGCAGTCATGGAGTGGCGATACACGAACGTCACCAGATAAGTAATTTTGAAGTTGACTGTTGATGAGAAGAGAACACGTTCGTTCTATAGTGTGAAAATTTAAAAGGTTCGGTGCTCAGAGAAAGACGAAAAGTATAGGTCATATGCATGGTCTATAAAACGTATGGCTCTGTTCTGTTTATCAATATATAGTACTAATATTTTTTTTTTCTGAGTATGCTTCCTATACAGACTTGCTCGTATATCATGATCTTATAAGCGAGTATTTGAACTCTTGAGGGAGCCTCATGAAGAGTCCGTTGCAGACAGCCAAGGTTTTAAAAAATTCGTTTGTTTTGTTTGCTTCAATACAAGTTACCAGTGAAACGAAGTCCCGCAGATGATTTATATTCCAGTGCCCTAGTACACAATTGTTGAGAGTGTACGCAGGAAAAGAAGAGGAAGTTACAGGCGCCTCGTAAATGACCTGCATAGAAGCAGCTTTGGTGAACTGAATCACTTATCACGCCAGAACATATCAGAAAGGGTCCTTAAAACAGTTTTCTTTTTTTTTTGAAATTGCGTTAGATTTTTGCTAAAAGCAGCATTACCAGTTCTGTTGCACCAACTCCGGAGGTTTTTTTCACCGTGTTCTGATATCAATGTTTTCCAATGGCACTGAGAGTCCTGTAATAGCTATATAGGGTACTTCAGTTTGCTCAGAAACGCACCAATAATGTTAAATAACCAAATCAACGGCATGTTCAAACCGAAACCGAAACGGGTAGATGCTTCGTGCAGCGTATGCGATGACGTCACAGCCTCCCCGCCATCACAAATATGGAGCTGGGGCGATATAACGGTTCCCGAAGTCGACCGGTCCACTTGGCCTTTCCTGATTGGTCACAATCGTTCCTTTGCTGACGCAAGCGCGGTTTTACCCAATCACGCGCGGTCAAGTGGACCAATCCACTTTTGGAACCCTTATAAGATACCGGCCCTGGTGCCAGAAAAACGCCAATGGCGGGGTCATTCGACGATGCATTGAGTTATGCCAGCTTTTGTGATTTTGACAGCGACGATTTGAGCGCTGAAGTATCGCCGTTTTGCCTTTTACGGCCCGTTGGCTCAGGTAGGCAGCGTCGAAGGTGATGACGTCAAAAACACAGGGTGGATCGCGTGGCAATCCGCTAAAAAATTTTAAAATTCGTTTACAGGAAAACTATAAATGACTAAAAACCGCCTGACTTGGCAAATATTATTGTACCGAGAAGAAAATATAGTGAAAATGTCGTTGATATCAGAGGACACTAAAATATCGCCGGAGTTGCCCTTTAAGCAATATAAGTTACTTTGTGTCAAGAGAGCTTTGGGCAAATAAATGTCACTCTCCTTCACGGCATTACATTTTAACCTAAAGGTTATCAAGCGCCAGCGGCCGTGTTCAAGTTGGCGACGGCGGCGGCTTCCACAGTCCGCGTCAGCGCACGATTGAGCTCTACGCCTCCAGGTGCCTCGACGACTGCGGGAAAGCTAGAGTTACTGTATATGTATCCTAGAAGACATGTCAAGCAGGAGACAACATCGGCGAGAACTCGGATACCAACGGAGGAAGGATCCAGCGTTATCAGCTCCCATAAAAAGAAGACATCACTCAAGAAAGAAAAAGCAACGCCGCTGGCTCCGGGCCCATCACGCGGTGTAGATGCCACTGTAGGCCTTCAACCCCCCTCGCCTTGACTTTTCTTAAGTTTTACTTAGAATTGTTCTTACTTATTTTATTTATTTTCTATCGAACTTCAAATCTGGCGACAGCCATGTTCATTTATTTTTACGATTGGTCTAAAGCTCGTTATATACTTGTGGCGCGGGGCGGGGCCATTTAATTTATACTTTTTTAAAGATTTCCCCACTATAAATACTGTACGTACATGCGGGAGTCTATGTACACTAACTCTAGGGAAGTACGTTTGCTGTTCATATTTTCTTTGGTTAGCCTCCCTGCCTTTCCTTTTCTTTCTCCACCAGTACGCTGATAATCTACAGACGCTCATAACGAACGAAAGGGTCTTCAAGGACCCGATGAAGCTGCCTATCAGCTTTGAGCCCTGAAGGCCATCGATAATTTTCTGGTGAAATAAAATTTGATTGATTAATCGATCGATTGATTGATTGAACTTTCAAGATCAAAACATGCCGACAACCTGTGCACTCCTAGCATGCACTTTCATCTAGCGGCAGCGGTTGTGGGCATGTTTTGCTCTGGAAAGTTCAATCAATCAATCAATTAATTAATTCAGGTTTATTTGACCAGAAAAATCTCGATGGGCTTCAAGACAAATGCACTTTCATCCAGCGGCCGTGTCACAACGAACGACGACACACACGTGGCTGCCGGCGCGTCGAACTATGGTGGAGTAAAGTAGTTTACGGTGGCGACGTCACCATCGGTGCCAGCAGACTTTCACGGGAGGAGTTCCTCTCAGTGCGTACCTTCACGGCGTTCGTGGTGTTCACTTCTCTTCTTGTGTCCGTGTCCTGCACGCCTCTTCTTTTGATTATGGAATGTTACCAACTCGCTCAACTTTCTGTCCTTTTGAGCTTCACAGGTGGAACACTCAAAAAAGAAAAAGAAAGAAAGAATAAGAAAAGGCGCAGCCATCGTGGCCACATTCGTCGCACCTTGACTTTACCGAGTGCTCCTTGGTATTTCTTGAAGATTCTGGTGCTCATTCTGGTGCGTATAAGAGGTGTATGCGGGCTTTTCATTCATGCTGTCAGGTTACCGTACAAGGACATGACCGGTGTACGGCTTTTTCCAATAGGGTCATATCTAATTATTCATTACATTATTGAGAGGTTACCTGTACCGGCCAGGGATTGTTACATGTGCGACTGAAGTATTTTTAAAGGGCAACTCCGGCGATTTTTGAAGATCCACTGATCTTAACGAAATTTTCAATATTTGTTCTCCTCGGTACTGTAATAACCTATGCCAAGTCAGACACTCCCAAGTTATTTAGTTTTCCGGAAAATAAATTTTAAATTTCTTTAGCGGATTCCCACGCAAGCCACCCTGTGTATTTGACGTCATTACCTGCAAAGCTGCCTACCCGAGTAGGCGGACCGTCTAAAGCAAAATGGCGATAGTTCGGCGCTAAAATCGTCGCTGCTAAGTTCAGAAGAGCTCAATACATCGTTGGATGGCATCGACACTTTCATTTCTCTGGCACCAGCTTCACCAACCTTATATTTCTGATGGCGGGGAGGCTGTGACGTCATCGCATACGCTGCACGAAGCGTCTACCCGTTTCGGTTTTGGTTTGAACACACCGTGCATTCGTTTATTTAAAATTATTGGTGGGTTTCTGAGCAAATTGAGCGACCCTGCTTCAGGGCTATCAGTACTATTGCAACACAGCGATATCAGAATATGGCGGTGAAACCGCCGGAGTTGCCCTTTAAGCTGCTTTGTGCTGCGTGGTTTCCACACGTGGCAGGAACGCACCTGAGAAGCTGAGACACGACGCGAGTTTTGCCTGTTTTACAGTAACAGAACAATGGCACGGACAATGCGTGACCACTCTCTGCTACGGAAAAACAAATGTGCGAAGGAGGAATGGGCGCTCCGTGTAACATAATACCAGACACGCTTCGGCTATATCTTAACTAGGTCACGCAGCGCTTAGGTTGCCTTGAAGAAAAAGACAGGTAGGCGTAAGGCGTGTCGTTCCGTCGATAGCTCAGTTGGTAGAGCGGTGGACTGTAGAGGTATTTCACCCGAAGCGGACATCCATAGGTCGCTGGTTCGAATCCGGCTCGACGGACTACATTTTTTTTTTCTTTTTGGGAAAGCAAGGAGAGCACATTTTTACCCCTGCAGTTTGCCTTTATATATGCCTTTTCACAGAAGGCTCCCTGGGCGCCGCCATAGCGCCCGCTGGGCTGAGCCAAAAATGCGTAACCCCTGAAAAAAAATGCACTGGCGAAGGTTTGCAGTCAACTTTGACAAGTTGGTAGTAGGTATTCATTGTGAAGCAGTGCACAGACACGAAGACAAAGGGAACGATGCAGACAAGACGAGCCTTTTCACCGCCCTGCACAGTCCAATATGGCGGTGCTCCATGCTTACTGTGAAAATGTCTATATCGTGAAGAGATTTTCAGCCTGCGGCTCTTTATTTTGTTCGTGTTGACTTAGTATACTGTTAAAGAAAAAGTCAAACGGGAGTAGCGTTACGACATTGGTTGATTTCTGGAGTTTTACGCTTCACAACGACGATATGGTTACGAGAGACGCCGTATAGTGGAGGTCTCCGGAAATTTCTACCACCTGGGGTTCGTTAACGTTCACTGACATAGCACAGTACACGGGCCTCAATACTTCGCCTCCATCGGAATGCAGCCGCCGCTGCTGGGATTCGATCCCGCGACCTTCGGATCCGAGCAGACGAGTGGCATAACCACCTGACCACCGAGAGAGAGACAGAGAGAGAGAGACTCCAACCAAAGAAGACATTTCTTCAAAAAACGTTTCGGAACATGTTCGTTTCGTGCACCAGGGGGTTTACTTCGAGTTTTAAAAGATGTGTTCCACCAAACCGTCTTGGCCTTATGCCTTCCATGGGGAGTGACAAACAACACGGCCGTATACTGCCCAAAGTATCATCGTTCTCAGAAGATCGACAGCTGCGTTTAATTTTATTCTGGAAATTTAACGACCTTTGAAAATTCAGCTAACAATCTCTTTTTAAAGTTCTTCTGCTTAATAGAAATGCCACTGTACTGGTGTAGGATAGAGTCCGGGGTCTCGTGCATGAACAATAGAGCACGACTGAGCTGTAGTTGACGGACGAGTGATAAATATTGAGTATCCAGACGGCGTATTCCTGCATTCATTTGTATACAGAGGCACCGACCACAGGGAGAGGGGTGGGTAGGGTGGTTCGGCAGATGGAAGTCACAGGCCGATTGAAATCAACGTAGCCAAAAAAAAAGTTGTTTGTTTGGCTACACAAAGTTCAACCCAATGACGCATCAGCACGGGCTGAGTATTGGAAGGCCTTCGTGTCTGCGACCTTCGAAAAGCCCACAACTGCGCTACTACGCGGCAGTTTTCAACGGTCGTTGAGTTGTCGAGTGATTTAGCAACCACATGGCGCCAACCAAAGCACCTGCTTCAATTCTAAAACGCACTATTTGCTTGCTAGTCACACCGACGGCAAGAAACAAACTTTAAATTGAGCTTTCCCTTAATCTCATGTACCAAAAGGGACAAAGTATGTGCGACGTTTTGCAGTCATTATTCAGAAAACTTGCCGATTTTGACACTTCTAATCCTAAGTCCCTAGCGTGTAAGCCTCAAAAATGGTTTGATTCACAGACACCAAATGGTTCATAAATTTTTTTACGAGCCTGGTGGCGCACATGTCACCGCCCCGTTACAAAGGGGACGCTCATAGCATCCATCCACCCATCGCACCAGCTGCATCGCATATTTTTTTTTTTTATGGCAGTGGCGGCGTATTCGTTCTAGAACTAATGCGATGAAGTGAGAACGTTGGCCTCTCGGCACATTTCCAATATTTCCCACCGGTGTATGGTTCTACTTATTGATAAAACGACATAAATATGGCCGTAGCCTCCGAAACTAACGCGTGCAGGAGCTGCCGGTGCGCCAAGTCTCGGAGTTCGTGCCGCTTCCGTCGCTCAACGGTCTTCGAAGCCTCGAAGGAGTTGTAGGGTGCTCCGTTGACTCGATAGACTATCGACTCGACGGCTATCGAAACCGCCAGTGTATCAGCTCAAACTTGACCTTTGAGTCGATGGACTGTCGGTTCGAAGGCCTTCGAAACGCCCGTGTGACACCAGTATAACAGGCCACTTGAACATGCGTCCAACATTAAGTACCACGGTGATCATTTATCTTCTCATTTATGATATAACTTGCACATTGACAAAATAACTCGCATAACTTGTAAAACCCTAGGATTAAACAAACGCAGCTTGCATTTCGCCAACTGCACTACTGAACATTTACGTGCCACTAGTCCGGCTAAAGCTTGACTATGCTTCGCAAATCTGGATGGTTATACCTCTTAATTAAACTCGAACCTCTTAAGAACAAAAGATGCCTGATTCTATAAGAAACAATTACCCTCGGGGATCTAGCATTTACTGAAGTAAAAATGACCCTAAGCTTGCCTTCTCTGTAATAGCCCAGACTGTATACTGCCCACTCTTGTCTCTCTTTCATAAAGTCTAACGAAAGGGAAGGGGTCAAGGGCTCGTTCTTTATTTGTTAGAAACAAGTTAATGAGCAAAGAGACAATGAAGGATAGGAAAAGCATAGGGGAAGTTACTTGTGGTATTGTAATTGTGGAGAAGTCTATCGCATGTGTCTTATGTCTCTCTGCACTTATGAAATTTGCGTACCGTGTATTTGCTCGAATAGACCGCGAGTTGAAATTAGAACATTTCTTCGCCCGAATAAGCCTGTATTTATAACCACCGTTAGTGCTCGCTGTTAATCACTGGAATCAACTACCAGAAGGTATTGTCTGTATAACGAACCATGGCGAATCAACTCGCAAATTAAGGCTTCATCTTGGTGTCGGAATTTCCTTTGTATAATTGTTTAAGATTTATTGTGACTGTATAACATGCACAACATTTTTTAAAACTTGACAACTCTTTTTAGGATGTGAATGCTCGGCCTCGTGAGCTTGTTCTGTTGTGCTTCCTTTTCAGTTTGTGAGATTTGTCTTTATAGTTTAATACGCTCATTTCTATTTTTTTCTCTACTTGATTGTTGTATTGATCTTAAGTGCGTTTACTGCTTCCCCTATGTAGTGCTGTCGAGCCTTTGATATATGAATGAAGAAAATGTCCCCTCGGCTACTCTATTTCTCTGTTTTTTGCAGCAAAGAAGAAGAGAAAGAAGAAGATTGGTTACACAAGAATAGTCCAGTAAGGAAATCAGGTAACTAACACAAATAAATAAAAAAATCCCAATGGTCAGTTCACCGGCGTATCTTTCAATAATCCCTGTGCGTTATGCTAGTCATTAATCTGTTTGTTTTTTCATTCTCTGCATCCTCAAGTGATGCCTTTAATCCTCCACGAATGTGAGGAAGCCAACCAAGCACGTGCTTCGTCAGCCTCCATTCATTTATTTCTCTCTCCCTCTTCCCGCATGGCCCGCCGGACGGCGATTGTTTTCTCCAAACACGTGCTCTTACGATGCTGTATTCAAATGACCGTTCTTTGGCAAACACGTTCCGAGAGGAGATACCTATATAAAAAAATAGTCCTGCTGGTCACACACAGTCTTTTTTTCGGAAAACAGGTACGTATTTCCGGCACGTTAACGTTTGTGTCGGAGTGGCTCGTGTGCTGAAATACCGGACGATTACACCATCTCACTTTACGCGTGTTACTATGGCTAGTGACAAACGTCGTTAACCACACCGACACAATTTGGAATTATTGCGAAATATCGTGCGATAAACAACGGCACATTCCTGCGCCCGCTGTTAGCAACTCCCTTACAATGTGCCAGTTTGGCAGTGCAGAACGCAGTGCTATAGCGGACTAAAAATTTAATGAGTTTAAACAAGCAACGTTGACGCATTGCTGCGATATGTATGAATTGAACGCTCGTTACTCTAAACGATCAAACTATATAATAAGAGCTTTCATCTTTATCATACGAGAGAAAAAACAAAGTGTACAGTTAGGTAAAGTGATGTAAAGTGTCCATCAGCTCTGCATTCACCAAATCGATCCAGCATTTTGTAGAGAAAAATGAGCTGCCACATATGAATTCATTCGTCCTTTTACTTCCACGCTGTACGCAGGCACCCGAACGCTTATTAGAATGCGAGCCGAGGATGGCCGCAGAAGCCGGTTACCGCCGGCGCCGCAGGCAACGTCTTCGATCGCCACCTTGCGTGGCCCAGTTTCGTGTGGCATGCTTGCCCGTAAAACGGTACTCCGTTTCTTCGAAACGTCGTCGGGGGTGTAGCTCAGATGGTAGAGCGCTCGCTTAGCATGCGAGAGGTACTGGGATCGATACCCAGCACCTCCACTCATTTTTTTTTTGCGTGCATGCGTTCTTTCTTTCTTTATGTCAATGTGCCCACGCGCAAATAATACCTCATATTCTAAATGGCGATAACTCGACAACAGATAAACATAGTGAAAGGTGGAGGACTAAAATTAAAGAGAGTTCCACATCATGAAAACCATCCTTACAACAAAGATCTTCTTTGAATGCTAATCGTGACGTAACTGGCGAGGGTGTCAGGTGATGCCACATGACGTATTAACTGTGTAAGTGATGATACCATCCTTTATCATTGTTTACTGTTGTTCTGTGATCATTTGCTATACGATGTTGCACTCTTTTCTTCTCCTTCTTTCTTTGTATATCGCGGCATGGAAATGCAGCCACATACCCCGAAACTTCGAGCCATACATTTTCTACACCTTATCACACATTGGTGTTCGCCTAATCACTGTCACGTAGCAGTGGGATGAAGGCAAAAGAGGGTCTAGCACGGCAACGGGTGGAGGGCAAGGGCGGGACCGCTTTTCCCTGCAACGCGTCAACGAACGAGCTAACAGACGCACGGCACGGTCTATCCCTTGAACAGCTCCCCTGTTAAAGAAATTCCTGAGAGACCTTAGCCGCCATCGCATTTAGCGAGGGCTAAGGCCTCTTATAGGAGTACTCGAATATACTCTTAGAATGATTCGAGTGCCAGAGGTCTTGCAATTTGGCCAAGACTTTGGTAAAGGTCTTGCGTCTTGGCTTCTGGTACCAAAGACCTTTGGCCAAGACCTTTCGTACCAGAAATCTTTGCCAGAGGCCTTGCGTCTTGGCCTTTGGTACCAAAAACCTTCGGCGAAGATTTTTGGTGCCAAAGGTCTTAGCCAAAGGTCTTTGGTACCAGAGGCCAAGACGCAAGACCTTTACCAAAGTCTTGGGCAAAGGTGTTGGTTCGAGTACCAAAGGCGAAGACCTTTGGTAGTGGAAACTGGGATCTAGAGGCTCAAAACCCACAACAATTGGCCGTCGAACTTCACGTGATGTAATGTGACATGGGCTGTAATGTTCAACATCAGTCAAACACGCGTGGCTTGTACCTATACCAGACTGATAGCCGGCTACGAGCTTCACGTGACTTTACCATCGTTAATCACGGGATGTTATTGATGCCATAACAAATGATTCATTTTACTCGTTGATTTGTAGCTTGAGTGCCTTCCACGCCAGTTTTGGCATATACAAAGTGAACGAGACGCTGTTTTCCTATTATTGTTCCGTGTTAATTGTACCACGTTTTTCTGCCACCGTTCTTTTCAATTTTCAAGAAAATTGATACGTGCCACCTCCATGTTCTTTTACACTGAATTTGTGTCTTCAGGAAGCTCCAGCAGTAACGAGCGATAAAGACTTATTTTTCATTATGGCTTTCAATGATAGTATCGTGTGCGTTGATAAAATTGGTGCGTCTGATAACCTTTCGGAAAAGGTATAAGCAGGCTCCGATAAGCGCAATGCGGTTGTGGAAAGGCTTAAATGAAAACAGCAGCAGCGTAAGTTGTTTGCAGAGGCTACTAATTCCAACTTAGACTTTTTTATGGAGTGCACTGGCTTTAGAACGTGCAAGTTCGAAAGAATAAGAGTGCCAGGAGTCGTCGAAAGCATCCACCCAGGCAGCACAGATGCTCGGGCCAATATTGTCTTTTTGTTGGCTTACGGAGGTTCAATGAAGGTCCTGGGGTACCACTCATAAGCCAGAGCATTGGAAATGCCATCTATTAAGGCCTCCAACAATGGCCCATCGTAACCCTTCAATCTGCAATATTGGTTCTTCCATCCTGTAAAGAAGGCAAAAGTGAGCCATAGTTGCCACTCAGCATACATTATTGGTGGGGCCAGTCCACAAGGGTGGTAATGATGGGTCAGTTTCCACATAGTCTTATCAATATTGGTTATGTAATGGCGGCAGGCTGTATATATTGTCCAATAAATCTCACTGCATCGCCAATGTTGGACTTCCAATGTTCCGTGTCGGACAGTATTGTCCGCACACAAAAGTTGTAGCGTCAATGTTGGTAACATTGGCAAGTACACATGATATATCGGGAGGCAAGTACACATGGTGGCAAGTTCACATGATATATTTCCAGTTTTACCAATATGAAGGGACCACTTGCTCAACTCGGTGCCGCGAATGAGTTCAGAAAAGTCATTGTGTTTGTATTCAGTGCAGCAGGAAAAGTTATCTCTATAACTTACGCCATTGTTTATTTGAGCAAATTCTAGCTAAGTGTGTGTGAAGTAGGCTAGAACTAGCACATTGGAAGTTGAGCAAACTACATCTACAATGCCATCACATGCTCCAAAATGCCCAGCAGCATGTTAGTGGCTTGCGAGCCCACGTGCATGGCATAGCAGGTCACTTTATCTGTTGTCATTGCAATATTTGCAATAGAATAGAAGTAGGCTGTGTATACTGTCCAGACATTCCAGCTGGTTTCGCCAACACAGGGCAGCCAATGCTGCTTGCGAGACAATATTGTCCAAACGTAAATATTGTCGCGCCTATGTTTTTCACATTGGGAAGTACAACCGATATATTCGAAGCACTCATTTCTTTTTCATTTGAAACAACGTTAATATATATGGGCGTACCGTGTGCACTCGCATAATTAGCGCCAACGCGTAATTTCTGCAATCCCAATTTTATGTAAGGTTTACGCAAAAATATTACTTGCATGCTCCCCCGTGACACGCAGGGCCACGTGGCGCAAGCTAGCGCCACGTGGCCACGTGTGTTCGGCAGTACAGGCTTCGCCATAGCCGGTCGCCTTTTGGTTGTTTAGTAGCGACATGTTGGCGATACCTACAAAACAAATTCAACATAGCGTTTGCGGATTAACTGAGAGCCGTGCCGCCACGAAGATTTCGACACATGAATATAAGCCACGCTTGATACTGGAGTTCGTAGACGCCGCTGACAGCACTAGTGACGACGATTCCGAGTCGCACATCTGCTAATGCTTGAATGTAGCCCACGAATGAATTTGGCTGTTAAGGTACACGTTCTGTTGAGTGAAAGCTACCTTCGTTTTTGTGATACAATTCATTTGATACGTCTCAGCTCAGCACGCGTCAAGATTCCTTACACGATATTTCGGAAGTATATGCGAAATTCCCATGTGATTTACACACCTTCTGGAACTCACAGATTCACGGAGGAAAAAAAAGCACGAGTTACGTGGTATGCGCGAGTAACCACGGTAAAAGTTGTGTATGAGCAAATAGGGTATACTATACAAAATGTCGGAAGGTAAAGAAAAACCTTTAACTTTCTACCTCGAGCAGCAGGCACAGGAGCCCGCCGAACATCGAAGCGTACCGCGGCAGGGGGGGAGCTGCGTGGGCTGCACTAATCCGTTTTGCTTCACATACCTGTTTGACATGTTTCTTCGTAGCGAGCTGGGGGTGAGGTAGGCGAAGCTGCTTTCACTCGGCAGAGGTTTTTCGGACGTACAGGTTGTGTCGCACGGGTATCGGATATCTGCTGAAACTGTGGAGTTTACAAAGTCAGAGCCCCTGAGTAGTCTATGGACACGGAACTTGCGACTGCAAGCTTGCATAGTGAAAAAGTGGCAGTCCTGCGCATCTTTGGACCGGACATTTTAGGCGAACTGAACAGATGAGCCTCGACGTGTTCCGACAGTTCTAAAGGTTTTCCTGAAAGCTTTGTACCGATTTTAGACATTCGTTTACTTTACTCATTGTGCGTTCCGTTGTGCCCATTTCCTTATTTTGGTGTGTGCCGGGTTTATTATAGCATGTATTACTGCGTATTTTCTTTAGATTTGTCTATTTGTAAATACACACGTGGTGGGCTTTGTTGTACACATCGCGGCAGATGAAGTAATCGCTCCTAGCAAAACTGTTTTGGTTCGTATGACTTTCATGTTTGTTTTTTTTTGTCGTGCATGAAACGCATGTTTTCCTTTCGCTCTTTACGGTCATTTCTTGTTCCTGGTTTTCGGTTCTTTAGAAGTCGTCGGTTTGTACCCAGATACCCTCCGTTCCGGATGCTGCATGCAGAAACATATCACCGTATCCTAACATTCGCTTATGTTTTACTTGAGGAAGTGTTTAATTTCTACAATTCAACTGTTTCGTGGAATCGTTTAAGGAACCTTTCAAGCTTCAGCTGCTCCATCATTTAATAAGGAAGTAAACCATAATGTGTCGCATAGTTTTAGGCGTATGTTTTCTTGTGCCTCTTCTTTTTGCTTATGGTGATTATGCGTTTAGTTTTCTCGAAGCTGATCGTATACAGTGGACTTCAAACATAGAGTGAATATTTATTTCTTAATTTTATCAGAACTTTCTTTTCAATCCCGTCTCATGTGTCTTAAACTCACAAAGAAAATGCGTCACAAAGAAGACATTTAGCTTATTTGTATCAGTGTGTGTTTTCGAAAGATACGTTTCGGCATTAACATACGAGTGCATTGACCATTTATGTCTGTTTTATGCTATTGTCATTACCATGAAGCGTGAACATAGCAAAATTCATTTCCCAAGCTGGCAATACATACATGCATACTAAGTACAAAATAAAGCTATTTTTACTCCCATAATTTACTGGCTATTCTTGCTTCTTGCCTAGAGTCAGAAGCCTCGGCAAAACAAATTTAAAGGAGTACGGACACGATTTTGCGGCGGCGCAAAGTATATATTTTTCGTTTTCTAGTCATGTATTGTTAACGCCCTCCGCACGCGGAAGCCAGGAAACAAGTACAAAATATTTTAGTTCGGTATTAAAATTTTCGTCGAACAGCACTGCAAGCCAGCCCCAGCGCAATGGACACTGCGATGACGTATGAGCACAGTCTCTCAAAAATCGCTGAAATCGCTGTCAGAGTCGCTGGACGACCGTGAAATTGTCGTTGTTTGCGTGCCCCACGTGTGACTAACGACAGACGACAGAGTTGCAGCGACGCTATTACGAATTGCTGTCCCTACGTGACTTAGACGTACGTCCGACTCTGTTGACACGTCACTAGGAAACTACCCCCTCGAAATCGAAACCGAAAGTGGGCTTTTAAGGGAGCCGTATTAAAAATATATTCATTGCGCTGCGAGGCAGCATGATAGTCATTTTGGGGTTCTCCACGCCAATGCTTTCACTTACAGTAACAATACGAGAATGTCAAAAACTCGTGTCAGTACTCCTTTAAGTGCGTGCATAATAACGCTGGAAGTTTAAGCAACAGCCAATAAAAAAGGTGGGGAAAATATAGGATCAGCCAATAAAGAAGGCTGGCAAGAAATGCTAGCTCATCCAACGAGGAATGCTGGCAAAAAATTATGGAACAGCCATCAATAAGGGCTGGAAAAACGGTTCGAGCTGCCATTATTTATACAAGCTTACCAATATTGAAAATGCAAACGGTGGACAATGTTGGCCAAAGCCATTTTTCCGAATTTTTCCAACGTTAGATGACTGGTATCCAACATTGGACTAATCTAGTTTAAAGTGTAGCACGGGCCCCTAAATCCAATGTAGTTCCAATATTGTATCCAATGTTTTCCAACGTTGCGCGAAGGTCGGTCCAATGTTGTGCTGCCTGGGTCGTAGATGCCTTGGATTACCAAAATCAGTTGCCACTAATGTTCTCTACCTAGAAGCTCGGTTGCCTTCGCTCCTATGCAGATTCCGCTTACTTACCGTTCAAACGTTCTTGAGGATCTACGAATACCCTATCAAACTCCAAATAGTTTTCATGCATCAGCCTCAATTATTTTTTCAGTCTTACTGGCCTCTATTTCGTACTCCTCAGGTAGTCTACGTGCAGGCGCTTATTGGCCCCCTAGATGTGCGGTTGTACGATGTTTCCCCAGTTGGTGAAAGAGACAACCTTGAAATTATCTTTGATGACATATATCCGAACAACGCTAGACATCTGTCGCAGACTATATTAAACGGCTTATTACAAAATCATACAGACCAGGGGCTCTTTGGCCACGAATGGCCCTTGCGCCACAAAAAAACCAGATATCATCATCATCATCAAAATCATTTAGATAACCTGCACATCAAAGATGTCTTTGCTACAGATGCTTCACAAATAGACGAAAAATCTGGAATTGGCATTTTTTCTGAAAGTTTTAATTGGACTTTTTTACTAAGACTTCCAGATTTCTTATCAGTATTTTTTGCAGAATTTCTGGCTGTTGTTATGGCCCTATGAAAATTAAGTTCAGCTATCTCATCAGTCGTAATGGTCACAGATTCTCTTTCTCTATGTACAGCTCTTACTGCTAACATTGATTCTCGCATCCTACGTACTTTTCATTCCCTTGTCCCTAGTCATATAACGGTAATTCGGTTGGTATGGGTGCCAGGTCACAAAGGAATTATAATGAACGAAATGGCGGACAGCTTGGCGAGGGCGTCTCTTAGTGGTCCAATTGTCCCTCTACTTCCGGCATCAGCGCTCATAACTGATGCAAGATTTAGGAGACGGGCGATAAAGCAGGAATCTAGTAACTCCTTATTAACTAATCTTAATGACTATCGGCACCTCTTATTCCCTTGGAATAGAAATGCATTCCTCTCCAGAAAACTAGAAGTTATCTTTACGCAATTACGTTGTCGCATTCCAAAACTAAACTTTTATATGCACAGAGCTGGTCTGGCCCCATCGCCTTTGTGTCCATATTGCAGCGAAGCCGAATCTATCGAACATTATTTCTTAAAATGCACACGGTTATCCTCATTAAGAAAACACACATTAGAAGATTCTTTTCATAGGGTTGGGTTGCAGTTCACCGTGTCCAATATTCTGTCTTTGGGAGCCTCCTCATTAGGACATTGCCACGGGGATGTGTGCTCTACCGTTTCAAAATTCATAATTGATTCAGACCGGTTCTTTTCATAAATTCGTACACTTCACTGTTAATTTCATCTTGATTATTCGATTCTGATTGGTATTCCATAGTACCTCAGCTTAACTATTTCAACTTCTACATCTTGGCCAATCCCCCAGGGTGGGTATGTGCCAGACTTGAAGGAAACAACAACAACAACAACAACAACAACAACAACAACAACAACAACAACAACAACAACAACAATAGTGTGCGTCGATCTGTCCGGCGCACAGCGTCTTGCGAAGCTATGCGTTTGAGCATAGCTGCGCATGGGTCCACTCGTGGCGTCCAAGCAGCTCCTAGGCATGCAGCTCCTAGCAGCTACGCATATAGGAATGCGTAGATAGCGTAGGATTGGGACGGCGTCAAGACGAGGGCAGGCGTGCCGCGTCTTCCACCTGTCTGTGGTTCGAAGCGAACGTCTTTACGCTGAGCTCGGTGCGAAATTTTGACGAGCGTTCACTGGGGCCTTCCAGTACCGTTTCCCGAAGCCTCGGGCCACGACTAAATGCGCTAGTGACAGAGACACATTAACACGGGCCAAGCAAGTGCCCATAAACTTCGCTGCTTCTCTGGCCTTGAGCCACTAGATCAATCAATCAATCAATCAATCAATCAATCAATCAATCAATCAATCAATCAATCAATCAATCAATCAATCAACTTTATTAAAATGTCCTGCGACTGGTGGGACGGGCGGAAGGTCCCGCCTGTGTAGCGGCCAGGGGTTTTTGAGCCCTGGCGACTTCCCGGCCAGCTGGACAGCCCAAAGTTTGGGCACCATCCGGAGTGGGTCTGACTGCTATGGGGATTTTAAGATTACGACACTTCTCCTCGGAGAAGTTTCTCGAAAGAAATTTTGCGGTAGAATCACGCTCGGTCGTTCGAGAAGCTTTTGATGCGTGGACGTTCGTCCTGGGCATGGCCACGTCCTTGAAACAGTTGTTTGCCGGTTATAAACACGGGTATAATGACTGAAAATGCTTTCGTGTTTGCGCAGTGATACCCACCGTGAGGACGTAGTATCAGAATATCGTAGCCGCAAACAGCAAAGAAAAGCAAAGCAAGCAGAGGCAACAAAAACAACGTTCCACTGACGTTGTTTCTTAAAGCTTTCTTAAAGGTTCTTAAACCCATAGTTGCTTCTTTACGCAGTCATTTATTTCGTCAGAGCCACTAGTTATTTTTTTGTCGCGCACGTCAGCATGTAAAACATATTCCGTGACGCACGACATTGCTTCATCGCTTCATCGAGCTGTATTCGAATAAAACAGCTCAGTTTTCTTTGCGCCTGTGCCACGTCGTCTTTCTTATTTACTTCATTATCCCAGCAGCAATCCAGTTCAACGAAATTTGAAGTCAACAAACAGAGAGACGGAACTTTTGAGAGGAGAGAAAATCGTTTTTCGGTGACGTCAGTGCAACGTCTGTTTTCTACGAAAGCTCATTTTTGTCTTTGTAGATACATCGATACAATTCTCGGAATGTGGAATGTGGACGTTGTAAGGTTTTATATTCCTAGACACAAGACATGAGCATAAGACACAATGTAGTGGGCTTCCCGGTATCGTACTGACTCCTTGGGGTTGCGTATTGTACAACATACACATTCGCACGATATTTTTAAAATTTCTTTCTTAATGGAAACGAGTGCGTCGCACGAGAGTCTTTAAAAACAAATATTTTTTAGGCGGAGATTGTTTATGATTTGCAGTTTTGTTTGCATTTGACGCTTTTGAAGTAGCCAATTTGTTGGCAAGCTCAATATACCGCGTGTGCCCTGTGGTCAACATATGCGTTGTGTTTATCAAGACAAACCGTACACAGCTGGAGTCGCCTGTAAACTCAACAAGGCAACGTTTATTAGTAGCAACGCAGAACGTGTTAAAAAAGCCGCCCGCATCACCCCACGGGGGAAACTCGAGTAAATGCGTTGCAGAGTGGTGGGGGTATCGCGTGAATGTTGCCTAAGTGGGTAGCTTGCGTCCACGAGCAGCGTCCGGAGCCGCGTCTCGTTGACGACGTTTGCACGCCGCTTCTCGCTCAAGTACCTGGGGTCTTAAAGCTCGCTGCTCACGTTTCGCCGCTGCTTCTCGTGCGTTCGAGGGAGAGGAGTACGGGGGAGAGGTCCGCAAAGACGCCCTTGACTGAATTCCGAACGCGCGCGCCGCCGCTTAGATTCACACCGCCCGCGTTCGAGGGAGAGTTTACTGCTGGTTTTGAGCGCGCGTCTCAAAGGAAACAAAACAAATGAAAGTGGGACGCGCGGTGTAGACCTCTGCTGCTATAGGCTCCGTGTAGTCGAGTTTTTCATGTGCAACATCAGCGCCAGAATGCACTGCCTGGCGGAGAGAAGAAGCAAAATTGGGCAGACTGTGACAGGGAAATACGCGAACGCGATGCGCGTCTCCAACTATATAGCAGCAGCGACCGCCCGTTCCACCTTCTTTCGTTTTATTTCCTTTGAGACGCGCTCTCCAAACCTGCGGCAAACTGTTCCAAAGGGCGACGCCGCGAGCGTTCGTGTGGTTCGCAGCACGCGCGGAAAGCAGCGAAGAAACGCGCGCGTCGCTGTCGCCTCGGTTTCCACCGTGCGCGCGCGTCTCATACGTGCGACCTAAGCGGCCAATGTCAGCGATACTGAGCCGTCCGACGAGAGCTACGTAGCGCCCTCTCGTCAGTAGACGGAGCCCATAGAGTTGGAGACGCGCGCGTAGCGTTGGCGCGTATTCTCCGGCCACAGTCTGCCCAGTTTTGCTTCTTCTGTCCGCCAGGCTGTGCATTCTGGCGCTGATGTCGCACATGGAAAACTCGACTGCACGGAGCCTATAGTCAAAGCGCGCTGTTCGCTCTCTCTCAGGAGACGCTGCGCCCCATAACGCGTGCAACTGTAATTAAATGGCTACGCCGGGTGTACGCCGCAAGCTCGGCCCTAAGGTGCTTCGCCCCTAAAAACTGCACGAAACACAATAGTCGCGGGCACCCGCACTTGCCCGCTAGCCTTCGCCGCTGCGGTCATACACAAGCCGCGCACGCTATAGTCAAACACCGCCCAGCTCACACCTCGCCCGCACACAGGCAAACACACGCCCGCACACACCTCGCACTCGTCCACCACCGACTTTGCCTGCCGCCCTTGAGCTGTTGCTTTTAAAGGAAGCAAGGAGACCAAGACCACCGCCAGGGCATAGCACATGTTTAGACAGCACAACTTTAGACCAGCCTGGCGATAGGCGTGGCTCTAACAAGCTTTAGCAGTATATTAATAGAGATGATATAAATACTTTTAGATTGGGAGCATCTCTTGCTCGCGGGTATGTCACGCGTCCGGCGTCCGCACTCACACTACGCATGCGCGACTCTCCTCTCCCTTCCCTCTCTCCAACAGCTGCTGCTGTAAATAAAGCGGGTAGAGAGCGCGCGCGCGCTTCGCTTCAGTAGTATCTCCTCCTCCTTCGATGAAAGAAGTTGGTGGTGCTGTGTGATGGAAGCTACAGTTCCGTCAGCGAGTGGGTTGACGCAAGTACGCATCAGCATCAACACACACTCTGACAACGGTCACGCGATGCGTGATGATGATTGATTTGTGGGGTTTAACGTCCCAAAATCAGCTCTGATTATGAGAGACGCCGTAGTGGAGGTCTCCGGAAATCACGCGATGCGTGGTAACGAACCAAGTTAACAACGCAATAACACGCAAGGTTCACCGAAAACACTGCAAACCTGCAAACACCGCCGTTAAATGCACCGTTGAAACTCCCAGCGATGCTCCGCATCACCCCATGGTTCCCTTCGGGGAGATGGTGTAATTTTTTTTTTCTTTTGGGCACGCCACAACACAAAGGCACCAGCTAACAATTTCCCCATTGCGAGCAAAAGAGAATTGTTTCAAGTATTTCCTTTTCCCTAGGCCGGTGGCTGAGCGGAATAATCTGATATCAAAGTTACCCAACCTTATTTATCTTCTTTTGCTCCTCCACGCCTCTGTTGAACGAGTATACAACGGAAACCTGGCCTTATAGAGCACTTGTTTTATGATATCTTTTTTCGGGATTATGGAAGACCAATTTGTTTACATAACCAATATGTACTTTGCATTGCTGTATTGTGCTGTCTTTATTCGTACAGTGATTTCCACCCTGCTAAAATCCCACTGGGGATTGCAGTATCTGTAAATAAAAAATATCAATAAAACTGCAACATTACGACTGAGACGGAATGACTGTTATAAAAGCTACTTTTTTACAGTCTGATTCGGTACTGTAATGCACGCTGAGCCTGTTAACAGTGGGCACATTTTGCAAAGTTGTAAAATGCAAAGCATTTCTTGGCAAACTTGAGTCACTTTGACCCCCACCCACCCACCCGCTCTTTTACCCGTCCGTCCGTCCGTCCATCCATCCATCGATCCATCCATTAGTCCGTCCGTCCGTCCAACCGTCCATCCCACACGTCAGCATAGAAAATGTATTCGGTGCCCCAAGACATCAATACTGCGTGATCGAAGAAAACAGCTCAGCTTTCTTAGTATTTCTGGAACGTGACCTCTGCAGCGCAGCAATTAAGTTCGCCGAAAGGTATTTGAAGTCAACAAACAGAAAGAAGGAACTTTGTGAAGGACAAAAACAGATCCTTTTTTTTTTCTGTGGCGTCAGTGCTGCGTCACCTTTCTGAGAAAGCTCATTTGTTTCTGTAGATATAGCGATAGAATTCACACAAGTTAATGACAGTGAGATAAACCGCAGTGGGTTTCTCCGTATCATTTCTGACTCCTTGAAACTGTTGTGTCCTTTCGAAGCTTTTCCTACTTAAATTTGTGTGTAGCATGATGATCATTAAAGGTGAAAATACCTTTAGACCACCGCTCATCGTTATTTGCAGAATTCGGTTTACACTTGAAACTTTCGCAATAACAAAATTGTTGACAAGCTTACTATAACGCATGTGCAGTGTGATTAACATCTGTGCTGAGTGCATAAATACGAACTGTTCGTAGCTTTACCAACCAGAGTGAAACATTCTGATTGAGCTGCAATGGATGTTATGAGAGCCGCTTTCCTTGCAGTCTGGCTTGCTGCCGTAATGTACGTTGAAGCTGTTAAGACGAGGTATGTTTCGATTTGTTATCAGTTGGCTCGTATCGAATACCAGAATGCTTCGTAGTTTCTGAATAGATTGCGGAGTGTACAATTTGCTTTTTCGGTGCTGCATGTTTATTTGGCATGTTGTGCGCGGAAACAGTTCGAATAACCACCGCCAAGTGATGCAACACTGTCGGAAAAACGTTAGCAGTCAGTAGCGAAGCCTCCAATAATGAAAGTGTTAGCCAAATGTTATTGCACTGCAGGCATTAGGAAATTCGTAATGTGGTTGCCAATGCAGGTGGAAATAGCCTGCTCTTCTTTCAACAAATGACGTACACTGGTACCGGCTACGCCACTTGTCTTTTCTTTTTTCGGTGCTATTAAAGCAAAGGGCATGCTTTTAGGGGCGAAACCCTTCTTGCTCGTGACAAGTCCCTCGTCGCGCCGTGTACACTAGTTCTTGAGGCGACCGATAAAGGCGCAGCTGTGTAATAGTTCATAGGTCGCCCGCTAGATGGCGCGGCGCCGCTCAAGGCGGCACGGCACACACCTGTACTCCTCCGTCTCCGACCACGGCCGCTCGATTAGCAACATCCAGCGGCCGTGCTCCGACGCTCCGCTGCATACTCGGGCGCGCGTGCTATTTGGAGAGGCGACCGCCAGAGAGAGGGCCGCGGTGAGAGCTCGCAAGGCCGAAGACGCCATCGTAGGCAGCAATCGCGAGCCAGCCCCAGCATCGATCCGAAAGCGGCGAGGGCTCACGCAGCCGAAGCAAAGCGGGCTCGTCGACAAGCGTATCGCGAAGTGAGAGCCTGCGAAGCAGAGGCGGCAAGAGAACACAGGATCGGAGCGGGCGCGGCAAGCAGCGGTCAAGCGCCGAAAGCGGTGGCTACCTGAGGTTGGTGACGCCGACGCGCGCTTCAAGCGCGACTTCCTCGATCGTTCGTTCGGCCACAACTGTAAGGTATGCGACCGCCTGTGGTTTGACAACAACCTCACCACCATCGCCTCCATCCGCAACGACCAGACCCGCGCCAACGCTACCGCCGTGCTCTAAAGACACTTTCCGGTCGCTGCAACAGGATGTAAATGATTACACCTTGTGTGTATATAAGTGCATATAATTGCATCGATATGTAAATGATAAACATCGTGTATATAAGTGTATATGCAATCACCCCTATAACAACGTGTCGAGTCTTTATGTGACGCGTGGGCGATTGTTTCGCGGTTTTACCGATAAGCATTGGAGCTCCACTGATCATCATTCACTTCATGGATATGGCGGGATTATTTTTGGTTTTCTTTAGTTATTGAATTCAAAACAAAAAAATAGAGCATTACTGATCCTATTTCCGCGGTTGTGAAGACATCAGCGCTAGTGCTGCTTATATTGACGTAGTCACTGTTACATTTGACGTCATTTGTTGAAAGACGTGCAAGCGGTTTGCAGCTCTATTTGAATCCAAATTGCCAAATTTCATGGTCCGTGTACTGTGTGATCTCAGTGGACGTTAAGGAATCCCGGATGGTCAAAATTTCCGGAGCATTGCACTACGGAGTCTCTCATAATAATATCGTGGTTTTGGGACGTCAGACCCAGAAATTATTGTTATTAATATTATTATTATTTCCTGGTGCGTGCAGTGCAGTAATATTTGGCTCATGTGTTCACAGCAGCTTCCACAACTTATCGACACAGTTCTCTGGCTATGTCCAAGGAGTACTGGAGGGCCCCTTGAACAGCGGGGCATCGCGTTAGTATTTCTACAACCCGCAGTCATCGTATTTCTTAATGATTTCCTTGCGTTTGCTCTATACACGGCTGACTCTGAACTATTTTGGTTCGCATTCGCTAGCACTTTTCGAAAACAGGGGATGTCGCAGCTAAAGCGCCGAAGGGTTACAACTTAGATATAGAATGCAGTCATTAAATGGACAAATTCTAAATTAAGGAACCATTGATAAATGCTACCTTTATTCAGCCGTTCTCCTCCAATATTTATCCAGTCATACACGCTTACAAACACTGACGTCATTGTGTCACGTGACTACTTATCTGTCATGTTTTGCTCTTGCAAAATGTTGTCGACGTTCCTGGTTAGACCACATTAAGCACACTCATGTGTGGATAGACAAGCGCTTAGCACAGAGACGTTGGTCTTACTCGTAACACTTGGATGGACGCCAAAAAATTGGTCATAGGCAGTTTCCTTTCTGACTGTTTCGTATGACACCACTTCCTACAATGACTGGAATCTGCAGGATGTTTCTTTTTTGTTTGGCTATTCGACGCCAGGTGAACCAACCTTGGAGCTCGATTATCTGCGGATCCTTATGGTCCAAGTGCATTTTATCATATATTGATCCTCGGCCAGGTGGAAGCATTTGGAACAGTGATCTTCCATACTAGGTAGCGGAATAGACCCTTATCCCAATTATATAAAGCCAAGTTTCCTGCCATACAGCTTGCCCACCTAATGACGGCCTAGTAAATTCTGCATACGGAATGTACAAGCGTAGTTTGCTTGCGCTGACACATGGAAAATGCAGGCTAAGCCCAGAAAACAACACGCACAGAAAACAAGCCTCAGCATGTGCAACCCTAACTTCGTGAGCATTTCAAACAAGAAGGGCGCTGCCATTAGCTGGGCAAATGTGCAGTGCAGAAAAGCGCATTTGCAAATTATGAAACGGGTCTATTCCTATTCTCGAAGTGCAAAATTTCTATTTTATGTCCTTCCCCCTCTCTCGTTCTCTCTCTCTCTCTCTCTCGCTCTCTCTGTTTTCTTTTGCAAGACTTTCCGAAAAACTCCGCATATATTCCCTAAAAAGAAAAGAACATATAGGAAAGTGCGTATCCAAGCATGTTCCTGGAAGAGCGCACTGAAAAGTGGTAGTTATAAAATTAGTTGCCGAGGTTTTACGTGCCAAGAATAACGATATGATTATGAAGCACGTCTTTTTCAAGGGAACCAGAAATTTTGACCTCCCGGAGGTCTTTAACGTGCACTGACATATAGCATAATACACGGTCGCTCTGCCGGGATCGATCCCGCGTGTTTGGGGTCAACAGCCTAGTACAGTAGCCACTGGACAACCTCGGCGGCGCTGTGAAAATGGCGATGATCTATAGGGAAACCATCAAAGCCATGTGCGCCTTAGTATAATTAAGTTGCTTCATGATTAAAATATTATTTTCTCTACCCTAAGAAGCTTGTCTTCCAAGTGTGTCCAAGCTGCTTGCCTTGAAGCAACGCTCACTGAATAAAAATCGGGGGACGAAGGGCGTTGTTAGGTTGGCGACATGTAGCGGAAGTGGTTTAAGGAGCCCAAAACTCATAGACGTCCAATTTTATAAACCCCCATCTCGGAGGCCATACAGCTGCGGTAACGCATTTTGTTACACTAGGAGGACGTTGCTCACTGGCGTAATCCGTTGTACTGGCGCCACAAGGGTAAAATTCTGTGCGTGTCACGGAGCTTCCCAGTTTGCCATTCCGATAATATTACAGCCGAGGATTCGCCGAAAGAGGGAAACCCTGCGTGGAAAATCGCTGGTGTTGAACACACAGATGGCACTTATAGGTAATGCGTGAGGACTCTGCACAGGTCGTCAGTGGACGGCGACGTCCAGTTACATAGCATTTGCATGTCGTATATATTATGAGGCTAATGTTATCTAGTAGAACATTTAAACAAACGAGTGGGGAGCTTATGACGTTGTATGGGTGTTGCCCCATTTGCGTAGAAAACCTCGCGACCGCACAAGCTGCCCTTACCATGCATGCACTCAGAAGACTTTCCTACGAAAACAAAACTTGGAGAAACGTAGAGACCGGTACAATACAACTTCGAAATTTCCTGACCTTGTTCAACAAAGTGTTTTAAGATCAGTGAAAGTGCAAACTTGACGTGCATTTTAACGGCAGACTTGAAGTGATGGAGAGACGGTTGAAAGAGATAAAAAAAAAAAAAACAGAAAGCCTCACCAGAGGCAACATTTTGACCATAGAGGAGTTGCTTGTATTCGCCTCTGACGAAGGCAAGCCCACTTGTTAAAACACTGGCTCTAGCGACACTTCCTGTTCAACAATTATCCCACCTCTCGAAGCCTCAAGATTTTCCCGAAACTCTGTTTTTGTTTGGATTTAGGCCGGACGCACAACTAGACGACAAGAGAGCTGTGCAGAACTTCTGATATGTTGCTTCGCCTTAGCGAAAAAAATTCAGAAGCATTAGCTCTCGGAGTTTACGTGTACGATACTAACATTGATATTGAGCTTATATTAATATGAAATTCTCGAATAGTCAGTTTTAATTTTTTGCACTGATTACTGCTAAACGAAGAGAAACGCAAGAAAGTTTATTGGTCATTACTCGGGCGGATGTTGTTCACTACACTGATAAAGCCTAATGAAACTTTTGATGAAATTAAATGGTTCGCGTTAGGCACTAAAACGAGGCATTAAAACGACAAGTGTGAGCGCTGGGTTAGAGAGGAATCGATCCTTGCCTATCGCTGGTTTCCGAACAGAATGACCAGCATTTTTTAATTTGCGGCATGGGCCGAACTTCCCAACTTCTACGTACCGAATGAAGTTGGCGACTAAAGTGAATAGGCCGCCTGTATTTAGGACGCACCATTTACAGTATACTCATCATTGGTAGAATGAGTGTTGACGTATCATGCACTTTGTTTGCACAGGAAGCCATTATCACAATACCCAGAGGAAATACAGCGACATATTGTAATGTGTGAGCTGAAAAAGGTAAGTACACAGGCGTGATTTCATATTACTGATTAATGTAGAATAAGTTGTTTCTAGTTCACAACTTAGCAGGCAGCCCTTCCCGAAAAATTGCAGATAAGTAATAAATAAGGGCCCAGTGAGCATGCATCAACCCAAGGTGACATACGAGAGATGCGGGATACAAGCTGCAGGGCAAGGCAGTAGTGTTCTCTCATATATATATATATATATATATATATATATATATATATATATATATATATATATATATATATATATATATATATATATTATGAGTTACCGCTTTATTCCAGCCGAGCACGAGCTACAACGACCAAAACACGAACCGGACAGCTAATGATGATATGCACAGATGAAGAAAAGGCGAAAGTTTGTTGCGCTCACACTAATTCCCCCCGGTGGTGGAAGCTGCCGCCTAGCCGCGCGAAAGCATCATGGGATGCACCTAATATATGTGTTTAAGCGAGAGATGTGGACGATCTCTGTCCCACGGCAACGGTGGTCAGTTGGGATCCTGTCGGGATCCCAACTGACCACCGTTGTATTTTGTTGGCCACCGTTGTATGTAGCTGGGATTCCTTTTCCAAGACAGTATGGATTTTCTTGTAGCTTTCAGCTACCAAATCGGTTGAATGGGTTGATGTCTATTTTACCTCACACAACCCTTACTCCACCCTGCGGCATTCCGCGGAACAGACTTGCCAGATAAAACGATAGATGTCCTGCGACGCATATTAACACACGTGGCTCTAAATGTTACGCATTTGCTCTGGTTGCTTAATGATGTCAAGCCGAAAACAGGGCTGAACGACAGGACGAAGGAAAGACGCAGCGTTGCTCGGTATGTGCCTTTTTTTCGTCGTGTCTTTTAGCGTTGTTTTGTGCTCGTAATAAATGACTCTTCACAATAGAAGTATTTTACAGCAATTCAGTATATGGCCACGTTTTGGCAGATGGCGTGGGCGGATAAAGAGACGCGTATAGAGAACAACAATGTCACAGGGGTAGGCAGACCCTGACGGCAGTACAGTTTGCGGAGAAGTGACTCGTACGCAAAATCGTGGGTTCATTTAATTAAGTGAACCAAGTGACAATTACAAATAATCAAAGGCACATTAATTGAGCCAATGGTGACCACGTTAATCAACTGTGAGTTAAGCGAATGAAATTTTAATCAGAGATTCAAAGGTGGCTTCGTCAACCGAAGGTATAATTAATTTAGTTGAGCTGTATGTGGCTGGGTTTTGAGTGCGTCAGTCCATCGATAACAATAATTTCGGGGGTTTTTTTACTTTAAGAGATAGGAAGACAGCCGAGTGGGTCAAAGAACAGACAGGGGTAGCCTACATAATTAACGAGGTTAAGAAGAAAAAAACGGACGTGGGCAGGTCACGCGATGAGAAGGCTAGACAACCGATGGACAGTTAGAAGGACGGTATGGATACCAAGAGAGTGTAAGCGCAGCCAAGGACGACAAAGAGTAAGACGGAGCGACGAAATTAAGAAATTCGCAGGCATCAAATGGAGTCAGTTCGCACAGGACAGGAAAGGATGGAGAGCACTGGGAGAGGCCTTCATCCTGCAATGGACATAAGATGGGCTGATGATGAAGACGTCCCAAAAGCACGACACGATAATAAGAGATGCCGTAGTTGAGGCCTCCGTAAATTTGGGCCGCCTGGGGTTCTTCAACGTGCGCTGACGCCATGCACGAGACGGGCCTCAACATTTCGCCCCATCGTAATGCAGCCGCCGCGGCCGGGATTCGATCCCGCGACCTTCGGATCAGCAGCCGACTGCCATAGCCACTAGACCACCGTGGCGGGGTGCGTCATCCTGTAGAGTCGCGTTGATGGAGAATTTCCTAGCAGTGAGCCTACCCACACTTGCCCACACACACACACACACACACACACACACACACACACACACACACACACACACACACACACACACCACACACACACACACACACACACACACACACACACACACACACACACACACACCGCTTCGCTGGTCGCCCTTTTCGACAGAATGGAAGGGCGCTGAATTTTTCGTTTTTTTAAAAAAACGAATAAAGGTACGTGTGCTCACGCGACTCAATACATATTCAGGTCAATCGCGCTACAAATGCTGCCACTTTCTGTAAGACACCTGCGTAATATTTTCTGTGTTTTCCTTCCAGTGTAACGACCCCTACGACGGTGCAGGGTGCAAACCAGGATGTCAATGCACGCCTATACCTGGCTATTCCACAAGGGGTTTCTGCAGGATTGCAGGCACTCGCATACCACCAGGTATCTACGACCAGTACATGCACCTCATTGCGTGATGTTTAATTCCACGAGCGTTGAATTGAACGTATGCCTACGTTTATTTAAGTATTGTTTCAAATAAATACATTCGTCATTCGGAAAGGAAGCGTATGTGTCTATTAGATAATTTCACTCAATCTTCTGTACGGTGCTTGAAGTAGTTGCTTTAACTAATTTATTTCGCAATTGCTGCAACGAAAACAGAAGTGGAGCAGGGGCAAACTGTTGAATTCCAAAAATCTGCCTCTGCAACCAATTACTACTCTAAACACAAGGAGGCTGCAACTAAAATTGGCCAAAGGAAACCAGTTCTCCCCATCTGGGAACAACATCTCGAAGACGGCAGTGGGAGCCCTGGCTTGCGCCAGCAGGGATTGGGAAAGACGCAGTTGGCTCTGCTCGACCAAGCCAAAGGCCAGTGGAGCCCTGGACTGGGGACCCCACCTACTTGCCGAGAAGCCTCGCATGAAATAAGAACTTTTCTTTCCTAAATTTGTATAGCTAGCAGTTACCATTCACGCTTCAATATATTCGTTCATATAAGTACCAAAACTGTAAAACTTCAACGAAAGTTATAGGGGGATAGTTTCCTGAAAAAAAAAAAAAAACTTGAGCATCTGTAACTGTGTTAGCGCCTCGTATCGAGCTCACTATCAACTCAACATACCTGGCACACACGTAATGCGAGGAATTGCGCAAGTAGCTGCAGCGTAAATCACCTATACGTGTGTATACACGGTGTCCAGGGGGGAGGGGGCGGGGGCATGGGTCCGTGGTGAAATGAAGACTTGCAACTTTAGGCACCTCCACATCGTAGCTTGCACAGGGGAAATTCTTAAACGTGTTCATTCGACCTGTCGGCGCATTATGTGAAGAAAAAAATAACTTATGATCTTAACAACGGTGTTGTTAACGAGGGACTCTTGAGGGGCGCACGAAAAGAGAAATAGTGCTATGGTTGTGATGGCAAAGAATGAAGAGTCAAACCGGTAAAGACTGACTTCTTTTGTAGGTGAGCATGCGCCTGCAAAATTGATTGATTACTGGGGTTTGACGTCCCAAAACTACGATGTGATTATGATAGACGCCCTATCGGAGGGCTCCGGAAATTTCGACCACCTGGGGTTCTTTGACGTGCACTGACATTGCACAGTATACGCGGGCCTCAGCATTTCGCCTCCATCGAAATGCAGCCGCCGTGGCCGGGATTCGATGCCACCACCTTCGGATCAGCAGTCCGAGTGCCATAATTACTAGACCACCGTGGCGGGGCCCGTATCTCCTTTTTGTGTCCTCCAAGCGAGCCATTCCGAGCAATGACCTGTCAAGGAGGTTGCTTGAGGGTGCTCAGAGCAGAGCTGCGCATGCAGTTTGAATAAATGCGCGGAATAAGTGTTCGTGCTGCCATTATTGGCCAGCGGGAGCTAATGATAAGGAAGAAGGAACGCCATTTCCACGTCGTGGCGGCCTGCAGATATACAGCCCTGAGGAAGCCATTCCTTTAACCAGCTTCGTTGCGAGGTCAGCGACGTGTTCCCAAACGACCACCTAAATGTGCCATTAGTTGCTGAAGTACCATTCTGGGGGCTCTGCTGTCGCACGTACAGGTTTCTACGTACACGTGTTCGTTTTTCCTTCCGACACAACGTACGAAACGTTAAGGAAAAAGAAAAAAAAAACATGTAGGCTATTGTTCCGGAAACAGTATACGTGGAACAACAACAAAAAAAGACTGAATGCACTCGCACGTAATGCTTTATGCACGTCATTTCAAATGATTACCTCGTAAAGGTTAGCGACACGTTCTGCGGTTTTTGCGAGATAACTGTTAGCGAAAAAGTAACTCGTCCTTCGCAATTGTGTAACTCCTACTGCATCTTTTTAGGTAGCGCTTGGCTGCGTTACCTGGGGTATAGAGAACGTCCTGGTAGGGCAGTCATTGGTGAGGCAATGTTTCACTATCTTGTGGGCCCAAGATATTACCCCTAACGACACAGGTAAACACATACGAAAAATATATATTGCGAAGCAGGGGTAATAATGCCGTTTTATTAAGCCTTGAGGCTACGGAGAAAGGCTGATCCCAAGGCGCAGATCGGACCCAAGATGGCGACCCACCACAGACAAAGATGAAGGTACCGAGGTGATAATGACTATGTACAGATGATGTAGAAATGCCTAATGATTGCCCACAATATATAGGGGGCGTAGCGAGATCAAACGTAAGGGATAGTAACGATAAGTCACGTGCAAGGCCAACGAAGGGGAACGAAACGTAATCGTGTGCACTTGGGAGGCATGTTTGCGTTCCTTCAGTTTAATTTTCCATTATGCGGTTACTTGTGCATGGAATTAAGGGGACATAATTATTTTTACAGTAGGATTGTGTAGTTTATTATATACTTTTTCGAACTGTTGTGACATTGCGATCAGGAAAGAAAAATATAACACTGAGCACAGCTGATACCATTCTTCTTTTTCGAACTAAAATTCTGTTTCTTTCTTAGAAATACATTTACTCTTCTTCCTCACTATGAGTGTCTTTTCACTTATGGGATTACCGTAATCACACGAATTTTATTTTTCTTAATGCTTAGCTCACTTAGCGTTGCGCCTTGAAAGTGTATTTATTTATTTATTTGGCATGTAAACATGTAAGGCACAAGGACATGACAATAGAGCAGGCTGAAAACTATCACCGGGAGGGGCACAACACCTGCCTACTCTTTTGGGAGAAGGAAAAAGGAGAGATGGAGAGGGGAAAGAAATAGAAAGTAATAACATACGAATACACAGCCAAAACACACGCAAAAAACAAAATATGTCTATAAACGAAACGTCAGACCGGTAGCGTCCAGAAAAGTCATGCGTCCCAAGCATGCACGCATAGAACGCATCGGTACAATTCGCTATCGCAAGTGTCACAGCTACCTTAATTGATAGGCATGACACAGTACGACATTTGTTTCAATATTTGCAGAAACAAACAGAAGGTATTGAGACCGACAAATATTGTGCACTAGCTCAGCTAGTTACAGCGTACATGTACGTATGTACAACGTTGCCCGTTCACTTCGTGTACACATTCAGGGGACCCTCGTGTATGGAACGAGAAACAAAGGGGGGGAAAAGGGGAAAAGAAAGGGGGGGGGGTGTTAATCAGGAAAGAATACGGTTGGCTGCCCTACACTGGAGGAATGTGCGACGGGAATGTGGATTAATAATAACCGCTGGGGTTTAACGCGCCAAAACCGCGATATTGTCACGTGGCGCATGCAGTAACAAGACTGTTAAAGATCAATGGGCGTAAGACGGAATACTATTTCGTCTTGGTCCTCCCTGATTCGTCACTTCTGACTGTCAAGGCAGGACTAACCAATCAGAGAACTACGATTGGTCCTTGATTAGTCAATTATGCCTTGACAAGCAGAACTCACCAATCTGAATGATGTACATAACCTCTGCTCAAGTTTCTTTAGTATTTTCACTTAACAGTTTTCACTTCGGGACCTCCGACTGATGACCTATTGCGCAAAAATGTATTCTAATGCATTGTATTATAAATATATATTAAAACCTTCAAACTTCATGGATTTCCATTTGTGCTTCATACATGAGGACAGATGCGCAATAAGTGTTCAATGACCTCCTTCTATACGCAGACATCAGACGCAGCTCTGTCAACCCTTCCCATTAGTGCAGAGTAAGCGTTTGTAAAGGCTACTTTTAAAGAGAGAGAGAGAGAGAATGAGAAAGGAAGGACAGGGAGGTTAACCAGTGGAGATCTCCGGTTGACTACCCTGTACTGGTGAAGGGGAAAGGGGAACGAAAGAGGGGAAGGAGAGAAGAAATTTTAGGGGTACATCAACATCGTTGTCACTTGTCAGGGCACTGCCACAACCGGTCACCAAGTCCTGTTTCTCCAAGAAATCGCAGCAATGCCCTGACAGCAACTCGCTTTGAAGAGGCCAGTGCCCTATAAAATCTTGCGTTCGGTAAACGTGCCGTTGTCCAGCTGGCCAAGCATGGCTGAAAGGGCTTCTCTTCCGTCGTTGAGATAACGGACGCATTCAAAGAGAAGGTGTGCGATCGCTTCTCTGCGCCCACGGTGTTCACATAAGGGGCTATCAGCCATTCCAACTGTAAAGCAATACGTATCGCAGTAGGCTACCTTAAACCATAGACGAACAAGGACGGTCGAGTCACGGCGTGAGAAGTCGGTTGGAATGCGTAGTTGCAGGTTAGGGTCGCATGCGTGAAGCCTTGCGCTAGAAAATGCAGGCGAGTTCCACAGGTCGAACGTCAGTCGACGTGCTATTTCGCGAAGTTCTTTGGCTGCGTCGGACCTGCAGAGCGGAATGGCGACACACCTGGCGCCGTCGTGAGCAGACCGGGCAGCCGCGTCCGCTTGGTCATTTCACAGGACGCCGAAGTGACTAGGTAGACACTGGGATATTGCTGTGTGTCCTGCCAGTACAGCATGATTGCGCATTTTCTAGTTCTCCGCAACGAGCTGCTCATGTGGGCCGGGACGTAGGGTGGACAGTAAACATTGAAGGGCTCTTTTGCTATCACAAAACACAGACCCTGGATAAGGCGGCTCTTCTATAATGAACTGAAGAGCTACACGGGGGGCTGCGAGCTCAGCAGCTGTACTTGACGTAGCATGCAGCAGTCTGAGTTTAATTGTGATGAATCTTTCAGGAATTACACTGCCGCGGTTGAGCTTTTAGCAATTGCTGAGCCATCGGTATAGACGTGGGTACGTCCATTGTGCACCTCATGTAAATAGAGTAACGTGGCCTGTTTCTGGGCAACCGATGACATTCTGTCCTTTTTCGCGATTCCTGGGATTGTAAGGTGTACTTGAGGTCTCCCGCAGAGGCGGGGAACGTCTTGCTGCCGGCGTATAGTTTGAGGGCAGTGATGCACTGTTGGTAGCAACAGTGTGGCCGAACCTTGCATGCGGCCTCCCTGCAGGTAAAAATGCGGGGTAATGGGAACGTACCCGAGCGACGTGATGAATATGTGCCCTGAGAGTATCCATGACTATGCACATTGATATGGGGTGATCTCCTGCTATGACGATTGTCGTCGCTGTAGACGCACACTTCGAAAGACCGAGGCACGTCCCTAAAGCTTGAGCTTGTACTCATCGTGGAAGGATTTGGGCGCACGCAAACACAGACATTAGCAGTAGAAGGAATAAGACAAGAGCTGATTCACAACTGAAGTTTATTGGAAAAAAGGCACACACCTATATATATCTTTAACTTATGTCACGTCATCCGGCTCCTCTCGCACAGGGCACAAGTACAATTACAAAACGACAATAGGTTACAAATGGCACGAAAAAAAAAAACCCAAGAAATACCAGAACAGCCAAAAAGAAAAAAAAAACTGAGCCTGAACGCACGTGTCGTAGGTCACACCCTCAGAGTGCTGATGAGGTAGACATTACTTTTTTGCCGGTGAGATGGAAGAAGCCCTTACGCATTTTTTTCCCAATCGTCCTATTATGAAATGCCTCTGCCATATCTCTGGCGGTTTGATCTGGATGTTTCGATATGAAAGAAGCGTTCTGAAAAATTGGGGTACAATCACACGAACTTAGTTTGTGCGGTTGTACCCCAAAGTGCTCCGGCCCAGAGCCACTTTGTCGTCTCCAGCCACTTCCAATCTTGTTATCTAACCTGGCAAATGAGTTTTTTCCTGCTGTTCTTTTGATCAACCACACACGCGTCCGTGATAATAAACTCGGGATGAAATGGGCGAGATATGTATCGGTTTTCTTCATCGCAAAGTCCTTTGTTACTCTTTTACTTTGCAAAGAAGCAACCGGATACGGAGCTCGTTACACCGATGATATTTTTTTTTGTTCCAAATGTGATCGAGCTGCAGGCACTGACTTCCGGAGGTGGTGAGTCAAGCCTGAAATGACGATAATTTTATCCGATAGATGTTGACGGTATCGCCTTTCTGTCAGCTACGTGCATTATTTTTCGGGGCCAGAGAGTCTATTTGAAGCGAAGATAATTTTAGCCAGCAGATGTTTGCTGAACCTAGCTAGCATCTGCGAAACGGGTTCACTCGCGTGATATTCAAGCAGCATAACATGTGCCGCTTGTGAAGAGAGCATATGCGTGCAGCGGTTCTGCGGCAAGCGTGCCTGTGAAGAGGTACACTGCACACTTACGAGCACTTTACGCTTTGCAGAGCGCTGTAATTATGTAATTTCCTGACATGCGCAGATCAAATTACACATATATTAGAAACCATATCCACTAACGCAAGCGTTTTTTTAGCACAAATAAACGACAAATAAGAACGCTTGAAGGCAGGCAGAATGCACTTAGCGTATAGCGATATTACTACTGGCTTTTATGCCCTTGCAGCAGTGGAAGGCTGCTTTGCGCAGTTGGAGGCTTACCTTCAAGAGGCCATATATAGAATGATCTAAGAGGGCTGAGGATACTTTAAATATTTCATCCTCCATACTATATCTAACAGCCCCCTTCAATTCACAGTAAGAAGATCTTTTCATTCATTCATTCATTCATTCATTCATTCATTCATTCATTCATTCATTCATTCATTCATTCATTCATTCATTGCTGAGAAATGTCAGATGCCCCATTGTCTGATTAAAACAGCAAGGACAAAAGTCGCCGGCACATTTACGTGTTTTGCTTAACAGCTGCTTGTGTAGAGAGCTTGCAAAATTAAATCCGTCATATCATACTCTTTGATACAAAAACTACCGCTGCTAAAGCTTCTGCACCAGCACATAAGTACTAGAACTATGCACGTTTGCAGAGCGTTGTCGTCTAGACTGCCGTGGGTATGACCTCGAAGAGTTCTCGCAATCTTGGAAGCCACGGTTCCGATCGCGCCGTCGCTGACGCGAGCGTCACGTAATGGCGATATAGGTACCGCAAATAGTGACAAGGCTGTGTTGTTGTATTCCGCAAGTTTTGTTGGGTTTACAAAACGGCTGTAACGTGTGGCTAATACTAGGAAAACAAATCTTCAGATGCGTGGCATAATTTTCGGCGCGTTTATCAAGGTTAACAATGAGAAGGAAAGCGAAGGTTGGATAACGAGAAATTTGCGCCGTACGATGATCAGTAGATGTGCGGTCGAAGCTTTCAGGACATGAACAGGCGCTTAAGATGGCACTTTCATTAATTTTTTTATAAAGTACTTCTTGCCTAAGAAGTCTGAAAGTAGGAGTGGGGATGCAAAATGGACCAATACGTGTACATTGTGCAACAAAAATAGAATGCGAAACCTACATGCTACATAATACTAGTACTTCTCTATACAAGAACAATCGCAACATATATAAATAATTACAACACACACACACAGACACACACACACACAGCAAGCGGCAACCTGTTACTCTTGTATTCAGTGTGCTCTTTGGCCTCTGCTACTGTGGCCTCTGTTACTAGGGGTGGCCTCTGCTACTGGGGATAGGTGTCGAGTAACACTGCTGACCTCCTGAAGGAAAGGCAGAAGGGGAGGAGGTGGGAGGAGAGGGGCAGGCCAGTCTTTAAAGAATGGATAGGGTGGCGGAACCGCCCCCCCCCCTCTCCCCTCCCCGCCCCAAAACTTGAAGCCCTGCCCACGGAAACAAGAATAGGTCCTTCCCGGGAAATACAGGTCTAAATTTTTCTTTTTTCAACGGCACAATTAAATCAACGTTATCGCCAAGAGACAAGCCTTAAAGCTTTAGCATTAAAATTAATCATGTTAGATAATCTACTAGATTAATCAGGTCTCGAGGCTGCGCGAAGCAAGGAAACTGGAAGCCTCTTAGTGGAATCTTCGTTCGGTGCTACGCCAGGGTTTTAAAGTGCGCTAGGAGTCAATTAACTTCAGAATTCGCGATCTCCTTTCAACGAACTTTGCCAAAGCATACAGGCTTAAAAGCTGTACTCGTTTGTAGCTTTGGCACGTGCACGCAAGGGCGCGCTACAGCCGGAAGTACTTCGGTAGAACAGCGAGATCATAATGAAAAAAGTGAAGCAGGCCTGCGTTAACCCACGCAGCGCGTAGGTCTTATCGATACAGTGTGCTCATTATCTCCAGAAACCCAGCAGCGTGAAATTCTATGAATAGAAGATAAGAAGGAGAACACTGCAGGTACTCGAGGCTATCTTCGGAGGGTACCCGGCGGATCCTGTTGAAGTGCGAATATTCCAGGCATCGATAAGTTGAGAGAGATAAAAAGGCTCTAGCAACATTTTTTAAATTTATTGGACTAATTTATTGAACGAGGGTGAAGCAGGAAAGCTTGGTTCTATGGTGAAGACAGTTGTCTGAATTTTGAGTGCCCACATTTTAGAAGCGAGGCTGTAACCGTAAAAACTCTGTCCTATCACTTTTAACAACCAAGCTATTTAAGCTAGCCACAATTTGTCAGACATCATGCGATACCACGTAACGTTGCTTTACGTTATTTTGGGTGATCCCGTGACATGTTCCCGCCAAAACATAACTATGAAGTGACCTGCGCTTCAGTAAGCTATCAGCCAGATTCGCTTTGATCTGTCCTAGCGGAAGCTGCGTATTTTTTCCGTAGATGGAATGAATAATAATAATAATTAAAGGAAAGCCTAGTGGTTACGAAGCTCTTGGCGTGCTTGGAGCACCGGTTTGCCGTTTAACAAAGTAAGATTTGCGCGCAAATATCTTTTTAACGCATGTGTTTTGTCTTAAGATTCGAATGGTTTTAATTCTCTATGAGCAACAAAAATTACGTAACATAAGAAAAAAATTCTTCATATAAGTAGTTACTCTATCAATTAAGCAATAAACACCTAGATCATCTGCATTAAATTTAGTAATTCATTTTCGGGCATCGGAAATTTAGAAATTGATGCGCACCTATGCGACTTTCTATCGCCAGGATGGCTCGATAATTTTGGAGAAAATGTACTTTTTTAAGATACAGTACTTTTGTTTCGCAGGTACTTGCGTGATGTATTTCTTTAAAGCCGCCCGATATTTTAGTGTTGAAACAAAATTGAATTAACTAACTGAAATTTTGTTAGACCATGCTTTGTTTAACACATTTCGCATGTCATGGGGATGTGACTGAAAACTACGTACGCACGCACGCACACACGCACGCACACACGCACGCACACCTACACACATACACACACGAACGAACAAACATTGAAGCCTAGGAAAGCATAGAGGAAGGTATTGAGGTTCTTAACTGTAGTATTGTAGTTCTGGAGTAAGTAGAAAGGAGTTAAAGTGGACGAAAAGACAAGCCTGCCTTCGGTAGGACCCGAAGGCAGGCCTGTCTACAACATTGTTGTTAGTAGCATTACAACAATGTCGTAAAAGCAATGTTGTTACAACATTGTTCTAGTAGCGCTACAAAAATGTAACAACAATGTTGTTACAACATTGTTCTAGTAGCGTCACAACAATGTTGTAACGGCGACGTTGTTACAACACTGTTTTAGTAGCGTTACAAAAATGTTGCAACAGCAATGTTGTTACAACATTGTCCTAGTAGCTTTATCGTCGTTACAACATTGTTTTAGCAGCGTTACAACAATGTTGCGACTACAATGTTATTACACATTGTTGTTAGTAGCGCCAATGTGTGTACGTCTCCCTTTTTGTCCGTGTCCCTTTTACGCGCTCAACTCGCACTAGAAGGGCTGGTGGCCTAGACGGTAAAGCATACCTTTTTGAAATTTTAGCACTCTCCAAATACGAACGAAGACGGGACACAGCGCTGCTAGTGACTCAGTGATGTATTGCGCGTGGCCACATGAATATATTGTGCACATATGCACACCGTGCAAAGAAGGAAAGTGGTGGAGAGAAAGGACACACGCGACCCGAATGACCCGACAATCAAGCAAGCTACTGACGCGACAAAAAAAACAACAAAAAAATCAGCATATATTTCTTTGACGAAGAGATTGATGGGCCACCAATGGCATCTACAAATTTAATTTCCACTGCTTCGATGATCTGCCTTGTGAGTTGATCACGATTTCTTGCCAGCGACCGCGCATAAGCGTCGTGTCCCGCCTTGCTCCCTCTGCGTTCGTGTTTGGTGTACGATAATTACTTGAAGAGAGAGTGAAAAGTGTAAACCGGGGTATCCGAAGAAGTCACGCGACCCGGCACGCCGCTTTGCCCTAGCCAAACTTCCTCGTCCTCCCCGGAGCCGGGGGAGCGTCGTTTTTGAGAAACGGGAGAAATGACTGCCAGGGAGGCGACCGAAGGGAGTGTACACCACCATCGGGGAGCTGAACTCAAGGACGAGGAAGCGGACAGAAAGAAATGTCAAGAGGCCGCATCTGTGCGGCAAAAGTGCCTCGCTGTCCTACCTGCCCGACTCTCCAGGCGAGGACAACATCGAGGCACTCTTGCAAAGGTGAGCACCTCAGCTTCTTGTTTGTCGGGCCTTGCCGTGGCCTGTCATCAAAGCGCCATTCCGGAAGCGGCAGCACGCCTTTTGGTGAAGACCAATAAAGCGCTTGCTTGCTTTGTTACTACTACGCGAGTGTGTCGTGTTCTGTGCCGTCGCACCGGGGTGCCGCGGAGGCTCGGTGTCATTGAGGTCTGTGTGCGCTCTGGGAAGCCAAACAATGTTCGTAGCACCGAAGCAGGAGCTAGCCCAGGTATGAAGAGCCTAAGACACTGAAAGGAAGGGCGACAGGCGAAGGGAGCAAGAAAGAGTGCTTACAAACATCTCTTAGAAGTACGTGAGGAATCGACTACCTACACGATATAGAAAAGAGTTCGTATATCATTCGCACAAGCGGATGTTTCAGAAGCTTGAGTCGAATGTCCAGGTAAACGGAATGACACAGTTCAAACAAGGACAGCGTCTCTTTACTAGAAGATGACCACACCAATGCTTCATGATTGAAAAGGAATGACCAGTTCAGCAACAAGGCCAGGCATTGAAGGCAACAGCAAAGTGTACATGTGCGAATCTCGCAAAGTTTTTGAAGACTTGGAAGGAATTGAAAACGTGAGCTTGGCAAGGCCACAGAAGAGAAGGAACCAGATGGGCTTCTTTCTTTCTTTGAATCTGTGTCCTTGTGTAGTGCCCACTCTTCGGCTGTGTGATGATCGATGTACTATAGCTCGATGCGGGTGTTATTCAGTCAGCACAGGCTAAAACAGTTACAAATATCGAAAACAAGAAGAGGAAAGAATGCAAATACGAGCATTCTTATAGACTCGCCTTGGAATACCCGCTTTACTGAAAAGAACAAATACTGTGAATTTGAGCTGCCTAACGCTTTACATGAACTGGGGCTTGACTTTCTGCACGGCTGCTTTTGACGTATACGGGCACGTGTTTTTCATCTGTCTGCACTGGGTACACGTGGACGTAGTGTACATATGCTTTAACTTCCCGTGTTTTTTAACTTCATCAACTATTTGTGAAGAGCGCTTTGGATGGTGTCCTGTTCGCTACCTTTGTAGCACTTTTCAGGTTTCCCGCTGATCCAAGATGAACTGGCCCTGAAGCTTGTTGTTTCCTTAATCACAACTTTGGCTCCTAGAAACCGTACGCTGAAAACCAACTCAGGCCCTTGTCGGTGTAAGTGCCAGAATATCACGTGAATCCTGTTCGTAATAATTACAAAAATACTAAAAATTATTACAGTCTACAGGATACGCCGACGACCTAGGACAACTGGGTGTCGGACTACATTGTTGGAGTTTAACGTGCCAAAGCCATGATATTGCTATGAGGCACATCCCGTAGTGGAGGGCTCCGGAAATTTTCTCCCCACGTCTTTTCAATATTCAAGTGACGTCGCACAGCGTACGTGGCCTTCTGGAACTTTCGCTTCCACCGGAAACGCGACCGCCACGACCGGGTTTGAGCCCGCGTTCTTTGGTTCAGCAGTCGAGCACCATAAGCACCGTACCACTACGACGAACTTCATTCTAAGACGACTTCTGAACATTTTCTGTCATCAGTGCAGAGCAAGGCAGAAGGTCATCACCTCAGTCCGTGTTGCTCAGAGTATTGGTGTCGATTTAAAAGTGAATATTTGAGTTCTGAGAGGAAGTGGCCAGCACAGCTCAAGGCCACAGACGGCAGGTCCAGAGCTAAAAGTGAGTACACGTAAGAGACCCTCGTTGCTACTTGGCCCGCACAGTACGTTAGGAAGCTCGTGCCGGTAGAAATACCCGGGGTCGGCGTCCCTTGTGGGAAAAAAGTAGTCCCGAACCGCTCTGACCACACAGGCGCCCCATCATGGCGCATATGAGTCAGCGAACAAAAACTTTAATTTTTCAAAGTAAAATACGCCAGAAAAATTGTAAACTACTCCTTAACTACAACCTACACGTATCATAGCCAGGATTCTTATTTGAATGTACGAGAAAACAAAATTCTGTTATGCGGAAACTTCAAAAAAAAAAAAAAAACATGGCGGCGTATCTGCTTGCTTCGCTGCAAACGATGTCGAGAGACGGTAGTCTTCTGCCCCCCTTCATACGTAACATCTTCTACCCTCCCCCTTTCCACCATTGACGCTGTTCCCCTTCCCTCTCACTCCTCCCATGATGGATTGAAGGGAGGTCTTGCTGAACTCAATTCAAATCGAATTCAATTCCATTCGGCCGCTCGGTTGGTTTCGGCCGCTATGTGAGTACTGACCGCTGTAGAACTCGTTCCTTCTCTTTGTTTTGCAAATCTTGCCAATGTCGTTGCCTCGCAGAATATTACTTCATGTTTCTGGCCCACTCCTGCCTAAGGCCTTCATTGAAGGCCGGCAGTATGCAACAAATAAATACATAATAAATGCAAATTTTCCACGTTCCCCTTTCTCTCGCAACTTCTGTTGGGACCTTTCGTTACTGCTGGTTTAACGCGTAGCTTCTCTTCGATACCATTGCTAACGCGTTGATTTTTCATTTGCAAACGCGAAAGCCAGTCCAATGCGTAGTCATAAACCAACGCTGCGGATCACGGTTACGTAAGTACACTTTGCCTCAAGTAGGCCTGTCTCCTTTCCTCTGTATAATGTTGATGTGTATGACTCTGCGCCACTAGTGCAAGTAGATTGATTTCTGGGGTTTCACGTTACAAATTCAGGATACGATTATGAGAGGCGCCGTAGTGGAGGTCTCCGGAAATTTCGACCACCCTGCGGTTCTTTAATGTGCACTGAGATCGCACGGTGCGCATTTCGCCTCCATCGTAATGCAGCTGCCGGGGGCCAGGATTCGATCCCGCGACCTTCGGATCTGCAGCCGAGTGCCATAGCCACCAGCTCGGTTGGTTTCGGCCACTAGGTTGAATTGAGTGACAGACAGAGAGACGGAAAAAGTTTTTTGTGTGTTTAGGTAGCCCAAGAAAGGCTATCTCCTTTACAGGGACTGACAAGTGAAATTGCGGCTAAATGAAACACGGCGTAGCCTGGCGGTGAAGCCCTGGTACTACTCTCAGGAGTCTATGAACTGTTGCATGTCACCTGCTGCTGTTTATATGACCATAACTCGGTCTTAAAATTGCAGCCAATACATAAAAACGTATCCCAGTCTTATTAGCTTTCTATGCAGCAAAAGGAGTCGACGCTGACAAGCGTCGCTGTCCTCACGGCAACCGAAATCTGCTTTTAACCGCGGCGCATGCGGGCAGCGTCTGTCAGGCATTGTGCGCCCGCGCTCTGTTGGGGCAGAACCCAGTGCAAGCACACACGAGAGCTGTCAGCCACTGTTTGCAACGTGTATTGCGTTAAGACTCCATAAGCAAGACATCCTGACAAAAATTATTTACGGCGTTTCCCCGTTGTCATTGCATGATTGGACAATCTGACTGGTAAACTTTCCGTTCAAATAAAGAAAGCAGGTAACTTAGGTATTTTAAATATTGGTTGTCGGTCCCTTTAAAATTCTTTTTGCAAATTTTCAACCATACGAACAGCGGCGGACCGTGCCACTCGCGTAGAGGAGGCGTTGGCCCGGGTAGGTTACTTCCGTAAACATAATCCAGATGGCGCTCGCGCTTTCGCCTTCTACTCTTAAAAGTGAAGCGTAAGCGTCCTCAGATCACATTTTGTTTTGCTCCAATTTGAGCCGCTTCCAGCTTATTACGTGGCAAGTACGCTGTATGCTTCCTGCATACGGAAACTTCTTGGGTGGGAAATGGCGGTATGGGGGCTGGTTGGCATTGTGCATATTTGATAATCAATTAGATCAACAAGCACGTTCATGTCTATATCAAATGAACGAATGGGACGAAAGAGCGGCAGATGCATGCGCCAAATGTAGACAAGTTCAAGCTGCTCGCGTATGCAAAGCTTCTCGGAGTTAAGCTCCGGACTAGAAATACTTCCAAGTAATTTTTCGATCGATGCTCAAAATTAGAGCGGCGTCGACACCTCTAATAAGCTTATCAACAGCGCACAGACGCAAGGCAGCCGTTCGAGCGTCGCCAATTTTTCCCTCTCTAATCCTTCCCGCTTTCCCTACGATCAATTCTCGTATGATCCCGAATTTGAAGGGAGCATACGGCCCTGCGGCATTTCCGCCTTCATTAAAAATGGGACAACTGTGTCCGAGTTTTAACCCGCGCGTTTCGAGTGCTCGACTGCGGACCCAGAATACAAGGGTTTGAACCCGGCCGCTGCAGTCGCATTTTCGATCGAGGCGGAAACGCCAGAGGCCGCTGTAGGTGGTCAAAATTTTCGGAGCCCTAGCTCCGCTACGACGTTCTTCTCCTTTCTGCCCTTTCACTCCCTTTCCCGCTCCCCACAGACGCTGAGTCGTGGACCTGCAACGGCTGTAGGAAATGGCCTTGTTCCCGTAACCTATCCACAATAATAATAATAATTATTATTATTACTAAGGTATAAGGAAGTGCAGTGTAAGATTTACGTGCTTCTGAAGTACGCTATGACAAATTTTGACTGGGAGCAGACGCCTCAAAATTAATTTATTTCAAATTTAGAGTCCGCATACGAAGCGCACATGCAACGCATGTAACGTTTTCTGAAGATTTTGTACTAAGTGTGTACTCGGGTTCCTGACCTTCCAATCAACAATATGCATTACTCCGTTGCATTGTGTGGGTTGGTTTAGAGCGATAAAAAAGGTGGATTCGGTTTCACTGTGCGTGCTCCCCTCAACTCGGCAGTTGACGTCATGTTAAGTAGCCACCAGACCTCCGAGATTGGCGCGCCCTCGGAGGCCAGGGAAAAACAAACCGTGCTGCAGCCTTGCTCCCGATTGGCGGCACCACACTGTTTCTGAGTATTTTCTTCCTTTCCAGCTTTCAAGTAAATCAATTATTTTAGACCAAACACCTTTACACTTAAAGTTATATTACCCGAAACGTCACACAATAGTACCATGCCGGCCCGCAGTGTCGCATAGTCGTTTCGGGAGCGCAAGAACGTCGGCGTTTCAAAAGGGCGTTATTTAAATGCGCACTGAATATTTTCGTTGAAATATTTCGGAATCGGCTTGTAGAATGCATGTTCAAGCAGTGAAGATAACAACCGGGCATATCCGTATTCCTTTCACGACCCCGTTAAGCAACCGAGGTCGCTATCGGGCACATGTGGGTCGTTTGACATGGTCACCGTCAAACGATCTTCGGCACAGGATTTTAGTATTTACAGTTTTTTAACAGATGTGTTTGACGAAGGGGCGCCGCGATCGACAGATGTTCCCACCACCACATAAGACCGATCGTTGTCACGCCGCACAAACATTTCGAGATTTAGGCATTTAGCGCCTGTTCGCACAGGCATTGCGACGTAACGTAGAGGTACGTGTCACGGCGACATCCTGCTCTCTTTAAGAGAAACTTGATTGCGTACCCTGCGTCGGGGTAGTAGTAGGCGCAGTCGTCGGCGTCACGGCTTCCCACCTCCCCCCCCCCCCCCCCTTAAAAAAAAAAGACAGTTGCTCCCAAACACCTTAACTCCAGGACTCCTCTATGAACTGGTAAAAAAATAAAGAAAAAATACTAATGCATTGGAGTTGAGAAAAAAATGCCACCATTACTGTAGGTCTTTAGCCCGGACCCAACCTCTCCGAAGGCAAGCGTTTTCAGCACCAGACTACGCAATTTTTCTTTCGTTTTGTGTCCTGCTTGTACGCATATGGTGGAATAGCAAGCATAGAAAATTATGTGCACGTAATGGTGACAGCCATGTTAGACAGACACCATCGAAAACTCCTTGAGCGTCGTCAAGTTCTCTACTCTCGACAACAGCTCGGGTTCACCCTCCTTGGGTTTCTGACAGTGACTTTCGATAAATTTAGACACGCACTCTCGAAAGCACACTTTTCGTTTCATTTCATTGATTTCATCTTAAAGGCCCGAAAGCATTACATAAGGACGGCCTTGCATCAGCGGGCCTTGAATCAGCTTCGCAATAAAACCCCGCAATGCGGGAACACCATAGACAACGGCGGCCAATTAGAATAATGAGGCCAAACAGCAATACGTCTTTATTATCGATTGGAAATCTAATGCCATATTTACGTAACGAGAACTTCCCCTAATGAGGTGGTCCTGTTTCCAGGATGTACTTCAAAAGGACCGACTACACTACGTACTCACGCCTGAGATGTGAACGTATATGTGAGAAACAGTGAATGACCTGGATTTTCTACGACCGAGCTTAGGACTTTCGAAGAGGAACAAAGAAACGTAACTTCAGGAATATGACGTGCGCAAAGCTACGATTTGATTAATAGAGGCGCCGTATAGTGCGGGGCTCCGAAAATTTCGAGGACGTGGGGTTCTTTAAAGGGACCGACAACCAATTTTTATGGTACCTGCATTTATTAGTGCAACTGAAAACGCATCCGGTCAGAGTGCCTAATCACCAATTGGGAACGCCGAGAACTCCGCGAAACATATAAAATCCGAATTTTTTTATGTGCGGCGACTGTGGAGTCTTAGCGGCAACACAGTTGCAAACAGTGGGAGGTGGGCGCGATAGCAATTATGAGCCGGCAGTGGAGAAAAAGGAGAAGCCCTAAATAGAAAGAAATCAATGTTGCGCTTATCAAGCCGATATGTTGCTGTGACTTGTGATCTCGCTCGCGAATTGGCTCTGTACACTCCGATACCGGCTTCGTAGACACGAGAGAAAAACGGCGCCCACATGCGTCGCAGACCGCAGCGACCGTTCCACGGTTGCGCCGCGAAGGCTGCGCCGCTTCCAACTCATTTGTTTTGTACCTCGTGGGCAGCACAGAACAGAGCGGAGATGCTTAATAATAAGCGTGCTCTAGCTCTGAGCACTAATTATGGTGCGTATAAAAGCATCTGACTACGCCAACCAAACCGAAGACTCCATAAAGTGGTACGAAGTCTTTACGGCTACGCTGCGCGACATACCCGTTTCTTATGATTTTCAAACGCAATTTAAATATACAAATTTTACTCAAACCACATTAGATAAGCTTGAATCTATCTCCGCAATTCGTGGTATTGCTTATTTCTGCCAGAATTTAATCTCATTTCTGCTCACTTGTCAGTCCCGTTAACCTGCACTGGCATCGTCAGTATTTCGACCACATCGAAATGTGGCCGTCACGGCCGCAAGTGTCGTATAGCCACTGGATCACCTCGGTGGTTATAACTGAAAAATAGTACTGACAGAGAAGGATAGAAGGCAAGGAATAAAGAAAGAAGGGGAATAAGAGAAACAGAAATTATGGAGATAAGAAAGAAAGAAGGAAAGTATAAAGGGAAAGTGAATGGATGAAAGAAAAAGAAAAAAGAAAGACGCAAAGATGAAAAGAAAGAAAGGAAAGTGTAGGCCGCGTACGCACACCTACCTCAAGCTTCACTTTCACCCCCCCATTTCCTCGACACGAGAAGAGCCGCTAATTGTTTCCACTGATTGCTTAATTAGCTTGCCGTTTAGCCCGAACGGCGCGCCTTCGCACACACGCTGCCGCCTCTAACGCACGAAAAGCGGCCCGGACAATGCGTGTGCACCGCCCCGTAATGATGCGGGTGTTACATTAATTAAACGCCGCAACTAAGAGGAAGCTATGTCACCGGGTGCTAAAAGAGCGATTTGCCACGAGCCTGAGAGATGCGGAGATGGTTGCGGTTATGCAACGTACGCTGGAAGCCCTTAATGACGACAGGGACAATGGCAGGCGGAACGGCTGCGGCACCGCGAGGCTTAGCGGTTCCGATAGGGAACCGGCGTATCATGCGCGAGCAGTATTGGGCGGCTCAAAAACGGTCGCTCTTTGTTTACTTCGGGCACGCCGAGTGCTCGTTAGTTTCGTAGAAGCACCGTGTTATTGGATTTGGGAGGCCCGTAATTCTAACGGCTAGAAAACATACTAAGTGATAGTGAGTGCTAAGTTTCCAGTTGCCGAAACCACGACGTGATTACGAAACACGCCGCAGTGAAGGGCTCCGTGAATTTTCGAGCCCGCGATGTTGTTTAACGTGGAGCGAGGGATAACGAGCATGTGCTCGTCTCTTCTTCCTCTGTGTTGTGTGGTAGCGCATTCACGATGTATTCCATGTCTGAACACCAACTTGCCCAACAGTCCACTCTTTTGATAACGAGCAGTTACGCGGGTCTCTAACATATTGCCTCTAGCGAAATGGGAACGCCGAGAATGAGTCGGCAGTCAATCACCGCGTAAGCCACTATTATCACCGAGAGGGAAGGCACGGCAAAGGAAGCGTGAAAAGAGGAATGTTGTTAATGCGAAACTACGTCGTATATAAACAGTGGGTGTATATTGCGCAAACTCGTGTTGTACGCGAGAAAAAGGAAAAAGAATTCGCAAGGCGTAGAGAGTGCACAGACATGTCAGAGGAAGGACGGCATGAATGGATATATGAGAACAACGTCGTCTATAGACCGGCTAGGTTTAGCGACCCGTGCTCAGGTATTTGATGAGGAGACTTTGAAGGCCCTGCCTCATCGCAGCTTCTCGGGCCTGCTGGCTGGACTGCCCGTTCTTGTGTTTTTGAGATTACAGCTGCGCTGAATTCCTACTAGAACCTCTACATAATTCACAGGAGGTGTATAGCTTAGCAGGAACAAACAAACAAACAAACAAACAAACAAACAAACAAACAAACAAACAAACAAACAAACAAACAAACAAACACACAGACAGACAGACAGACAGACAGACAGACAGACAGACAGACAGACAAAGAAAGAAAGAAAGAAAGAAAGAAAGAAAGAAAGAAAGAAAGAAACAGCGCTTCAAGACGTGACGTGAGCAACTGCGGTTGCATTCACTCGACCCGAATGCACGGAAATCCCACCGGCGCCGTCGTCCACGGAATGCATTTCTAACTGTGTGATCGGAAGGAGCCGAAGCCATTTTGTGCTGACGTTCGCGATGAGCGAAGGCCAGGCGGCTCTTGTAGGCGCCTTCCATTTCCTCATTTTGGCGACGGCGCCAAACATGGCAGGATGACCCGACCGGCATTCCACTTTGGGTCTCACGCGTCTGCGTCCCAATAAGGCTTCGTTGCTGTTCTTTGTTCTCGGTGAAGTAGTCTGACTCCCACGAAATCAAAGGTATTGACGGTTGGTCGCACACGAAACGGATTCCCCACCTCGGCCTTACGTGCGGCGTCTCGGTATTAAGAAACGGTATGTTTATTGAGCTGGAGCGACGCTCTAGCATTCTGGGTCAACGTGTGCGCTTGCAAACGTCCCGAGAGAGTAAGGGGGAGGCTGGGGGAGAGGGGGGGGGGGTGAGCGCTTATTGCGCACTCTAGCAAGCGAAGGCTGTAAACCGAATCGACTTAGCGACAAAAGGCCACCGTGTAAGAGGAGTAGCCGGCGCGGCATATGGGTGCCAGCCTGTCCTTTCCTTGCATTTAAAAACAACAACAACAACAACAACAACAACAACAACTATAATAATAATAATAATAATGATAATAATAATAAGGTTGTACACGATACGTGACGAACAGTGCTGCCCCTACCTGCCAACATCCAGCAAATGATAGGCACTGGAAGCTCGCGCACGTACAGGTGCCAAATAATTTTGTGTGTTGAGAACTGTCTATACCGTCCCGAAATTTAACTTTCCCGGTGCGTACTCCCTTGAACTATTTTCGACGGTTGCCTAAAGGAGCTATAATCTGTTTCAGGAGTTCCGTGCAGCAAAGCCAAGGCCACGAGGCCATCAAGCGCCGAATTCTTCCGAGGCGAGACGAACTGACATTGTTCGGACACGCATCTACGAGCCCCTCCTCTCAATAGGGGCCTAACTCCGACCTCCCCCTCCCCTTTCCAAGGCTTCTCCTGCCACTGCACTGCTCGAGACTGGTATAGAGATGCCATGGTGCGGGGGGGGGGGAGATACGTTTAACCCGTGTTTGCCCTCCTGATTGGCAGAGGGGGCCTGTAACTTCCACAGTGCTGCACGAAACTCCTGAAACAGACTTTAGGTCTAACAGATCAAAGCAGTGCGGCGGTACACGTGGCTATAACGAGCGGTACGAAGCAACAGTGGACCGGGGAATAACAGATCGACGAGCAGAGGAAATCGTGCTTGCCTGAGCTCGCTGGTTCCACGTAGCGAGGAGGGTTCCAGCGGCGTGTCGTCATTATGTCTGTCCTCGTCCAAGTAGCTGGCCCGAAACCTCTTCGCTGTATGCAGAGGGAATAAGAAATTGAATGCAGTGAATTGGGCGGCCGAACAATTGAACCAGAATATCCGTGGAGAACGACAGAAAGAGCAAGGACGCACACGACACGCCAAACTCAACAGAATGCCATCGCGCTACGAAGATGAACGGAAAGAGGCAGGCAGCGGACACGTTAAAGGGCAACTCCGGCGCTTTTTTTTTCATCATGTTCTGATATCAGTGTTTTCCAATGGTGCCAATAGTCCTGAGGCCGCGAGGGTCGTTCAGTTAGGTCAGAAACGCACCAATAATTTTAAATAAGCAACTGAAAGTCGTTGTCATACCGAAACCGGGACGGGTAGATGCTTCGTGGAGCTTGTGCGGTGACGTCACAACCTTCCCGTCACCAGAAATATGTAACTGGCGCCAAAGAAATGCCAGTGGCGAGGTCATCCGACGATATATTGAGTTATGCCAGCTTTTATGATCTCGACAGCGGCGATTTGAGCACTGAAGTATCGCCGTTTTGCTTTTGAAGGCGCGCAGGCTCGGGTAGGCAGCGTTGGAGGTGATGACGTCAAAAACACAGGGTGGCCCGCGTGAGAATCCGCTAAAAAATGTGAAGATTCATTTAGAGGAGAACTAATTTCATTGAGATCGGTGGACACTGAAAAATCGCAGGAGTTGCCTTTTAAGCCTATTGCTAGCGAATGCATGTCGGGGGAGACGGAGTTATTATATAGGAAGGAAGAGATAGCAGCTGGCCTCGCCAGAGCTCCCGATCGACGGGGTAAGCAAAATAATGTAGAAGCCTCAGGCATTAGGCCTCACTAATAAATGGAGAGGTCCCTACGGTATAGAATTCCTTTAACTGAAGTAAGGGAAGCAGCCAGCAAAGAACGCCTCCTTTAGACCCACATCCCTGCTTAGTTGGGCAGGGCAGCTGTTGGAAAATACGATTTTCAGACGGCAATTTTTATAACTAACTAACTAACTAACTAACTAACTAACTAACTAACTAACTAACTAACTAACTAACTAACTAACTAACTAACTAACTAACTAACTAACTAACTAACTAACTTGTAGTGAAAAGGAGGAAAAAGAAGCGCTTTGGCATTCCCCGCAGGGCAATCCGCTGCAAATGTTTAATATTCGTTTCCAGAAAAACGAAATGACTTGCAACCGCCTGGTTTGTCATATATTATTGCGGGGCCGAGGCGAATACATATTAAAAACTTTCATTAATATCAGTGGACACTGGAAAATCGCCGGAGTTGCCGTTCAAACAACATGCTTTCAAAGTATCTCGTACAGACGGGGTTACTGCTATCGGAGCCATCGTGTCTAGCTAATGCAGGAATATGCGAAGCCCATCAAAAGCACAGTGATGCTACACGACAGGCTCTGCATGTGAGTGCAGTTTCGTGTAAGAGCAAACTGCGCTTCCAGAAGTTATTGGCTGGAAAGGCCGCTTCGGCCTGCACAGAAGCTTTGTCATTCTTTTCTTTCCAGTTGCTGCCACGTACGTTCCCCCAGCACTTACGTATCGCTTGAGACGTGACACACACACAAAAGGAAATGGAGGCCGAGAAACTCAATTAACGTATTGTGTATGCGCCTGACATTACAACAAGCGACACATCTCGTGAAAGAAAACAAAAGAAGAAACAGTAACACACGCTGTGCAGATCCTCGTCCCGAGGAGCTCCCTTGAAATGTTGTCGATGAGAGTCACTCGTGAGGCACGAAGGCTTCTCGTCTTTCAAAGACGCCGCAGAAGCGCAAACAAAGAAGAAGTGCCTCTGCCACTCACTCGTGTCCTGCTATTCTTCGATTCATCTTTGTGAACTTGTCCTTGTAGCCGGGAGTCTATTGTAAGTGCTCCTTGTGTGCCTAGAAATTGAGCGAGAGAACACCTCTCGCTACATCATTCGCCTGTGTGAAGCGCCGTGTATGTGTCTACCTCTCCTTCTTAGTCCCTGTCCAATTTCTGCTACTCGGCTGTGCCTAGAAATTGAGCGAGAGAACACCTCTCGCTACATCATTCGCCTGTGTGAAGCGCCGTGTATGTGTCTACCTCTCCTTCTTAGTCCCTGTCCAATTTCTCCTACTCGGCATATGGGATCCTAACCAACTATAGCCCGACAACGTGCCTTGGTGAAGCGAGTAGTCTTAGCGGATTTTTCCTGTAAAGTCCTCCTCTGTCAAGATTAAACAAAGTAAAGAGTGCCATTGTCAATGTGTAGAGCCTCACGGGTTTCACTGTGAAAGAAAAAAAATCAAAATAAACTAAACAAAAGACACGTAAGCTTTCTTAGTAGCTTCGGCTATCCGCTATTTTTTTTTTCTGTCTCGATGCTGCCTCCTTACTATAGCAAGCGCCCAAATAAAGCAAACAACTGCTACTTTGCATCTCGGCTCGAATAGAGTGCTCAGATAAAAAAAACATTTTTTTGGAAGTCGATGTTTACGGTGCTCCTCACTTTGCATTTGAATGTACGTGTACTTGCACTTGGATGTACTTGGAGTTATTCTTATCCGCACTAGAGTGCACTAGAAGAGTTCTGAGTGGGGCGAACAACCGATGCCACGCCGGCGTGGTAGTTGGGCGCGGCGTGTTGTAAAATACTATGGTGGCGCTACGGTTTTGTCATCTTGTGCTGTACGAGTTTTGTTATGTTGTGCAGCAGTAGTCCAAGAGGTCGAAGTGTTGGCAGCGTTATTTAAAAGACAACAGCCGATCGCTTTTATGTTGCTTTGTCGATCGTGTTGTCTCTCGTGGTTTTACGCTGCAGTTTTCTTCAAGTTGTCTGGCGCCTGCCAGAAAGTATCGCCACTGTGACGCACCGGCTAACCGGCGGTATATAATGACTTGTCTGGCGTCCCCGCCGACAAGTCATCGTCAGAGTTGTATATTTCGCGACTACGTGCACTCTGTGGCGGGCAACGAAGTATGAATCGCGCTCGGAGTACGCGCGTTCATGCCGTATGCAGCGCCCACGCTTTTGCTGAATAATAATAATAATAATAATAATAATAATAATAATAATAATAATAATAATAATAATAATAATAATAATAATAATAATAGATTTGTGGGGTTTAACGTCCCAAAACCAGCTCTGATTATGAGCCGTAGTAGAGGTCTCCGGAAATTTTGACCACCTGGGATTCTTTAACGTGCACTGACATCGCACAGCACACGGGCCTCAACATTTAGCCTCCACCGAAATGTAGCCGCTGCGGCCGGGATTCGATCCCGCGATCTTCGGATCAGCAGCCGAGGGCCATAACCACTAGAGCACTGTGGCGAGGCAAGCCGTCTTCAGCACTCCTTGCTGTGAGGCTGTCTTTGTCACAGAATAAGGACTGTAGAATTTTCCGTTGGCATCTCTCACGCCACCTTTCCGTCATAACCATGCACCCGTAGCACTCTCCCGCTATGGATATGACTCGCATCCGCTAGCTTGGAACAGAAGCACCTCTGTCTACCAGGGCCATCATGTGTCTGTTGCCAACTTTGACAGCAATGTGAAGTAGGCTATTGAGCAAGTTACATAGTCTCAGTTGTGGTCGTCGAGTCGGACTGATCACCAGTAAGAAACTCTATGGTGTCGAACATCGAGGACGAGGCCCTGTTACGGGAACCTATTGCAGACCCTATCGCAGGAACGAAGACAAAAATTTAGATTACAGTTTCTTTCAGTAGCACAGATAAATGGGCGAGTTGGTACGTATTCATTGTTAGGAAAACGGCGCAGCACACACAAACGATATACTACAGAAGAAGAAAACACGAAGACGAACGCCGGAGTTCTTCTTCATGTTTTCCTAACAATGAATACAGTTTCTTTCCCAACTCTTGGAAAACAAACTCGCCCTAGATGCATCGACATATTTATCACCCTTATCCAGCAGGCCCACCCGACACCACAATGACAACGACCCCACCCCATACTTTGCTCGCACAGACCTATTTAAGTTTTCTTATTTCCCGAGAACAACCAATGAATGGAACTGCCTTACCAGAACAAGTGACCATTCTGTCATGTAAACCTTCCCTAGTCTGTATTTTTGTTGTACATTGCTGTTTCTTTGTATTACTCTTGTATTTGTACTGACCACCCTGCATGGACCAGGAGCCCGCAGTATTGTCTAACTAATAATAATAAAAATACACAACATCCAGCTGAGGGTATGCCGGGGATTAAACTAGTCGCAGTGCTTAGTAACGTGACTGGATGTGAGAGATAAATGAGCGTTGGTTAATAAAAGAGCTCGCATACAGTGGTACCACACCGAGCGCAATGAGGTAGAGGCACGCATCTCCAAGTAAACAAGCCGCGTCGAAGCGGCATCCAGAGCCGCCAAATTGGATTTCCACGATTAAAGAGGGGAGGGGGGGGGGGGGCAGCGGTCACTTTCAGCAACGCCCAGCAACGTCGCCTGGCCGATGTCTTCGTCTGCATCGTTGTTGTCGTTGTTATGTAATTGAAACTAAATTGCGAATTCCCCGCTGCGTGCAGAATTGATTGGAACACACGTTTACAGGAGCCTTGACTCTTGTGCTGTACCCTTTTCTGGCTTTGCTCGGAAAGTGTTACCGCGTGCCACATTGTTTAATCCTCTGAGCCCGCATTTACATAAACATGCCGCGGCACTATTGTCCTCAAGCAAAAATGTCAGTGTATGCAGATGTTAGGTTCAACCGTAGCAAAGCCCGTTCGCCAGTAAGGAATATTGATATTAAAGGGCAACTCCGACGATTTTTCATTGCCCGCTGATCTCAATATAATTTTCAGTATATGTTGTCCTCGGTACTACAGTACTTTATGCCAGGACAGGCGGTTGCAGGTCATTTACTTTCCCTGAAAATGAATTTTAAAAATCTTTAGCGTATTCGCACGCGAGCCCACGCTGTGTCTTTGACGTCATTACCTGCAACACTGCCTACCCGAGCAGGCGGGCCTTCCAAAGCAGAACGGCGATACTTCAGCGCTTAAATTTTCGCTGTAAATTTCGGAAGAGCTCAATACATCGTTGAATGACATCGCGGCTTTCATTTTTCTGGCACCGGCTCCATATCTGCGAGGGCGGAGAGGATGTGACGTCATCTCATACGCTGCACGAAGCGTCTACCCGTTTCGGTTTCGGTTCGAACACATCGTTCATTCGGTTATTTAACATTATTGGTGAGTTTCTGAGCAACATGAATGACCCTAGCTGCTTCAGGGCTATCAATACTATAGGAAAACAGCGATATCAGAATATGGTGGAACAACAGCCGGAGTTGCCCCTTAAATGAAAAGATTCGAGGGCCCGGTCCCTGGTTGCAATATTTCTCACGAATACGCATTTTCATATTGAATCAAACGATAAATACGGGTGGTTCTTTTTACAGCGAAGCAAGTTCGTTTCTTTTTACAGGCGACTAGTCAGTTATCAAACGATAAATACGGGTGGTTCTTTTTACAGCGAAGCAAGTTCGTTTCTTTTTACAGGCGACTAGTCAGTTCGTCAGTCCGTCGCCTGTACGCCGAAAATTAAGCGGGTCCGTAAGCAAACACTGTGCGCAAATAAGAGATCGTGTAAATATGCTAGTCTGTTTTCAGAACGACGGCCTGTTGGGCGTGTTGTTTTGACATTATTACTTCATGAAATATGCACTAAGCACACACACACACAAAAAAAAAAACTAGACATAGAAAAATAAAGGAACGCAAGACAAGCGTTCGTTCCTGTCCGTATGTGGTTCTGTCTTGGGTGCACATGTGTGTTTTTAGGGTATATTTCATGAAGTAATACTGCTACACTCGCAGACAACTTTTCTTGACAGTGAAGGCGAGGCTAGGGCAGCAGAGCGTCCAAACACATGCTCCTGCACAAAGTAGTCCTTTATGGCGGGCGTTTCGGTTTCTGAACGTTACACGGCCTTCCACAGCTCACGTGTACGTTTAAGGGCGTTTGAAAACGTAACATAGCGAGGATTAGACGTTTCTTCGCTGATGAAGTTCGTCAGGAGTGTCTCAGGCAAGTCGACGGAAGAGCCAGAGAGTGACCAAAGCTCACCTGAAGACGGAGACGCCATTTCACCGCTGAGGTGCGCGTAAAAGGTGCGGCGTGCAAAAGGGGCACGCGCAAAAACGCAAAATGGCAAACTAAAGATCAAACCATGTATAAACACCTTGCTGCTGTGTGGCGAGTATTTTATTGCGATAACAATTATATGGACAGTCTCGACGGGCTTTTGCCGTCGCTGTCGCTACATGTCCCGTTCAAGTCCAAACTCATAACAGCCCCCTGCCCATCGCACGTTTTACCAGCGGGTAAAAGCACGCGAGTGGGGGCGACGAACCCGGATGAAGCAGAGATCAAAGGAGTCTGGCCCAACTCCGTCGCTCGGAGGGCGCATGCGACAGCATCACCCCGATCGGGACACCTGCCGTCGAGGCGGAGAGGAAACGTCCCGCTAGTCGCACGCAAGTGAGGGTGTGTCGCTCGAGCAGCAACTCTGGACTTGGCGCGGTCACCATCGCTGGCGCGCGCGCTATCTCGGCAGCCATGAGCGGGCGGCTCGTAAACCCTTCTACGTGATACGCTCTCAACGCGAAGAGACTGCGAAAAGTGCTTCTGGAGCAGTCGTATTCTCTTGCACTAGCATTTTGTAGACTTACGTGAGGTGGTATCCAAAAGAGTTAGCTGCCAGCCTCATTTCTTATAACATTACAATTTCTTGTTATCGCATTCACTGCTTCGCCCTTTCGTTGACACTGATTTTTTTTTCAAATGATATTCTCGTAAGAAAATGAAGCAATGTTGTCTACTTATTTCTCAATCAGAAAACACGAACGCAATTTTAGGACTACATTCCTTAGCGGCCGCACACGCACGATGTGACTCCGTAGCGCCTTCGCTTCATTGCCAAAAAAGTTGTCCGCGAGCATATAGTTCATGACGATGGTTGTGGAAACGTCAGCAATAAGCGTAGTATTCTCTCAAACAGTAGCTGTGTCTTGTTCTTTCTTCACACCGACATTACCTTAGCCCCGCCAAAGGTCAGATTCGTGATCTACATATAACTACAAAAATTTGGCTCTTCCATCCTCACATAGTTGAGGGACTCTGAATTTTGCTCTATAAGAGCCTGATCCACTTTAAATGGAATCGAGAGAAGCACAAGTTATTGCTGTTGACAATATCGTCGAACCTACTCCCGCAAATTTTGGTCAGCTGGTTGATGTCATGAAAACATCTCAAACTTACGTTGCAGTAGAAATCTGCGTAACCTACTATAGCCGATATTCAGGTGCAGATTTTGGATGTGGGTCAGTCTTATTCAATATGCTGTGTTTCGTACCGGTTGAGGCCTTACACTGGGTCTTAATGAAAGCGCGTGAACAACATCGCAGTGCGTTGTGGCAAAGTTAACCGCATAAGCGGCCTTCTCTCATGTACCACGTTTTGTAGGATGTGTCGTCAGCAGTCATTGGCTAGAAACTGGAGACGGTGGTATTGCTCGTTTGATCATGGGATCTTCAACTAGCAGGAACGTTGGACAAGAGCGTATCTGACACATTCCCATTAAGGCAAGTTCAAGATTTTTCAGCATTTTCTATTTGAAACTTATGTGTGTTTCAAACTGTATTTCAATCTGTGTTTCAAACTCAATCTGTATTTCGCCAATTTTGTACAGACCTGCTTTTATATAAAACAAATCTGGATGTTCTTCGCGTTACCTTCAAATTTAGACCAGTTTCTTTTTATGGATTTCAAGCCTTCAGAAACGCCTGGTTGTTTGCGCCGAGTCGCACAAAGCTTAAGCCACATCTAACCTGGCCGGTCCTCATGTCCAGCAATCATGCGATAGCAGTCAACCTAAATTCAACCTATTGAAACACCAAGACATTCACGGCAATTCCCAAGTTTTATCGGTTATTAATCAATTAGTGATTAGCAATTGTTCGACTACCATATAGTATCTACATGCTGCAGGGCTAACCCATAGACACCACCAAGTCATTCCCGACAATTTCCGAGGTTTATAAATTATTAATAGCTTATTGATCGGTTATAATATGGCATCGATATGCTACCGGGCTAACCGAGGCACCCCAACTAATTCAAGGCCTTTTCCAAGGTTTATCAATTACTGACCGATTATCGATTAACTCCCACATGGTATCAACATGCTCCAGGGCTAACCAAGGCACAGCAAGTCATTCCAGGCCTTTTCGAAGATTTATCAATTATTAATTGATTATCAATTTGCAATTGACAATCGATTGATAACTAGGTTAACCTTATCTAGTATTTTAACAGTTGTGGCTTGGTTGATGATGGGCAACGGCGAGGAGCACCTGCAACGACGGCTGTTTCTCCTCCAACTTTAACAGCTTTCCTCTTGCGTGGCTCCCAGGCCTGCGCTGTCGAGGCAGCACAATCACAGTGTGCAGCTTGACCTTGCTGCGTGCTCTGTCATTATTCCCTTTCATTCTTCTCCTTCGGTTCCAGCTTGTTGTCGTTGTTGTTGTTGTTGTCGTGGCCTCTATAATTAGCACATGCCCACGAGGGGGATTGGCCACACTGCAGATAATATCTGAATGGAAAAATCACGAAGCCACAGCTAACTCAAAGTGAACATAAAAACAAAGACCAGATTCTTCATTCAAAAACGAAAGAAAACAAACTTTATGAAAAGAAAGATTTTAAAACGAACCCTGTGGTCAACAGAACTAGCAGCGTAATCTTCCGGTGGCTTTCATAAATTTTGGTAAAGTTGATAAAATAATAATTACGGCTTGCGCCATCCTGAGAGGCACCAAACTATAACAGATACGAGGTTGTTGAAGGCACTCGCAGTTCACCAAATACTGAATTTAAAAACGTTCGACGGTTCCAGCCTTGTCCTCCCTATCTTCGTCGTCCTCTTCATCATCTTTTTCTGCTTTCTCTCCCCGTCGTCATGGGCTCCCTCTTTTCATTTGTCGACTTCTCACTCTTATTTGTCGTCGTCACCATTGTCCTCCTCCGCGAAGAAGCAACGGAAGCAAAAGAAAAAGACGACCATGGAAGAGGAAGAAGCGGATGGGAGAAGAAGCAGGAATTCCCCTGAATTCTCAGAATATTCTTTCCTTTGGGGCGTCCTCACTAGGCTACAGCAACAGGAACGTCTGCTTAGACATGTGCAATTTCCTTAGTGAAACAAGAAATATTCCTTGCTAATCATCCTTCCAACCAAAACTTGGTACCTCGAAATCGTTCCCACTAGTTGATTAAACTTCACATCATTTTATTATGGTTCATTTGTATTATAAAGAGTCTATCATTCTCTAGCATTTCATTCTTCCTTACGTTACCGATTCCTCCCTCTTTATTTGTTATAGCTCAAATTCTTTCCTCTTTATATTAACCGCCGGCTTCATGGCCAATCCTCCGTAGTGGACAACATCCACATATAAAGGAACAAGGAAAAGAAAAGAAAAGAAGTATGAATAGCAGACGAGGATCGAAAAGAGAGGAATGAAAGAGCACGCAGCAAATTCTCGCTTACGCTGTGATCGAGCGGTCTTCTCGGTGCGGGCCCAGGAGTTCTTGATTTTGACAAATATACCAGACCCAGTCTTGCATAGTTGGATCCGAACCAACGCTTCTCATTAATAAAGCGAGGCGTTTCCTTTCTCCTCAGGAACACCACGCCTAAAATAACAATAAAAAAAGAAACCAATGCGTCGTTTAACAACATAAGAAACATGGGAACGGAGTTTCACAATTAACTTCCCATTGGCTCAAGTCATTCGTATTAAAGAAAGCGGCTAGTTAAATAAACTCGATCTACGAGTTAACGCTTTTTGCCGTATGTTGATGGTACTTGAAACGCAAGCGTTTTCAGGGCGACACTTTGCGAAATGGGAAGCCTTAACTTGAAAAGTTGTTCCATGCCGTCCTGATAACGTCTAGATAGTTTATGCTCATTTGCATGCCGATCCGTCTTTCACACGGATTTCGCTGATAACTAGAACTAGAACTTGGCCGCATGGGCAGCTTAAAAGTGAAATGTCACTTCAAGGATATCCTGCGTGTGAATGAAACGGAAGGTGACACGTGCCATGCAGTAGCAAAAATAGTATTAGCATATTTTGAGTATGCGCATTCGCAGTATGCAAGAGATATCGCGCGTGTGGCGGGTGTAGCCTTCAGTTTGAAAGTTTCGCCGTCCCCCATCCCCCTCTTTCCCCTCTTCCACCTTTTGTTCCTTTCCTTAACCAGAAAAGCTTGACAAAATAATGAAACTTCTGCAGTCGGATAAAACTCAAGAACGCAGTGAAGGCCCTCCCACGTCCTCCTCATAACCGCCAGGCTGCAGGGAGTTCGCAGATAAAACAGTCGATGTAACCAAAATAAAGCGATATCTGCAGATTATAAGCCAAGACATTTACGTCTTTTCATTCGTTTGTTAGAGTGAAACATGGAAAGCCCAATTTTCGTATTGAACCGATACCAAACGACGCCATTTTGAAAAAGTTGCAAGACGTCGATATTGCTTGCTTCAGTGGTTGGCTGGCGGAGCAACATGGACGATAGCGGGACGGCTTCCTTGTTCCCAACAGCTGTGTTCCTTTGAAAGTTGTATCCTACTGTAGAAGTAGTCTTTCATGTGCTCGATGACAGTTCTATTTGAGAATTGTTCGCCATGGCATACTGTCTTGTGAATTGACGCACGTCTCGACGCTGTACCAGTCCACAGGAAGCGCGCTGCTCTTCAATTGCCAACGAACATCAACACAAAAGGAAGGATACTGCATTTTCTTTTCTTGCAAAAGCATGGCTGTATTGAGACGACGACAGCACGGCCGCGTTGTTATGGAAAATCGGGCCCCAGAATATTTGGAACGTTCCAGGATGCGGAGATTTTTGTGATCCCCATAATCCGTGCTCTCTGACGGGTAGAAATAAAGAGCCCTCTCTCTCTCTCTCCTGAACAAGGAAAACTGAAAGTGGCGGAAACTTCTCGCTTTGCATGCCGAGCCTTCCTGCCTCAACGATCTTTTCGTTTTGAGAATGTTTGTGTAGTTGCGTAGAAGCAATAACACTGGGCTAAGACGGTCCAATATTCGCGGGCCTTCGGAAGAGCAGCGGCTCGGAGGTTTGTTCAGAAAGCCCGGGGCGTCTTACAGATTGGCCGGGAGGACACTCCATGGCCTCACTGTTTTCGCGCATTTCCAAAGGAACGTTGCTAAATAAGCTATACCGCTTTGGATAAAGGAGTTTACCGTTTCGTCACTTCCAGCAAAAGATATCTTTCAAGCCTCTGCTAAAATAAGACGTGTGAGGAAACGCACATATGACGAAAAGCATCGAGAGGGTCCAGCGTATCAAGGTGGAGACCGCTTCGTGCTCACAGTTCATGCCGTACGCTTCCTAAAAACAGACCTTTTGCGCTGCTAGTCTTGTCAGCATCTAATGCAGTTGTGAGAACGGCACTCAGTGCCGCCATGTGATCGTAGTTGCATTTATTGCATCTACAGGCGGGGTACCAGAAAAAAAAATGCGGTTCCTTGTGGAGTCGCGTACGATTTCATTTAATTTTATTTAATTCATTATGCCCCCTGGTCCAATCAAGACATTGCAGGGGGCAGTGTGTTACGGGTCACATTGGAAGCTGCACAGCACATTAAGTGAAAGTCGAGGTACATAGTTTAATAGACATACAATGAGTGAAAAAAAGAAAGCTATTTGCAGGGCACAGGAAATACAAAATAAGCAACTGTAAAGGCTAAAAGACGCACAAATATACCGGAGAATAAAACCGGATACTACTTATTAGTGTTGCTTGAGACACTGTGAAACAAAGGGCAATTATTAATGGAGAAAAAGTTTTAGTGAAGGGGGCCCATGACAGTGATGCCCGACGAACCGGTAATAAACACTATGTGTTTATGTTGAAAGGACGGACGTTAGCCATATTAGAAAGATCAATGCGGCGCGATACAATACGTGGAGTGCCAATAAATGCTATATGCAGTGTTGTTTTGAGAAGTATTTTACGAAAGGAATGACAAATGGGAAGTTTTGATCGATCGGTTACTCCACCGACCCACAAGAATGTGCGCAGAACCTGAGAAAATGCGAGTCGGTTGGCACGCTTAGGCGTACAGCGTCTGAAAAGCAGTGCCCGAACGAAACGTGAGAAAAAAACGAAATAACCGAGATTGACGAAACAAAGCTGGCGCTGGTTACTCAGGCGAAAAAGAGTTAATTCCACGTCGTATCGCGCGAAGCCTTTACTACTACTATTACTACTACTACTAATCATCATCATCATCACCATCATTTCTCTTATATCCACTGCAGAACGAAGGCCTCTGCTAACGCTATTCTTTCCTGCCTTGCGCGAGCTGATTCCATGTTATGCCTGCAAATTTTTCCTTATTTTGTCATCCCACTTTACTCTCTGTCGTACCCGCCCGCGCTTCCCTTTATTGGTATCTAATCCATCGATATAAATGACCATCTGTTACCTAGTCTTATCATGTGGCCTGATCACGCCGATATTTTCTATCCCAACGTCAATTAGCATATCCCCTGCCCCTATCTTTTTCCGACCCACTAGGCTGACTTGCTATTTCCTAATCTATCGCCCATTATTTTCTTTTTTCGTTCCATCGCCCATTCTGGGGTTCTTAATTTCCTATGGATCTTCTTTCTTATTCTCAAAGGTTTGTCCGGTACATCAACATTATCCCAATCCGGTAATTTGATTTACGCTTTACAGACAATGGCAAGTTTCCGCCCATGAGTTGCGAATGGGCTTGCTGATTAAACAGTGAAAGCATTGAGATTCAGGAAGCGAGGCCGTCGCTGGTTACTTGGGTGAAAAAAAAAATTTAACACGTCGTAGCGTGACGCGGCGTTTACTCTTTTTCTGAATCAAAGATCGTCAGGACGATTTCTGTGCTGCTTAGCAACGGCCTCATATTCGTTTCGTATGAGATCACCGTGAAGTTGTAACCGGTTGATTTCGCGAGAAATACTGCTTGTCGTGGCCAGATCGATAATTCCCCTTTCGCAGCCGGGCGCTGTGTTGGGTGTGTCGGTGAACGCTAGAACTGTACGATGTACTATCGGCATCAAATGAAACGCGAACAGCGGAGCGCGTGGCACAAGCCTTATCAATGGCATAGTGCGCGCCGTCCACCAGTCATCGATATAGACAGGCCCGCACATCCGGTGTGGCAGCACTGCGCGATCTCCCTATAGCGCAATATTTCTGCTTGCGTTCCAGTTGTGCTATTTGATAACGCACTATAGGGGGATCGCGCAGTGCTGCCAAACCGGATGTGCACGCCTGTCAATGGTGATGACTGGACGGCGAACACCATACTGTTTCTAACGCTTGAAACACGCGCTCCGCTGTTCGCGTTTCATTTGATGCCGATAGTACGTCCATGCACTGCCCGGGCACTGCCTGCAGCACTGCCAGGCGAAATGTTGAGGCCCGTCTGCTGTGCGATGTCAGTGCATGTTAAAGAGCCCAGGTGGTCCAGAATTTCTGGAGACGGCGTTTCTCATAATCATAGCGTGGTTTTTGGGACGTTAAACCCCAGAAATGAATCGTCTTTCGCGTTTGGTGAAAGCACAGAAGGCCTTCGGCACAATACAAAAAGAAGTTCACTTATTCAGGTTACGTGGAAAGTCTAGGAAGCGCACCTGCCTTAAAACAGTCCCGACATTCTGCACTAAAGCGCGCGGAACGTTGAAATCATCATGTTGCATGTAAGGTGTAGACTACGTGTGTTTTGATGCGGCTTCAGTTTGCAGTTTAGATATCAGTGCGACGCCTCTTGCGAATTTACCGTCGCAGTGAACAGAAATGTGGCCATACGCACATAATATTGTTCTTGTTTCGCTGGATGCGTTCCTAAAAAAAGAACAACAACAAAAAACCATTCTTCTGGTCGGCCGCACACGTACCATGCTTCTTCCCTCTATTTCGACGCTCTTCCATAGCATTAATGCGTCGCAGACTTCGGTTTCCTGCCGTTACGCATGGTTTCCGTTTTGCCTCCCTTTTTGCCCTATCGCGAGGTAGAAGTAGGAAGGCGCCTCTAGGGAAGACGTGCGAGAATGTCTTTCTTTGTTGTGTCCTTATACTTGACCGTGTACTGCCTTCCTTGGTAGAAAACTTGCCACTGAAGATATAGTGAGAGACCTGCACTTCCTGGTTGGAGTTTGCGACATCAAAAGAGCACATTAACTCAACGAAGAACCGGTGAGATGCGGAACTTTTGATAAATTTTCAATACTGCGCACGCAGCAATATGTGCGTATAAAACAGAACAAGAAATTGGTTCGAGCTTGCACTAAGCCACCCAGAGCTCACAGAGAGAGGAGGTGATTGGTGTCAGCCTTATTTACTCCTGTAACGAGGTTGAACTTCCATTTATTTAGGTAGAACTTGGCTTTAACGAGGTTAAATTTGGCTTTATTTAAACAGAACTTCGCTGTAACGAGGTTGAACTTGGCTTTATCTACTTTATCTAGGCAGAATTTTGCTGTAACGAGGTTGAACTTGGCTTGGTCCTCAGGAGTGAAATTTAGCTTCGGACGACCCATGGTTACGTATGGTTAGGGGTGAGCTGTACACTAGCTTTTATGACCGCAAACTTAATTTGCACTAGTGGCGCAAGGGTAGCGAAGCAGCAAAGCTGATGTCCACTTTGGTTGGTCCGGGTTTGTCACGGGCACACCCGCATTTCGTCGTGGCCCGAGGCTTCGGGAAGGGCCTCACAAAGTACTGCGAGGCCCAGCGAACGCTTCCCAATGTTTCGCACCGAACTCAGCGTGAAGACGTTCGCATTGAACCATAGACGGTGGCAGACGCAGGTAGTGTGGCCTACATTACAATACTACACTCTACTACACTGCGTTTGCGCATAGGTTCGCGCCATGAGAGGACGTATGCTTTCGTGGTGAGAAGCTATATATATGCAAAAACGCATAGCTCTGCGGGACACTGTGCACCGGCGAAACCGGGGCACACTGTCTTGGTCTTCTTCTTCTGTTTGACGTCCATCAAGTGCGCTCGCCAGCCGGAGTTTTGCCAGTTTAGTACTGGGCTGAAGACATGCTAGTAAGAGAAGAAAGAAGCGCGTATGGCGAACGCCGCACATTGGGTATTGCATAGAAGTGCACGCGCGCTCTTGGTGACCTGGACTAATGATGACGACAGTTGTTTGGTTCGCGGGAAAAGGAACGATTTACCAAACAGCTTCGCTACATATATGTTTTCCGAAACGCGTGACCTTCCTCTGTGTTTTCTTCGGTGTACGAATTTTTATCGGGTGTTACCTGCACTAAAACACAAAAAATAAACCTTCTTTGAGAACTTGAAAGTGAAAGGCTTCCTGCTGAGCCTCTTATATAACAGTAAAGCAATGCGGTGACTTCAACAAGATAACCGTGTCTTCGCCTTTTATAAAGAAGCCAACACTAAACCTTAACTGACAACTTCGATTATCTTCCTGAAGAGCGCGAGACGACGTCATCCAACAGCACCCCATACCCTTGCGTCAGGCGTATACCGTTTTGCAAACCAGCAGCTAACCGGGTTCACATGCGCAGGCATTGCTGTTATCGTCACGCTTAGTGGGATACACAACACTTCGCCGACGCTAATGAAAAACGGAGTGCACGCCTGCGCTTCCGTTACCAAGGCAAACAAGAGAAAAAGTGGAGGGCGCTTACGCTCCGCCTTTAAGAGTGGAATGCGATAGCGTTATCGGCTCCCTTTCCGATCGCAACGCATGTCGTGTTAAAACGAACAGAGGACCATGAATAGTTCAACTTACTGCGACTTATACAGACACACAAGAAGAAACGAAGCAGACAGGACGGGCGCTTGACAGGACGGACAGAGGACATTCACTAAATCTGGCGCATCCTGTGTAATACACTACGCACCTCCCCGCGCTGCGCTGCGTGCTTCTGTATCATAAAAAGTACAGAGACGGAAATTCCGGTTACGGTACGAAAAGTTAAGGCACTCAAGAAAATAACTGAGTTTTGGTAGCAGAGCTTTGAGTTTGATGTACATTATGAAAATAAATGTGTGCAAAAGTTACGAAGTTTTTGAAACATTTTAGAAAGGTACGGCTTGCATCGCGTACACATTTAGCGCCACCACCACGCTTGCCAAAACCGAAATCGAGCACAGACTGCTAGTACGCGCGCTGTTCTGTAGACCATGGCTGTTCGTGTGACGTGCGTACACGGCGACTTACAGAAGCGTATCGGCGGTTGTGGAGCCTGTGATGTATCTACAAGTGTGCCACGTGTTGTGTGTGCCTTTTTGTGTCACAGCTACGCTTCGGCAGGATATACTTTCGCCCGACCGTAGGTTTAGTCCGGACAGGAGCCATGCCTGCCCCTAACCGAGGGCGTGCTTAGCTTCAGCTGGCAGTATACAGTGGACTAACTTTTTCCACTAAAGTACTACTCCTCGCGCTCGCCATGTATTCCAGAACTCGCAGGCCTGTCTACTACAAATGCTTCATTTAACGGTGCTTCATAATTTTCTGTAAAATTACAGAAACTTAGCTGCTTAACGTCTTGAATGGATTAAACCGGGATGGGAATTAGTATCGTGATAACATGATCCTATTTTTTGGCACGTACGCCTAAGCTGGTGGGTCTCTGAACATAGGGCCTACCATATGCCTAGAGTGAGAGAAGGGGGGGGGGATGAACCCCCCCCCCCCTTTTCGGACTTGCCCAGTGGGGCGTTGGCGCCTTCGGAAAGATTTGCTGCTAACCATCCAACAGAAGAAACTTAACGCCAGGGCGTAGCTGAGTGTAGGAAAGGAGAGCTACTGAGCATTTGCAAGGAAAGATAGACAAGGAAATTCATACGAATAAAACGAAGGCGAATTCGTACAAAAAATTTCGGGGGGCGCAAGAAACATCGCCATGACATTATATTGTTGTCCATGCTAGCACGTGGCACGTGACACGTGACAATATATATATTGTTGTAAATAGCTGGGAAGCGATGGACCAGTTCATTATTGAAACACGCATGAAACAAATGACAAAATACGGTTGGTTTCCCCTATCAAAGGACTAAGTTACTAATGAAGGTGGTTATATAGGCGAGAGAGAACAGCCTGCAGACCCCTTCCCCCTACGGGAAAATCAGAACTAAGGCCCTGAGCCCTACATCTCGATCCCAAACAACCTGCTCTCGATGGCATCGTAGTGTTGGGTATGTTGCGCGGAACTAGTGGAACAGACTGCAAGTGTGCGTGTCGAAGTGCCGACACGTGTGGTGCATAGTTCGTTGAGCTCGTTAGCTACCGCGAGGCGGTGACAGAAAAGCGAGAGCGTAATTAAGGCCAGCCGTCTCGCTTTTGATTCTTCTCCTGACGAGTAAGTTCGTCTGCGCTGCCTTGCAAGCAGGCGCGACGAGACCGTATACAAAGAGAGGCAAGCTACACTGTGGTGATGTGAGACTGTTCCTTTGGAGAGAGTTACGTAACAAACGCAATTTATAAAAGAATGCAGAAAAGTACATACAGGTACAAAATTAAGATGTTGTGGGACCCTGAAGCTCCTCCTGAAGAGTTCAACTCCAGAGCGAAGCTTGACCCCATTCTCATCGCACTCTCTTTCGCTTGCTGTGCTCTTCAGTCGTCTAGTCGCGTAATTGTCATGACACCACACTTGTTATCGTACGTCTTTGCTGCTCGTGGAGTTGAGATTGTGAATTACTGCAATGTAATGGGCAAAGTGCAAAGTGCCTATGCGCCGTCAAATCTCGCCGATGAAGAAGGCACTGCAGTTCGCCTTGCGCTTGTAGACAGCGCAGAATCCACCACAAACGTGTCAACATGGCGTGAATGAACGCCTACACGCTCGCGAGCACAGACGAAATTAAACACAGGCGACCACGCCCTTAATCCAAAGTTGCAGAATGTAAGTGGAGAGTGGCTGAAAAGTCGTCCCACTTCATTACAAATAATCGCAGGGCTTTTCTTCACTGAACGACACGACCAGAATAACTTTAATTTGTGGTTTATATGGCAGGGCTTAACGGGGAGGTTGACTTGCAGCAGGCAAGTCAACTTTGCAAAGCAAAGCGCGTCGAGAAGCACATACGTTAAATCAAGACGCAGTATGAGCATAGCATACAAGAAAACAACGTTCGCGATTGCACCCTGTGGCGAAATAGAGATGCCGGTCAGACGCGAATGAAGTCGAGAGCAAACACATTTTGTTACGACTTGCTGATGGCTGTTTTCTGGTTAAAATGATTAATATCGTCCAACGGTGCTAAGGTAATACCACTTTCACAGGCACATTTCCCAAATAAGGAATGTTCAATGCCGCACTTACACGTTGTCTCTGGGGTGCAAGAGTGCACAATCGTTTCGAGTGTGAATGCGTTGCTTGAACTCATTCGAACTCTTAGGTTTATTGTTTTTGTGGTGTTTAAGGTCCCAAATTCAGATCTCATTATGAGAGGCGACGCAGTGGAGGTCTCCGGAAATTTTGACCACCTGGCGTTCTTTAACGTGCACTGACATCGCACAGCAAACGGTCCTCAACATTTCGCCTCCATCAAAATGCAGCCGTCGCGGCCGGGATTCGATCCCGCGACCCTCGACCAGCAGCCGAGTACAATAGCCACTAGACCACCATGGTGGGGCAGTCAATGGGTCGACGAGGCAGGTTCGAGCTATGTTCTGCTGAACTAAATGCCTACGTGGAGCTTTGTTTACAACAAAAGATAGACGATTCTGAGTACACCACACTCTACGCACGCGAGAGCGCTGTAGAGCTGTGTTTAGAACAAAAAGGGAAGCGATTCAAATCATACTCTACTATGGGAGAGCTTCGGCAGAGCTGTCTCGAACAAAAATTGGCTGTGGCTTAACTCAGTTATGCCTGGGTGTACGTAGCGAGAGGTGCGGTTAATCTTATTGTTTAGCTTGGTTCTCTGTACGGATACATATTTATCGTTTAGCTTCGTACTTCGGAGTGTTTAGGTTGGGTTGTTACTTCTCGCTATGTCATGGTCAGATTAAAGACTAGACATTGTTATTTAAAGTGTAACGCATTTATTTTTAAAGTCTTAAACTTGTTGTTTCTGAATTGACAGAAGGACGGCCCGATGGTCGCTGAAGCAGCAAGCTAGCGATCTCAGAGGCTCCGATTCCTCCTTTGACGTCTTGCCAGATCGCGCGACGAGCGGCGCTGTCAGCTGCGGCGGCTGCTAGGCAACGGCTCAGCTTGCGGTGTGGCCACAGCGAAACGGTGAGAGTACGGCCAATGTAGCGCTCGCTACAAAAAATCTCCGCATGTCCGCATAAAGGGAACCCTTAGTAGTATGCGAAAAAGCCATCAGTCGATTTAAAGTTGTGTAAATCTTATTCATCGCTGTTCACGGTCCTTCCATTCGAGGTTCCCCTGATGTTCCTCCACCGGGTTGAGCTCGGGCAGGTGCTCGGGTTTCGGCGGGTAACGGTAGCCGTTCGTCACGCTCATCGCGGGGATTTTGCCTGGCACCAACGAATCCTTGCACGTAGAGCGAACGGCGTACTCACTGTGATCGTCGTCGGCGGCCAACTCCCGCTGCAGAACGGCGATCGCGTTTGCACGGGTCTGCTCGTTCTTGATGGTTGAGATCTTGGTCAGGTTGTTATCGAACCACAAGCGGTCGCATACCTTACAGATGTGCCCGAACGTGTGGTCGAGAAAGTCACGCTTAAAGCACGCATCGGCACCACCAACCTCACTCAGGTAGCGACCCACAAGTGGCCCGGGAGTGCAAAGCGGCCGGAGAGCCTGAGCCGCCGTGATGCGATCTTCGTTCGTCGAAGCGCACTCTATGATAGCTGCTGTAGAAGAGAGCGCACCGGGGGAGAGCGAGCGTTTTTTATTTATTATCTCTTGAACTACGGCGTCACAAGCGATATCCACTCAAACCAGAGCACGCGCTGGAGTACGCGTGCTCCGAGTACTAACGGTGGCCGGCTACACCGACGCCGGAGGGAGGGACAGGCGTCGTTAATAAGCTCTTTCGCATCTAAAAGTAGTTACCAAAGAAGTCACAATAGGAGTGCTTCGAACGACACTCTATTACTAGAGATATCGGCAGAGCTATCCAGGAAGAAGTCATTATAGAGCGAAAGTTCCTTCCATTTCGTTGACGTATGAACATTTCCAGATGTGAATCTACGAAGCCATCAGAGATGCTATAGACACAGAAGCTAATTTCATTTAACAACCTATGCGTGATAATTGTGTGATTTTATTATTAGTCAATGTATGTCTCGAGGGCTTCACCCACTGCCTTCACCTTTAATCTGAGGGTCCATAAGGTCTGAGACACAGACGCTATCATTGGCTGACACTCTTGGGCAAGCACCACGCTGAGAATGATTGAACGTGCGAGGACCTTGCGCGACACATTTAGGAAATGTGCAGCGCTAAGAGGTTCGTTATAGCGATTCGATTGGGCGTTATGGATAAACAAGAATGTGGTTGATCTCTCTGGACGATGATGATCACGCGACAGTGCAGAAAGAAAAGAAAAGAAAGAAAGGTCTCTGGGTGCGTAGAAGGGAAACGTGGCCCCACGCTTTCCTTCGACCCTCTGCCCACACTCCTGCTCAACCAGCTTGCTGTTCTAACGACAGTTCTCACAGCGTGCGGTACGTAATCGCACGCAGCGTAACACAGCATACATAGCGTAGTGATCGCAACGTGCGTGCGTACGTATGTATGTATGTATGTATGTATGTATGTATGTATGTATGTATGTATGTATGTATGTATGTATGTATGTATGTATGTATGTATGTCTAATAAACGTGCACGATGGTGCTCCACATGAAAGAAAGTTGGACCGGAGCCCAACTATTTGGTTTCGTCGTATCTAGCAAGTCATCTACATGTTTAGAGCCGAACGTGTCGTTTCCCGGGTGACGCCGCTTTTCCTTTTTTAGCCGGACATAAGGCAGCCATAGTTTGTCCTATCGATACGTACTGGGCCGCTTAGCCGCCGTCAACTCGCAATTCCACCCGGCGAAGAATAGGCGTGTGGTCAAATTACCAATTATTTTAGGTCGACAGGTAACGCGATCGCAGTCATTAGTGCACATTCTTTCTGGTGGGAGCCCTCTCTTCTGCTTGGTGTGCGGACGTGCTCTTCACGTCGCTAGCGCCTAGCGATATCATGTTCCTTGTATGGTTCCCTACGTTCGCCGCCAGCGAAATGGAAGTCGAGGGTGTTTAGAAAATGCCACAAATTACGATAAATGAAAATGGGAAACTCGCGTATCAGTAATTTGATATATACCGAAAATAACATGGAAAGTTAAGGACGTATGAATAACATGACTGATAGGTCATGGCCCATAACGTAACATGCTTGTCAGTTACGTCATGATTAAGGATGACGACACCGGCTTGCGACCCATATCTGCATTATATGTGCGGTCATGATCCACATGGGATATCTACCCAAGTCAACAGATATTTCACGGGGCCCATGGGGATAGTTCCATTGACACCCAAATGGAACATTAAGTCCGCATTGATATGTTGTGACCCCAACTTATGCTTAACTGAAGAGTGAGTGTCACCCGTTGGTATATGCGGTGGGCTAAACGTAGTGATTATAAACAGAAAATAAAGAGCATTAGACTGGCATTATTTTGTTAACCTTTTTATAAATACTTAGCACTCCAGAGAGTAATATTCGATGGGGAATGTATTAGTGTGGCCGTTCCTTGAGAAATTATACGGTAGGAAGCGGCGCGTTGTGTTAGTGATCAGCTCTTACTTCATATGTCATGCTGCTACGGATGACTGTATCTATGGAAATGAAAACGCACATTCATAACGTACAGCAGCATGATTGTCAAGTTATGATCCTAAGGTAACCAAAAGCTTAAAGAAATGCGGGCGATTGAGATGACAGGGAGCAGGTAGTATTGATAAATTGAAATTGAAATTCGTATTGAAAAGCGTCGGCTTCTATACATTCGTCCCAGCGCGTTCTCGTATTATCACCGACATCCTAGAAGGCACTCAAATTTGCGCGTAAGGAATGCAAAGTTTGTACAACAGTCGATACCATTCTGGAAGCGCCACGCAAGATAAGCCTGGCGTTGGAAATAATTATAAGGTGTTTACGCAATGACACGTTCAGTCGCTTGTAGATCATTATGGATATGGTTGTAGTTTGGCATAAATTTGAATGTAATAATGAAAAAAGGACTTTTCGCGTAATCGCTAATTGCGACGCAATTGAATTTGACAATGCGATGAGCTCAATACGGAGCGTCTAACAATCACGCCAATGCACCGACGTATGTCATGGCTGATAAACTTACAAAGCTCATGACTGCTATATGACTGACTGTTAATAGCCTTGATAATGACAATACTTCGCGCACTTATTGCGTGGTGCGTCCGAATTTTGTGACGTCATTTTAGCTTCTGGGAAATGACACCGAGACAAAAGGGTGCTGTCGCCGCGACGGTGCTAGCGACAAGTGCGACAGTAACGTATCCACACCGATAACAAATGTGCTGTACTGAAGGATTAGAAAAAAAAAAAAGCGAGAAGTTTGTTAAAACAAGTGCAGCACTGGTCTGAAAAAAGAACCAGACTGGCTTCCGACAGCACAGTGTGTAATAAAAGTTCTCTAAACAAGTTTTCTACCTCTCTAACTACAAAAATTCTGTTACTGAACATATAACTCAGACACCGTGAAAAGAAAACATCAATAAATGTCTCACTCAAAGCATCACGGTGAGACATTAGGGCAAGGCTCTGTCTACTGCTGCTGTGAATGAAATTTTGACATTTCCTTGGAGTCACGTTACGGTTAGGGTAGACACGAAAAGAACTTTGCCCCAAGAACAGTGTTCGCTGATTTCGTTTCTCCAGCTGCAGTAAAGGTGCGAGTACGATCTAGCACTACGCGCAGTCAGTGCGAAAGAAAAAAAGTCATGTCGCCAAGCTTAACAGCTGCTTCCGGATGTCTAACTTTTTAAATAGGAACAAATGAACAATTGCTGTTCCACTGAGAAATGTACTGTCTTGCAGGACGGCACAGTAATGTCCTGCTGTATAGGTGGTAACGCTCTTTTACTATCTAGCGCTCTTGTAGTACTCCAATACAGTGGACTGAACCCTCGCCTGAATGACGGTGAACATGTTTGCTGATAGTTCTAGTTGGCGCACCTTTTAAAAGTAGATTGGCTGAAGCCAATTTACTTGAAAACCTACTTCGCCGTTCTGACGTTATCAGGCTTTGCTACATCTATCGCAGTCTATAATTATTTAGAGTTCTTTTCCTGCCCCACCACGGTGGTCTAGTGGCTATGGTACTCGGCTGCTGATCCGAGGGTCGCGGGATCGAATCCCGGCTGCGGCGGTTGCATTTCTATGAAGGCGGAATGCTTGAGGCTCGTGCGCTGTGCGATGTCAGCGTACGTTAAAGAACCCCGGCTGGTCGAAAGTGCCGAGGCCCTCCGCCACCGTGCCATTTTTGTAGGGACAGTCTTGCAGTATTGTCTTTGCTTCAGAGGGTACTTTCAGCGCCTATGTTCGCGGAATAAAGTAGAGTGACCCTAGGCTGTCCCTCAGGTCACTCGCCTTCGGATGCGGACACCCTTAGGCGGTGACGTACTGCAATTGCAGCAGTCCTTGCATTGGTGCGTCTGATTTCGCCAGCTCGTTAAACGACGCATGCTATATTGGCGGTAGTTTTCCCTCGCACAGCATCAGGTCTCTGTTCGGGGCATGAAATCACACCAGCTTGGCGTTGGACTAAGGGAAGAAAGTGGGGGCCCGAACGATTCTGTCAGCGAGCACCGTGGTGAGGTTTGTTTGGTGTGCTATGAGAATACGTGTATACATTGGGAACAAAGTAAACAATTCACTTGCTCCAGAAAGCAATGGCCGAATAAACAAAACATTTTACACTGAATGTGCTCTCAAAGGAAATTCCGAATTCTCATGCTAGAGACGTGCCGTGTTTACACGATTGTAAGCAGTGGCGGACCGGGGGGGGGGGGGGGGGGGGATGGCGGACCGGGGGGATGCATATCTGGCTATATATGACACGTGTCCGTACGTAGCCGCATTTGCTTAATATGCACCACAGTCTTACATGGCATTCCTCGTGTTGGTCGTTCATTGGCACGTACGTTTCTATCACGATTTGAGCAAATACGGCCACATACGGGCACGTGTCATATATAGCCACATTTTTCCAATTTCTGATATAGCCATATATGACATTTTTGTAAGAGCCAGCATGCAAGGACTCCGCTCAACACACTGAGGCAGTTTGAAGGTCACCATGACACTGAGAAGCATACGACCCCAAGAGACTTTCGGCTGTGTGAGCTGTTAGTTTACCTTTATTTATTTATTTATTTAAGGAATACTGCGGGCCCATAAACGGGCCCAGGCAGGGAGAAAATGTACAAAGAAATACAATTAGACAACGCGAACAAACATTTGGAAGTCTCGAGAATACATATTGAGCAAGAAATAGCTCTAATGAATATAAAACTTGATCATAAATAAAGGCGTGTTTATAAGTAAATTGCTAAAGTGTAAGCAAGACCTTTTAAATCTCTAGAATAAAAGATTGTGGCATTGTACACCAAGTCTAGTACCCGTAATTTTGCTTAGATCTTACTTCATCGCTTACTCGAGAGAGTTATGGTTACGCAAGGAAAAAGTATTGAAAATATGCGGGCTTCTTTAAACTGTACTCGTGCTACTGGTCATGTTGTGTTAAGGTTTGTGCATTTAGAGGTCCGGTTCAGTGAGAATCCGCTAGGGCATCATGTTTGCAAACATTGAACAGGTTCGGTTTAGCGTGGCTGCAACGACTTCTAAGAAGATACCTTTAACTTTTGTGTTACGGTCGATCCCAAGTAGAGAGGGATCAGCCATCAGTTGCTATCTCTAGTTATGCATAAACCTTACTCCGTCATCCGATGATCCTGCATACAGCTTCGAACACCGAGGCCAACATACACATATATACTAGAGCTATATCGCCTGCGCAGAAAAAGTCTCCTTCATCCCGCTAAAGGACTTACTGTCGTAGAAGAGTCTGGTGTTGGGCCTGTTGGTACATGCTTCAAGAAACCGAAAAAAATTCACAGCATATCCACTGAATGAATGATGATGAGTGTGCGAAGCTCCCGGGGTTCATCGTAGATCGTGCGGAGTTCCGGATTAATTTAGTTAACGCGCACGCTACGAATCCTCATGGTTCAACTACGCACAAGTGAAATCTCCCATCGGCACTTCATTGCAAGTCAATATCCAGTGCCTATATATATATATATATATATATATATATATATATATATATATATATATGTATATATGGGTGGCCGGTGAACGGTTCTCCAGCGCGAGCAGTCGGTATTTTTCCATCAAGAAACTCGCTAGAAGACGCTGCCTGCGTCAAGCTTGTCTCTCGCGGGTGAGGGCACGTTCTCCTTCTTTGCGAGCTGGTACAGCGTTCATCGAAGAAAAAGCGTTTCTATAGTCAACGCGCGCCTTTCGCTCTCTCTCGCTCTCTGTCACTCTCTCTCTCTCTCTCTCTCTCTCTCACAAGACAGCAGATGGAAGAGTGAGAGAGCTCGCGCGCCTCCCACGCGCGCCCTCCTAGTAGCGCGTTCCTAATAGGTAACCGCTACTACAACGGACGGACAAACCCAAACCTTAAGGAGCTTCGCCCCTAAAACCAACCTTAGAGGCGCATGCACGAGAAAGGAGTATAAGCAGACACATGCTAGGACTTAGAACAGTTTAATGAAAGATCGCACAAGATTCGATCGAAGGGATGCCAAAGAACACATGCGTAAAACCATCGTGTTGATATAAAACAAGGCTAAGTATGACTAGCTCTAGTTACTGAATTTCTCGTGGTAGGCCTTTTCCTTTCCTGAATTGATCATTGACCGTGTCCAGAAACTCGGACCCGATCAATGTATTAGTGCACCGTGGACTTCACGATGAGGAAAAGAAATGGCCTACCTCGAGAGATGTAACTAGGACATGTACTTTGCCTAAATTTTGCTTCTATTGCGAAATGGACTTGCCCATTTCGCAATAACCTTCTTCTCGCCTACTTCTCGCAAGAGTGCTTTTTTTGTAGCGTGGAAAGCTAATCCACTGATGTGAAAAATCAGTTTTTCATACTTGGGCAAGTTGGTCGATATGCATTTTCCAGGAATAACAGCGGAACAAGACAGGACAGAGAAATAACGCGCCACGGCCGCTGACTGTAAAAGAAATGGAATGTACTACAATATATACTTGGGCAAGTTGGTCGATATGCATTTTCCAGGAATAACAGCGGAACAAGACAGGACAGAGAAATAACACGCCACTGCCGCTGACTGTACAAGAAATGGAATGTACTAGAATATATACTTGGGCAAGTTGGTCGATATGCATTTTCCAGGAATAATTGCGGAACAAGAGAGAAAGAGAACATGACCTGGCCGCTGACTGTACAAAAAATGAAATGTACTAGAATAGATACCTGGGCAAGTTGGTCGATATGCATTTTCCAGGAATAACAGCGGAACAAGACAGGACAGAGAAAGAACACGACATGGCCGCTGACTGTACAAGAAATGAAATGTACAAAAATTATTCCTGGATAATGCATATCGACCAACTTGCCCAAGTATCTATTCTAGTACATTTCAGATATTGTTTTTCACTTTAGAGCTACATTAAACACTTGCGCTGACTTACAAGATGAGTACCCTGAAAAGCCGAACCACGGTGTTAAGGTTTTAATGAGTTTATTTACGGACAAAATGCTCTTCTCTGTTGCTTCTTATTAGAGAAAATGTGCTTGGTTTTGCCGAACCTCATTCGAAACATACGGCGACTTGGCGATGTCGGGACCAGGATGATGTCCGTAAGTTCCAGCTCTCTGTCAATAAATTGATGTGCAATAAAGCTTGCCTAGTTATATATTAACGTGATTGTTTTAGGCATGAGTTCGTTGGTATCCGTTCGATCGAATCTTGTGTGATCCTTCATTAAACTATGGTAAGCCCCGGCGTGTGTTTGTCTATACTCTTTTCTTGCGCAAGTGTCTCTAAGGCTGGGTTTTTAGGTTTCTTCAAGACTTACTAAAGCAAACAGACTCCTTCGCGTAGGCTGAAAACTATGTCTTCTGCGAATAAAGCGCGGCCACCCTACCGAAAACTGGAAGTGTTGGAAGTCTGCATTAGTCCCTGCCAAGTGGACTAGCATTTAGTTCTTCACAGCCTGTGTCTAATCGGACGAGCAGTCAGTGCACTCAGATGCTGGATGAGCACAATTTGCTCTCACAGCAGCATCTTGCTTCCGGCTTCAAGTGTGCTCTACTATTGCTTTGCAGCAGCAGTGTCCGATCAGCGCCTCCTCTATTTAAAAAAAAATAGAGGAGGCGCTGGTCCGATGTTTCCCGAATTCCGGCGTCTTTTCAAGAGGAGAAGCAGTCCCTCTTGGCGGGCCATGACATCTGCTTCGCGGCAAGTCACTGACGCGAAGACTGACGTGGAGACGATACATACACCCCAAATGAGCTGTAACCTTCAAGGAGTGTTCTTGCCCTTCAAGAATAAGCGTCTTCCGGTTGGAAGGCGCGTCCTTTCTTGGAAACCCCGCGCATTCTTTAAGCGTGTCGTAGCAGCGTTTCACGGACACTATGTATATAAAGCCCCTATACCTATGTCTAGAGTTACTGTGTATGCTTTCCTTACACTACCTAAAGGAAGCATCTACAGTAACTCCAACTATGTCACGATTGCAGCGCCGTTCGCAGAAGGCCAGCAACACGCAGATTGACGTGAGTGGAGACGATATATAACCCGTGAACGAGTTGTGCCCTTTGGAGAGTCTTTTTATCCTTCAACAGTAGGCGTTATCCGGCTTGAATCCTGTCTGAAACTCGCCGCGTACTTTCAGCGTGACGTGCAGCCTTTCGAGCATACTATTTCACGCTTGCAGCGCACGCGCTGTTCCTGGCCCGAATGTAGCAGATTCCACCGCGCTTAATCAAAGGGAGGAACGGCACGCGAGATACACGACGATCGCGTGATGACAGGTGCTTTGTTGGGTGCAGCTGTTTTCAAACCGTACTGTAGGATATTCAGAACCAGCGTGCGAATGCCGTGCTGTTGCCCCATTCATAGTATTGTTAACTCTAATTGGGCCACAGGGAACCCGTGATTTTCTCACTCTGGCTCAACCAACCACGGGCGAAAACTAGTGAATATGACTTGGCGAATCTCAACTTACATCCGCGGCAGTAGTGTTGAAGAATTTGGAAGTGCTGTTGGCGAGCGGCACGTTTGTTGGGTGGACGTGCATTAGTTGCAATAGGGATTCCATGATAAAATCTAGGCGATTTCGCTACTTCAGCCTCTCGCTTATTGAAAGGGACTGTGTACCGTCATTCATCGACATCTTGCTTTTTATCACGATGCAAATCCTACGGTTCCAGGTGTACAAGTTTAGAGTGGTTTCGCTGGAAAGTCAGTAGAAATAAAGGGAGATAATTCGACCAGCAGTACTAATGTATTGCGGGTGGAAAAGGAAAGTCTAATTTTAAAGACCAAACTAACAGGTGGCGTAGGACTAAATATATAAAGGTAAAAGGTGGGCTGCTCTAATGGGTTTCGTGTTTTCGTAGAGGTATATTTCGACATCAAAGGAGATCTATAGTTGGTATCACTCTCTTTGCAAACGGTCAAGGTAACCAGCTGGTGGAGGATTTTGAAGAAAACACCACCATTAATCTTGGCGCGTTCCCTACTAAAAGTCCCTTCTTCTTGCCTGCCTCTAATACTTAGGTGTTGATGTTGCGCCTCAGGTATGCGTAATATTTGGTTTTTCATCGACAATATTCACAACTATGAACGAAACTACCAGTTCAAGATGGCTGGGCGTTAGGCAAGTGCTTAAGCTTTGGCCAGGTGGCTGAATCTTGTGACAGACAGACAAAAAGAAAGACCAAAGTTTCTGCGTTCAAGTATCCCAAGAAGGACTATCGTCTTTAATAAACTCTGTAGCAGTGCAGAAGCCCCTGAAGTCTTAGGTCACGCAATTGCATGTTTTGCTGCTGCGTACGTGTCCTCCATTTGGATGGCTGGTGGCATGCTGGAAGTTCTCTGGAGTAATCATATTTCCCAGTGCATGAGAGTTTTAGTGAGCTCTTCGTTTGTAAACCATGGATCGATTGCGACGCAACGGGCCCATTCGGCAGATCCCAAGGCAATTTAATAAAATCAATACACTCATGAAAATAATTGAACAGGGTGTGTAAATGAAGCCAGGTTTCAAAAGAGAACTTTATGTCTCTGTCAGTGCAGTAACTGCCTACCTTAGCAGCGTTTGTATATGGTACTTCCTCGTTCTTTCCTAAAATATCATACAGCTGTCATAAGTATCCAATAAAGATATGCAATGGTACATGCAGGGGGAGAGCAACTGATCATTTGAATCGGAACACATTAAATTTAAATGCTCGAAGTTTGCCGCCTGACATCCTGGGCATACCGAAAAGCCTTAGGTAAAGAGAGCTGTATTTTTCAGCAGCGGTCTTCGTGGACTCTGGCCCGGTGTTGTGTTTGTGTCTGCTGTTCGGTGTCACGTTGGTAAAGTAGGCCGATACCGAAGGCAGCGCCATACCGTGGAAGGTGCAGAGAACTTGAGGCCCTGTGCTCTTAGAGAGCACCCACGTGCATGTTTAGCTCTGGTCCCCACAGCGTCGTTATTTTGCATTGCCGGTAATGCGAAGAAGGTAATGAAGACGGCCGGTTCGCCAACAGAGTCTCGGTGTAACTAATCAGCACAGCTTCGCTTTTCGACAAAACGAAACTGGGGCTGTCTGGCGACGACTACGAGGTCTCAGTAAGATCAGGAAATCTACACACGTGAACCAGACAGCGGCGGTGTAACAGTGAAACGAATAAATTCTGAAATGCAGCTTGCGGTATTCCTCAAAACTCATGTTGTTTTGTGTTGTTTTGTGGGGTTTAACGTCCCAAAACCAGTTCCGATTATGAGAGACGCCGTAGTGGAGGGCTCCGGAAATTTCGACCACCTGGGGTTCTTTAACGTGCACTGACATCGCACAGCACACGGGCCTCAACATTTCGCCTCCATCGAAATGCAGCCGCCGTGGCCGGGATTCGATCCCGCGTCCCTCGGATCAGCAGCCGAGTACCTTAGCCACTAGACCACCGTGGCGGGGCTCAAAACTCATGTGTCTAATAGAGATATCTTTGCGGGTATAGTATTGCTAGCGTCCAAATATGATACTTCTGAATATAATTATTGCATTACGTAGACGATGAACGAAATGAAGAAAACGGGCAGGTTACTAGATCAAGTTTTAATACAAAAATTATTCACGAGCTCAGGATTTGGATCGGCAGGCTGCAGGACAGGGTTGGATGCAGAACGTCTTGCAGTTTTCATGAACTCGTACGCGGCATAAGCACTCTGCTCAAACTAGCTAAGTGCTTCAACCATATTTATGCTTAATGTTCAGTCAGTGAGGAAAGTGCTTGTAAAGACTAATATGATAATATAAAGTGGAAAAGACGAGAATATCCGAAGAAAATGAGCCTCTCCGCTGCATGACGATGCAAAGTGTAAGCCCCTTAGGCCAACCCTTATTCCGCGCTTGGCTGGGATTCCAAAGCGCATTCGACTTTACTCGTGTTTCAATTTCGCGGTTCTTTTTAAATCGGCTCTCTGCAAAATGCAGCTCTAGCCAGACATATGCTAGGCCCCTGCATATTTAAGAAGCTTATACACACCAGCCCGAAGGTATTTTTGGAAAAAAGAAACAACTTACGTTGAAAAAAAAAGAGATGAAATGCATTTCGAATTCTTGCCTCTGTCCAACCGTGATATGCGGTTTGGCGGACTTACAGGATGCATAAGTTATTTTCGAAACGCGAAGCCGTGGCTTTGATGAACGAAAGAAAAACAAAACGAAAGGAATTAAGAAAAGCCCCACCGTCATCCGGTAGCTCCTGCGAAATGTATTATTGTTGATTACGCGGAATACGTAGGCGTGGTGTCGAACAGTTGTTGTTTCAGGCGTCTCTGAGTAACAAAAAATAAAAAATTACAGCATATCCACGGAGTGAATGATGATGAGTGGGCGAAGCTCGGGAGGTGCATCGTAGATCGTGCCGAGTTCCGGATTAATTTAGTTAACGCGCACGCTATGAATCCTCATGGCTCAACTATGCACAAGTGAAATCTCCCACCGGCACTTCATTGCAAGTCAAGATACAGTGCATATATATATATATATATATATATATATATATATATATATATATATATATGGGTTGCCAGTGAACGCTTCTCCAACGCGAGCAGTCGGTATTTCTCAATCAAGAAACTCGCTTGGAGACGCTGCCTGCGCCAACGTTGCCTCTCGCGGGTGAGGGCGCGTTCTCCTTTGCGACTTGGGAGAGCGTTCCTCTAAGAAAGAGCGTTTCCATAGCCAACGCGCGCATTTCGCTCTCTCACTCTCTCTCACAAGACAGCAGAGGCACGCGCCGGGAGAGAGAGAGGCACGCGCCGGGAGGCACGCGCAGAGGGCGAGCCCCGAGGGCGAGCGCATGCCTCCCGGCACGCGGGTTACGCCTGACGACTGACGCCTGACGACTGACGCCTGACGCGTGACAAGGTTACACTAAGAGGAGCTTCGCCCCTAAAAAAAGACAGAAAGAGAGAATAAAGAAAAGAGTTCAGTAATACTTTCGTGTCTAAATTAAACTGCTGAGACAGCAGTTTGGCCGTGCCAGTAAATCAACCCTCTTTAATTTGGAGTGTTTGATAGCTTCTTTCTGTAAAGTAAGGAAAAGAAAGAACATCAGTGACTCAGTTCCTGGCTCGCGTGGGGGTTTGATCGCTGCTCAAGGTTTGTAGGAGGAGTGAGACGTCAGAGTTGCAAAAAGAAAGAAAGAAATGCAGTTCCGTACCTGTGAAATCTGAGTAAACAGTGGGACTGGGTCAAGGGTGTCGAGTTTGCTGTTATCACGTAGCACTGGGCTACGGGCAAGGGTTTGCGTAGTGGGTAATGGTTTCTTTCTTTCTTTCTTTATCGCTTTCCTGATTGTCCTTCACATAATCACTGGGATCTGGGATGTCGCTGACACACACACACACACACCACGTATATATATATATATATATATATATATATACGTGCGTGTGAAGCGATTTATTGACGTTTTCGGTCGGGGACCGACCTTCATCAGAATACCGAGCATGGTGTGGGTGCGGTTAACATACATGCGCTTATCACTAAGCTGTAGGCAAAAAACAAGAACTGAGCACGTCATGCGATATGCAAGTCACTAAATATAGGGAAAAGGGGACACGTGTATGTACAGAAAGAGTACATATACACTGAAAGCACCTAAAGGAATTAAAAAATAACGTAGCACTCGAAGAGACGTAACACACGACCGGCATGCGCACTATTAAAATATTTGTAATAGTATATACTATTAAAATATTCGTAATTGGATATTAGAAACAGGAAAGGTGTTTACTAAAGTGAGCAGTCTTATCAATGTGCAATGGTCGTGTGACTTGGGCTAGCTCATTCTCTGCAATCAGAGGTACAAGTGAACGGACATATTCATTGTGCGACTTTCAGCATCTGTTTTGTACCTCACAGGTAAAATGCATAACTATTGTCCTCGTGACGTTATTGACAGGTGTTTAAAGGTGTGTATCAGTCCCATTCTGTGTTGACGCTTCGATACAGGCAGAGCTTAGTTGCCGACCTCACTAAGAGATAGCCCTGCCACGGTGGTCTAGTGGCTATGGTACTCGGCTGCAGATCCGAGGGTCGCGGGATCGAATCCCGGCTGCGGCGGCTGCATTTCGATGGAGGCGAAATGTTGAGGCCCGTGTGCTGTGCGATGTCAGTGCACGTTAAAGAACCCCAGGCGGCCGAAATTTCCGGAGCCCTCCACTACGGCGCCTCTCATAATCAGAGCTGGTTTTGGGACGTTAAACCCCACATAACGACAATAACAACTAAGAGATAGGTCTACATATTGAACTTCGCGGAACGCTAGCATATTCCAGGTGTTTCTGGAAATGGGTCCAGAAATCTTGTAGAAATAGGAAAGCAGATATCTGCACAGTTTTTGCGGAATGTCGTTGCTCACGGCGGCAACCACTGCAAAATGGGCAGGAGTGATATTTTTCAAGGGCAAAAAACAAAATTAAGCTAATTAACTTTTAAACCGGAACAGCTCCACATTGAAACCTAATTGAAGAACAGACGTTGTTCATATGGCGGGGATCTATATCCGTTGCAATATTCGGAAAAAGCGCGGCCCTGCTAACTTCTGCAGATCGATGAAACACAGCTAGTTTCACCCAGGAAACCGAAACTGAGCGGTCAAAAAGCACAGTTGCTAATCGCTTTCGGCGGTGGCCTGTACGAGTTGTTCCACTCGCAACGCCCAGCGGTGCCGAGCAAGCGTTGTTACCAAGCAGCGATTTTTATTGTTTCATTGTTGCGCCTGATGGCGCTTGCCGGAATAGACATTCGGCAGAGACGCAAAATTGTTCTTCCCTAATTGCGGCGTGGCCAAAAGGCAATTAGGGAGGAAGAACATTCTACCACCGGGCGGGGACCACGGTGGTAGAATGCGGCGACTGTGCTCTTTGGGCACTCAGTTTTGGTTTAATGGGTGCAGTTGGCTGAGTTTCGTCGACCTGTAGAAATTCGCAGGGTCGCCCTTTTGCAAGCGTTACAACAGATCTGGATTTTTCAAACAGGGTTAAGCGTCTAGCTGCTCTGGCTTAGAAGTTAATTAAAATATTTTTGGTTCATTATTGTTCAAATTTCCGCTCCTACACATTTTGCAGTGCGCATTATGATGAACAAAACACCCCTACAAGAAGTGCGCAAATATCGACTTTTTTATGTTTAGAAGATTTTTGGGTAGGTACATTTTCTGAAACACCGTGCATATTTTGGATCGCATACAATGTGGGAACTGAACGACTCAGAAAGGCAAATATAGCGTAAGGTATCACGTTTTCAAGATGGTGTTAACTTTGGAACACTCCTGATATGCTGAGGAACGGTGTGTTTACTCAAAGTCAAACCGAAGGAAACTCATCCCATCGCTATAGCCACTAAACTACTCATGCGGATCTGAAACTTGGTGCCTAAGTATTTAAAGAACGGTACGCGCAAATGCACAGAAAAAGGTGTTGCGTTTTCAAAAATGTACAAAGCAATTTTCATTCGTGCGTCGGTGGTGTTCAGCGATGAATAAGCTGACTGAATGCTCGCGGTGCTACCAGTGAAAAACACAATCATGTGTTACTTCCACAAGAACCATGTCGAGTGAAGGCTTTCGATGCAAACCTACAGGGCAGCAAAGCCAAGGGATCTGAATGCACCGACAATATCTACGTGGGAGCAAGAGCACCCAGCGGTACAAAAAGTTGAGAACGTAATATATTTCTTTGGCTTCGAGAGGCAATTCATCGTCTTATTCAGTTGGGCCTAGGCTGTATTCATTAGCCTGCTGTCTGTGCAAAAATGGAGAAGCGCACAGCAGCAATTTATATTTGCCTTCGAGGCCTATTGCAAACCTTTGATGCAAAAAATCCTAATACAGAGTGCCGTGGTAGCATAGTGGTTATATCCAAGGGAACATTATAGAGTCGTTATGGATCTCCTCGGAGCTTTGTGCTGCAGACGGGTGGACGCCAATTTTCCCTTTAATAAATGTTACTCCACACTGCGGGTTTTCGCAGAACTAATTTGCATTTCATGAGTTTCTGCTTCGATTTACCGATTGATTCGCCTTCGCGCTGTCAATCGCTACACCATAGCTCAACTGGCAGAGCGAGCGCCCCTGACAGGCGTTGGCCCGGGTTCAAACCCCGGATCAGGACGAATTTTTGGGCAACTAATGAGCTTTGTCTTCTGAAGAATCCGCATGGATTTCCTTGTAGCCTTGTGCTACAAACAGGTCGACGCTAATTTTACATTTTCGTAAACGTTGCTCTACCTTGCGGGTTTCCAGTAGAACTCATCTGCCATGTATTGGTTACAGTGCTTGGACGCTGACTGGAAAGACGCGGATTCGATCCCGGCCATGATTGTGGAGGCGAACATACTAGAGGCTCGTGTACTACGCGTGTTCGGTGCACGGTAATGAGCCCCAGGTGGCCAAGATTTCCAGAGCCTTCCATTGCGGCCTGCGTCACAACGATATTGTAGTTTTGGCCCTTAAAACCCGCGAAATCATTATCTTTACGTAGAAATCTGGCAACGTATGATCCGAGCTATGTTGAGGAGTGTGCTACACAGGCGCACGCCTGTAAGCAGCTACACACGTGTTCACAGGCACGGTAACATGAGACCGAAATAACTTTAATCTTGGTCACGTCTTTGTCTCTTTACACTCAGCCTACCGAATCCAATGAACATTTGACTGCACGAGTCCCGATTCCCATATGTATGGCTTTTACAGCGAGTAGTCTGACACGTGTTGTGAATTTATCTAATCTTGCGGATTTCTGCGAGCTCCGCGAGGTGGCTTTGACAACAGAGGGGCGAGAAGAAAGGGAAGCGAAGAGGGACATTTTAGATTGAATTGGATTTAAGTTTAACGGTGGCATGAAACAATCGAAGGGAGTGCCAAATGCTTCTCGAACACTTATCGAACTTTGAACAGTCGTTGTGGCCATTACTCTGAATTGCTGTTCATGACCTTATAGTCATAAGTTTAGCTAGAAAATGTCTCCCGATAGACTGCAGCAGAACAGAAAAAACAAACAAACAAACAAACAAACTACCTGGCCAACTTGGAAAGGCAGAAGAGCGCTCTCGCAGAGCACAGCAAGGTGCATGAGAACCGCTTCTCATTCAGACCCCAGGATCTTTTTTATTAGAGTCTAATCAACGTAAGTGGCTCCTTGTGCAGTCTTATCACATACAGGCGACACCTGAGACATCGATCGGCCTGCAGGTGCGCTACGGAGAGCCCACATCAACGGACCTCGGGACGTGTCGGAATGCAGGAGCCGTATCCTTCGCTGTCCAAACAAAGGAGTGCGCTTATATAAATTGTTCTGCCCGTTTCCCCTTCCCATGTCTGTAGTAACCGTCGCCGGTTCGAGAGGAGCCCGCTAGAGGCGCTGCAGTGCACAGATGCGCGAGAGCGAATGGCGCGCGTTGACTATGGAAGCGCTCTTTCTGCGATGAACGCTTTACCAGCTCGCAAGGAACGAGAACGCGCCCTCGCCCGCGAGAGACAACGCTGACGCAGGCAGCGTCTGCTAACGAGTTTCTTGATTGAAAAAATTGGCCGCGTATCTCCGTGCTTCGCTGCAAATGCCGTCGAAAGACGATGGCCTTCTACCGGCCGTACTACATGAGTCCCGTTTCGCGTGTTTCTGTTCCCCCCGAGGAGTTGCGCAAGCGAGAGGGAAAACGAAGAGACGCGAGGAGAGAAAGGGACCGGCCGGAGTGGCGGGCGGCCGTTCCCTGTCTTCCGTTCGGCACGAGCGCGAGATAAGGGCGCCATCTGGCCATGGTTACGGGAAACGCAAGAAGCTTGCCTAGTACAGGAAACGTCCGCTTTTGCGCATCCTAACAAGCACTAGGGTCTTTAGAATTACGCATCTATGTATTTTCTACTAAAGGAACACACCGTCCAATACATACGTATTGATGTTGCGCCTCAGATATGCGTAATATTTGCTTTTTGGCCGACTGTGTTCAGAAGTATGAAGGTAGCCACCAGTTCAAGCTGGGTGGTCGTTGAGGAAGGGGTTCACCTTTCGTAGCAGGACAGACACACAAACCCACACACACACACACACAGACCAAAATTTCTGCGTTGAAGTATCCCAAGAAAGACTATCGTCTTTAAAAACCGACTGCTCGCGCGGCACAACCGTTCACTGCTGCACAACCATTCTTCGCCGCACAACCGTTCAGCGGCCACCCCGTATATATATATATGAACTGGATCTTGACCTGCAATGTAGTGCCGGTGGGAGATTTCTCTTGTGCGTAGTTGGACCATAAGGACTCGCAGCGTGCGCATTAGCTAAGAGTTATCCGGAACTCGGCACGATCTATGACGGGGGAGCGCAGAAACCTCATAAAGACCAGGAGCATAAATGACAACGCGGGTGTAAATATACACACGCGTTGTCACTCATTTACGTGCATGAGTGGGTAATGCCACGGGTGATTTACGGTAACACCGAACGATCCCCAGTGCTTCGCCCAGTCGTCATGGTTCACTTTGTGGAGATGCGTGAATTTTTTTTTACGTTTAGAGGAGTACTAACACGCACTTCCGGCACTTTAATATTATTGCTCTTACTGAGAACACTGACGCCGAGAGCCCTAAAAAGGGTTTAGTGGCGCCTCGGGTCACAATGTGTTTTAGTACGGCTGCCTCAAAAACTCATCTTGGGTTTCGATTTCGAAGGGGCGGTGCCATAGCGACGTGGCAACACAGCCGCACGTCGGTCTAGGTCACGTGGGTACAGCATATCGTGACCGAGTCTCAGAAACTCTGACAGCTGCTGTCAGTTGCACGGTGTGTGTGCGCGCACACACACACGCACACGCACGCACGCACTCCTGGCAGACTTCCTCAACGAAAGTCGAACAGAAGAGAGATGCGAGTGCAGTGTCATGAGATGTCATGAGATGCATTGCTCCGTTGCGTCGTGTAGGTTGATTTAGAGTGACAAAAAACGCGGTTTCGGTTTCACTGTGCGCGTTCCCCTGAACTCGGCAGTTGATGTCATGTTAGTCGCCACCAGGCCTCCGAGACTGCCGCGCTCTCGGAGGCCACGTGAAAACAAACCATGCTGCAGCCTTGCTTCAGAATGGCGGCACCACACAGTTTCCAAGTAGCTGCTTTCTTTCAGGCTTTCAAGTAAATCGAATCTTTTAGAGCGAACGCGAGTTCACTATACGTTTACACTTAAAAATATCTTACTGAAACGTCACCGAATAGTAGCATGCCGGCCCGTAGTATCGCATAGTCGTTCCGGGAGCGCTAGAACGCTGGGGTTTCAAGCGGGCGTTATTAAATGTGCACTGAATATTTCGCCGAAATATTTCGGAATCGGCTTGGCGAATGCATATTGAAACATGGAAAATTACAACCGGGCATCTGCATATTCTTTTCACGACCCTTTTTAAAATAGGCGGGCGATGATTATTAAATACGAGACTATTTGAGCTGACTTCGAAATGAGTTCGATGCCATAAAACATTCATTCAAATTCAATAAGGATTGGAGCGGAGCTAACGAAAAAAAAAGAAGAGAGGACGACCTACAGAGCCAGGATTGCGAACGGACGTGGCATGCATGCAGTATACCATGAAAAATATACTGCATGCCACGCACACGCGGTATGCACCGACGTGAACGAGATATATGCACCAGTTTTCATATAAAGGTCTGGCGTAGCCATACTTGCAACTGGGTTCGATGGTGCATGTTCTGCATGTTCACAAAGGATGGGAGTGTGAGCGGAAAGGCATTCCAAGAAGAACAGAAACATAAGAGGGAGGAAAGGAAGAAATGACGCGACTATTACGCGTAATGCAGCGAGCAGTGACGAATACATATGATCAACAACCAAGCGTCATACCAGTAGCTCGTTAACAAACAACAAATGTCCAGAAGAATGACGCAATAAAACTCACGTCTCGTCAGTATATGCACATAATGCATTCGTCTTTTGTGTAACGGATACCTGTCGCACGTAAAAGCGCGCATACGTGATGTTATGAAACGCTTCGATCATGATTCTTCGAATACCCCCGATATTTCACGAAATGCGTGTGACAGAGCATTTCCATAACTGCATTCGCAACAAGGTCCACGACGTAAAAGCATCCCAATTGCGTAATAGAACCCTATCGCGCTTACGCCAACGCATCTAGATGCGCATTCTTGCCGTAGGCGGTAGAAACGTGGAACGCAGCGTCAAGAGCCCATTGTTGCCCTAAAAGATTTTACCGAAATTGAAAAATGCACCGGAACCATATTTACGAAGTTTTAAAGTTAATTTTGAAGTGCCGAGTTGTTTGTGCGACTGGAGGTTTACTTTTTGAAAATGTTAGTAACTTTCGTGATGGCTGAACAATACCTTAAGTGAATATCTTATTTCGCTGTAGAGGGCCGAGTGTTAAGCAACATAAAGTTTATTGTGCTCATACGGATGTATAATTGTATACTGTCCTGTTCTGTGCGACCCACTCTGACGACTGACAGTTGCCGTGAAAAAATAAATAAATGAATATGCAGGGCGTAGCTCGCTACGCCTCTCTCTGCGGCGGGATGTTGTTGTAGGCAGTTTCGCGTTGTTTTCCCAGGGGTCTGCATTAAGAGTAATTAAAGCTTCATCTGATGTGTCCCTCGTGTTTCGTTGTTCACCCATTCGTGTACGTTCTATCGTACATTATCGAACCATCATTCACTGTCGTTTTTGCCTGTGATGAACCGACTTGCTCGAGATGTTTTTATTCAGTGTCGCTTTCGACTGGTTTGAACTAGTTCAAGCCTTCGCTGCAGAACATGGGATTGGTTGGCCGGTCCAACATGAAGCAGGTCCATTGGATGTAACATCATTGTTTTACAGCGTAGGTACAAGTATCGTATGGGCCAAAGATAGGTAGGTATTACAGAGAAGGTATGGTGAGGCTGCAAGCATCATTCAGGCTTGGCACGAGAGACCTATCAGAAACATGACTCGGTTGATGACGAAAAGCCTTCGAGTTTTGGGCTCATCAAATGCAGAAGAGCTTCTGATTTCATTCGCCACTTAAATCTGCGGTTATACTTTTGGAAAGTGGGCATTTTCGAACAGCTTTTAATCACTCTAATGAGCCTGTTGGCTAGATGGAGCACGGTTCTGAATAATTGGTACTGCATGCTGGTGCAACGTTGGCGAAGCAGCCAGGTAGGAATGTTTTCATTCACGGGACTTATTCAGAATACGTATTCAAATATTGCAACCTACAATAGAGTAAAGAGAAGGACAAAGAAGGCCTCGTATATTTATTTCACCTGGAAAGATGAAATCAAGAGAGTCACTTCATTTTTTCGTTTCCGACAAATCCATACGGGCTTCCTTGTAGCATTTTGCTACGACCAGGTGGTTACCAATTTTCACTTTCGTACTCCTCACTGGTCCTTACAAGATTCCGTAGAACTTACTTGCCTTTTCTCTTTTCCTTCCTTCCTATATGCCTTATACATCTTCAATAAAAATTGCTCAGTACTGGGACTCACTAAATAGAAGTGCTCACGACCTTGGAAATGACCTTGCAAGAGTGTGTAAGGGCTTTGCGTGCAAAGTGCACGCAAAGCCCTTACTTACTCCTGACTTTGGCACACTGCCAAAGTCAGGATAAAGTAAGGGCTTAGGAAAGGTAAAGCTGTTGCAATAGCATTGCGTGTGAACGTAATCCGTCACAAGAGCTAAGTGGCCCTTGCCAGTGTTGTAATACGTGAACGTAGCGCCATTCCCCGCGCTAAGGCTGCATGTCTGTCTTGTTGTCCTTGTCCTGCAGTCTCAAGCTATGTGGCCCGAGACGAGATGCATATATGCGACGACAACGAAACTCACTTTAAGCGCTGCGTATTGGCCACGCGCCTACAAGATGCGAGTTCCTGCTTGGGAAAAAGCGCAACGTTGATCATGCTTAGAAAGCTCCCCAGCGTGAGCTTTTTTTTTTTCTGTTACACTAGTTCCGTGCAGTAGAGCGAAGGCTACGAGACCACCGAGCGCAGATTAAGGCGAAGCGAGACGTAGTGCCAGTGTCATGAGACGATCCTGCCGCCGCCACCGCAGCGGTCGCCGCTAGCGGAGTACAGAGCGCGGAAGGACACACTTACCTGTTCCCCGGTGCACAGTTACAAACTGAATATTATCTTCCATACTCCTTCGTATTATCTTCCACGAACTCGTAAAAACTAGCCCAAATTTTAGGCTCTTCTAAGCTCATTATCTACCACTTTATCTCTTCACCTTCAGCGCAATCTTTACCTATACGTCTCTTTTCCCCCTGTCCCTAGCTGTGTCTGTATCTGTGTTGGGAATCGTTGCGCATTAATCGGACGAACACAGGAAGGGATACGGAGTAAACGGATATTGCGCTCTATCCGTTTACTCTATTTTCCTTCCTGTGTTCGTCCGATTGTATGCGCAACGATTCCCACCACAGACATGCACCAATTCGCCCAGCGAGAAGTTCTTCTGAAATACTCTGTATCTGTTTCATTCTTCTTCATCTATATTTCCTCATTGTATCAGTCTTGATCTTGTCTTCCCAAGCTTTCTTTTTTTTTTTTTGTTATCAAATCCTGAAGAATGCATTGACACTACTGTGGTTTCGACACATGCACACCCTATCTTTTTATGGTCCTTGTCTGTATACTGACTCGCTTTTATACTGCTAAACTTGCGACTGAAGTGGCCCGCATGTTTCCACATTTAGCGGTGTATCCGTTTGATATCTCGGTGGCTTTATGACACTTGCTACAGGTCTCCCACAAACTTGGGGAAAAATAATATTGTTCCGGTTTACATGGCCCCTGCGTTGTTGCGAGGTCATTGTCATCAACTTATTCTATGGGAAAAGTTAGCTGCAATAATGAAAATCCCGCGTCAGGGGAAGCTAGCGAACCATGACCATCCGACAGTTACACGATAACAAAGAAGCATAGTTTTTACGGTTTTAACGCATTTTACACCATCCCTACAGCACCGGAGCAAGAATTTGTCGACTGGACACACAAACCTGTCTTTCTTCGTGATCGCTGGCTTTACTGTCGCTTGCGGGCTTCCGCTTTTACGACTGGGCGTGACTATACTTTTTACGAAGTCCCCCCGAGAGAGGAACAACGCTGCGATTGTGTTCTATCGTGGCGGTTAGAAGTTGAGATTAAAGTATAAAACAGTTTCATAGTCCCCTGTCTTCAATTCGTTTTTTTCCTTTTTTAGAGCGTACGGTGTTACGAAGTCTTCATGGTGACCGAAATTGAGGGCGGTGGGTGTCCGCCGCCGCCGCAGCTGCCCTCCGTAATTGAAAACCGCTATCTGCTTCAATGTGAAAAAAAAAAAAAACCTCCATGCGATTGCGGGTTTGAGCCTAGCTCAATAGAAGTGGTGCCGCTACAAAGTTGCTGTCTCTCACTACTTGTTTGGGCATCCTGCATTGTCTTCCACGGCTCTGGTATGGTAGGAGAGGTATCTGAAACCACCGCCTCGTAACACGGCTGAGAACTTTGTGTTTTTCAGCTACACTGATTTGTAAGAGCAGTCTCTCAGGCAATTATGTATGTTGCCAGCCTCCGGCTGTGGTTTGGTTGTCGACGACGAGAAGAAAAACTACGATGAAGAGTTTTTCCTCCCCCCCCCCCATATTACATCAATACCACTTCGCCATTTCTCTGTGTAGATTACTCCATTCCTAAATATAAAATTTTTTAGCACCCAATTCTTGGCCAATCCCCCACAGTGGGCGTGAGCCATCTATTGTCAGGTGAACAACAACAACAACACTGCGGTTATGAATGCTCTTATGCACAGTGAGGTCGTATCCCGTGTTCAGCGCGCTTTATGTGCGCCATGGACGCAGGAACTACCGCCATGCGCACACAGATAGCGGCACTTGTAGGCTTTCTTTCAGCGGCGCCGACAAAGCGTGGAGCCCGGCGCGGGGGCAGCGCCACTGGTACACAAATCGGTGGCGGTTCCGCGTAATAACGTCCAGTTTTAAAGCTGAACATATATCCTGGTAGCGTCGGAGAAGCTTGCGTCCCGGAGATAGGCGTTGCCGTGCCTGACACGTGACATGACAACGCCTTAATTGAAATTCTCGCCGACACCAAGGAGCGCATTCGCGCGTTAAACTATGCGGCTGCTGTTGTTGACACGAGAAAATCGATATTGACACGGCAATCGCTCGGGCGCCCGAAGAGAAACGGGCTTCTTCGCTTGCGCAGGGAATGCTGGTGCGAAGCGATATGGCGATTTCTATTCTTTGCACGCAGAACGAGAACGAAAGAACAAACACAGCTAGCGGTACGGAGGGATATGTGCATGACAAAGCGTCCTTTTGTCTACCTGTTGCTCATGACAACAAGACACGTTCATAATGAAATACCAACATGGTCAGGTGGAAACCCAACTGGTACGATGGCGGGCGTCGGGACATTCAATTACCGGAAACAAGCACTGAATGCATCTTTTCTGTGTTTTCACTGCTTCTGTGCGATTTCTCGTCATGCTGCGCATACATTCGGGCGAAGGACAACAGGAACCACGCGCACGCATGTCGGAACCGCTGTCTGCGCCCTCTTGTGGCGAGCCGTCGGCCATCGAGAGAATTGCATTGGCGCAGAGCGATGCGCTGAAGGAATCTCTAGACTGCAGATTGCTCACCGCTAGACGTCGCAGACGACAGACTGGGCACGGGCTAGCGTGCGGTCCTTGTTGGTTTGCTGCCGGCCGAATACAACCGCGCTCCAGCGCATCTACTCTTTAAAGGACGAGAAAAAGCCAACCACCACAGGGAGGTCTGTGGTGGTGAATGTCACATACATAGTCAGCGGAAGATAAGCCCCTCTGGAACATCGAATGCGGTGTCGTGCATCTTGGTTGACACGTGTAGAGTGTTGGCTCAGGGGAAGCTTCTTGTTTTTTTGGTGTTTAACGTCCCAAAATCAGCTCTGATTATGAGAGACGTCTTAGTGTAGACATGCGGAAATTTCGACCACCTGGGGTTCTTTAACGTGCACTGACATCGCGCAGCACACGGGCCTCAACATTTCGCCTCCATCGAAATGCAGGCGCCGCAGCCGGGATTCGATCCCGCGACCCTTGGATCAGCAGCCGAGTACCACAGCAACTAGGCCACCGTGGCGGGGCATCAGGGAAGCTAAGTGGACCGTGAAGATTAGATAGTGCAGATAACATCATAGTTATCGGACAAAGCCATGCGCAAGATAAGGCGACATGCTAAATATGCGCAAAATATGACAGGTCCTATGCAGTGTGGGAACGAATATCACGCGAAGCAGACGGCAAGTAAATTGGCTACGCCGAATCTTTCGGAATTCTGCCAAGTATTAGGAGCCGCATTGACGCCTCTGGGCAAATGCAGTAGACGTGTACGTAACATGGTCTTACCGGGCTCGTCGGCAGCGCTGTGGCGCACATGTGGCGCACTGCGGTGTCTGTGCACTTTACTTCACGGACGTCTGTTTCGTGAAAGCGAAATGCACACTTCGGTGCGCTGATATGCATAGCATAAGCGATGTTCATTAGAGTATTCCTACGGGCACTCGAGGAAGTCTGGACTGCAGACTGCTCGCCGCTAGACGACGCAGACGACCGACTGGGCAGTGTGGGGTAGAGCACTGCACGGGCCGACTTTTTCCGGCCCGGGCCCGGCCCGGCCCGAAAGTGCCATGCTTCGGCCCGCCCGAGCCCGGCCCGGGCCCGGAAGGCTTGGGCCCGGCCCGGCCCAATTCAACCAATTATTCCTTGACCATAAACGAGGCACTGTCCAAACTTCGCTTATAGTGAAGATATCAGCCGCACTCAGATAGTTTCTGGAGAGTGTTGTGAGAAATTATGACAGTGTCACGATTTGCACTGGTAATGTGTTTACCTTCGGTTAATTACGCCCGTAACACATTTGCGAAAGAATTGCAAGGGATATATCAGGAGGCATAGCTGGCTGTCTCATGCATGCAGTGCTAACCGTGTTCTGATTTAATTTCAAAGAACGACTACAGCATACAACGCCCACATAAAGTGGAAAAACGGCGGACATTTATAATGGAGTTTACATTAATTGCTGGGACTATTGAGTAAATAGCGCAGAACTTAGCCTGCAAACTTCGTTTCTTGCACAATGCAACGAGAGAGAGAAAAAAACTCGCTCTAACTACTCCTGGGAGGATTCGCCAGGCTGAGTAGCGTTATTAAACCTGTCGTTTCGACTCCTCGGTAGGCAACTGTCTCCAACGTACGCTACATTTTCGTGCTAAAAAGAAGGGAGTCCTCTCCCGCACCTTTGTTCGCCGAGTCACCGCCACCGCAGTGCCACAGATCTGTCAAAGCAAGCTACACACGTTAGCGAGCGAGATACCGTCCTCGCTGTTCGCTTTAGATGCCCATCTCGTCGCCTTTGTGTGACCGTCCTCGGTCTTTCAAAGTGTTGTACTTTAAATCAAGACCGGACTGAGGGCTTCCGAAATAACTGCTTATTAGAGCGCCGAAATGAACTAGCCGGTGGCTCCTTAAGCACTCCCCGTCGAACGCGGAGGGTCAGGTGTCCGGAGCGCGATCCCACGCAATGACTGGAATCGGGAGAGTGGATTGCCGCCGAGGGCCGGAGGCCTCAGTGCGAACAGGGGAGCGAAGTATGGCTATCTGTGGCTCGCAGTTTGTGGTTGCAGTCTTCCAGCTAGCGGCTGTGACGGTGGAGACGATGTGTGCCAGAAAGGAAAAAGCGGTGACTACGGTTCTACTCGTGCCGGGGGCAGGAAAAGGCGGAAGGTAGAGAAAAAGCAAACTTCTGAGAGGGGTAGCGCCCACGTAGAAGGACATTTCACACGGATCAAGCATACTCTATTGCTTCAGTATAGGCTTCATTTCAGATGGTGTCAACTGTTCAGTCAATAAATTAAGTTACGTGTTCCATCATATGAATGAACTTGGGCTCTTCTGATTTTGTTTCAACATAAAGGGTGTTAAGCATCTCAAGTGCGGCACAGAATACTCAGTCTATGCCTCTGTATATAGCTTCCGCAAAATCTGTATTACCCACTAGAATCATCTTATGTTAGCGCACGCACCGAGCTACGCGCGCCACGATTTTGGATCGTGGTACATTTAACACGCGACGGTGATACCGCAGCCGATAAAAGTCAGCAAGAAAGTAGCGCACATGTCGCACACCGACTTAACGAATCTGCCTTACGAATTCTACTCGTGCCGGGGAAACCTTACTTGCTTACCACAAACATTGACGTCATTGACGCTTTGGTCAACGGAGCAGTGGGAACTCTACGAATGGGAATCGCTGGGTGCCCGTGCTACGGACATCCTGAGGTTTCACAGCAGCGGAACTGCCATAGGTTTTTTTTCTTTTTTGACTAGGGGAGGGGCTCATGTCTCCCTTTTTGATGTGTGTTACATAACCGCTAAAACCTAAAAGCGGCAGAAGTTCGAAGAAAGATGGAAGCTTGAAGGGATGAAAAATTCGTCCACACGGGGTGTCTCTGGACCCCTTAGATATTTATGCGGTAAAGGGTGCCCATACACCCTCCTGTTACAAAGGGTACTGCAGTAAATCATCTTGGTTATCACCTTCTTAGGTGCTTGCTCACTTCTGTCTCGGGAGCGCCTCGACGTTTTTGAGCGCCAAGAGAACACTTGTGCTCCGACGAATTAGGAAACTTATGAATTAATGACGAAGTGTGACGAAGACTAAGGTGGCCGTGAGAATCAGCAAAAACATACTCGATATGATGAGCATCCGAGTTAAATGCTAGTTCTGATTCGCTAATTGCCAAATCATAAATATTTGCAACTGCCTTGCTAGCACAAAAATCAGCAACATCTGCGTGGATAGGCGAGCCTGTGACAAGAGTCACTTCGCTTCTTGCGCTTAAACTGCAGGAAAAGCAGCTCCTCAGGTATTAATGACTCACGCGTCGCGTTGACCAGTCTACAGAGTCACGAAGGCGGAAGCAGGCACGGCGGGCATGCGAGCGTAGCTGCATACTCGAAATGTTCCCATGATACCGACGAGTACATCTTATATATGCACTAGGGCAGTGTACCTTGCTTCGCACTTGCCGCAGTGCTGCCTGACTACCATTTCTTTTGATACACGGTATGCAATAACGTATTTCACTCTATATAATGGCGGGATCTTCTATGAGGCAGTTTCCCGTAATTACATGTAACATACTGGTGGAGGCAAAATGCTAGACTTCTTGTATCGTGAGATTTCAGTGCACGCTAATGCACTTCAGGTGGTCTAAATAACCCGGAGCCTTCCACTACGGCGTCTCACATAGCCTGACTAGGTTCGGGGCGTTAAATAACAAAAAACAATAAAACCAAAAAGCATACACGCGCCATTACCGACACGTATGACACCGGGGCCTGATTCTGGCCTCACTCAGGCCCGGGCCCGGCCCGGGCCCGAAGCTCGTGGGCCCGAGCCCGGCCCGGGCCCGATCCAACAATTACTTACCCGGCCCGACCCGGCCCGCGGGCCGGGCTTTCGGGCCGGCCCGGACCCGTGCAGTGCTCTAGTGTGGGGCACAATGGTGCACGGCGGTATCTGTGCACTTTACTTGACAGACGTCTCTTTCGTGAAAGCGAAATGCACACTTCGGTGAATTGGTAGTGACAGTACTGCTATGATTAGTGACAGTATTGGTATTGGTATGACAATTGGTAGTGACAGTGACATAATTCGGTAGTGACAGTAGTACATACGCATACCTATAGCATTGCTATGAGTGCAGTTAACACACACCGCTGGCAAGCACGCGCTCCGAGTGTGCTGTTTGAATCCGTTGAGTGTCGTACATATGTGCCCGGCACAAGGTCTCAATGCGAACAAAGCGCACCTGACAGTGAGCTTGTTCTCTCGTTCTCGTACTTGTGGAGCATGTGCATGTACACAACCTGCGCGTGTTTGTAGCTCAAGAGGATCGCAGTGAGTGCATTGTTGCAAACACGTCCTCAGCACAAGGACGGCCGTATCATTATTGTACATGGGCATCGTTCCCTTGCTTTTTTCTTTAAGTTGTTTGCTCGGAGCATCCGAGTTCAGCCCGGCTGGCATCTCGCGAGAAGAGGCCTTAGCAACAGCGAATCGCGAGCCATCTTTAATGAATGCTTCAGTTTCGGTGAGGAAATGCTAGAGAATCCGGCTAATTCAAATTTCCCAAAATGTGTCCTTTTTTTTTGCTTTCTTAACATAACACACAAGCTCAAGAAGTAGCACCTGAACAACAGAGCAGCGGGAAAATTTATTTGGTACTTTCTGATTTTCCGGTGAAGGCACACGGCGTATCAAAAGAAGCATACTCATCATTCCAGCTTCAAGCGCAGCCTGCCTTGACGTGCATGAAAGCAGATATCTTAAAGAAAAAGAAAAGCAATTCAAATAACGCGAACTTGCTATCTCAGTGTTGCGCAAGGCGTTCAAAAAGAGACGATTTTTCTTTCCTCCCTCAGGTAAGTACTCATATGTTTGAAAAAGAAAATGTTTCTTTTTATTTGATACTTCAAAGCCCACTGCGCCGTAAAACGGCGCTTTCGAGGCTGTACGACAAACCTTCAAACTGTTCCTCAAGTATTTTTGTTTCTTACATACCGTAAAATTCGGAGCACACGCCCCTCTTGGGCAAGGGATAACTGACACATTTACGGGGAGACGGGGGCTGCTCAGTCGCGATCAAAAATTAAAAATGGCGGCGGAACTGCCGGAGAGAAAAATGATTGCAGAGTGGTTCTTGTCATTGATATCTGTGGAATATGTGCATTACTATTTTTATATGATGTGATTTTTCTTGAAGGCGTTAAATGACTCCTCAGAATCGGACGCTTAAGTTGCGAGCGCAAGCAGCACCGAACATTGAATTCACGCGAGCAACTGATGAGGTGCACGTCCGTCTTTCCAATTAGAGTAACGTAGAACAATTATAGCTCACTCAAGTCCGATGGAGACGGCAACTCACAAAGCCTCTCGCCTCCCATAGCTGCAGGCTATAAAGATGGCAAGTGCGCGGCTGTATTGCAGCCATTATCAGGTCTCGGCAAAAGTGCAGCAGCTGAGCAAGAAATTTCCTTTTCCTTATTTAATTTCACCGTTTCTTTTTATTTTGCAACTTTTTAAAAGAAATGAAAAAAGGACTTGTCCCGCCACGGTGGTCTAGTGGTTATGGCACTCGGCTGCTGATCCGAAGGTCGCGGGATCGAATCCCGGCCGCGGCGGCTGCATTTCGATGGAGGCGAATGTTGAGGCCCGTGTGCTGTGCGATGTCAGTGCACGTTAAAGAACCCCAGGTGGTCGAAATTTCCGGAGACCTCCACTACGGCGTCTCTCATAATCAGAGCTGGTTTGGGAACGTTAAAACTCACAAATCAATCAATCAAACCCATCGAAATGCAGCAGCCGTGGCCGGGATTCGATCCCGCGACCCTCGGATCAGCCGCCGAGTACCATAACCCCTAGAGCATCATGTCGGGGCCATTCTTGGCTCCTCTGCAAGAATAAAGTGAAGTTTAGCGCTCAACCTGTTTCTTCTTCCTTCCTTCCAAGTCTGTTTTTCCATATTGCGCTAAAACGTGTTCTAATGATTGTTCGGCTTGCATGTACACGGTACCCTCCACAACTGATCGATATTGTTTTCTGATTAAGCCTAAAAGGTGCTGCAGGATCCCCTTAGGGAATGGCAACACAAGTGGCTGGTGGTCGTGGTCGTGTAACACCACTTGCGCTGATGGCGCTCATCGTCACTTCAATTGGTTCTGGCGGCGCATGTCTGAAGGCTTCGCTATAGTACATTCACTTTCACTGGTTGAGTGGAAAAATTTTCTGCGAGAGGTCGGAAACTGAAGTATTTTGCACACTTTCGTGATATCATTTACCTTTTAAAGCTTTCGTAAGGAAACCATCCATACTTGTGTTTTTCTACGACCTGCGCATGTTCGTTACGGACCGGCTGATGGATCCATTCTTATTCTGTTGGTAGTTTCCTCACAGACACAAACGTCTTAAATGCGCACCTAAGATAAAGAGAGGGAGAAAAAAAAACAAAATTTTCTTTTTAATTTTTTATTTTCTTTCTTATGAAGCTTCTTGTGTCAGCCACGTAAGAGATGCCTTGCTAGACATTGCGGATGAACTTATCGACGCTTTTAAGCAATCCCTAATTAAGTATATAGGAATCTTAAGGTTCTTGCTTTTTTCTTGATTCTTATTGCTGCGTCTCCCAGTATGCGATGTATTTTAAGTTAGAGCTGAATGCCACCATCCAATTCCACTCGAGAAGATCTTGGCCACTTCTCCGTGAGGGTAGGAACAATCTTCAAGGAAAAGGAAAGAAACAGGCAACGAAAGAAAGAAAGAAAGAAAGAAAGAAAGAAAGAAAGAAAGAAGAAAGAAAGAAAGAAAGAAAGAAAGAAAGAAAGAAAGAAAGAAGAAAGAAAGACGATTGAGTACCTTCTTTTTCTGAATACCACCTCAGTCGTTTAGGTTCTTTCACAAGTGAACTTCAAAAGAAATGCTGGCGAACAAGACTTAACGTGATCGGCACAGCTGGTCGACAGATTTCGCAGTTATTTTTGTTTCTTTCGCTTGAAGACACCGGCTTTCATTGGCATGCAGACAAATAGGGCTCCCGCCAGAAAAGTGTGTCGTTACCACCAAATTTTCATCGGACTCTGACGCGCATCGAGAGTGCCAATTGTTTGCAAATAGTTTGACGTCTGCGATACTGTCGTCATCAGTATGACATAGGACGCTGGAATTGCATTGAGGATACCATAGTGGCTATATGCAGTTGAAAAGCAAAAAAAAAAATTAACAAAGCTCAATGACATAGTGGAAGGGCCTTTCTTGATTAGCAATGTCAAATTCGCATCATCATCATCATCATCATCATCATCATCATCATCATCAGCAGCAGCAGCAGCAGCAGCAGCAGCAACTTGAACAACAACAGCAGCAGGAAGAACAAATCCTGGGTTGTTTGTCTACTTTTAGTGTGCCATTCCGAGTATAGTTCAAAAAAAGAAAAAGAAACAAAACAAAGTTCCAGCCAACAACAAAGCGAAAGGATGCAGCTCTTGATTCTGCAACTCTGCCAAGATATTCGGCGAACCCCGTTTCCAGCTTAACAGAGCCACTGAAGAAGGTCGCATTCAAACGAGCCTCTCTTGTCAGCGTAGCGATTTGCGGGCTAAAGAATTTTTCTTCGCATATAGCCACGACCAAAGCGTTGCACGAGAGCACTCGCACCAATGTGCAGGGTGAACGCGTGATGCGTAAGGACCGTACGGTCAGCTATGCTCGTTGAATGGCTTGTGGGCTCTTGGGAGCGTAGCTCTTCATGCATAGTGAATCTTGAAAGAGCTACGGCTTACCCGCGTGCCAAGAAAATGGGTAAAATATTGCGTTGATTTGCGTGCATATCAAACGGGCGAGGTGCAGTGTTATGGAACGGTTGCCGTTGGCACACACTATAAAAACAAAAACAAAACAAAAGAAAAACGCCCCAGGTGGGGAGTTTTCCGCCTGTCGTATAAAGAACTCCCATTTGTGCATATCTTCAATCTCACGGAGGCGGGCGTAAACACAACTTCCATGGGTGGGCGTCTTCGCGGTGTGCAACGGGCATATAATTTACCCCCTTTGTGGCTTCGTCCAAATTTCTATGAAAGTATTTTCGCGCACTCTGTTGCGCTTCAATATAGGTTTCCGCGAAACGCATTGGCGGTTGTGAACGACGAGTTTTGAAGGCGTGTGAAGGCATTCGCAATTCACTCCCTTGAGGGCAAGTTTCGCGTTTCAATATGCGGACATCCTTCGCAGCAAAAGCAATCTTCAAAATCCTGAGTTTTTTTCACCTGCTTCTTCCTTACAAAGGAATCTGGTGAGAAAAGAAGTCACGCTGAGGAGACAGTATTTTAGATATTTAAAAGTAAAATGAGGCCTTGAAGGATCTCATTTTTGCCACAAGCTGCAACGCCAATGCAGGAACTTCCAAGATTTCCCGTTGATGCGCAGTTAGATAAAAAACAAATGCCATCCACTGATAGACTACTGCAATTATCGCTTTACACTCCACAATACAGCTCTGCTGTTCACTTTCCAGCAACGGTTGTATTTGTTAACTATAGTCAGCTTCTACGACACAGAATTGAACGGTGCCAGCCGGTCGACAACATATTATCGAAAGCGCCAAGGAACAAACGCATGAAATACTCCTTATCACAAATCGATACCACATATAAGTGGAAATCACGCAAACAAATAGTCATAGTTCGCACAACTGTGCTCATAGCACAACCAGAAGCCCGCAAAGCCTCCGAAATCGAGAAAGGCCAACATAACAAAATAGTGCATTTGCAGCATTCCTCGTGTTCCGTATTTCGTAGCATGAGGAAAAATAATACACGAGGGGAGAACCGTGAGCTACAAGACAGTCGTCGCATCCGTAGTGCCGACGTTCTTGTTTAGCCCACATAAACCATACGCCCACCGATGCGCTTTGCGCAAAGACTGGCTCGAGACACTTGGCTTAATGCTAAACTATTCATCATCGACAGTTTCCTTGCTGACTGCTTCGCATGGGACTGGTTGCCACAATGCGGGGTACCTGCAGGATTTCCTCTCTTAATATCTGAACCGCGAATTTCTTTTCGCATTGTACTTTATATTTCGCTGCTTTTCTCCTTTTAAGTAGCGTTGGCGTTTGTTTTTGACTTTATGAAATGCCCATCTGTGGCGTCTGTACTGTAGGGCATTTTCCTGTGCTAAATATCTACACTTTTGTATCGGCACTAAGTATTCAACAAAATCCAAACTCCAAATTTAAAGCAACACTTGGTACACTTTTTGTACGTCATGCTGCACTGTGGTATATATCCAAATGAAGTACAAAATATCGAAACCAATTCTTAAAATTTCCACTACCTACACTTCTGAATCGTATAATAAAGGAACATGGCATTAACTTTATCTACTCTATCAGAACGTCGTTCACAGTTTATATACAGACGTGCTATGACGACTACGTCTCTTCAGCCTGCATTGTAGTCGCTTGTTTTATCTTTATGTTCTTCTCCTTTCTCCCAGAGCAGGATAGCCAGCCGGATGCTTTAATCCCTGCTAACCTCCCAGATTAATAAGGGCGAAGCTAGTACTTAACCTAAACAAAACAAGAACTAAATTAGTTGCTAGAAAAAAACGCAAATCTAGAGGTAATCAAATCGAAGTACGAAGAACTTAAAGTCGCCCTAAAGAACAAATTCGAGGCCTTGAACCAATACGATGAAGATTTAGAAGAAATAAGCAAGACGATAACTAAAACAATCCTCGAAACAGCGATAGAAGTCTGGGGGGAAAAGCAACAAAGCATGTAACAAGTAAGTTGTCCCAGTCTACCAAATACTTAATAAAAAGACGCCAACAAATGAAAGTGACCTCGTCAAAAGATAAAAGATAAAATAGAATTCGCAGAACTGTCAAAGCTGATGAGTAAAGCCAGGCAAAGAGACGTAAGAAACGTTAACGTGAGAGAAATAGAGAGAGCAGTAGATAAATGCACGAGCATTAAATCGGTCAAAAGGAAATTGCACATAGGACAAAAAATTGCATGCGATAAAAGATAAGCAAGGCAACGTTATCAACAATTTCAACGAAATAGTAAAGGTAGCAGAAGACTTCTACTCTGAACTGTACAGCTCTCAGACAAGCCATGCAACGTTAGTAGAAATAGAATCGAAGGAGGACACTGAGATTCCATGTATAACCACTGACGAAGTTAAAAAAAAAAAACTACCGAAGGCGTGTCCCGCGGTAAAGCAGCAGGAGAAGATTGCTGAACAGCCGACTTGACCAAAGATGGAAGAAAAATTATATTAGAAAAACTTGCATCGCTCTTCAGGAAATGTGTCAAGACATCTAATGTACCGCGCAGTTAGAAAAATGCTAATATAATTTTAATCCACAAGAAAGGTGACATAAATGAGTTAGGTAATTACAGACCATTTAGCCTACTCCGAGTAATATACAAGCTATTTACAAAAGAAATTTCTGCTAGGATAAGAGAAACCAACCAAGAGAACAAGCTGGTTTTAGCGAGAACTTTGAAGAAAACGTTCAAACGGAAATCACAGGTGAGAACGCCGTCTTGACGTCACCTGTGACTCGTCGTGACGTGACAGACTTTGAAGGAGACTGGCAGGGACCACACAATTATTCATCGGGAAAATTGAATTGCACTTGTTCTCAGGTGGTCACAATTATTCATCTGGAAAACTGATTTGCACTTGTTCTCAGGTGGTCGTACATTTGGCGAAGCAAGTTTCGTAAAATGGCATCTCGCCAATGTGCCCAGAATATTGGAAAAGACTTTGAAATTTGTAACGTCATGCTTGTGTCGACGTGCAGAGGTTTCAGCGCGACATTAAAGTAAAAAAAGAAACTTTGACATTGATTTTCTGTTCTAATATTGAACCCATGATAGCGAAATAAACGACGATTGAGTTGTCATAGAACAAGCTATCAGTAAGTTAATTTACTCTTTCACTTTAGGGTCTTGTTAAAAGAACATTGGGAGACGCTTACAGGGGAACCCTGGTGGCTTTTCCACCGTATTCTGAAATAGCTATTTTCAATGTTAGCCTTGTAGCTACCAGGGCGATTCAGTTTGCTCAGGACAGAATGGACGGTGTGTTCAAACCGGAACAGAAACGGGTAGAGGCTTCGTGCAGCGTATGCGATGACGCCAAAGCCTCCCCGTCATCAGAAATACGGAGTTGGTGCCAGAAAAATGCGAGTGGCGAGGCGATCGGAACGATGTGTTGGATTATTCCTATTTCCCCGATATTGTGAGCGACAATTTGAGCGCTTAAGTGCTGTGACGAGGTTCATTCACCGTGCGTCGCAACCAAGGCACAGCGACCGTACATAAGCGGCGAGGTAGCCAGAAGACGCCAGCAACCAGAAGCGCGCGCTGAGCGAGTAGTGGTCGCATTGGTAATGTGACTCTTGGCCAATCCTCCCTGGTGGGTAAGTGCCGCAGGTCTACAGGAACATCATAATCATCATCATCATTATCATAATAATAATAATCATCATCAATGTGACTGGCGATAGGGGCTCTTCTGCTTCACAATGGCCCCCCGTGCGAAGAGAGCCATCCTGGCGACCTACGAGACGGGTGGCAGAGGACCATGACAGGGCTCGAAACGCGGGACGTGGGCAAGATCATGACCACGCCGGCGCATGTTGTTAGGCGGTGACAATGGTTCCATCAGGAAGTTCACCGTGGACGTTTGCTCCGAGAGGCCATAGGGCCCTTAGTACTTGGGTACGAGTTCTGAGGAAAACCTCGGCACTTGAAGCAGCACAGACAACCACACAAGATAGCCTGGGATGTAGGTTGTGGTTCGAGGCGTGTCATTGTGGTTGTCTTTCTGTCGCTGTTGTTCTTGTGCCGTAAATGTGCGTGCGAGTTGGCGGCATTCTTCGGCTTGTCGGGCGACTCCAGATATACAGGCGGGCCCTCAGACCCGTCAGGACGGTACGGCAGGAGTGTGTCGGTGGTATGCGAAGGATCCCATTCATACAGAAGGAAGAAGGGTGAAAATCCCGTACTGGCTTGTGTTGTACGCTAACGTGACGAAAGGAAGAATGCAGTCCCCGTTGTCATGATCAGATGCCACGTACATTGCCAGCATGTCACCGAGAGAGTGGTTAAGTGAGCCTGTTAGTCTGCGGGTGGTATGCCGTGCTCGTCTGAGGATTGATGTGGCAATCCGAAAGCGAAGCTTCGATGACTTCGGACAGGAATGCGTGACCTCGGTCACTAAGGGGTTCTCGAGGTGCGCCATGGCGGAGTACGAAGCGATGTAGGACGAAATAAGCCACGTTACGCTCCGTAAGACTTTGTAAAGCAGCATTTTTGGCGTAGCGTGTCAAATGGTTAACAGCAACTATGATCAACCGGTTGCCGTCCGGCTTCTATGGAAGCGGGCCGTATAGGTGAATGACGAACGCTATCGAAAGGTTTATCAGCGCACGGGAGCGGCTGCAGGGCATCAGAGGAGCGGAAAGGTGGCAATTTACGACGTTGCCAGTCGCAAATCACGTTTTCAAAGGCACGTTTTCATAATGAATATCTACCAACATTTCCGACTGGCAGTTATTCTCAATGAGGTTTTAAATAAGATTGCTGGAGTGGCAACAGCTGCCGAACCTTACCGCGATGGGTGAAACCGGTGTGTTGCGTCACAAACATATTCCTGAGATCATCGCCTCTCCAGGCGAACTCCGTGCGTTCGCTGGGAGGCTGCAAGGGGACCGTCTCCCTAACATCGATACCAACGGGGGACGATACCAAGGAAACGACAAAAAACATAAAAAATTACAGCATATCCACGGAGTGAATGATGATGAGTGGGCGAAGCTCGGGATGTTCATCGTAGATCGTGCCGAGTTCCGATTAATTTAGTTAACGCGCACGCTACGAATCCTCATGGTTCAACTATGCACAAGTGAAATCTCCCCACCGGCACTTCATTGCAAGTCAAGGTCCAGTGCCTATAATATATATATATATATATATATATATATATATATATATATATATATATATATATATATATATATATATGGGTTGCCGGTGAACGCTTCTCCAACGCGAGCAGTCGGTATTTCTCAATCAAGAAACTCGCTAGGAGACGCTGCCTGCGCCAACGTTGTCTCTCGCGGGTGAGGGCGCGTTCTCCTTCTTTGCGAGCTGGTAGAGCGTTCCTCTAAGAAAGAGCGTTTCCATAGCCAACGCGCGCCTTTCGCTCTCTCTCTGTCTCTCTCTCACAAGACAGCAGAGGCACGCGCCGGGAGGCCCGCGCCGGGAGAGAGAGAGAGAGAGAGAGAGAGGCACGCGCTGAGGGCGAGCGCGTGCTTCCCAGCACGCGGGTTACGCCTGACGACTGACGCCTGACGCCCGACGCGTGACATGGTTAGACTAAGAGGAGCTTCGCCCCTAATAAAAGTATAAGGGAAACGGAACAACATGGCGGAACAAAAAAAGTATAGAAAAGACTTGTGCAAAGACACGTGTCAAGAAGATTGTCGTTAGAAGATGAACCATTACTCATGTGACCGTGGGTCGCACCCTTGCAAAGTTTACTTCGTAGTGTCTTTTACTGTCACAACGTGTTCAATGGAATGGCTTCAATGTTACAAAGTTTAGCTTGGAACGGTTCAGGTTATGGTAACATGTATAGACCGCTTTGTAAGGACAATATTTTCGACGCGTGTTTCCAGTAAACGTTTTTCTTTTAATCACCAGTTTTCCTGGTCTTTTTTTTTTACAGCTGATTCGTGCTATCGAATACGCGGCCATCGGGGAATAAAAGTAAGCGCTGTATTTGTGCGTACTTCTTCCGTTTTCCGTGTGGTGTCTCATGCCCCGTCTATTCCTTTTGTAGTGTTTTTTCATTTGAAACCCGAATGTTCTTCCGTAGGACTGGATTTTATAGCCTGTCGTAAGTACTTCCTGCGAAACTGGTGGGTCCGCCGTGGCTGTGCATGAGCATCTGAAAACTCCCTGAGATTGGCTGAGAAAAAAAAAACCATTTATAGGCAGTTTCGAACTTTGCGAAAACAGTTTCGGCACCAACTTAGATGCTTAGCAGATGTCGATGGTATCGTGTAATCTATAAACCGAAAGGAAAGTTTGTGCGGAAGCTATATTGCGCAGAAAAACAAAGCGCGCTCGCTGCCTTTTTCGTAAACGAAGGCGGCCCGGGAACTGGGCAACCAAGTTGAAATCGTTTCGTTTCCCTTGCGTTTAAGGTCGCCAAAGGGCAAGGTACACTCAGAGACACTACGTACGTGAGTACTCCCTTTGGAGTATTGTGGACCGCTGCATTAGGTGGAACCTCAGATTCCAGGAGAATGATTATGTACCCATATAAGACCGGAATTGCACGCAGACTGTTCTGTTCCAATTTCATGATCTGGAGTGGCTTGAAGTCTACTACCTTGGCTACTCCATTCCCGTTTTTTCTTTTTTCACAGGAAAAAAGGAAAACAGAAAAAGATTAGTGATCTTCAACGGGACTGTTTGTTGGGTTAGTTGGCGTTTTCTGAAAGACGAGTTTCGCAGCGTAAGCAGGGAAGTAGTTCTGCCGTGTTCGTAGTTCATCGTAAGATAGAATACAGCGCAAGAAAGAAACTATTTTTTTCTCTGCCTTGTTTTTTTTCTTGCTCTATATATTTCGTTTTACATTTTACAGCGTGAACTGCTATGGGCCTATTACAATGGCCAAGGATCTTGGTGATGGTGTCCGTCCGCACCGGTGCCCGTAATCGCTATGAGCTTCATTGAGGCAGGAAATAAGAACTCCGTGCCTGTACGGATTCAAACTCAGCTCAAGTGACGTAACTACGACCTTGACAGGGTGTCACCATTGGTTGGGCTTACCGTATTCTCAGCCAGCCGCGACTCTATATAGGAATGACGTTTCATGAGATTATATGTTGTCCGTCTCCCGCTGTGGCTGCATCAATGAGAACAAGGAAAAAGGCGGTGGAGACGACATAGAAGAAGAAGGCATCAAGGAGGCATCAAAATTAGGATTATCTCAATTGTCTTGGAAGGAGGACAGGAAAGGTAAAAAGAAAGAAAAAAAATATGTATGAAATGCTTGGTATTACAGACTGGGAAGAACTTATCTCCACAGGTGCATCCACCTAGCTTCCCAAGTGCAACAAACACTTCGGAAGATCATTGGAAAAAGTCACCGAAAACCGCAGAAAACCATAAGGAAAACGAAACAGAGTCAAAGCTCCGCAGTCTCAGGAGATTTCACATCGGTAGAACTGCCATCTAGATTTTTCTCCCTATTCTTTGTCTTCTCTATCTCATCCATGCACTATTCCCGCGCCTCTTTGTCAATGTGGGGCTGCCAACCTAACACGTGGTTTGTTACTTCCATGATTCCTTTTCACGTTTCTCTCTCTATCTCTTGTCTGTGTGTCTCACACTGGCGTTCGTGCACATTAGTCATTTTTTTTCTTGAGTCAGCATACCTTCCACTAAAACAAGTACAAGCGTAACTGTCCTCCTCGGTCTACAGGGCGCTTGTACTCAGTTTCATGCGGAATCTCAAGTAGCTTTCTTTTTGCTCTCTTGCATTCCTCGCAGTTGAAGAGTACCATATGATTGGCTTCTTTGTATTGGCCGCAGCGATCTTCAGCGTCACTCGAAAACCGAGATTCAATGATCTCCCCGCTGTACCACAGCTCCTTTGTCTAGTTTTTAGAAACTTTTTCGTTTATGCATCACCGCTTCAGATCCAGCGTTTTTTTCCTGCGTAACCGAGTGCATTGAAGCATGTGAAGAATTGTCGGCATCGACATACCCGCACCGATTCGTATAGCTGAACCGAGAAGAGCTAGACACGGTTTCCTTTATGAATTCAGCGCGGTTCAATTTTCGTTGTTTCCATCAAAAACCCCGCTCGCAGAGCGGTCGTGTGACCAAGAAAATATCGTTGGCGGGCGCCGCGTATAAAGTTCTCACTGAATAAGAGGGTGTCTTTCATCCGTGATCTCTCTTGACAATAGAGCTCCCCCGAACCTCAAAAAATAAAAGTAATATTGCCAGACACGTCTTCTTTCATCTCCGGTGGTCTAGAGCGCTCTTGAAATCCAGATAGACCTGCTTTGTTGTTGTGCTCTATTGTCTGTTAGTTTCAGAACTTAAATTTTTTTTTTTTGCGCGTGTGAAGTTAGAGACTATGCTGTGAGTTCGTGTTTAAATCCATAATCCACGGGGCCGAAAGCAATCGAATGTTAGCGTTATTTGTGTTGTGTTAGCGTTGCTCTGCGGAGTGCGTGCGCATGCCCTTCTTCCCTTTTCCCTCTCCGCGACGCACCGAGCAGGCCTGAGTGATCGAGAGCGTCGCGGGATTCTCCACCATTCGTGGGGCAAAGGGAACAGGGGGCAGCGTTTTCCCACTGTTTGTTGTTCTCGCGTGACACCACCAGACAGGGTAGCTCGGGCAAGCTTCATTTGAAAAGGACGTCTCATTCGAAGAATTTTCTAGTTGCGGAAAGTGCAGAAGGAAGTTTAGTCTTTCATACTGTCCTGAGCAATGCAGTTCACCTAAGCATTGCTGAAGAGTGCGCACACACACACACACACACACACACACACACACACACACACACACACACACACACACACACACACACACACACACACACACACACTAGTACGGGACGGTAGCAACGTGAAACGCTGTAGAGGAAGAAGGTGAACAGTAGTTAAGAACTAAAGTAAGTGTTCTTTCATTTGGAAATCTCATTAAACCAACACAACCGAGACTGATAATGTATTTGCTTACTGGCGGAAAAAAACGGTGTGCATGATGGCGTCTGTTAGGATCTTGGCAAGTTCTCAGAATACACACGCTAGCTTAAGCGTTGTGTAGAGTCATGTATGCAAGCTCCACGAAGCGTAGTTTACCTTCCTGCCTTTCGATCACTTCAAGCTCGCCCTTACCAGGGAAGTACATACAAAGTGTCTGTCTGTTTTCATTAGTAGTATCACTTCATCGACTGTACCTGGCGACACACGAGAATTCTGGCGTGACAGAACAGACGAGTTTTGAAAGCGCTTCTACGCAGACGATGCCAGGAAGGCGTACACGCTGTGCATCTAGTGCTCGACTGTAAAGTTTTAGGCACCACATCCTATTTCTCGGTGAAAAGGAAAACGCTCTAGTTTTCCTTCTATGCTTGCGGATGAGTGACCCACTTGGAAGACTTCAAAAATGAAAAAGAATGTCGCTGCAAGCTTCCCCCATTTTTCATAAAAGATGTCCGAATGTTGATGTCCGTAGCTGTCCGTAGCTCCATAGATGAGTTGTCCGTAGCTGTCCGTAGCTCCATAGTATCGATATTCAATGAAGGATTTCCGCTTTCCTAGGTTAGTGTCTCTGGAAACTAAAGAGCAAGCTCTCCCATCAAAATCGATTTCGAGACCGCTGGTACTTTGAGCAAGGTGGAAGCACGTGCCCTCAAAAAGAAGCAACTCACTCAAGCTTTCGTTCGTTTGAGTGTTTGAATAGAAGAACTGAAGAGTTTCACAGCTTGTGCCTTCACCAGCATCTCAAATTACCGTCCTATTGCGATTTTTTCTTCCTTCAGAAGTTATTGAGAAGTCCACTGGAAAGCGCCTAACTAAATATTTCTTAAAGCTTAACATTTTTTTTTGTCGAATCAGTTCGGCTTCAAGGTGGTTTCTTTGACTTACTATGCTATACTTTCTTTCGATAATAAAATAAGAAGTGCTACAGGTGCGAGTTATTATGCAGGATCAGTCTTCATTGTCCAGTCAATAGCATTTGATTTACCGAACCAAGCCATCTTGATTGCTAAACAACGGGCAGTAGGTGTCGGTGGGCCTACCGCAGAACCTATCAGAAGCTACATGAGAGACAGACAACAGACTATTATACCTTTGCTTTCTAACCTTACAGTAACCAATAAGGGGATCCACAGGGATCGATACTCAGTCCACAACTATTCCTGACTGGTATGAATGATTGACATAGCTGTCTTTCTGAAATTGAAGTGTTACGGACACCACAAGAAATGCTAGTGATCGTTCACCAGTTTCTCTGACCAAAAAGTTCTGATCTGAATATTGATCGAATATGAGGCCGCCTTAACTCGCCTAAAATAACTCCTACCTAAATTTCTTTCACGGTTTTTCGTTCATGTCATAGGACACCAGAATTCATTCCCACTGTCAGCTTTGAGTGTCATGTAATCAGTCCATTAAATGAGTGCTCATTGCTTGCTGTTACCCAAGATTTAAACTTAAGGTTTACTAGACATAATGCCTATTTGAAAGGGAAATTTGGTCATAGTTTCAGAATTTTTGCGGAAAGCTGGGTATTATTTCGGCACAACGACTTTGCTAACCCTGCGTTATGCTTTCATGCACAGTCACCTGAATTACAGTGTCACGTCATAGGGTACCTCTCGTGCAATTCATAGAGCACGGCTCCTCCATTTTTCAGAATTAGGCCATGAATGTACTGTCGTTCACTCTATCCAGTTGCTCTGCTTCTGACATGTTTCGTAGTCACAGAACACCTTCAGTACACGGTCTTCTCAAATTTAGCTTACCTGGAGAGCTATCCGGGAAATGTTTCACTGAAGCAATCCTGCTTCAGTGAATACATTTCCCGAGGCTACCTCACAAGATTCCTAGCTACACAATGATTTCATATGACCACTAATAAAGACAACCTACAGAAAAAAAAACGGTTTTTTTCGCGTCTTTACCGACTTGGAACAGCAGGTACGGCTGTTATAGACTAGCCTAGCGGTCCATGTTTAACACTTCACAGACGCTGACATAAACAGAAAAGAAAAGAAGAGCCCGTCACCATGCGTGCGAAGCCGAGGCAAAACCAAAAAAGCAATTACGCAACATCTTTGGCTGTCAGTGCCCGTGTTAAAGGCTGTAAAAGCGTGCGCATGCGCATGGCATCTTCCTATTTGCCGTATAGCAATAAGTGGGCGCAACCATTATAGAGCTTGTCGGGGTTACAAAAGTGAAACTTTAGAAAATAACAGTCTAACTCCCACTTTTAGGATCACGAGAAGCCGGAGACAAAACAGGAAGAGCAACGGTTGTCAGCTGCTATCAGCTTCGGTGGTTTCCTTAGAACCCATTTCCCGTTGCAACACGTGCTATTTGCGAGATCATATATTTTGATGAAGCGCCGTGGTTCCGTGCCAGATTTCGGTTTCCTGCGAGCCATATTTCCCGGGCCAGTAATGTGAGCTCTAAAGCGAGCATTACATCGGCGGATGCTGCACGATTGCATCACAAAAATCCGCGCCCTAACAGGCGGACAGCTGTAAAACGCCCTTGAGTGTCTGTGAGCTGACTTTTATGACGCAATTGTACCCAGGCAATTCATTGGGCTGGTAGGCTATTCCGTTTCGCAACGTCGTTTTCGGGAAACCCGCATACTCGAAGCAGCACGTGCGCTTATTTCAAGCTACTCAACCCGCCGACCTTGGTGGATGGATTTTTGCTGCTCCTGGGAAGAGGAGGACAATAATCTCTGAAGCTCGCAAGACCCTCTAATGTACATCTAGGCACTGCCACGGTGGTCTAGTGGTTATGGCACTCGGCTGCTGATCCGAATGTCGCGGGAACGAATCCCGGCCGCGGCTGCTGCATTTCGATGGAGGCGAAATGTTGAGGCCCGTGTATTGTGCGTCAGTGCACGTTAAGGAACTCCAGGCGGGTGAAATTTCTGAAGCCCTTCAATAGAGCGTTTCTGTCCTTTCTACTGTATCATTTCCTTCTCCACACCCCCACAGATGCTCAGCCGTGTCCCAGCAAGGTCTGGAGAAAATAGCGTAGTTTCCTAACCGAGCCAGCATCATTGTTTTCGCCTGCATTAAAACTGCAACCGCCAGGAAGGGTTCAAACGCACATTCTTTAGGTCCGCAGTTATACAGCATGACTAATTGGACTTGGTCCCGGACCATTTATCTAAAGGACTTGCGCCCAAAGCAGCCCAGAGCTTGGAGGACGAGCGAAGTCTGATGGACCGGGCACGGGCCGCGGCATCAGCCACCGGCTTTCTGGACTGAGGGAGCCGTCCACTCTGGGTGAAAATGGCCGTTTCTCAAAATAAATGTTTATTCCTCTTCCTCCGTGTGCGCAAAACAAGCCAGCCAATAACTTCCAAGATGGTGCATTATGTGCCCCATTTGAGGAGTCGTTTTCTTGCTGAAACCACGTAGAAACTGGCGGCAATTTCGGTTCTTGGAGCGGCCTCATAGCCAAGCTCGATGGAGTGCTCCCAGCCTCTTTAGAGATAAGTGTTCCTCACTCGAGCCAAACTGTTGGCGATAAACGCGCGTATTTGTCGCTATCGTGTAATCTTTTATTATGATGATTACTCTGTGTTTATGTGCTGCTGCTTAATAAGAAAAAAAAGTATGAGCACATTTAACAACGACAAAACCACATGGCCTCAGGTAAACTATGGATTTATTTTGTTTCGATACCTTCGATGCTTCTTAGAAGATGACTGGTTTGCGCGAACGCCTTTGACTGATGGAGTCGTCCTTGTCTCTTTCGTTATTCCCTTTCTTCCTCTCTCTCCCATCTTTCTATTCTCCCTTCCCATTCCACCAGTGTAGGGTAGCCAAACGGACGCCTTTCTGGTTAACATGCCTTTCTGTTTTTCCCCTTCCTTCCTTCCTTCCTTCCTTCCTTCCTTCCTTCCTTCCTTCCTTCCTTCCTTCCTTCCTTCCTTCCTTCCTTCCTTCCTTCCTTCCTTCCTTCCTTCCTTCCTTCAATGCCCGAAGGCTTTACAAAAATGCGAGTGAAGATTCTGTATGCCGATAGCAGTTACACTCAGCACTTTATGACTTTCTGTTGTTTATTGCCTTCGGAAGCCTAGACTTGCCTCTTTTAAACTCTCCTTACTAAAATGTGCAGTGTACTGAATTATTCACGCTTCATGTGTTCTCAAAGAAATTATATAGCGGATCGTAGAAGTTATGTTCGCATCAGAAAAATCCAAAGAAAAAGCAACATACTGTGAGTTGTGATAGTGATCAAAGTGATAATGGTGATGACGATAAGGACGGGCAATAATCTTTCGGATGGAAAAAAAATGCAGGCGACCCTACCCAGACCGCGATGTGGGAGTAAGGAAGCTTGCGTTTACGTGCCTGACTTACCGCTTCACTTCTATCTATCTATCTATCTATCTATCTATCTATCTATCTATCTATCTATCTATCTATCTATCTCTATCTATCTATCTATCTATCTATCTATCTATCTATGTTGCTATTCGAAAGGACTAGGCTGGGTGATAGAAAATGCAAGGCATTCATATGGTTCAGACATATTCAGGCCTTGCGAAAGTTTGTCTTTATAGTGTATAAGACACTTACCTTCGGGGGGTGGTGCCCTAGGCTGAAATCCCAGCGCCGAGAATATTCTTTCCCCTCCAATGCGCTGTAAATGCATTAATTTCTTCTGCTGCCTCAGGCGATGCCGTGGGTTCCACTTTTCCGGGAGCAGTTGGTTTTGGCATGACGACCATAACTACAGAAGGAAGAAGGATTGTTACACAAAGTGTGAAACGAACTGGAATAACAAGCATGGTACGATGATCAATTCGTCTTAGAAGCAAGACCTTATGGTGGTGACGTGCTTCAAATAATATATAGGCCTTTTCGAAAACTCGCATGGCCCCGCCACGGTGGTCTAGTGGCTAGGGTACTCGGCTGCTGATCCGAGGGTCGCGGGATCGAATCCCGGCCGCGGCGGCTGCATTTCGATGGAGGCGAAATGTTGAGGCCCGTGTGCTGTGCGATGTCAGTGCACGTTAAAGAACCCCAGGTGGTCGAAATTTCCGGAGACCTCCACTACGGCGTCTCTCATAATCAGAACTGGTTTTGGGACGTAAAACCCCACAAAACAACAAACAACAAAACTCGCATGACAATGCGGCGCCCGTTGTCAGAGAGCCGTTGTGAGACAGATACGAAAAAGCAAGAAAAAAAAAGAACGTTAGCCATCTCACCTAAAACTAAACGGAAGAAAGTAATCTGAACCAAATGTATCTAGCAAATACCAGAAGGACACACCCCATATATGTGTCTGCTGTAAGATCCTCTAAAAGGGCCTTGCGAACTCTCAGTTTTCATGCGATAGCGTCTGTGCCTGTCAAACATTGGTTCGAAGGATTGCCGTTGCGCGCGACAGCTTGTAATCTGCAGACTAAAGAAAGAAAAAAAAGAAAAAGAAAAGCGGTCGCTGGAAATGTTCAATCGTCCAATCAAAGACACAACAAACACATCCTTCCAACCTTGCGCGAACCATGCTGCTATAAATACCTATGGTCCTTTCATCGTTCGTCCGGTCTTAGCTCCATTTCTTTACGCTTTTGAAACGGCGGTTTGACGACGCAGAGATATCGATCGCTACGTCTTGGTGTTGCGTAATTTCATTCCGTTTCTGTAAGCGGCCCCTGCAAGTATTTTCCAAGTAATCCTCGCGTGACGTAAGGAACTTATCGCTTCACCGAATCGCCTGCCGCAAAGAGTTCATCGAATCCGTTAGGTGTTAGCGGGCTGACGGCGTTAAGTTTCAGGGTATTTCTACCGCTCGGGCTCGTTCACTCCCATTTCGTCCCGTACGGGGCGCTGGAAGCTACACTGAAGTAGAGTTACTGTATGGCCTGCCGTAGGGAGGCAGAGTTGCGCGTCTCTTTTCCATTCGACGCTTCCAATCATGCAGTGCGGAGGAACTGCCGCTCAGGCACAGATGAACAGGTCGCCATGGCAGCGCCAACACGTCACCCCTTTTTGGAACTTTATTCGGTAACTAACATCACTGGAATCCAGGTCATCGTTCGCGAAATTATTTGACTTCTTACCTCTCCGTGCCAGTAAAGCGTTGGTCGACAAACACCGTTTATTTCTTAAGTTCATTTATCGCTACCTATTGATAGTTTCTTCGACAGTGGCGCCACGAGGCCATGAGCGGGAAGATGTCTGCGATAGAGATAAGTAAAAGGCGCTTAGAGTACGCGTGGCGGAAAGGTATGGAGCAAACAGAAACGCAAAGTAGTTCGACTAAAATTATTACTTCACAGTGAACTGTCATAGATAAAATACGTAGGCGAGGAGAAAATTTTGTTGTGAAAATATGTGTGATTCGGAGAAACAAACGTTTGTAGAAGATATTGTAAAGGTAGAGATCGGTGCCCGCGGGCTACTGCCCGTTGTAAAGGGGACGCTCCCAGCATCCATGCATCCATCCGAGAAAACATCCCGCGGTAGGCGACGTGTTGGTAACACGGGCTACATAATTATCATTGCTGACATTAAAACAACTACTGTCGTTGTTGAAATGTACATGTTGAATCGATCGGTTTTTGATTGATCCAGATAAAGCGGGTATAACACTAGGGTAGCGTAGTGAGACCGTGATCACTCACGCTACGAGAAGCTCGTCTGCTGCAGATGTGACGTTTGGCTTTCCCTGAAGGGCTTGGTTGCATGCGTGCACAAGATGGCGGACCTACGTGCAACTCTGTTCCCGTAGGGAACCTATACAGTAGCTCTACACAGAGGTAGGGTGCCTCGATACGTGTTACTCTGTGTAGGGTGCTGACATGACAGGCAGCACCACCATAATGTGTCCGAGAACGCAGGAGCGCGGCATATGGCGGACACATCAAATGTAATGCCGGAGTCCGCAGAATCTATTAAATGAGATTACATTTGATGTGTATACTGATGTATTTACACCAGGTCGAAAGTAGCTGCGTCCGCGTGAAGTACTTCGACACAATATGGTGGCGCGACGCTCCATGGGTGTCACCACCCTACCGGGGGAGGAAGTCCTGACATCGAGGCGCCCGAGGAGAGGAGGAGAAGAGCAGCACGAGCGAACAGAAAAGAAAAAGAAAACAACGGGGGGGGGGGGGGGGGTGCGAGGGAAGTTGGTGGACAGGTGTTAGCGCTACTAACATGAATGGAAATAACAAAACCCTTTCTGTTTCTTTTTTTTTGTTCGCAGGTGCAGCTCCTGTCCTCCTCTCCTTCTGTGGACGGGAGAGAGCGTGCACAACGTACAGAAACGAGCGCTCGAGAAGGCATTTGCCGTCCTGACGAAGACAAGTCCACTTGTCGAAACGTTGGCTCCAGCGACGTTTGCCGTTCTACATCCTTTTTAGCGATCTGTTCATCGATTCAAGCCTCCATTTCCGCCTCAGCTTCTATCACTGATTAGCAAGGTCAATTATGGATGCATTACTGATCCATATTAATTATTATAGTAAATAAAATTACTATTATAACTGATCTGCGGGAATACAGTTAACGATCACGAAAAAGTAAACGTAATTGCAAATTTCCTTTACTTTTACGTTTAGGCTTCGTAGTTTTTACAGTGAGCCTTGTAGCATCATTGGGCCCCTTTCGCATCGCCTTCATAATTACTGCCCGAAATATCGTGCACATAAGCGTTGGTTTGGTTCTGGTTTACGATTTTCCTGAAGAAGTTCACTGATAAAATTGTACTTTGTTCACTGACGCTCCTGCACCTCGGCGGAGCGCTTGCACGGTTGATTTTCGACGCGGGCGACTACATCGACGCCAATATCAATGTGGACGCATTTAGTTTTTGTGTTTTACTATTATAAATTGGTTTTGTGGGAATTCGTTGGCGCATGGAAGTTTGTGTTGCAGCGGAGCAGCGATTCGACGGTGCTTCCTTTGTGTCGTTATACGATTAGTTACGCTTAATGCACATGTCTTAGTTAATAATATTAATCTGGTTTACTTCAAGTGTTCGGAATCTGGATTCATTTGAACGGGTTTTCCTCAGTTGTTGGCATGTTTTGGTCCTATACTTCTGTTCGCGACAACGACATGGGACGGCATTGCAAGCCGGCATTGCCTCTAAATTTCTCAGCAATTAAAATGTCCTAGTCAAACCATTATCGACTTTATAGGAACGACGCGACGTGGACATATATGATAATGTTACTACCGCTAGATGTACGTGAGAGCTTTTTCGCGATGAAATGGGCAATGAAATGAGTATGGCTGCGATCGTTTGACATCTTTTTTTTTTGGTCACATTATTTACTTCAATTTTGTGTGTTTGTTCTAGACAAACCCAGGAACTTCAGCTTACACAGTTATTTGTACTGATAGTGCCAACTTCGGATACGTGGCTGTATTTTTTGAAGCAGAGCTTAAATATTTCACACCAGCAAATAGCCACAAATAACCGTTAGCAAGCGCTTTCAGCAAATCCAATGAATATTGAAATGTACCGTTGTTTTGGTTTGTTTAAGTGGAAATACGTTATCACTTTCCTGTGACATGGGCGCTTGTTTCGGTTGTTTACGGGGAGTGCCGTTATCACTGTGTTACGCAACGGCCAGTGCGGAAGTGTTCGATATTCAGCAAAGTTTTTTTTTTTTTTTACGAGTGGCATCGATGTTCTCAGGCAAATTAAATAGCTCCGGGCGCAACGCGAGTTTTGCAGCCACGTCGACAGCAACGCGGTAACCAAAGGATGACGTAACGTCGGGTGTCACGTTATTGCCCAGACAACAGTTTTGTCAAAGAGAAACGACGTTTCTGATGTGGGCTGATGTGCACGTCACAAACGGCCCCCTAGCTATAGGTTTGTGATGTGCACGTCACAAACTTCAAACTAGGGGGCCGAGAAAAGCTAGGAAATTGCATGCTGAATGATGGCAGCGTCTATGTATGCTATGACGGTTGGTTAACACGCAGTAAAAGCAACATTCGCATTACACATTACGCAAACGTCACATTGCGCAAACGTCAGCATACCAGATTCTGATGCAATGGGTTTAATTACGATACGTTCTACGTGGGAAGAGCTGCGGTGGTGAAGCGGTGGTGAAACGCCGGGGATCCGGTTGCGAATTCTGCCTGTCTGGACTCGTGTTGGGCAACCGTGTTTGGTGATTGCAGAATGTTTGTTGTCTGCCTGGTTTCTATGTGTGCCTACGTTCCAACCGCAGGTTGGGACAAAAGCTACGCTTTTCTCTTGTTTCGCCCACGCGAAGTGTGCTCCCGCCAAATGCTTCAATGTGCACTTCGCTTGGTCCTTGATTGACGTGTGCTATAATGCTAAAATTCAATCACCCGTGGCGCATACCTGTATACCCCGTCCCAACAGTACATGTATGAAGCAACTGCGATTGTAGCTTCGTTAATCGTGACCTATACGACAAAGTGTATCGTGTTCTTGATGCCTAGATGAATCATTCGTGTTGGCCATAGCTTCATGCCTCACCATGTAATTTCGGCATCTATGACGCGAATGAGACGACCAGGAGAGCACCGGAACGCAGACATGCAGGCAGGCAGGCAGGCAGGCAGACAGACAGACAGACAGACAGACAGACAGACAGACAGACAGATAGACAGATAGATAGATAGATAGATAGATAGATAGATAGATAGATAGATAGATAGATAGATAGATAGATAGATAGATAGATAGAGACAGTAGAACAGCCGTCATCGACGATAAAACTGGCCAGGGGTAATAATGATATATGGGGTAAGTGATGGATTATGACTGCAAGTCCCATAGTGGATGGCAGCGGTGTAACATAGACCACCTGGGGTTCTTTAAGAGGCATATATATGTAAGCATCTGGCGTGCTCTTGTATTACGCCCCCACAGAAATGGAGCCGCCGGGGTCGGGGTTCGATCGCGAGAACTCAAGCGTGGGAAGCACTAGCCGCTAAGCAACGGCGATGGCTGAGCAGCAAATCAGAATTTCGACGAGCATTGCGTCCCGTACCCATTTACTATAGAAAGAACTTTTTTTTTTGTCATCAAGTAAGCACTCAACGACAAAGATTTATAACGTCGGAAAACAAATTTCTATAAGGTGAGTACATCCCATAAAATCTTCTTCCAGAATAAAGCGTGTATAAAAAGAAGTTGCTCATAAAGAATATATATCGCGTTTCAGCGGCTCGACGAACGGCGTGCTTCTAAGAAAAGGGCTACTAGAAAATGTTTCCACGTCCATTCGTGACAGGGTGCACCAGCAAATGCAAAAACCGTGGTATCAAAGTCACTACGAGCTATCAAGTTTACGCGAGGGAACACAGGAAGCTGGGGGCAAAAGGTCACATTTCCATCCGGGCACATTTAACGGAAGGCTTGCGTTGGCGTACCAAGGCTAGCAGAAACTGAAGCCCTATTGCTGCTCCCTGAAAGAGTGCCGAGGGAGGGTGCTGAATATAGTTAAATAAGGTGACGCGAACTTAGTGCTGAAAATTAAGTGCGAATAATTTGGCCGAGGTGATCATCTAAATCAGTTCTTGCTCCTTTAATTCATACCAAATATCACGACGAAACGCGCCTACATAACTACAGTAGCTCAAGGACAAATCATCATGTCGAAAACGAGTTGCAACAGGATAAGTGAAGAGCTAAGCTTCAACGAATGTGCATGCTCACATACCGAACAGTTGCTTTGATGTTCCGTTCCTTTGGCCGTCGATCCACGGGAAATGCAAGACCAAGAGAAAAACACGTTCCCTTGCAGGTTTAGCTCGGCAGTAACGCCCCCCTCCCGGTTACCAAGCAACGCCACAAGTTACGTCAGTTTGTCATGTGTTTGTCGCTGTTGCAATCCTGGAACATAATAGATGCGGCTATTAAGAACTCGTTAATAAGCATGTTAATAGGTGATAATACGAGTTAATTAATACGAGTTAATGAATAAGCGGTCAGAAATAATTGACTTATTAAATAATTAACTGACGTAACTAATAAGCGTTAATTGGAGTTAACAAATAGTTAATAACAAAGATTAATGAAAAGTGTTCGTAAATAATTGACTTATTAAATTATTAACTTACGTTAACTAATAAGCTTTAATAGGCATTAATAAGAATGCGCGCGTTTACGCGCTTGGCCCTCCCTTTGAATGCCCGTGTAAGCTGTTTTGCGTACACTGCATATACTGCCTTTTCCTGCGGATTGCTGGCCCAACTTGGGCGTGGCTTTTTTAAGTGCGAATGCACTTTATAAGCGACCCTGAATCCGCCGTCCCATAGCAACGGCGCGAGGAGCGGAGAGGAGCGTCTGTAGCAACGGCGCAGCGACGTCACACCCCACGTGACTGCGCGCGCTCCGCCTCCTCACCGCGGTTTGCGCGGGCGCACCGCTCTCCGCGGCGTGACGTCACGGCGTGCTGTGCAGCTGGCGTCGCTGTGCAGCTGTGTGTGTGGCGCCGGCGCGTCAGTCCGTATATAAACGTCCGCCGGCTGCCGCTCGCTCTCTTCTCGCTCGGCTCCGCGGTCGGTGAAGTCTTTCGCAGTATGGATCCATCGCAGGTTGGATCCATCGCGGTAGGAGTTTCCGACCACGATCAACGGTGGCTTCATAGACTTGGCGTTCAGTAGGAACTGTACGGTCCGCGCCGTCTTGCCGGATCCGCTCACCGTACATTTCTCGGATCACAAAGCGCTGGTACTAACCGTGAGCTACAACGATAACACCAATAGGTGCTGATCTGTAGTGACGTGTGTAGAGTGTGTGTGTGTGTGACGTGCTCGGCGATGTGTGCATTTATGCATCTACGAAATTGCGAGGTGTAAATAAATAATACTTCGTGTATAAATGTGTGTGTGTGTACAATGCATCATGACAACACTTTAAATTCATTAATTACACTTTAATCATAACTTTACTCCCCCTCATAGCATCACCCCGTGCATTCGCACTTAACCATGTTCACCCTCGGGGAAATGCTTTCTTTTTTTTACAGATGCGCTGGAGAGGTGCGACTTTATTATCGTGTAGCGGGGCTCTGACGCTATGGTGCCTGGCTACCGACCAGAAAGAGACGGGTTCTATCCCTGTCGGCTCAATCTTACTTTCGATGGAGACAAAATGGCAGAGGCCCGTGTACTGTGTACGTTGTCAGTGCCCGTTAAAGGGCAACAAATAAGGTAAAAAAATTCAGCTGCCTTTCGCTCTGCCGTGCCTGAAATCACAGCGTGGGTTTCGCATGTAAAAACCGTTAATTATTATTACCTTCTACAGGCGAGGTAAATGACATGGTAACAAAATGGGAATGAACAACATGTGATGCTTCCGCGTCATCCATGGTAATGTAGGCTGATTGTGAGAAAATTTCACGGAAAACACCTCTCGGGAATATGCATTACGGTAGGCAGATTAACTGCCTTTGAAGAAACAAGATTTGGCTCCCGAACTTTTTCTTACGTATTTATTGAGAGCACATCAGCCGGCAATACACTATGTTGCCTTTTGTGTAATTCGAACGCCACTTTTTCTTCGAAAAGGATACAGCGCCGTTTCTGCGGATTTATTGTCACGTCTCGCCATTTCCGTATATGCGGAGTGGATTTCTTACGAGGCTACATATATTGGCGTCACCTTTCCAGGCCCACAGAGCTTTCGAAAACGTCTCGGCGCTATAGTGCGCATGACGACAGCCAGTTGGTAAAATACGGCCTCGAGAGTAAGGACATAATAAAAACTATGAAGTATCGTCGAATATAAGCTTTCGTAGTTTTCCAAAGGATGAGGAAGAAGGGGACGAATAAGCGTTTTAGTCAGACGTCGATGTGAGGTTCTTGTGGCGTAGACCATCGTGGTCAATGCCTATGGCGCTTGAATGGGCAACCGGAGGACAACGGTTCAAGACAAGGGTCGTAAATAAAAGCTATGTCAATTCACAGTAATTACAGGCAATCAAAGATGCTGGAGTCTTCCTAATAAACAAGTGAATCGGGCTAGTTGGTATAGATCCATCTTCGTAAGAAGCGCAAAACTACACACAGGGACAGCTAGAAAGAAAGACACAACACAACAAGCGCTTGGGTTGTGTTTTCTTTCTAGCTGTCCCTGTGTGTAGTTTTGCGCTTCTTACGAAGATGGAGTCTTCCGCTACGGCGTTCCTCTCCTGTCCTCTCCTTTATTCCATTTCCCCTTCCTCCACAGACGTTGAGCCTATAAGAGATGCATGGCTTCTTCATTTCTTAAACCTAACCACTATGTCATATTTCACATAAGTCGAGCCGCTATATTAAGGGCCCACTTCGATTTACCAAGTACCCGGCCCACTCCCAGGCGGCTCGCTGGCGGGCAGACTTGACGCCATTATTACGTGGTCCAAAAGTTCCCTGGCCTGTCAGCGGGCGTGGCTTCCGGGAGGTCCCTTTGAATAACGAATGCGCCGCAGGCATCCGGGGTCGTCCGGAGACGTCCGGGACTTGCAAAAACGAATACGCCCATTGGCGACAGCGGCTCGCTAAGCCTCGTCCAAGGTTGCAGCCACAAGCGTAGTCAGCTAACACGGGTGCGCGTGCAGAGAGCGTGGCCGTGCCTACAGAAGCGCGTGCAAGAACGCATTGATAATTTGCTTTGTGTTGCTCGCTGCACGCTTGCCAATGCTGTATTCTTTGAAACGAAATTCAGCTGAGACGAGACCACGAAGTTCGTTCTCCATGGAAACGCACTGTGCGCGCTTGATCGAGCGGCCGAGACCCAACCCATTCATTACTACTCGCCCCTCGATTCGCCAGATTGCCGGTTACGCATTCCACAGCTTCGCGAACACTCGTGTTATATCGATTCCCATGACAGAAGGATCAACCATATTTCTTTTCTTTGCATTTGGCGGTATGACATCACACAAATACGCACAGGAACTCGTACTCCCCACAAGAAGCCTGGAGTTTTCAGCACCCCATGCGTTTCACACTGCCATTGGGGTTCGGCCGACTTGAACAGCGTCCCGCCAAGCATGACGCCAAACGCCGGCACAGGGACGACCCAAGACAGATCTATCTATCTATCTATCTATCTATCTATCTATCTATCTATCTATCTATCTATCTATCTATCTATCTATCTATCTATCTATCTATCTATCTATCTATCTATCTACGACTTTGTGCACTCCTGGCCGTTCCGTTTACTTGGTATATTCCGGAACTGGCATAGATGGGTATCATTGTAGGACGAAAGTGACTGCTTAAAATTGACGTCACTAATATGATTTGCTTGTTAGACACATATCGAATAACGACAGCACGACGCGTCCGGGGAATGCGAGTGCTCGCGACATGTGATTGAAAGTTGAGTAGAGCCTATGTGAATCACTTGATCCACCAATACAGACGAGGAAGATTTGACGAGAACGCACTTTACGTGGAACATACAAGAGAGCCAGATGAGATTAGTACTAACGTGTGTTTTAAATCAAGACGTAACAAGTATACGGACGCCCACGAACCTGCTGCAACGACCTAAGGCAGTCTACCACGCGGTAGAGGGTAGCTGTCGAACGGGGGCCACCGCAATGCCAAGCAAGCCCGCTAGCACTCTTTCAACTCGTCTATGGTAGGCTGCTCCCACTCGGCTGTGGTGTGTGCTAACGGCTCTAATAGCAGCATAAAAAAATCCACGCATATCCGCAGAGTGAATGATGATGAGTGGGCGAAGCTCAGGAGGTTCATCGTAGATCGTGCCGAGTGCCGGATTAATTTAGTTAACGCGCACGCTACGAATCCTTATGGTTCAACTACACACAAGTGAAATATCCCACCGGCTCTTCATTGCGAGTCAAGATCCAGTGCATATATATATATATATATATATATATATATATATATATATATATATATATATATATGGGTGGCCGATCAACGGTTCTCCAGCGCGAGCAGTCGGTATTTTAGGGGCGAAGCTCCTCTTAGTCTAACCTTGTCCCATGTCAGGCGTAACCGAGGGCGAGGGCGAGGGCGCGCGCCGATCGGGCAGGAGGCACGCGATCGCCCTCGGCGCGCGCCCTCGCCCTCGCCCTCGGCGCGCGCTGTCTTGTGAGAGAGAGAGAGAGAGCGAAAGGCGCGCGTTGTCTATGGAAACGCTCTTTCTTAGATGAACGCTATACCAGCTCGCGAAGAAGGAGAACGCGCCCTAACCCGCGAGAGACAACGTTGGCGCAGGCAGCGTCTCTTAGCGAGTTTCTTGATTGAGAAATACCGACTGCTCGCGGCACAACCGTTCACCGGCTACCCCATAACATATATATAGGCACTGGATCTTGACCTGCAATGAAGTGCCGGTGGGAGGTTTCTCTTGCGCGTAGTTGAACCATGAGGGTTCGCAGCGTGCGCGTTAACTGAATTAATCCGGAACTCGGCACGGTCTACGGCGTGGGAGCGCAGGAATCTCGTAAAGACCAGGAGCATAAATGACAACGCGTGTGTAAATATCCACACGCGTTGTCACTCATTTACATGCATGAGTGGGCAATGTCACGTGTGATTTACGGTAACACAGAACGGTCCCCAGCTTCACCCACTCGTCATGGTTCACTTCGTGAAAATGCGCGGAGTTTTTTTACTCCGTGAAAACGAATGAGAGGTGAAATAAGTAATTGATGGGAGAACGTTCCGCATACGGAAACATAAAGCTACCGGTATGCAGACAACCTTTTCCGTCCCCCTTTCCCTTTTCTATTTCGAGAACTACAATGCCTGTGCGGTATACACTATGCGCCAGTCAGTGCCAGTTCGTCGTGAATGCTACCATTCAATCTGGCCTCATGATTTATTCAAGCTCGCACTTCACCACAAAACACTGTTCAACTTTTATAGCCTTATTCTTTCTTGTACATCTATTTTTTTACTTGGTTCGTCTATTTTTCGAAGACGAACTTTAGTTGGGATTTGCTTGTCTGAAATTCTATCTGGGAGCGTTACCGCGATCGAACGGCTGTTCTTTTCGCCAAGAACTCAATGGAAGCATTTAGCCTTCGACTCCCACCAGGAGTATGCCTTGGAGATGCGATGCTTTTATATCGACTGTCGTTGAGCGTTTCGTTCATCAATACCTGGGCGTTTTGCATATGAATGGCCGACACCGCAGCCTGGAAGAAGCAATTCTGAGGCATCGTCAGTACCTTACGTCGCATAATAAAGCCTTCAAAGCGCTACTGCGCTTCTTGAGATCTACTGGCATTCATGAACGCCTGTAACTGAAACGACCCCCCCCCCCCCCCGTCTGTGTTTGTGTGTGTGTTTTAGCTTCTATGCGTGTCTGGAACTTTGTACCCCCTCTCACTGTCACCTTTCTGATCCCCCTATCTCCAGTGCAGGGTAGCAAACCGGAGACTAATATTTGGTTAACTTGCCTGCGTGTCCTGTTCATTTCTCTTCCTTATACAAATATTCCTTTTTCTTGGAAAATAAAAAAAAGCAACGTGCTTAGTCATAGTAAGTGCGACTGTATTAGCAATTTTCCGAGTTCTTCCTTTTCTTCCTTTCAGCCAGAGGCTGAATACCAGGCTGAGGTGAGGAGTCTCACGAGCAGGTTATTGGTGAGTCTTTATATGATCAAGCGTTTGACGAACAATCGTCTGGCGAGAGAACATACTTGTGCAATAAACATACACTCGCCAAGGTTAAAATAAAAACAAAAAGGCATTGACGTTTCGGGGCCCGTACAGGTCCCTTGATCTCGATGAAGATGTCAGCGTGGGCATGCGGCTATTTATGGGTCAGGTGGCGCAACGTGCGGGTGTATAACTCTGGTAGATTGCCCTTTGTCCTGTTTATCGTGCGGTTAGTCGACTGCATGTAAAATGATTCTAAAAAAAGTCACAGTTTCGCCGCGAGGGCGAAGCAATGAATGCGATAGCAAGAAACTGTAGTGCTATACGAAGTGAGGCTCGCAGCTTCAGGAGCAATATTAATTGTAGCAAACATGCACTTGCTAAGTGAGCGCCTCCCGTGGGCAGCGCGTGCTTGTACGAAGGGCTTTATACGTTGTGTGTCACAAAGCGCGCATACAAGTCTAGGGGAGGCCGCTAAATGAACAAACAGAACATAAGCGCGCACTATCAAGTGAAGCACGCACGAAACGACCGCGCGGATATACACCGAACAAGCGCGAATAAGCTGTCACAATGGATACTCTCAGTTTCAACAGCGTTCCTGTTGCAAACGCGGCCGCCCGTCGCGCTCCTCGAGCCATCTCGCTGGTAGTGAAGAAACGCTATAAGCGCCTGCCGTCTCTGCGGTAAAGAGTGTGTATATAAGGCTCGCCGTTAGCTCCTTGAAGCGTCTGCTCTTCGTGGCGTAGTATCCAGAAGATACATCGTGTCTTTGCAGTTTTTGTTTGGGCCTCGACTTGGGAGAAAATCAGTCGAACCAACCTGTTCATTCCTGTGAAACGCGGAGGTGTTGGCCTTGTTCATTTATTTTTACGTCAGATTGTTTCTAGGTTTATGTTCCTTAGGAATGTGGAAGATCCTTTTTTACGAACAGTCATACATACCAGGCTACGGAGATTAATCCCAGATTTCATAATTTCCTCTTGTGGTGATTTGGAGGGTACCGTATCTGGATTTCTGCGGGAGGTCTTACTTTCATACAGAATGTTGAAAGTGAGATTTTCTTTAGAGTACTTGAGTGACGTCACCAGAAAGAAACTCTATAAGGATTTAATTGAAGCGTTCCTCCCGACTCCTTTGTACCGTTTGCCATATCATGGATACCCAGGACAGAATATTTTGAAAAGGGTCAAGAAAATGCCAATAAGTCCTGCTGCCAAAACATTCTTTTTCAAGCTACATACGAATAGTCTACCTGTAAAAACATGGCTTCAGGAAAAAGGCTTATTTGTACCTTGGACAACAAACTGCCATTTATGTAATAAACCAGAGGATATAGAGCATGCTTTTGTAGACTGCTGGGATGCAGTATTTTTCTGGGACGTGCTTCAGCGCACTTTAAAGAAAGAATTACCACTAGATTCTTATGGCATAAGGTTTTTACCAGTAGAAGAGCCATGCGATATGATCATGGTCCTGGGTCTTCATGCTTTGTGAAAAAGAGAATGCAGGTGCGGCATGCAGATGTTCATGTAAAATCCTCGAGGGAAACCTTCATTGAGAGCGTTGGACAAATTAGTGAGATTTATAGAGCCCAGCCTGAACCACCACACTGGGTTACTATCCTTGATGTTTTGAAAGATATGAAAAAGCTTTAGAGATGGTCACACCAGTGCGTAAATAGTGTATGCGTGTGCGCTTTTGATTGCGTCTGTACTTTGTTCAAGAAGGCAATAAAGAAAAAAAAGCTCTTCGTGGCGTAGTGGTTAGCGCTACGGGCTGCGCAGTGAGGGGTTCCTGGTTCGATTCCGCGGGTCGGAAGCACTTATCCGAATTATTTTTCTTTGGGATTTTTATATGTATATACATCCTTATACATATACGGTACATGACGGCGGCGACGGGGACGGCAAAAACCAGCCGAGACTGTCCATATAATTGCTATCGCAATAAAAGCAGACGGGCAGATAAATGTCTTTCCGTTGCGATGATAGCTGCTGCGTCCCAGTCAATACTGTGGCCAGTTTGATTGTGGTGTTCCGCCAAGGCATTCGCAGTTGTGTGGCCCTTGGCGACGTCATTTTGGTGTTGTTTCAAACGCCGTTTGAAATTCCCGCTCTCGCCGATGTACGACACGTCACATTCCCCGCACGGTATCTTGTAGATAACTCCCGGGAAGTCCGTGCGCTTCAAAGCATCCTTTGCGTGAACAAGCTGTTGTCGTAGTTTTCCAGTAGGCACGTGGGCTATTTGAATACCATAGCCTTTGAATATTCTTGCAAGCGCCTCGCTTGTTCCCGCTGTGTAAGGAATCGCTGCGCGCTTTGCCCTTTCTTTTAGGGGCGAAGCTCCTTAAAGCGGCACCCGTTCGTCCCTCGTCGTAGTCGTAGTGCGTAACCAGTCTTACGCTTTGACCTCCATGGTGGTGCCGGTGGGAGATTTCTCCTGTGCGTTGTAGAACAATAAAAAATTCGCAGCGTGCGCGTTAACTAAAAGCCGAATTCTTCTGTCTCTCATTCCCCATTAGCAGCCATTGGCATGTTCCAGTAGGAAACGTTAGTAGAAGTAGAAGTGTTAAAAGCCGACTTCTGCTGTCTCTCATTCCCATTAGCAGCTATTGTTTACCTCCAAGGTAGTGCCTGGTGAGATTTCTCCTGTGCGTGATTAAACAATAAAAATTTTGTTCAAAACGCCGTTGATTGATGAAATAAACCAACGAAAGACGCCAGATGTTTTCTAAAAGCAAAACGAAAAGACGCCAGATGTTTCTAAAGCAAAACGAAAAGACGCCAGCTGCTTAACGAAAGACGCCAGGTGTTTTCTAAAGCAATGGTTTTATATTCAAAACCATATCGCGATACAGGTTTGTCAATCGTTTCACGTCAATTTTATCGGGCGAATTAACGGAAGAAATTTCACGGTTTAACCGATGATTACTTCCAGGAGCTTCGCCCAATCTCATCATCATTCACCTCGTGGATCTGCCGTCAATTTTTTTCGTTTGCCGTTTCACGACGGAGCTTAGCTGCATTGCGCTCCTGAGTCCTGAGCAGTTGATTAGGGTAACCGTTCATTAACAGGTCCCTTCTCACAATCTGCAGCTCTCGCTTACGTTTAGTAGGGCTGGAGCAGACACGGAATGCCCGGGAATAAAGTGCCACCGCAACGGATCTCTTTTGTCCGATGGGGTGTGCAGAGTCGAAACTGACGTATTTTCCCGTGTGCGTTGGCTTTCTGTACACGCTTGTTTTTAAGCCGCCAGAGGTTCTCTCCACAAGGACGTCAAGAAAAGGAATTTGTCCATTGACTCCCTCTTCCACCGTGAACTGTATGCTCGCCTTGAAAGAATTCAGGTGCTCGAGAAACTGTGCTGCGTGTTGGCGACGGATGATACAGAAGCAATCGTCCATGTATCTTAGAAAAAGCCTTGGTCGCGTCGCAAATGAGGAAAGAGCGGCGCATTCCAGATCTTCCAGTGCAATGTTGGCGCAAACGACGGACACGGATGCGCCCATTGCTGTTCCGAAGACCTGCTTGAAGTATTGCTTGTTGAAAACGAAGTATGTGTTGTCAAGACAGAACTTCAGAAGGCGGCAGACGTCCTGGACTTCAAAAGGCGCACGCTGGGGTAAAGAAGAGTCCGCTTCGAGAAGTTTCTTGCAGCATTCCACAGCATAGTCAACGGGCACACAAGTAAACATTGACTTCACGTCATATGATACCATAACCTCATCGTCTACAAGGCGCACACTTCTTAATTGCTCAATGAAATGAGCGGAGTCTTTGACAAAAGTTGCGGTGAGCCCCGCTAGCGGTCGCAGTACACGGTGCAGGTAACGCGACAGTTCGCACAGCGGTGAGCGTGTGTAGTCCACAATTGGCCGTACTGGGACGTCGGGCTTGTGAATTTTGGGAAGCCCGTACAGGGCCGTGGCCGAGCCATTGTGGCAGAGCAGCTTGCAGTACAGGTTATTGTTTTCGGGCGGAACAAACTGGAATACTTCAACAAGCAACTTCTGTAATTCAGATTCCACTTTCCTCGTAGGATCCCTCGTCAGCTGTGAATATGTCGATGTGTCTTTGAGAAGCCTGTTCACTTTGTTGATATAATCGGCGCGGTCCAAGATTGCAGTGGCATTTGCCTTATCCGCGGGGAGGATGACTATGCCTTCGTTGTCCTTTAGTCGTTTTAACGCACTTCTTTCTGCTGCCGGTAGCGTAGTATAGTTTGCCCGCGTTGCCTTCGAGAAGATCCCAATGGCACGTGAGCGGGCCTCTTCCCGTAGACTTGGCTCAACAAGAAGCACTGCTTGTTCAACGGAACATGTCAACCGTCCGATGTTTGGTCGTGCTCCGATATTGTAATTAAGGCCGCGGCTGAGAAGCCTTTCTTCTGCCCCATCGAGTTTGTACGAAGAGAGGTTACGAACACCCAGCGAGGTCGAGCTGGGTGTTCGTAAGCATCGCCGACAATAAACAAAGCTAACCGGAGTGGAAATTTGATTACGTAAGCCGCGCTACGATGATGCACGGGTGAACTAGTAGAGCGAGTGAAGAGTGCGAACAAATCTGAACGCGGGACAAGTGAGGACAAAGGAACACACCTAAGACCTTGTGTCGTACGACTGTCGGTGCTCCTACCGTGTTCGCCCAGCTCTTTCAAGTTCGTTCCTAGCGGCGGCTTGTTTTTCCGCCCGCTGATGACTGGGCAAACGCGCTGCTCAAGCGGAGCTTCTATCTCCTGGCTCGTGTCTCTGTCGCTGTTGAAGTTGCTGTACGAGAAAACAATCATCGCCGTCGGAAAGATTGATCGATTTCCTGGGATTCTACTTCCCCAAAAGCACGATATGACTATGAGAGACGCCGTAGTGGCGGACTCCGGAAATTGCGAACAGCTAGGTTCCCTCTAACGTGCGCTGACATCGCACAGCAGCAGGCCTCAACATTTCGCCTCCGTCGAAATGCAGCCGCCGCTGCAGGGATTCGGTCACGCCACCTCCGGATCAGCAGTCCCGAGTGCCATAGCCACTAGACCACCGTGGCGGGGCGTCATCGTCAAGGCTGTGCATGGCACGCACTTCACCTCTTGCGTTTCAAGTATGTAAGCGCGACGCGCTTGAATGCGCCCGTACCACGTGCACACTCTTCGGTGTACGCTCGGCAAACGTTCAAGATGTGAGCATAAATGAGAGGCATATGATACCCCTGGATTTTCCAAGGAAAAGAGGGAGACAACGGAACGATGGAAAGAAAGAACGAAAAGTAAAGGAAGGTAGGACACAAATGCAAAAGGAACCACAGAAAGAAACAACGGAACAAAAGAAATTGAAAAAAACTAAGAGAGCAATAAAAACAGCAAGCAAGAAGGAAAAGGCGGAACACACACATGCATACAAGAAAGAAAGAAAGAGAGAGAGAGAGAGAAAGAAAGAAAGAAAGAAAGGAAGAAAGAAAGAAAGAAAGAAGGAAAGAAAGAAAAATCTCGGGTTGCGCAGAAGAGAAAAACGGATCGGTGAATGCCATGTTCCTGCTACATCTTGGACATCTTGGACATCTTGGACTTCAGCCCGTTGCCACGCAATAGTGGTAGTGGTACAGTAATGACATTCCTATACACGCTTATGCACTCTTAGCATGGTAACCCTTATTTTAGAGGTACACAATAATGTGAAAATATGCTCCTTTACTAAAGGTTAAAGTGCATGCAATCTTAGCACGGTAACCTTTATTTTATAGGTATGCAAAAATATGAAAGTACGCTCCTTTACTAAAGGTTAACGCACTTTAACCTCGTTTATGGCCTAGTATAGCCTAGTTTAGTTTGCGACAGGGTTCGTCATGCAAAGGAAAGACGTACAAACACGGACACATGGTGTGGGTCTGCCCCTCTGATCCCGCTACACCCCCTATCCCCAACCCAGCCAGGGAGGACTGGGAGGCGACTCTGAAGGCCCAAAAGGCCTTGGTGGGACGAGCCCAAGTGGCAGCCGATGCCAATGGGGTCCCGTACTAGGGATCCCCACCTAGTGTTTGTAAGGGCCGCACCACCACCACCACCACCACAAGGGTAGAGGAGGAGACAACGAGAGAGTCGTGATGTCTACTCTTGTGCTCGTGTGTCCGTCTTCGCACGCCTTTCATTAGCATAATGAACCGAAATGGGGAAGCTAGTCGGCACATGACATGTTAACTGAGTTGTCGACTAGCCGAAGATTGGCATAAATTTGGCTCTTCGTACGATAGCGGCGAACAATATTAAATAATTGCTCTCAAATGTCGTCTAATCGTTGTTACAAATTACGTCGGTATATCTTTTATTTGTGGAGCGCTAAAGCCGATCATGCACCAAAGAATATTTAATACTGGCAGTCTTCCATTTTTTAAAGAAAAGGTTAGCGTGCGGTGCTGGAATTCTCCAAATTGCGAAGTCGTTTGCAATTTAAGTGGCCTTGCGCATGGAAAGGTAGCAATGTTTAAGCTCTGTACGCACTCTGCACGTGACTGAATTAACTCTTGTACCACCCTCTACTGCTCACCTTTTTTATTTTTATAACACAGGGAGTTTTAGACTGAGTGGTTGTCGCATTTGTGGGCACCGTATATTGGTCAGCAGAACGTGAAATCGCGGTAGCGTTACTCGCCTTGGATCAGCAAACATATGCTCGGAAGGAGGCTTGTACGTAAACCGTTGCAAGTAATGGATTACCTGTAATCGGTATGCATAATTACTGGAATTTTGCAACGCCTCGATGACTTCCTATATTATGAGGCGGTGCAGTCTCGGGAAAATCACTTACAAGGCTGTCTAAGTTATAAGGCCATTGCATTAACGAAGCGCGAGGAATTGATTTCATGATGCTGGATTTAAGTGCGGGTTCATGTTTTCTTTGTAAGTGGTTGGCGCGCTCTGATGAGTGGATATTTTCGATTAGCGCAGTACTTTCAATAAAGTTTCATTAAATAATTACTAACTACATATAAATTTGTGCTCCGATCACTCACGCGCCAGTAAAATGTTGCGAGGTACGCTGATTTGTCTTACCTTTGTGTTTGCGCCTTGATATGCTTAATGTGTCTTTCGTATACTCTTCGGAAGAATATTTTGCTAGCAATTACAGATGTGATGGCTGAAATCACATACGTTATTTTGATCGAATAAGGTCACAAAAAGCACCAAAAACACACCCCGAATGTACATCTCATTGCTGAGGTACCTAAACTAACCTACTGCTCATAAGTTGATTCCACTTTTAACAACCGGAATTTTAGAGAGGCCTTTTTCTTAATTAACTCTACCAGTGGCATAATAAGAGATAATTTTATACGGTATCGACATCTTTGCAGAATTGGCATAGGGGTGATAATGCCGGAAAGCCCATGTAAATACAGGTTAAATAGGGGGTGGGGATAGGTTCTTTCAGGGTTTTTAGGTCCTCTTTAAATCATTAATTTATTTGTACTCGTGCCTTACAAAATGATAGTCTTACCAGGCGCAAGCAATCTCGAACTATTCCGAGAAGTTGTCATTGGTGGTGCCACAGTGCAAGGCTGTCCAGGAGGAAGTCGTAGTAGATTAACTGCAGAATTCAAATATAAGTCTGAGAGGGATCACCTGCAAATCAACCTATGAACTCTGCAATTGAGACAAACACAGATGTTCACCCGTTGACCCACTCTCACAAGCTTTTCCACATACGGTCAGTTCGAAAATGCCAATAAATGTGGTGAGAGATGAAATCTCCCACAAGAAATTTCTCCTTACAACACGAAGCAACCACGAAGTTCAGACACCGGGCGTTTTGTGCACCTACTTCAATGCGTAAATCTGCTAAAGCGAATCAATGACAGCCGAGTCACGTTATGTCTAGAGCAAAAATCTCACTCTCAGAAGAGATAAGTTCACTCGAAATGTCCGTCTTAAGGCTAACTATACAATCTTGATGAAAAGTGCTAACGTTCCGCCTCTCGATGGTAGGTTTACTTCGAAAGAAAGACAGTCATTAATGTGGCAAGATTGATGTACTGAAAGGCAGGTTTCCCGCAACACAATAATATCTGAAAAGAATTCCGAAGACTGGCCCAATAAATCTATTGCTGCAGAGTGTATAGATCCGCATTGCCAAAGGAGAACATTAAGCTGTCCATGGTTGCGAAATAACAGACCCAGCAGCCATATTTCTTAAAACGCTTCATCTTTAAAACTAGAAGAGAAGCTCAGGCGAAAATGGGGGCTTGAATCGAAGAACAGATCGATGAACAGATCGAGAACAGGGAATGTTTCTGAAGCCAACGTTTCGACAAGTGTACTTGTCTTCGTCAAGACCGTTTCCTCCCTGACGACGACAAGTCCACTTGTCGAAAAGTTGGCCGCAGCGACATTCCCTGTTCTACGTCTGTTTTAGCGACCTGTTCATTGATTCCTTTTTTTTAAAAAGAAATAGCTCTTTGATGCACTCTCATTGGGATGTTCTTTTTTTTCATTTAGTGCGTAGGATTGACGTTACATTTCTCGAAAAGTGAAAATGCGATCGCCTGGCAAATGTCTAAGAGAAAAAACTTCTGGAAGACCGAGGAAGACCGGGCCAGACAACGCCAGCAGACACGCTTATTCTGCAGGCACTCGCCAGCCTCAAGTACGGAGAAGAGCAGGGATGATGATGGTTATGTACAGATGAGAACAATGAAGTACGTTAAAAGTGCTCACACTACATACTTTTTCTACGAAGCAGAACGCCTTTGGTCTCTCGGGAAGCGTGAAGAAGAAATGCTTCTCCCATTTAGTGTGTATAGAAAATCCTCCTCCTCCTCCTCCTCATCATCATCATTATCATAATCATCATCATCCTCTCTACGCCCACTGCAGGGCAAAGGTCTCTCCCATAGATCTCCAGTAATCCCTGTCCTGAGCTAACTGAGCCCAATTTTTCCCCACAAATGTCCTGATCTCATCTGCCCACCTAAATTCCTGCTGCTCCCTGCCACGCTTGGCTTCCCTAGGAATCCACTCTGTTACCCTGAATGACCAATGGTTGTTTTGTCATATAAAAAATCACGGTTCTCTTATTTTAAAGAGTCTAAACTATCCGCGAGTGCATCAACCGCTCTCTAAAGGATATCAGACGTCAAATTCACTCTATTTAAGAGCCCACACTTTCCGTGCAACTCAAGCAAAAACTTGCTTCCCTTCACCGCATACTGCCCGCTATGCCGCTTCAGCGCGGTACTCTGAACCCGGAACTCCCATTCACGTCTCGCGAGGACCAGGTAAAGAGTTTCCATTGAACCGATTCCTTCTTTTCTCTTCGCGAGCTTCTGGAGGGAGCACTGGCCGGCTAAAACTTAGAATTGAAAAGCAAAACCGCCTCTTACGCCTTGGGGCGTAATATATAGAGATAGATGAAGAGAGAGAGAGAGAGAGAGAGAGAGAGAGAGAGAGAGAAGGAACGGTCGATAAGGAAATCTAAAAAAAAAGACAAGCGTGCCTTCAACAGTTGTCAGTGCGTAGTGCTTCCAACGGCCACCAGAGGCCGGGACCAGTCCCTTACTTCCCTTACGGGGAAGAGATCCAAAGTGGCGTACTCCCTCGAAAAGGGAGAGGGTAGCGCAGAAAGCGTGGCGCTCTCTACACGTCCTCAAACTAGGCCTACAGTATCTAAATTCTCTCCCACATACAGATCCCTCTCTCCTTCAACCTCTCTCTCTCTCTGAAGCCTATCGATTTAGCCCAGCAAGAAGGCCGTCTCGCGAACGCCCGTAAAAGGGTGGAAGGGGACTTTCACGGTGTTTCTCTGACTGCTGTAAGGGAGCTACCTCACTTTACTGAACGGCGTTCCTCCACGCGGGATCATTCGGTCGCTCGCTCGCTCATCCGAAGAGCGCGCGCTTCTCGGCCGCTCTGGGTGGCGTACTTGGAAAACGTCAAGTCGCGAATGCGTGCACGAGAACGGTTGCACATTGAGATTGGTATGAAGTGACGCGTACACCTGGTGACTGTTTCACGTGTCATAGCGCCAGAATTCACGATGGCAACCGTATGTGGTATGTCATGTAGTCTCAAGCAGTGGTGCTGTGGCAAGCATGCGACAACTTTGTTTGTTCCTGTAGCGCTTTCGTGAGGATATCTGCGGACTCCTGCCACGTTTTTGGAGATTTTGTGCGCTTAGCGAGAAACATCTTCGACCATCCGCGGGCGAGTGGATTTACTTCATTGTTCTGTGAGTAATGAACTCCCAGTTTTTTTGTCTGCATTGCTCGGCTTTCCGGGAGTGCACAACCGAACCTTACTACGCGGCCGACTCCATAGCAACGTCTACATAGATGGTCTTAGCAGAATGGGAACATACTTAGGAAGCGCTCTGCTTTCCCATTGTACCACAGTTGTTGGCGGAACCACTTACTTCTCATTCAGCTTCATGTCTTTCGTCATGTGCATAGATGCATTCCTTGTTCTTTTTTTCCTTTTTGAAGTGAGCGAGTCTTCTTTTTTTCTGTTAATAATTGAATGTCACTAGAAACAGCGTATATAATCTCTCTTGGGTGCTAAGATTGATACCACACCATTTGATTTTATTGAAAAAAACCTTCCAAGAGTCCTTAGCTATCGCTTCAGAGTCCTAAGGGCGAAAGCTTAGAAGTTTGGCAGCCGAACCTGGGACACGGGTTCCAACCCTGTAGGCAATTTATGCAACCGAATGGGAGCAGACCTATTCCATCTTTCTGCATTCGGAACACACCACCATTGGGAGCAGACCATTCTTTCTGCATACGGAACATAGCAATATCCAGCCCGCAGTATAAAGTGCACCTTATTTTGAATCGTCCTACATTTCTTATTAAAGCATTCGCTTTCCGCCTAGGTATTAAAGTAGCGAGTTTAGCGACTGAGAGTTCACGGGTGATTATATATCACAGCTGCCCATTGGAACCTATGTGAAGTGGGCTTCCCATCACAATACAGACAACACGGAGAGCTTGTTAGTAGATTTACACGCACATAATTTGTGCACCGGCAAAGCGAGCGCCTGATCTACTGAGCACATTGGACATTTTGGATTTGTATTGATTAGTTACTAGAAGTGACCGCGCTGACATCGTGTCGAACACGCTTGACAGTCATCCGTAGTCGCCGACAGTGGAACGAGTTGTACGACACTGCATGCCTTCAAGAAAATGAACCGGATGATCACATGGATGGTGCACGTTGAAGTTGTGCGCGAACGAATGCTCAGTAGACGAGTCGTAGTGAGTTGATGGCGCACCCCCCGGAGACTACGTTTTTTCGTATCAAATTGTACGCGAAGCTAATTTGATTTTGTTTGTTTCGATATGCCTTCGATATAGTAATAACACAGGAATAGGTATATAGAAATTAACGAGGAAACTCAAGAGGTAATTAAAGAGTTTGAGGACGCTCAAGGCTGGCCTTTAAGGGGAGCGTCGTTGGGTACAGGTCACGCATTATATCCTCGCGAGAGAATCCTGTTTCCTCGTACCTTCAAATTACAGTCCGAGCTATCATGTTGCAGGTAGGCGTTACTTAACTCGTAATTTCAGATTTTTTATGACAGATTCTACTTCGAAAAGCTGAATTTTGTTCGCAATCCGCCTGTGCGATGGGGAGGGTTGGCGTGGTCTGGTGCTACGCGAAACACGGCTGTAGCTCGAGATGGTTATTTCAGGTGTGCACGCCGGCGCTAACAGTGGATTTTCTGCCACACAAGCTCCTCATCGCAGTCGCGTTAAAATCACACCACTGGCCATGAAAAGAGGAAGCTTAGACGTAACGTTCGGAGAGAAGACATCTGAACGGATCGGGGATTAGACAGGGGTAGCCGATATATTCTTTGATGTTTAGAGTAAAAATGCACATATGCAAACCAAGTAATGAAGTCAGACAACCGACTGGCCAGTTGTATCGATAGGATGCATACAAAACAAAGTGAGGTATTGGGATGGTTCGTTCTTCATTTTCTTTAAACAGCGCTGAAGTTACCAGGCACACTGTGTTTGGGAGGACGTAGTTAACGAGGATGATACCACAAGTGTCGCTATGTACGTCCTCCCTAACTTAGTGCGCCTGGTAACATTAGCGAAGTTTAAAGACCACACATACGAAGAAAGGTGAAGCGCGCATCCTTAGGGTGACAGTGGAAAAAGGCGGTGTGATGAAAAAGCGTAAAGTAGAATTTGATGGCCCAGCACAGGCTATAGGATAGAAATCGTTAGAAAGGTCTTAGCGCTGCAACGGACATAAAGTAGGCCAACGCTTACGATAGGCCAACGCTTATGATACTTACAATCGTGCCGATGACAGCGGACGCGATGATGATCATTCTTTATTTCCTTTTTCTAGGTAACACATATCCCCAATGCAATTTTCGCATAGACGTCTTTCAATGTGAAAGACAAACAGAAATTCACAGGAATGCATCGCAGCAGTGGGACTATTCATACACTGAACGTTACGACGGTTTGTTGCAAAGAGAAACTGTACACAGCTTCGTTCAATGCAACAGGCACGGCCAGATACTCTAGTTCTGTCCCCTGTACAAATGACAGAAAAAAATGATAAATTGCAATGCCTAAATTTGCAAGGACTCACTTATTAACTTTTCAATTTATACAGCCAATATATCTAGCACGTGGCAATGTTTAAAGAATTACGTGAAATACAAGAGAATGCAATGAACTCCGCGCTCTTTCTTGCTGTCTCAAGCGACTCAATTTGTTGATTGTGAGATTACGCATAATTACTTCGCACCATATAAATATCGGAACAGTAATAGACTGTTAAAAGGGAACGATTTTAGAAGAGCAGTTCTAGTGCCTCTTGGAGAATACCGTGTATAAATATTCGTCACTTGCAAATCATTCCTGCAAGGTAGAAAAAGGCTGAATGAGTGAATGAATGAATGAATGAATGAATGAATGAATTAATGAATGAATGAATGAATGAATGAATTTCTGGGGGTTTTAAGTCTCAAAACTAGCTTTTATTATGAGAGACGCCGTAGTCGAGGGCACCGGAAATTTTGACCACCTGGGGTTCTTTAACGTGCACTGACATCGCGCAGCACAGGGGCCCCAACATTTCGCCTCCATCGAAATGCAGCCGCCGCAGCCGGGGTATGAACGAATTATGAATGAACGAGCGTTCATTGCTGGAAAGAGTATCGCACGACTTCACGCGTTTCTACCTCAGATCGGAGTAAGAGTCATCATCATCATCATCATCATCAGCCAATTTTATGTCCACTGCAGGACGAAGGCCTCTCCCAATCCTCGCCATCCTTGCCTGTCCTGCGCGAGCTGATTCCATTTGATGCCTGCGAATTTCTTGATTTCGTCCCCCCATCTTACTCTCTGCCGCCCACGGCTGCGCTTACCCTCTCTTGGTATCCATTCCGTCGTTCTAACTGTCCATCGGTTATCTAGCCTTCTCATCACGTGGCCTGCCCATGTCCATTTTTTCTTCTTAATATCGTTCATTATGTCGGCGACCCCCGTTTGTTCTCTGACCCACTCGGCTGTCTTCCTATCCCTTAGTGTAACGCCTATCATTTTCCGTTCCATCGCCCGCTGCGCGGTTCTTAACTTCCTCTCTAGCTTCTTTGTAATTCTCCAGGTTTCTGATCCGTAAGTCAGTACTGGCAGGATGCAGTAGTTATATAGTTTCCGTTTGAGTGATAGTGGTAGGTTTCCGTTCATGAGTTGTGAATGTCTGCCGTATGCGCGCCATCCCATGTTTATTCTACGGTGGATTTCTTTTATATGGGTGGGTTCTCCAGTAAGTAGCTGTCCTAGGTACAGATATTCTTCTACGACTTCTAATGTATGGGTTTCGACCTTGAATAGACGTTTTTTCGCCGTGCCACTTACCATTATCTTTGTTTTCTGCATGTTCATCCTTAATCCTACCTTAGCGCTTTCTCGGCTTAAGTCTTCAATCATCTTTTGCAATTCGTCGCCGTCATTGCTAAAGAGTACTATGTCATCTGCAAATCGCAGGTTACTCAGATATTCGCCGTTAATCCTGAGCCCTGTCTCTTCCCAGTCTAACCTTTTGAAGATTTCTTCCAAACATGCAGTAAATAGCATGGGAGAAATTGTATCTCCCTGTCTGACACCTTTCTGTATTGGGATTTTTCTGCTTTTCTTATGGAGGAGCAGGGTGGCTGTAGAATCTTTATAGATGTTGGCTATTGTGTTTATATAGCTATCACATATTCCTTGACGACGTAGTGCCTCCAGAACTGCTGGTATCTCTACCGAGTCGAAAGCCTTTTCGTAATCTATGAAAGCCATATAGAGGGGTTTGTTGTATTCAGCGGATTTCTCGATTACTTGATTGACCGCATGCAGGTGGTCCATGGTAGAGTATCCTTTTCTGAACCCTGCTTGCTCTCTCGGTTGATTAAATTCAAGTGTGGCCCTTATTCTGTTTGAGATAACCTTTGTGAATATTTTGTAAAGTGCTGAGAGTAGACTAATCGGCCTGTAGTTCCTCAAGTCTTTAACATCTCCCTTCTTATGTAATAATAGAATATTTGCGTTTTTCCAGCTTTCGGGTACATTTGAAGTTTTGAGGCATTGAGTGTATAGTGTCGCGAGCTTTCCAATAAGGAAGTCTCCGCCATCTTTGATCAAGTCGGTGGTTATGCCGTCATCTCCAGCCGCTTTTCCGCGGGACATGCCCTGTATTGCTTTCCTAACTTCGTCCGCAGTGACGCATGGGATTTCGTAGTCCTGCTCGGCATTTAATACACTCATGGTGGGGAGACTCCTATTTGAGCTGTATAGTTCGGAATAGAAATCCTCGGCCACTTTGGTTATGCCACTAAAGTTAGTAACGATGTTGCCCTGCTTATCTTTCACTGCATGCATTATGTTCTTTCCCGCACAAAGCTTCCTTTTGGTTGTTTTGATGCTGACTCCTTTTCTGACGGCTGCTTCTATTTCTTTCACGTTATGGTTACGTACGTCCCTGACTCTACCTTTACTGATGAGCTTAGATAGCTCGGCGTATTCTATCTTGTCTCTTGAGTTAGTTATTCTCATCTGTTGGCGCTGCTTGATTAGATTTTTAGTAGACTCCGAGAGTTTACTCACAACATGTCTTGGTGCTTTGCCCCCTACTTCGATTGCTGTTTCGTTGATCAGATTAGTAATGTCTTCGTTTATCTTCTCTATATCCTCTTTATCTTCCTGTCCTAGAGCCTCATACTTGTTCTTAAGTGCAATGCTAAATTCTTCTCTTTTCGCCCTGACGCTATCGAGGTTGGCCTGTTTCCGTGTGATTAACTTTGTCCTTGTTCGCTTTAGATTGAGGGATATCTTCGCCCTTATTAGTCTGTGGTCACTAATTCTAATCTTATTAACCACTTCTGTGTCTTGTACTATACCTAGATCAGTGCACATTATGAAATCTATTTCGTTTTTCGTTTCTCCGTTGGGGCTTTTCCACGTCCATTTCCTGTTCCTACGTTTCTTGAAGAAAGTATTCGTTACACGGAGGTGGTTTCTTTCGGCGAATTCTACTAGCATGTCCCCTCTGCTATTCCTATCTCCTTCTCCGTAATTACCGACGGCATGTTCTCCTTTTAGTTTCTTTCCTATTTTCGCGTTGAAGTCCCCCATAACAATCGTATATTGGGTCTGTACCTTGTTCATTGCCGTTTCTACATCCTCGTAGAACTGTTCTACAGCCTCGTCACTGTGGTTGGTCGTTGGTGCGTAACTTTGTACTAGCTTTAGTTTGTATCTCCTATTTAATTTTATCACGAGCCCTGCTACCCTTTCGTTGATGCTATAGAATTCTTCGATGTTGCCTGCTATGTCTTTGTGTATAAGGAACCCCACGCCGTATTCGCGCTTCTCTGGTAGTCCTCTGTAGCAAAGAACGTGTCCCTCATTAAGCGATAAGTACCCTTCTCCTGGTTTCCTAACCTCGCTAAGGCCAATGATATCCCAATTAATACCCCTTAATTCTTCTAGTAGTTCAGCTAATCTGGCTTCGCTTGAAAGGGTTCGCGTGTTAAGAGTCGCTACGTTTAATTTCCAATGACGGCCTGTCCGAGTCCAGAGGCTCTTTGAGTCTTTTGTTCCAATACCCGTGTGGTCGCATCCGTGGCTGGAAGCTCTGTTGATGTCGTCGTCGTAGGTCCAGGGTTTGGTTGGTCCGGTAACTTGGGAGGTGTTGGCCATGGTGTTGCACCAGGGGGGCCAGTTCCTGTTCTGGTGCTCAAGTGAGTTACGTAGATGAAGCACGGTGATGGTGGGCGCCCATATGCATCTTTTGTCCAAAGGCTCCCCGGGGGGAGGAGACTTTCAGAGGTGTTGCAGTGAGTGGGTTAATCAGGACAGGGTATGATTATTAAAGAGAAGTAGTCGGTACAAATAAGATACCTCAGGAGCGCAGAGAGACCATAAAGGATCAAAGGGTAAAAGGCAGAAGTGCTAAAAAAAAAAAAAAAAAAAAAAACTTCTTATACGCTTAAGGATTCGAACTCGGGACCCCTTGGTCTACTACAAAAGCGTGGCCGAGTCGTCTGGGTTGTCGGGTCGCCGAGGTGTTTGAGAACAGATTACTGCTGTGCCCTCTCGTCAATTGTGACGCGATTAATTTCAAAATGTCCGCAATGCAGCATTTTTGCTGATTTCGAATACAAGAAAGGCATGCCTGATTGTCTCGCCTGCGCCGCGGGAGTTTACGGCGTGTTTGTCGCGTAATCACGTGCAGCTTGACCTAAGTGTGTCTTTATCCTTCTGTTCTCTGCCGCGGCAAAGTGGCTGTCTGAGGGAGATAGAGATAGCGAGGGCGAAAGGAGGGTGATAGCTGGGGGGAATGGGGGGGGGGGGTTAAGTAAGAAACGGGAAAAGTGTGCATAGCGACCTAGCTCGCACAAACGGAATCGCAGTGATAATAAATTCAGTGTTCGTCTGTCGGCGTTCAACCTACATCGTAATATGTTGAATGTGGTTTCCTATATACCACGGAAGTGCTGCGGCCTTGTAATTTAGAGAGAAGCAGAACTCATCGTGTGTTATGCTCGTAGCGCGTAGCTCATTCCTTGTCCGTTTACCCCGATAGGCCACCCCTCACCCCTCACGCAAAAGAAAGACCACCCCTCACGCAAAAAAAAAAAAAAGGAATACTGCTTCAGGCGCCGGCGCAGAAAGAACACTTCCATCCCACCATCTCCATCTTCCGCCGAATAACATCTGGAACCCAGAGGTTAGCTTAACGATACAAGAACAGCAACGAAACCCTCCCCCTCACCCACCTCTAAGATAATACAACACGGGAGTAAGAGTACGTACGCTTTATTAACCGAACTCGGCTACGATGATGGGATGGCCCCGAGCTCTTTGGCGACCGTATCGGCGCGTTTAGCGTCCCCAGGCTACTGGGGAGGTGTCCTCATTTCTGTAAAAATCACAACTTTCCTGCCTCCTTGGCCATCACAAGGAAAGAAACCCGGTATGTAGGCACTGCAGTTCACAGAGAACGGGTTGGTGTGGTCCATTAGGGTCAAGACATGAGCTTTTCCGGAAATTGCGCGTCTCTATTAAACAGGAGTAACTGAAAGACCAGCAGCAGCTACCATAACACGAACAATATATACGCGAAAAAAAAAGCACGCCCACCCTTTCAAAGAAAAAAGCTTTACGGCAAGTCACGGAGCCTTCTCAAGCGAAAATTCCGACTCCGCAAAGTCGCGTAGCAAAGTAGTGCATTGATCATAATCCTTTCTTCCGCACTCCGAAGGCAGTGTCGGTTATCAGTAGCCCACAGACCTTCAGACATTCGCCGCTCAGAAGACATGCTTAGTACTGTAGAAGTGCGTCTACAGCCACAGGAAGACATAGAGATTGTCTTGCATTGGTTATACAAATAACGAAAGGGAAGGGGTCAAGGGCTCGTTCTTTATTTGTTAGAAACAACTTAATGAGCAAACAGACAATGAAGCCAAGGAAAGCATAGGGGAAGTTACTTGTGGTATTGTAATTGTGGAGAAAGTAGAAAGGAATTAAAGTGGACGAAAAGACAAGCCTGCCTTCGGTGGGACCCGAACCCACGACCTTCGGATGTCGCGTCCGATGCTCTACCAACTGAGCTACGAAGGCGCTTGTCCCCCCATCCACTTTATTGTGCATTTATGTAATTATTATCCGGGGAGTGTTAGGCAGCGCCACTCATGGCCAAAGCGCCGCTTTGGCCATGAGTGGCGCTGCCTAACACTCCCAGGATAATAATTACATAAATGCACAATAAAGTGGACGGGGGGACAAGCGCCTTCGTAGCTCAGTTGGTAGAGCATCGGACGCGACATCCGAAGGTCGTGGGTTCGGGTCCCACCGAAGGCAGGCTTGTCTTTTCGTCCACTTTAATTCCTTTCTACTTTCTCCACAATTACAATACCACAAGTAACTTCCCCTATGCTTTCCTTGGCTCCATTGTCTGTTTGCTCATTAAATTGGTTATACAAAGAAATTCTCGATGGCTGTTATTCAAGAGATTGTCTTGCATTGGTTATACAAAGAAATTCTCGATGGCTGTTATTCAAGCTGCTGAAAGTATGAACTAGTCACAAGACAAACACTGAGGAGAGAAGTGGCGTACAAAAATATAGGTCTCTGTGTGTGCCGTTAAAGAACCCCAGGTGGTCTAAATTCCCGGAGCCCTCCACTACGGCCTTTCTCTCCTGTCTCTTTCACTCCCTTTCCCCTACCCCTACGGACGCTTAGCCGTGCTCCCTACATGGGCTGCAGAAATTAGCGTCCCTTCCTAACCGAACCACAATCAATCAATCAATCAATCCTGCACTCGCAGTATGTGTTCACTGTGTCCTCAGTTCTTGGTCCTTCGGCTGGCTCACACTTTCAGCCTTATATACCAACTGACCCGGGTTACAATGCTTCTGTTGTTCCATTTTCTTGTTAGATACTGGGGCGAAGCTCCTTAGGGTAGAGGCTTGTCTCCCGTTGTGTGTGGTAGCCATGCTCGCGCTCGCTCTCGCCGCGTTTCTCCCGGCGCGCGATCTCTCTCTGAAGCGGCAGTCATGAGTGCTGTCGGACGGTGTGTGTGTGCATGTGTGGGCCGATCCCGGAGGCAGAGCACCAAGACAGTATCTTCTGCTGTCGTGAGAGAGCGAACGGCGCACGTTGACTACGGAAACGCTCTTTCTTCGATGAACGCTTTACCAGCTCGCAAGGAACGAGAACGTGCCCTCGCCCGCAAAAGACAACGCTGACGCAGGCAGGGTCTGCTAGCGAGTTTCTTGATTGAAAAAACCGACTGCTCGCGCAGTACAGCCGTTCATCGGCTGGGCGGTGGGAAAGTTCCCTTGTGCGATGTTGAACAATAAGGATTCACAGCGTGCGCGTTAACTAAATTAATCCGGAACTCGGCAGGATCTACGACGTGGGAGCGCAGGAATCTCATAAAGAACAGAAGCTTAAATGACGACGCGTGTGTAAATATACACACGCGTTGTCACTCATTTACGTGCATGAGTGGGCAATGTCACTGGTGATATATGGCAACGCAGAACGATCCCCAGTGCTTTGCCCACTCTTCATGGTTCACTTCGTGGAAATGCGTGGAGATTTTTTTTCCCACAGGCTTTGTGTGGTAACGGTAGAGGTCTCACGATGACGTCAACAAACGCAGGTGCGCCTTTCGAAATGGTCGTCCAAGAAGTCACGAATGACGAGAATGATGGCAGCACCACGGCCGCCATCGTCACGGCCTTCCTCAACTACACCTCGGATCTCCTCATCGAGTCCGTGACGCCAGCCACCGTTAGGCGGAGGATGCCGTCCAGGCGACAGCGTGTAGATGCTGTGCCTGAATACCCACCGGTGGCCATCCGGATGCTGGACTTCCTCAACCTCGCCTACATGCCGGCCGTCATCTACCTGGGGCTCGTCGGAAACCTCCTCTCCCTCATTACTTTCTGCTTCACTAAGCTGAGGAGTCGCACGTCGAGTCTGTACATGGGAGCTCTGGCCGTGTCCGACTCGGGATTCCTACTGGTGCTTTCCTTCGGATGGCTGAGCGAACATGGCATAAAAGTGAGTGCTGGTCAAGCCTTTGTTTTAGATGCGAAGCAGCTTATGATCGAGCCTGTTCCCTCCCTGCGCCGTCCACACCCCCACTGCACATGCGCAAGAGGTGGCCCAAGCTGGCACGGAACGAGAACGCGCCCTCGCTAACAGTCGCTGCCTGCATCAGCTTTGTCTGACGCAGGCAGCGTCTGCTAGCGAGTTTCATGTTTTAAAAAAAAAAACCGACTGCTCGCGCTGCACAACCGTTCACCGGCCACCACTTATATAAAGGCACTGGATCTTGACCTGCAAATTAGTGCCGGTGGGGGATTTCTCTTGAGCGTAGTTGAACCATAAGGATTCGCAGCGTGCGCGTTAACAAAAAGTAATGCGGAACTCTGCACTATCTATGACTTGGGAGCGCTGGAACCTCATAAAAACCAGGAGCATAAATGACAACGCGTGTGTAAATATACACACACGTTGTCACTCATTTACATGCATGAGTGGGCAATGTCACGGGTGATTTACGGTAACACAGAACGATCCCCAGTGCTTCGCCCACTCGTCATGGTTCATTTCGTGGATATGCGTGAACTTTTTAATTGCGGTAGTCTTAAGGGTGGCATGCCGAGGCGCACCTCTCGAGAAGCGGGGGTACGGAAGTCAGAAAGCCCTGAAGATGCAAATGCACCCTTTACGAAAGGGTGCAAAATTTTGTAGGGGATCATTGTATATTACCACGTGGTCGTGAAGATGGAGCATGCAGCAGACTTCAAGGCGTTGACAGTCACATAGTTCCGTGGGCGAAGCTATGCCCAGCAGAGAAGAGAAAATGACACTGGAAGACGATAGCGGCTGAAATAGTCATGCCGGCCGACGATACGTAAAAACTAACTAGTGGTGAAATATGCGGGCTTTTATGCATTCTTCGCAGTGCGTTCTGGTATTCTCGACGTTCTTGCAGGTATGCGTGTCAGGGATGCAAAGTTTGTAGAACAGTCGCCACTATTCTCGAAGCAGCATGCAAGATTAGTGCGGCCTTGGCTGCAAGTCACAAGAAAGTGATAAAGTAGATCCCCGTGAACAAACCAAAACGCGTGTGCGTTTTAAATCGACCGAGAAGATCAAGTTGAGCGATAAAGCTCGTTGCTCCCCGTAATACTCAAATAAAAATGCAGCGCTAGTTACACACCAAGGCGACATAAAAAGTGCTGTATATTCGGTTTAAGAAAAGCAAGGAAGATAGCGCTTGGCATGCAGGTAGAACCTACGTGAATGCGTTGGAACTCGCGAACAATCGGACTCAAACTTGTTATCTTCCTTATACATAAGGAAAGAAGGGACGTGGTACAAAGTTGGTTAAAAACTGGTATGGCTTGGTTCTAAAACCATTTTGTGAGTGCACTTTGGAACGTAGCACCCATTAAGCTGATAGGAATTCCAACTCCTAACCTAGTGGGAGTTGAGACAATTTACATACGTATTTGTCCCAGTAGATTTACATCGAGGCTCGCTTGGACGTCGACATAACTTACGCTTGACTGTAGAAGGGAGAAGAAAGAGACGTCTGAACAACAGAGCGCCCTCGCAACTGTCGTGATAGCGTAATTCAAGCCTCCTCTCCTTCGACCGTGACGCGGAGTTGAGATGTTTTGCCCTCCACTCGGAGTTATCGCCTCAACTCTTGCAAGCCAGCGTTGTAACGTTACTTAGGGGAACAAAAGATGTTCCTTTTTTTAATTGCAAACGCCAATGGTCCGAGATTTCAACACTGCTTTAATGTGTCTGAGGATAGAATAGGAGCAACTGCACCACATCAAGGGAGTAGCTGCCAGGAGGGCTGCGAGGCCTACCGCTATCGATGAGGTTTCCGAGCCCCCCACTCCCCGCAGCTGGACTGCCGCGCTTGCGACGATCGAGCTGAAGATTGTTGCTGCTTGAACCGGCTAGTCTAACGCAGTCGCGTCTTACATTCGGTGTTATCGGCCTGGTTTGCAACCGTGTTGATCTCATTTATCACGCGCTAAAATTTTGTACATTTATTCTCAGCGATCTCGTTGCCATCACATGCAGGTGCACCAGCACGGCTTCTGTCTCGTCACCATATTCTTCACGTCCGTCTTCTCCTGTTGGTCGGTGTGGCTGACGGTGAGCTTCACGGCCGAACGGTTCGTCGCAGTGCGTTACCCTCTCTGGAAGCTCCAGAGCAGCGCTTCGAGCCGGCGGCCCCGACTCGTCATAGGACTCGCTGCGTTTGTCAGCGTTGCGATCAGCGCTCCCTTGCTGCTGTTTGTACAAGTCGGTGAAGGAAAGTACGCCGACTGCAGCTTTCGTCCCGAGTACGAGAGGTGAGCGCGCCATGCGGTGCACGTATATCGAAGGAAACTTGCGAAATCTAAAGCCTCTTGCACGCTTGTGAAGCCGAGGCGAACAGCTAAGCCAGGGCGAGAGAGTCAGTTTCACTATCGCTATCTCTAGTACAGGGACAAGGGCTGAGAAATTCTACTCGCAGCCTCTGCAGGACACTTTCATGCCCCCTACCCGCACCCTTGTCCTCAGCAAGCTGCTAGATGATAGTGATAGGACTAATAATAGTGCTACGTGATAATGATAGTGAACTCGACAACCTAGTCCAATCTCTGCTGTTTACTAGATTTCGTAGGCGTGAATGTGGCTTTAGCGCCGCCCCCTTCCCTTGACACGCATTCAAATAAACGCCTGCGGTTTTCTGTCACTAATAGTGTTACTCTCTTTGGAATTTTCAGGGCACTTTACTACCTGAACATCGTGGACACGGTCATCACCTTCATCCTGCCCTTTCTGCTGATTACGTTCATGAACTTCATGATCTCTCGCGCTGTATACCGCTTCTACGTCCGCTACAAGAAGCAGCGTTCCATGCCTGAAAACCAGATGGACTTCAATGACCACTGCGGTGAGTTCACTCGCCCTTGTGCTATTGATCCGCCGAGGTGTCCGTGATCAGCGCCGTGGTGTCCGTTTAGCACTATCCCTTACAAGAATGCCATATATGGCGATATCAGGAATTGGACAAATGTGGCTATAGATGGCACGTGCCCGTATGTGGTCGTATTTGCCCAAATCGTTTTAGAAACATATGTGGCAATGAAAGACACACACGAGGAATGCCATTTAAGACTCTGATGCGTATTGGGCAAATACGGACACGTTCGGACACGTGCCATATATAGCCAGATATGCATATATGGCCATATATGCATATCTGGCTATATATGGCACGTGTCCGAACGTGTCCGTATTTGCCCAATACGCATCAGAGTCTTAAATGGCATTCCTCGTGTGTGTCTTTCATTGCCACATATGTTTCTAAAACGATTTGGGCAAATACGACCACATACGGGCACGTGCCATATATAGCCACATTTGCCCAATTCCTGATATGGCCACGTATAGCATTTTTGTAAGTGATAACTCCGAAAGAAAAGCCTTGAAGGTATATCAGCCGATTTCTGTGAGGAACCGTGTGGATATCGACCTTCCCACTGTTTTCTCTTGTTTAACGGGTAGCCCCTGTTCCTTTTTCTTGCAACGCGCATTATCGCTGATTGCGCGCCTTCCATGACTCGCATGCCACTTCGCAAATGATGACTCCATAAACTTTGCATCCCCGAAATGCATGTTTGAGTACCTTCCAGGTCGTACGTGAGCATCAGTGATAATACTGGAATGTACAACACCTTGAGGCATGTACAAAACCCACGGAATCAGTTTTATCTTAAACCGACGATTGCGCTCGCCGCTATATTTGCAGAGTGAGGATTACTTGCTTTTTCTCGGCAGAAGATGGCTCAATGAAAAGATGCGGCACTGCTTAAAATCTGTCCCTTAGACCGCTCATCCTTAAATATCGCTATGCGCGTTCAGCGCTTATCGTACTGATGATCGTCCGGGCCAGTTTCCGATGACTCGTTCCTACGACAGATGGCGGCTGTCAAGCCTATCTAGAGTAGCGGTAAGTTCTTTCCTGGGTCCACTTAAACGGGTACATTCACATAGAAGATGCGATATCATCTCGTCGCGGCCACAGTTCTCCCATATAGGGAGAACTTGTCATTCCAATATGAAATGAGTGGGCATTTGTGTAGGCCACGAAAAGACACAAGGAGCACAGGAGTGTCTCCTCAGCTCGAGGGATTCCTCACAGAAGGTGGAACTACAGTTCTTTGCCCAAGCTATGGAGACTAGCTTTGAGGAATTCTGTCGAATTCTACTGTAAGGTAACGTACTAGGAATGGAAGCCTTCGATATGCGTCCGCCCTGGAGAATGTAGTGCTCCTCAGTGGATGTTATCATGCGCAAATCGGGTGTGTCTATCGGCAAAGCCATTGCCGTTGATTGCGCAATGACGCGGCATCCGCTAGTACGCGACATCGTGCCTTTGCTCGACTGTGGGGTGATGAAGAAGTCTTACGTCAGCAGCGACTAATTACTCAAGAGGTCCATGACGAAATGACGACGTAAGACACTGAAGAACTGCCTTGAGGTCGGTGAATACTGACCGTGCCTATGAACGTTCTTCAGTTATGAGACTGCAGCATGGATGGTGGAGAGTTCTGTAGTTGTCGATGTTGCTAAACGTGACGTCTTATATGGTGCCGGACTTTACTGGAACGACCAGTGCTCCTGCTGCTCTCGCAGAGGAAAGTGGCTCATCCGGCGTGCTCTTTGTTTCTCACGCAGGAACATTAGGGTCCGTTGTCGCGATGCCAAAGACGAGAAGTGGCCTTTGTAACGAAATGGGATTAAACACCGTTTCGCAGCAATTCTGGCGTCGGCGTCATTGGTTGTGAGCTGAAAACCACCGTTTTCCGTGAGCGAAAATTCGAAGTGGATGCAAAGAAAGAGAAAACCTTCGGACCCAGTGGGCACCGAAAGTGGAGACCCTCGCACCGGAGCGCGATGCGCTACGCTCTCCGCCACACAACAATAATTATGACCGCTTACGGCAAGCCATTTATACTACGGGGATCGCCGCTAGATGGACGCTGTAAGGAGGAACGACCATGTGACCATGTTGTGCGTGGCGCTTGGCGGTTAGCCCACGCTGGGATTGGACTAGATGCGCTGCTGGGAGCGGCGCGCTTCCGCTGGCTAGCCTTTACTGACTGCAGCCCGAGATGCGGCCATCTCTCCCACAATATATTTTTAAAAATCCTGGAATGGTCACGATATCTTCGAGTGGATAAAGGCACCACAGTGGTAATGGTGGTCTTACTCAAGCGTGAAGCTTGATGGGAGGGCTGCACGGTGAGCAGCAATAATAACGCGGAACTGCGAGCCCGGCCTAGAAGCGGGAAGTGAGGCAGAGTGGTACGTTGGGCGAAGTGTCTTATGTGCACTCATAGGACATCGATACGAATGTACGTTGTGACTGCGTGACCACGTGCGACGACGACAGTCGTAGCTGTAAATATACACTTCGGCAGCCCAATACTCAACGCTTGAGCTTGAAGTGACTGCAAGACACGAACGTTAGCTTTTCGGGTTTCACCTAGCACAGGTAGGTTGTAGTGCACGAATCCAAGGAACAGCACAGAGTAAAGATGGAGCATTGCTTGTGCAGATGCACTCCACAATTTTCCCGCAAAGAGCCTGAGCACATGTGTGATAAGTGCATGGTCAACTTCATTTTCGTATAGGAGATGTGAGTGGCTCAATCTTGTTTGCGTTTAGCCACTTGTCTAACTGCTGTAACCAAATGTCACTTTGCTCAAAAAGATGCTGTGCTACCCATCCCGAGCAAAAAAGACGTTACTGTCATCGGCGTACAGTGTAATGTTGGAATAGCCTTGAAAATTAACGATGTCTTTAATATACAATAAAAATAAGCTTGAGGATTTGGCGCATCTAAACAAGTTCACAAGAGAATTAGCTCACACAGTACAGGTCAGAATTGGTATTTTTGGGAAAGGACTTCGACCTTAAGTTGAGTTAAGATAGACCGTAAAACAGGACGATGAACATGCTTTACTGAAAAAAAAAAACAAGCAAGATCTATATAAAGCGAGTCGCCTAAGCAGCGTAGTTAGAAGTTTCGCCTTAACTGTCTCTATTTGTTCTCTTTTTTTTCAGCCTCTTCGTCAAGCAGGCACCATCGTTCTGGAGTGGTCTCCTGGAGATGGTACAGTAACAGCTACCAGCGGAGGGGGAATCGCCCACGCGACTCAGATCAGTGTTACGCGCATGCTGCTGCTGGTGTCCACGGTGTTCATCATTCTCAACCTTCCGAGCTACGCCATGAGAATCTACGTGTTCCTGCTGTCCCTGGGACACTCGGAGCTTCCGGACACCGCGGACCACTCCTTTCCTTACGTGCTGCAGCGTTACTTCATGCTCCTCTACTACACAAACTTCGCCATCAATTTCGTGCTCTACAACGCCAGCTCTCGAATGTTTCGGGTCACACTGTGCGAGTACATTCAAGACAGGTGGCTCGCACTGCGGGAGTCCGTGGCCGGCATTAAATCTAGCCTAGGCATTTCTTCGACGAGCCAGAACGAACACATGATCATTTGAACGTCTTCGCGTTGGTATGCCCGGAAATGGACTCAATCAATAGCTATGCGTAAAGCGTGGCGTCAGCGTCAAGAAACTATTGCTCAATCGCGCGACGTGACTGATGTCCCAATCTGCTGTGGTGGTATTAAGAGGACACTGTCGGTTTTCTTTTGAATAAGACTTGCTGAGGGAGGACAAGAGTATAGAAGAAGCTGATGGCGTGTTGCAGATTTCTAGGGCGTGTTTATTGCAGTGTCACCCACACCTGGTTCTCGAGAGCTTCCGTTGACGCGATAGCTTTAAGGATAAAGCTGGTCAGCGGAAATAAAAGACTAGACAGGGAAGAACACCGCACGTGAGGAAGGGCTCCTCACTGTTTCGTCTTTCTCTTCGAGAAAATGAAAGAGCGAGTCCGTGAACTAGCTCAGCAACAAATTACCTTAAGCGCTGGGGAGCTCGCACCAAGGAAACTACGTTGGCGATGTTGACCATGACAGAAGAATATTGACAGCGCTGCAAAGAGCGAAAGCACAGTGGAAAGTGTTCGGGTTGGCGCCAAGGTTTCGAGGTCAGCTTTTGCATGGAAAGCGGAGGGACTGAGGTAGAAGAAAATGTATGTCAGGATGGGAATCTCATCCATTTTCTCTAGCTGAGAGTGGAGTGCGCCAGGAAGGCACCACAACCGCTCAGTAATTGAAGACCAGTAAAGGGGTGATAAGTACGAATCATATCCTATCAGCCGACAAGCGCTAAGGCAACTTGAGGGAGCTTCACGAGCGCCGCGGTGAGATGATGCCACCCTCCCCCCATGAATTGTGATGTTGTTGTAGCAGGGTAAAGGTATCTCGTTTCACTCTTAAAGGTGACGCTCGAGCGCCCTCGAATCCTTTGTGGAAGTGTCCAGAGAGCCCTTCGCACGAAATCGGCATGTGCCGTGGAACAATTAGAATCGCGATTTTCCCCCCCTTTTGTTCTATAATGGGGCGCTTTTGCCTCTTTCTATACGGTACCTGATAGCTATAACGAGGACAGAGTGGTGAAGCCGGTTCGTACAACCCACCGGCACGCTTCACATTGCATTGCGCTAACAGTGCCGTGCACACCTACGGATGTGTGATAAGATTGTCCTACAATGTTCGTGACCTGTATATTGTTATTCTACCTTATTTTCGGGTGTCCATCTCTAACGACAATACATGTCTTTGCCATGTTATTTACATGTTATTCGTTACCGTGCGTTACAGCCGAAGTGACGGAGAGGATCGTTTCATTCAAGACTTGCAGCTCAGATGAATGAATGAATGAATGAATGAATGAATGAATGAATGAATGAATGAATATTGCGTCTTTGTCATGGTACTCGTTACGACGGACTATTGCCATGTGTTGCAGCACTTGATTAATGAGTTGATGGTGACAATTATTTATTTTTAAGAAATGTTGCCATTGGCAAGTAAAGATTGCTTTAAGGTTTCTTACTGTGATACATATGACCAAAGTGCTTCGATGTGCCAGTGACAACAAAAGTTCATGTGAGCTGTATAAGAAGCACAGTCATTGTAGTTACGCACAATGTGTTAAATGCCAGCACACTGGAATGCATTTAAGTGGAATCTCGTTGGGAAGACCTTCATGGAAACCTCAAATTGGAACGTGCGATTTCATCACTGTACTATCTACAGAAAGTCGTTAGCCTTCCACCACAGCCTGGCGGGAGCGCGACAGAGCTTTCTGCTCAAGTGCCTATTAATCGAGTCGAGTGAATACAAGCCAAGTTTCCCCTTGGATACAGGGCACGTGCTACCTTGGGCGGCACACAAAGACAGCCTTGTTGTTGTGGCTTTAAGTTCACTTTAAATCCGCTGTTAGCACTTCGTGACTTGCGTTCATGAGATTAAGTTGTATGTTGTTATTCAGACTCTGCATGCTCACCCCTCCATCATCACTGTGCTCATCTACAACACCGTAACAATCATCAATGTCATCGTCACCATCTATGCTATTTGGATCGGCCGCGTAGTAAGGACACTCTCCGCTCTTTCATGACGCTGGCCCCTAGCGACATTATGTTTTTTGCTATGAACCTCCAATTCACGTCCGGAATAAAGTTTTCACAAAAATAAGGAAAAAGTACATTGGGAAAGTGAAACATACACAAGAACACCAGTTTTAAACTCGTATGCGGTAGATATGATATCAGAGCAATAAGTTCTGTACTTAAAGAGTCGTATAATGATTAAGCGTCAATGCAAAATTAATTAGAGAGAAACAGGTGAGCACCGCATGCGATATGCGGGTATAAGCCAGATATAAGAAATATACACTGGTGACCGGATCGCCCAGAAAGTCGAAGAACAGGGAATGTCGATGGCAGCAACGTTTCGACAAGCGAACTTTCTTCGTCGGGGTAACATAAGAAAGAGAGAGAGAAGAAAGGAAGAAAGAAAGAAAGAGAAAGAAAGAAAGAAAGAAGAAAGAAAGAAAGAAATATTCGTGCTGTGGTTGATGCAGAGCTGCAAGGGTGACACACATCAAGGACACGAACACAGAAATAGAAGCGACACGGACAATGAGTCGTGTTTCTTTGTTTGTGTACTTTGGGTACGTAACCTGCGCAGCGCTTCATCAATGCCACTATGCCATACCAACTAGCCCCAGTCGAAGCACAGTTCGGTAACATATTCATTCCGTCGTTGCGTAGGAGGGTACGAGCCTGTCCCTCTAAGGTTTTACCTAAAATATTCCTCAGTCAACCGAAAGTGAAGCAAACGCTAGGGGCCAGCATCACTCAAGACACTGAGGTGTGCATTTGATCACCTTGCAAAATTTTCGTTAGGAACCGCTTGAGCATTCTCGCAGCATGATCCTCACATCTGGATTATGTAACACGACGTTCTTGAGTTTCAGTAACATTATTTAGGATAGAACATCAGACTGTAGAGTTACTTCAGTAAATATCAGTAAAGACCGACCTCTGCTGCGGCACCGGGCAATTTTAGGTGAACGTGTAATTGCGACATACAATACGAAAGCTACGTCGCTGCTTACAGGCATTAGCCAGGTTAAGAAAGGAAAACTGTCAGGTTTATCCCGCAAGAGGGCTTCACGATGAATTACCTCAACGAGGTTCCACTGTAACTGCCAACGCTTGCTTCCGCGCCAAGCCTTGAGTGACAATGAAGCATTATTTTTCATAACGGCAATGATGAAATGAGCACTTTTGGAAAATGATCAAAATAAGATGCTACTGCGGGTAAGCTCAAAGCCGCAAGTTATCAACCGCCCTTCTCAAACGTAGGACATGTTCTGATGAAAGCACCAAACTTTATGTGTGATCTGAAGATTGCGCAAGGACTGCTCATAGATGCCTTCAGATACTTTTTGAAATGTGCACTATTTCTCGGTGCCCATTTTCAATGAGAACACGCACTTTTGTGCACATGCATGAAGAAAAGAAAACTCAACTGCCTGTTTGTTCATATCAGCTGTGCTTTATCGCACCGTCTCATGAAACAGTGCTCAATCGCATATTATTTACCGAAAGCCCAACCCTGGTGCAAGGAAAAGAGTGCAAGACTGGGCTCAAAGAAAGAAGTTCTGGATGCCGCAGCTCAGGAAATCAATCCACAGCGTAATCAATCTACGGCGGACACCACATCTGCTCTTGATGTTTTGGATATGCTTACTGGCGGATATGATTGCTTTCTTAATGTTTATCGTAACATTGATGGCGATTGAGAAGTGATGACATTTATCATGAGATGGTCGAAATGATCCCATAGTTTTGCAGCGTTAAATGAGTGAGAATGTGGGGAGTTCAACAAAATATACATGGAAGTAACCTTGCTTGATGTGCTTGCTCAGGACCACGCATAGCGTATGGATATTGTGCTGAGATGCTTTGCGACAGCTCGCCATCCCCCACCCCTCCAATAAAAAACTGTTGTAGAAGATGTTGCCTAGTATATAAGTATTGTAATGAGAAGTTTAAATACTACGGACTGCACAGGCGAATATATCTGCATCTGAAATGTGTTACCTGCCGCGTATGGATAACACGTAAGTCGTGTTTGGTTGATGCAAGAATTTTTTAGGATCATCTAAGAATAAGGCACAACAAGGATGACTCAGGAATGAAGCGTGCAGTTATACTTTAAAATACGTTACACCATGCGCCATCATTGAAAGAACATCTATGTAATTTTTGTACCGGTACCATTTCACTTAAACGTTGTTAGACGTGTGATTTAGTCATAGTCACGGTTTCCAAACTATAATGCTCGAAACAAGCGACGCTATCGAATGATTGCTACGCGACCACTCATTTTGTCACTGACAGGCATCATCTTCATTAATTTCTCGTCGTATCTTTATTCTTTATTCATCAGATTCCCCGCAACGGCCATAGACGTTATAGCAGGCGGGTTACACCGCTCAGTGAAATGCTTCTTCATTCGCACATATACAACTAATACATAAATACAGACATATAGATCACACATAGCTACATCATCGTTCACGCTACAGCAGCGAAAGGGCTACTATTAAAGACCAGCAGTAGGACAGACTAGCCCAGCAGTCTGTCCTACCATTAAAGACGGCTTCGTAGACACAGAGCAAACAGCATGTCAGTAAAGTGAATAAACGTAGTGAAAGTGTGGCTTTTGTGCATGTTAGCGATTGTGTTTAAAATCGTAATCGTTGTTGGCTATGTGTGACATGAACGCACCACTTCCTTAAAAGCTGTGTGATGAACAGTTTACTAAGGTCGCAACACGACCATTTTATGAGGCTCCCTTTGTGTGGCATGCCCTCTTGAGTCATTGTTTATGCTTTACTGCAATAAAATAAATGTATAAGTGTTCCTTGGCGTCGATCCTTCATAGATGGCTTTGACGGGATGAGACTTGCACACCACGGTGCATTAAAAAAACAAAACAAAATAAAGCCCGTGCCACGCCGTCAAAACGGCCCAAGCAGCAAAGCTGTTCTTTTATCGAATTCGGGAAATCAAACTTTGGCCTTCATTTTGTCTTCTAACATTCGAATCACGATGGCGAAATCAATGGCAATAGAATTCTTAAAGGACGATCCATCAGTATAGATTGATCTACCATTTCACTTTAGAGTCCCTTTAAAAGGGAACTCCACCGCTTTTGTCACCATATTCTGGTGTTCGTTGTTTTCCAATGGTACTGATAGTTCTGGAGCACTCAGGGCGGTTCCATCTGCTCAGAGACTCGCCAGTAATTGTAAATAACCAAATGAAGTATGCGTTCAAAGCGAAACAGGTACATGCCTCTTACCGCTTATGCGATGACGTCACAGCCTCCCCGCCGTCAGAAATATCGAGTGCGTGGCGGAGAAACTGAAAGTGGTGATGCCATCCGACTATGTGCTCATTTATGCCAGCTTTGACAGCTACGATTTGAACTCTGGAGTATCACCGCCCACTTGCTCGGGCAGGCAGCGTTGAAGGTGATGACGTCAAAAACACATGGTGGCACGCATGGGAATCCGCTAAAAATTCTCAAAATTCATTCCAAGGAAAAGTAGGTGTCTTGCATCTGGCTGGCTTGGCATATATTATTACAGTAGTGACGAGAACATATATTGAAATCTTAATTGAGATCCATAAAAGGGCAACACCGGCAATTTCTCAGTGCGTCTCGTAGCAGCCTTCCATTATTCTAAACGCTCTTGCATCCATAGCAAGGACACTCGCATCAAATCTCGCGACCGGATTCAAGTGAGCAACAGAGAAACGAAGCCAAAAAGACGCTAAGGGATATGGAACAGTATATTCACATTCAGATGAAAGGGTTGCTTACCTCTAAGGAAACAAACTTCTAAATTATTACTCAGCATTTAAACTTAAGAAAACCACGTTGTGAGTGCGAAACAAGAATGAACTATGTCCCTGTACGAACACATCTACTACAAGAAGTCTCGCTAGCCTCGACGGCGTTGGCTGTTATGTGTGGAACGTGCCCTGCTCAGCACCCCTCCGAGTCACGATTGCGAACGCGGATTACTTTTTCCGGGGTTGTACACATTCTGCACAGTCGTTACCATGGCCACAAGTGGTGCTGGCTTGCATACAGTAGTGCATACGTACACGAATACCTAACCGAGTGGGCGGCGAGAAAGCTGCCATGACGAGACTATAGTTAGCTCACCATGACCTAATTGCGAAGCAGGCGATACGCTATCTTGTGATGGTAATGACTGCCCGTAATTGCGTGCACAACAGACATTTCCTTGCGCCCACACATGCGCCTTCGTTCTTCGTGAGTATACTGTTCTAGTCTTGTTTGCTCTGGTGTTTTGTGAGCTTACTCAGGTCATTTTACTCAGGCGACACGTGTGCTAAGAAAAGGCAAAGACCAAATGACACGTGAAATTATAGAGGCGGTAGCGATTAATGCTAACAAAAACGAGTGCGTAAGTGTTCCTTCTATCGCCTTGTCTCAGAAAGAGTATGAATATCTTAACTTGAATCTTGCTAATGTAAGGTGGTAACAAAAAATGCGCATTGCACCTGCGCCTGTGGACGTCTGCGCAGGCGATCACGTGTACTGTTCATTCTGTATGTGTTTTTTCAAAAAAGTAAAGTCAGTTGATGTCTAGCGCCCGTCCAGTATACTTGTGTCTTCTTTTGTCCTTGTTTGTTCACCAGCACTACCACAAAATGAATGCGAGACCCAACCAACTAGCCCACCTTACCGCCTTGATATCATTTTCGTGTCCTGAAAGAGGGCACAATTGTTGATCAGGCTTATGTTAAGCTTGCGGTTGCTTAACAAATGCGCTTGTTCTGCTCAGTAAACCTCGAGTTAACAGTTAGCCCCTTCTCTTCGTCTGTATGTCTGTCTGTCGTGCAAGAAAGTTCGCGCTGATATCATCAAACTCGAATACTAACTAACCCGGACCTTTCTTCTATAAACTACCAGCGCTCACAGGACGGCGGACTTTTCCACGCCCTTTGTTATGATTGCGTGCGTAACCCTAGGATGAAGAAAGGGAAGGGGTTGAGCGCTCGTTTATTCGTTAGAATCAACTTAATGAACCAACAAACATTCAAGCCTAGTAAAGCATAGGGGAAGTTATTCAAGTTTCTAATTGTGGTATTGTAATTTCATAGTAATAGAATGAAGTAATGTGGACAAAAAGACAAACCTACCTTCGGTGGGAACCGAGCCCACGACCATTCGGATAACGCGTCCGATGCTATACCGCTAAGATACGAAAGCAGTCGTACCTCCGTCCACTTTATTGGGCATTTATGTATATGTAATCCATGGGAGTGTTAGGCAGCGCCACTCATAGCCATGGTGGCAGTGTTGGATACTCTTATTGCCAGGAGGCGTCACGTAGAACGTGTTCTGATGGCTTCAGTGTTTGTTGGATTATTTTAAGCTGTTTCTAACCCTAGGATCGTCAGCCAGCTCCCGTCGTGTCCATGATGTCGATTGCGGAACATTCTCCTACAGCCAAGCTTATATGACTCGCCCGTTTCGTTTGTTTGTTAGCGAGCAGGAATCATCCACAGCACCGAGCGCGCGCGCACGTGATACCAGGCTAAAAGGCGCGAAAAAAGCCCACAAAGGGAAAGACAACGTCAGTTCCCAAAACCGGAGCTGTAGAGGGGCTCGTCATACCATTCATCTATGCTCGCTGTCACGCAGGAGCGGAAAGCCGACGCATTCCTGCTCCGGAACCACTACCGACACTCCTAGCTTTAGCACACTGCTGCGTTATAGTTATTATGCGGAGAGCAATATCGAAAGAAAGAAAGAAAGAAAGAAAGAAAGAAAGAAAGAAAGGAAGAAAGAAAGAACAGTGACAGAGATACATGACCGTGACAATTAAGATGACATCCTCGCCCGTTACGCCACTACAGATGACAAAAGAGTAGCTTCGTTGTTTCCACTGTGCTGCGTGGAACTGACTTCAGTTTCCTTTCATTATATTGAACGGGGCCATTGATGATATCGCAAATGGCGAGGGAAAGACGACTGCGGCGGCAAATCGCGCGTTCATCAGGCACCTTTGCCTGCAACCACGCCCCGGTAAAAATATAGACCGGGTCATGTTCAAGGCGTGGTATGCCCGGTAATGAAAGAGTCGCTCGTTCTTACTCACAAAGGGACTGTGACAAATTGCGCGAACGTAGGCACGCCAACGTGTCTGCAAGACACACGCCGCGAGAAGCGGCGGGAATGCGACTTCCACTACGGCAGCAACGTATTTGGAACAACAAAGGCATTTTGCCTGTGCAACTTTGGAAGAGCTATATATAATAGCTCGCCTTTGAATGTGGCGCTTAAAGTAAGGCGCGGCACGATTGTTCCAGCAGAATGCGTTAGCGTAAGACGGCCCAGAATAGATGATTCAAAGTACAGGGTGCTGCTATGACGATGAAGGACACACAAGGAGAGCGAACACACACACACACACACACACACACACACACACACACACACACACACACACACACACACACACACACACACACACACACACACACACACACACACACACACGTGTCCTTGTGTGCCCCTGCGTCGTCTTAGCGCCTTGCAATCATGTATAAGCAACACGCCTAGCCTTTGATCCTCACGGTGCAGAAACATTTCGTTCTGTACTCGTACTGGTAGGGTAACAGACAGGTGGGTGAGTCGGTTGGGTATCATGGTGATCGTTCTTGCCAGCGCTGAACGTCGAGTACACGAGAAAGACAGGCACAAGGAAGACAGGACACACGCTGTGCTCTCAATTGGACGTATTTTTTGCTCTCGATTTTTGCTCTAAGCGTATTTTTTAGGGGCGAAGCTGCTTAAGGCGTGGGTCGTTCGTCACCTGTATGCATGTATGTAGTAACCACCGCTTGCCCTCAGCCCACTACTGCATAAAGGCAGGTATGCGGCACAGAAAGCGGGTATGTGTGTCCAGGCTGCTACCTGGACAAACGCATCATCATCATCATCATCATCATCATCAGCTACCTCTTTCCTGAAGCCATGCACTACGCCATGAAGCGCACATGGAAACATGCACCACGATGACACTAAATACCCAACATTAACGAAAGACTGCCCGTTTCTAACGACGACGATGACGACGACGATGATGATGATGATGATGCGTTTGTGCTAGCGCGTTATGGCGCGTGTAAGAAGCTGGTGTAAGACGCTGTGGCCTCTCCGCCTTATACTCTTTCAGCAGTCATGTGATGGCGTTGGCAAACGCGGTGCGCGTTCCGGCCTGTGTAAGCGGCTGCGTAAGACGCTGTGGCCTCTCCCCCTTACTAGAGTGTACTGCACGTTTCTAACGCGTTTGTGCTAGCGTCCCCTTAAACGCGAGATCCCAGCGTTCGAATACAGTGTTTCTCACGTCTTTACATGATGATCGACTGGGCGAATTACACGGAAGATTCACGGTATACCGATGATTCCCTCCGGAGCTTCGCCCACTCATCATCATTCACCCCGTGGATATGCTGTGATTTTTTTTCTCTCAATTGGACCCCTATAAGAAGCCATTACCTTCCGCAAAAATTGTCGCGAGTGTGTGGCAAACCCATAAAAATACACAATTCTACAAAGCGGGGCTCAAGGCAAATGCGAACACAGTAGGAATGTCACTCTAGGCTACAAGCGTGTTGATGAGGTACTGACATTTTTTTTTTGGACGCGAGTGATACACATCTCCGACTTACGCATTGCTCTGTAGTGGCACCTGTCACTGCTGAAGGCGCGAAGCATAAAGAAACCGGAACCACGCGGCTCCTGTCACTACTTTGTGTAAACGCATCTAATGACTCTCCGTCTCGCATGCCTTCCCCGCGTCTTGCCTTCCGCGGTTTGCTCATCGAGAAAATAAAGGCAGTTGCACAGCAAACGTGGTCGTTGTCGGTTCCTCCTGCCCGCGCTGCACATATCCCTTAAATTGACAACGTGAGAGACTTCAATGAAATTCTTTTACTAACTTGTCTTTATGGCATGAAAGGATGACGGTATCTCTAAAATGAAGATTGCGTCTGCAGCAATCAGACGCTAGATCAAAGAACGTGGTACTAAGTGAGGATGTAAGAGAGCGTATGTGCTTTTGCAACTTCACGTTGATACATCTTCAATTCTTGCCCCGCCACGGTGGTCTATTGGCTGTGGTACTCGGCTGCTGATCTGAGGATAGCGGGATCAAATCCCGGCCGCGGCGGCTGCATTTCGATGGAGGCGAAATGTTGAGGCCCGTGTGCTGTGCGCTGTCAGTGCACGTTAAAGAACCCCAGGTGGTCAAAATTTCCGGAGACCTCCACTACGACGTCTCTCATAATCAGAGCGGGTTTTGGGACGCTAATCCCCACAAATCAATAAATTCAATCAATCATCTTCAATTCTGTTCAACATAAGCGTTGCCACATGTTAGCGGATCATGCATACAAGTGACGTGTCTTCTTTCTTTTTTGCCTCTGTGCTCTGCTTCAGTTGATAGTCGGCGTTCGTGTTGTCCACTTCTCTCCCCCTGTGTCCGTGTTTTGCACGCCTATTCTTTTCATTATAGGTCATAATGTTCAATACTATCTTCTTGATATTGTGCCCACGTGCTTCGAGTTGCCGATCACTTCGTCCTCGCCCTGCATGTCGGCGTTTGTCTGTGTTCCTATTTGTCTCCCGCCTTCGTACTCATGGCGTTGCATATATCAGAGCATTCAATCACGTTTAGCACGAAGCTACAATGAAATCCATATGGATTTCTCAGAAATTAAAGCCTTTCAGTTAACGAAAAATTCGTCCTCGTCCGGGGATCGAACCCGGTACTAACGCCTGTCCCGGGTGGTTGCTCTGCTGGCTGAGCTAACCACGAGGTTGGGAACTGAACAACGCGGCCAGGGACGAATCGATCGACAACTCGAAGCACGTAGGCATGAATATGACAAACGAGGTCTGCAGAATCCCGCAAGGTGGTGTAACCGCTACGCAAGGGAAAATTTGCATCCACCCGCACACAAAGCACACGAAACGCTAGGGGCTATATAGCGCCATTCGAGACACTTACGCGAACATATGTTCGCCTTTGCAGCTTTTCTTTGGCTATATCGCTTCGTGCATAAAGGAGCACCGAAGCTCAGAACGAACCATAGAGATGCGTGAATGAGATGACACGTTTTCAATTACCCTGTGCAACCACCGATACATCGCACACTGCGGAGGCAAGGCTTGCTCCACGTCGATTCATGCAGACGCAAGACGAGAAACCTTACGTCATCCCTTTTATTTCGCGAACACAGCCTCGATTTGTTATGACGACGACTGCGGCGAAAACGAAGAAAATGAAGCATCGGTGCTCTTAACAGGGCTCGAATAGAGGACTCATGACGAAACTCCTGCCGTCATGTGCACTCGGCAGCAAAAGTCTACGTGAAGTGGCAAGCTTTCATAAAGCTTACCCGGTGAACATAGGCCTTTAGTTATGCATTTCATTCGGCAGAAGTTCTACAGGCTGAAATATTTAATTGGAGGATACGTCTTGAAGGTACGTGGTAATATAGCTTTTCAATTAAAAGAAAAAAGAAAGGTGGGCCTGTGCAGGGCATATCATGCAGAGGATAGATAACAGATGGACAGTAAGAGCGAGGGAATGGTTACCAAGAGAGGGGAAACGCATCAGAGGCAGGCAAAACTTTAGATAGAGCGACGAAATAAGTTCGCGTGCGTAAAGTGTAACGAACTCGCTCAGGATAGGGCAAATTAGAAATCGTTAAGAGAGGCCTCCTTCCTGCAGTGTACTTCATGATGATAATGAATATAACTTTATTGAGAATTTCGCGCGCCGCAAACTTCCTTTTTGTCGTCCCGCCACGGTGGTCTAGTGGCTAGGGTACTCGGCTGCTGATCCGAGGGTCGCAGGATCGAATCCCGACTGCAGCGGCTGCATTTCGATGGAGGCGAAATGTTGAGGCCCGTGTGCTGTGCGATGTCAGTGCACGTTAAAGAACCCAGGTGGTCGAAATTTCCGGAGCCCTCCACTACGGCGTCTCTCATAATCAGAGCTGGTTTTGGGACGTTAACCCCCACGGAACAACAAAGGTAACAAAGAAAGCAGAGGAAGGTAGAGAGATACCTAAGCACACAAACACGGCAGTCTCACGGGGATTCAACGAGACACGTCGCTCGCAGAAACTTGAGTAGCGTCTTCGCCCCTTTCTGTTGCCGAACTCTAACGTCCCGGAGTTCGAATAGCGTTTGCGCAGGCGTCAATCGATCATCGAGCCGTGCCCTGCCATTCTGCGGCGAGGTAATGTCTCTCTGAACAGTACCGAAGACCATGACAGAGGATACGAGTGATCGTTTCTTTATCGCCGCAGTGATCGCAGACAGCACTGTCGACCATTCCGATGCGATAAGGTAAGGGACTAGTAAATGACACCTCTAGCCAGAGGCGGCCGAGAACGGTTGCACCTGAGCGGGGTAGTCTAGGTGGAATTCGATCCTGGAGTGGCGAGCCGAGGCGATGAAGGCGAGTACCCAGAAAACGAGTAGTATTCCACGTAGATATAGTCATATTATGTGCAAGCACCAGGATCTTTGCTGCATCGTTCATTCTTAATGAGCAAACAGACAATGAAGCCTAGGAAAGCATAGGGGAAGTTACTTGTGGTATTGTAATTGTGGAGAAAGTAGAAAGGAATTAAAGTGGACGAAAAGACAAACCTGCCTTCGGTGGGAACCAAACCCACGACCTTCGGATGACGTGTCCGATACTCTACCAACTGAGCTACGGAGGCGGTCGTCCCTCCGTCCACTTTATTGGGTATTTATGTACGTATTATCCTGGGAGTGTTAGGCAGCGCCACTCATGGCCAAGGCGGAGTGTGTAGAACACACTTTCTTGCCAGGAGGCGTGACGTAGAATGTGAACTTAGATGAGATGGCTGCTGCCCAATAAGCCCTCGCATGCTACCTAAGGCACCAAGTCTGTCGCAACGAGGCCCAAGCTATGAAATAACGAAAGGGAAGGGGTCAAGGGCTCGTTCTTTATCTGTTAAAAACAACTTAATGAGCAAACAGACCATGAAGCCTAGGAAAGCATAGGGGAAGTTACTTGTGGTATTGTAATTGTGGAGAAAGTAGAAAGGAATTAAAGTGGACGAAAAGACAAACCTGCCTTCGGTGGGAACCAAACCCACGACCTTCGGATGACGCGTCCGATACTCTACCAACTGAGCTACGAAGGCGGTCGTCCCTCCGTCCACTTTATTGGGTATTTATGTACGTATTATCCTGGGAGTGTTAGGCAGCGCCACTCATGGCCAAGGCGGCGTGTGTAGAACACACTTTCTTGCCAGGAGGCGTCACGTAGAACGTGAACTTAGATGAGATGGCTGCTGCCCAATTAGCCCTCCCATGCTACCTAAGGCACCAAGTCTGACGCAACGAGGCCCAAGCTATGAAATAACGAAAGGGAAGAGGTCAAGGGCTCGTTCTTTATTTGTTAAAAACAACTTAATGAGCAAACAGACAATGAAGCCTAGGAAAGCATAGGGGAAGTTGCTTGTATTGTAATTGTGGAGAAAGTAGAAAGGAATTGCGGCAGACTTGGTGCCTTAGGTAGCATGCGAGGGCTTATTGGGCAGCAGCCATCTCATCTAAGTTCACGTTCTACGTGACGCCTCCTGGCAAGAAAGTGTGTTCTACACACGCCGCCTTGGCCATGAGTGGCGCTGCCTAACACTCCCAGGATAATACGTACATAAATACCCAATAGAGTGGACGGAGGGACGACCGCCTTCGTAGCTCAGTTGGTAGAGCATCGGACGCGTCATCCGAAGGTCGTGGGTTTGGTTCCCACCGAAGGCAGGTTTGTCTTTTCGTCCACTTTAATTCCTTTCTACTTTCTCCACAATCACAATACCACAAGTAACTTCCCCTATGCTTTCCTAGGCTTGATTGCCTGTTTGCTCATTAAGTTGTTTTTAACAAATAAAGAACGAGCCCTTGACTCCTTCCCTTTCGTTATCGTTCATTCTTCACAGTTGGATCACTTGCTGCACGCGAATGCAATGAGCCTTTTCAGCAGCGTTATCGGCGTGCTCGTTGCCGATGATGCCAAAAGGGAAAAAGCAGCCGCAAGGGCCTATGGAAAAGACTTTTCTTTTATGCTGACTCATGGTCAGATTTTCTTTATTTGAGGTTTTAAATTTGCTTTATTTCAACGCACCAGTGCAGATGTTTCAGCAGTGCACTGATTATGGTGACGATGGCAGAAAAAAAGCCGCATACTTGCAATTAGCCCGCCACCGCCTTAGTACAAAATACCAAGGAAGCAACAAGCAGTAAACAAATAACTTCAATTGTGCGTATACATTGAAATTCTGTGAATACACAGCGTTCTTTCAGCATGAAAACTCATGGGACCGCTACAAGAAGCGACGTTGATGGCGATGGTAACCGCCGCCGCCTACAGATCTGTAACCGGTATCCTTCTAAATGACAGAAATTCGGGGCCTGCGCAGCCTCAGCTTCACTTTGGTACGTGCTTCCATTCTGCTCCCCTTTGGTCTCCCCCTTTCAGTTTCTTTCTTATTTCATTCTTTCTTTCTTTGCTACCTTTTCTCTTTATTCCTGGTCATCTCCTTCCTCTTCTCCTAATGAGGGAGAAGGCAAGAAAAAACGACGGCAATGAAGAAACCAAAGAAGATTAAAAAGAAGACGGCCAAAAGCAGAAGACGACGACTAAAACAGAGATAAAGCGACAAAAAATTGGAGAGGTAGAGGTGGGTAAAATAGAGTAAGCAGGAAAGAAGACAACGCCGATGAATCAGGCAATGGAAGAGGGAGGAGAACCCGGGAAGTGAAGTAAAAAAGAAAGGGAGCACATAAAAAAGTACAGCTCACGTTTTTGCTGGGCTACATGTTCAGCTCTGCTCATGTCTGTGGTTATTCCTGTAGACGTACAAAAGGATGACAGCTAGAAAGCCCACAGAACATTCCCGGTTTTCTTTTTTGTCGTGCCTAGTACTCCCGCAGTTCCTCGGAAATCCGAGCAAGTAGCCAACCGGTCCCACAAAAAAGAAAAGGAAAAGAAAAAGAAGAAGCTATATGAACCTTTCATAGGACGCGTGGCGACGCTCCTTGGTAACGCCAACCGACACTCAGCCAGTTTTATCCCAGCACTGACGCTGCAATTTGATACCTTTTCCGCACCGGGCCCGCCAAAGGGAAGCCGGTGTCTTCTGCCCCTCGAGATAAGGCGTGCGCGGAGAACGAAGGACTTCCAGTCATAGTTCATGTACGCTCCCTGCGGTCAGACCCATGGCTAAGCTCTCTATCCTCCCCGCCCCCCCCCCCCCCCCACTTTTTTATTTTTGATGATTTTTGGGCTTCAGGAGCACTGACCGAAGGAACATGCGGAGGCAAGGAAACTGCAGCCGCCGGACGCCCTGCAACCACATAGAGTGTGCACACAGTTCTAGCAACCCCGTCTTTGCTTCCCCTAACCAGGTACGTCCCGGTAAGGACTGCAAACCCGGTTCGCGTTAGATTGATCACCCTGCCTTTCTTTCGCTTCCTCCTCCTCCTCCTCCTCCCATAACGCGTTATCGCCTTTCATTCGCCCTCGCATTCGTTCTGTTGCTAGGGGGGTCCAACCACACGCGGCATGCCCATAGCGGTTCCACAACATAACCAAATGCACCTCTATAGAAAACGCATGACCTGTTTACAACATTGTGTGCGCACTTTAGTGACGTCAACGGGCACGCAAGAAACTTTGACAAAGCAACTCTCGCGAAACCTTTCGCCTGACGCCTGGGGAGTGCAGAAGTTTCTTCTCCGTGAGCGGAAACGAAGCGAGCGGAAACGAAGGGCTTCCAGCCAAATTCGCGTACGTCATAAGTGGCTGCGGGTGGCTTCAAAGGCAGAGGTGCTTCCGGTGGTCACGACCGTAGGCAACGGCTGCGTTTTCGGCTGTTTTTCGAGCTCCATGTGTGGCTGTCAGAAACTAGAAGCGCGGTCAAGTAAGTTGCAGCCAGCACATGAAAGATTCCTGTTTCGGAATAGCCTTGTCACATTGGTACGGTGACTATGTCGTTCGGCAGCTGACGCGAAGCGGGTTCGAATCCCGGCAGTGGCGGCAGCATTTCGAGGGAGCCGAAGTTCTGGAGGCACGTGTACTGTGCGATGTTCCCGGGGCTCTCCACTACGGCGCCTCTGATGTCATGGTTTTGGGAAGTAAAACCGTATAAATTATTATTTCGGGCAATCTACGATCATCAGTTCCCACCTGGTGGCGAAGCACGTAAGCAACAGTGAAACCGATACGACGTCAGATGTCAAGCGGATACCGACGATTGGTGGGGTCACGGGTGTTTTCCCCTGTATCGTGTAATTAAAGAGAACTTGCGAGAGCGTACTATGTATGACAGAAGAAGAAGGTTGAGCTAAACGATGTCTATAAAAGTAATAACGTACTAGCACAACGGGAGAAACAGGTCTCAGCCTGTATGGATACAGAAGGGTGGATAACCGGACGAGTTGGTATAAATTCCTGACAATAAATGAGGGAACACACACTGGAAGTAGAGAGGAAGCACAGACGAGCGCTCGTCCATGTTTCCTCTCTACGTCCAGGGTGTGTTTTCTCATGGGCATGCAATGCGAAGGATCGATAACCGTTGGACAATCAGAGGAAGACAATAGCAACCAGGATATGAGAGACGGCGTAGAGGCAGGCGAAAAGTTAGATGGTGCGAAGGAATTACGAATTTCGCAGGCGTAAAGTGAGGTCAACTCGCTCAAGACAGTACGAACTAGAAATTAGGAGAGGCCATCGTCCTGCACTGAAATAAAATAGGTTGTTGATGACGATGACAATGTGACTGACTACGATGGTGGTAGTGATTATATTCCGAAAGCATTCTAAATGTGCCATAAGTTATTAAGAACAATGCAAAAATTCTTTCTCGCAAATAAGTTTGATAATGATTTCGTGTGTACCACCTAATAAGAATAACCGGGTCTTCGCTTGTCAGAACAGTGGTATGATAATGAGGTGCAACCTAATGGACGGATGTAAACGTTAGTCCCCTGATGCTCCCTAATGGCGCTGACACCGCACAGTACACGGGCCTCTAACACTTCGCCTTCATCGAATTGCGAGAGCCGTGGCGTGGTTTTGAAGCAACGTCTATAGTTCGTGTCTGCTCTCAAGTGACGTATCGCTGCTCCAGGGCAAACTGCGCACGAGAGTGCTGCTGTTCTGTCGAGTGTTCGAGATTCGGTAATTAGGGTTGAGCCCCCGTTGGCACGACGTTCCTTTAGAATGAGTGCCGTAAGTGCTAAGCCTTCCTCTTTTGCCCGGGTTCAGTTCAAGCTTCTGGGATTGTACTGCGAAGCTACTCAGAAGACCAAGTGCAGAGCCTGCGAACAAACTGGAACTTTTCCGAAGTATAGTTCCTATAGTACGTCGACAGTAGCGTGTAGTGTTTCCTTAAGCCGTTCGTCCATAGGACTCCAGTTGAGAGGCCTTGTCTACCGTGCTTGAAGTTCGGTCCTAGTTTGGTAGATGTGCGCCGAGCTGTGCAAACACATAGCATAAGAAATGAAAGCACGTTGACAGCTTCAAACATCGACGTCCGTATGTTCGAGAGAAAGTGCTTCTTCCGCGAATCCTAGAGCTGCACATCACGATTGATGTATATATTGGACGAACACGCTTTTGTTTGTTTTTCCGGCCGACCAATGGGTAAGGAAAGCTTGCGAAGTTTCGTGATCCCCACGTGCACAACAAACTGTATACTCAGGAGCTGAAAGTTTCTTGGCTCTTTGCGAAACTCAAGAGCTCATCTTCCCTGGAGTTCCGGCTGGTTTCCAATTGTAGATCGTCCAAAACTGCGCAGTGGCGCAACGCCAGCTGACGACGCCCTCTGGGAAAGGCGTGGTAGGTTTCCGATGGAATTGGTGTGATTTTATCCGGGTACATTTTGTGTGTTACACAGACAAGCGCGGCGATGCCGCGGAACGCCAATTCTGTAAGTGGCTTGCGGTAGCCCGGAAAAACACCGGGTGTTCAAGGCTTCCAGGGTCTTTACATTGGGAAACGACGCCGACTAGAGATGCCCGCAAAAGAAAGTCAATTGCCGTAGGGCCAGTGGTCACTAAATCACTCGGCTAAAAAGGTTCACCGAACCCTTCCTGTGGGGCGATGACGCCGGTACTGCAAGGTAGTTGGTGTCTGAAGTGTGCCTGCCTTACGGCCGCACCAGCTTAGAGTGAGTGCTCGTTTAAGCAAGGGTAGTTTAGTGGAATACGTTCGCTCGACACAACATTTAGGGCTTATGTGGCACAAACGCAATAGGAACAAAGCAGCGCCCCTAATGTATCACACTTGTTAATCACGTAAAGTATGGACTATTTATTTTTTGACACTGAAGTGTTTTATGCCGGGGTCCAACAAGACATTACATGTTATTTCCTGTAAGCGATATAACGCAGCAGCGTATACAAGTATAACAGCTGATTTTTTTTTTTTTGCTGCACCGGTTGCACTGGCAGTCGAACGCACGACCGCGCGCTCCACGGACAAAGGGGCCGAACGCTGTACTGAGTGCGCTCTTTATTTTTTAACGCAGTTTATTAACACAACACATATATAAATAGCAGGTAACAGAAAGTTCTTACGGTAATACAGACCAATGCAGCAGTGTCGAACCTTGTGTTTCATAGAATTCTTTTAGGCAAACCAAGGGTTCGACCATGGTTACCCAATCCGGAACAAACTCTTGTTCTTTCAGTAGATCGATGTACTGGCCAACGCATTCGCGAAAGAGCAGACGTGCTGGTGGCGAACGAGCATACGTGCTGGCAGACGGGCTGCGCCTGATTTTCTTTTCAGGTTTTTACCTCTCTCTTGCATTGGGGCCTCTTTTACACTGGCCTGTAAATTTGCCGGACAGTTTCCCATTAACTTTGCATGCTTATTTCCTTTTTTTTTATATTGTGTTCGTTTCACTTCAGCAACTTGCCTGTGTGCTGCGTGTGTAGGGTGAGGGGGGGGGCACGTACGCAACAATTATTTTGTGATGTACTCACGCCCCAGGTAGCGCATCATACGAAAGAGTGAAGGAAAAATGAAAATGTCTGCAAATGCCCATATCGACCACGTCTGGCCCATACCCGCACGGAACGGCGACCTTTAGTAGATAGTGGTGTACATACCCGTTACGTCTGGCGCATGACCGAATATTCCAGGCCGTGTTTCATGTATGCGCCAAGCGCGATCGTACGTGATGCACATTCTGGTAACCTGTTTGCCAATGTTTGGTAACACTAGCTGATCTAGAGGTGTGGCTCCGGCGCTGTGGGCAGCCCCAAGACAGTTACTAAGAGCCATAGAAGAAGGCTGCCGTGAAAATAATTCAGTTTCTGCGCCGGTTCTCGCAGCTAACCCTCCACCCCTTGCCAAACACACACGCTTCTTCTTCTTCTTGATTTTGTTTTGTCCAGTCGCTCTTTTTGAAATTTGATCCGCCGAACTCCCAAGAGGTTCAGCTCTGTATCGTTTCTCCGTGTAACCACAGGGCTTGAGCACACAAAGCTTTCTATTTTTTATTTTCTTTTTTAAACAGCAAGACGTGGGACTTAGTATGGCTCGCATCTGGGGTGTGTCTCAAGAAAGCCCCTTCGACTCGGTCGGCGACGAAGTGATAAATATATTTAAAAAAGAGTGCTCAAGGAGGAAAGACGCAAAGCAAGTCAGTACCTCGATCACGTCTGTCTGAAGTAACTGCGTCTCCGACTATCGCAACCAGAAATATCTAATATATCGCACCTACAGAACCTTACAATAGCTTTTTCTTGACAGTCTCTCTTCCCCTCTTCCTGTCCCTCCTTTTTAGTTCGTTTACCGCGCCTTGTTGAGAGCTGGCGAGTTCTACTTTCTCGGATGCATCGGCATCACGTCTCCCTAGAGAGAGCACAAACCGGGTTACCTTATTGAGCAAACGTTGCTGGTCGCATAGGTTTCCCTGAGGATATTGAGCCTTCACTTTTCTATATTCACAATTTTGCACTTTACGATTTTTGTTGCTTATTCACGAGTATGCTCTTTAAACATCGACGGGGGCATAGCCCAATAACGTTCAGGTGAGTCCTTAAGGATAGATAACCCCGAAGCCGCTTTTATAGAGTGCCATGGATAACGTGTATTTGCCTGTTATATTCATGAAGCCAATACAAATAAAATATGTGGTAAACAAGTTTCTGCGAAGCACTGCAAAGGGTGCAGTAAAGGTCATGATAGGAAAAACTAACTGTTGTGGCAGAAAGTTCAAGGACATGAAGAGCACAAACACGCGAAATCGAGTTTGCCCTTTCGTGGCATTTGCGGCACCTCGAGGATTTTCGCAGGACTGATTTGCCGTCGCTTGCACGTGCTTCGAGTGGTCGATCAGTTCGCTCTCGCCCTGCCATTTCCTATAGACTCCTCTATGGTTGTCTCTATTCGTAGAGCTACCGCCCCGGGACAACGGTTAGGTTAGACCCGGGTTCGATCCCCGTACCAAGGAAGATATTTTATAGCTTAAGCTGCTGCTGGCTCGTTATAATGCCCAAAATTGGCGGAGGCGGTTTTTTGCTGCCGCCATCGCAAACGCCGCTGTCCGTAACCTCGGTAAGCTTCAATGTGAATTTGAAAAAAAAAGAACAGCCAAAACGGACGCACACAGGAAAATGAAGAAGACAGGATGATGATGATGATGATGAGCCTCTGTTATGGCGCTCACCCACTGATGGGGATAGGCCAAGAATCGGGCGGCAGTAGTCAGTAAATCTAGGGCTGTTTGAAGAGGGACTGAGCCAATAAGAATAAGAACAAGCGAAAGGAAAAGGATAGAGCCTCTATCCTGTCTCCCTCATTTTCCTGTGTGCGTCCGTTTTGGTTGTTTTTTTTCTTCCAAATTGGAATGTACCAACTAGCCCAACAGCGTGTATTACTTCAATGTGAAAACAAACAAAAAAGAGAACCATGCCTGTACAGATTCGAGCCCAGATCAATAGGGGTGCTGCTACAAGATCCCTCAGAGACCCTCACCACTTTCTCGGGCAACTTGCATTCTTAGCCACGGCTATTGGTGAATTACAATGGCAGATTCGGAGTGGCCGGCGAACTCTGCGCCGGAGCACTCCACTCCGGCGGAGGGCAACCAAAGGAAACCTGCCGATGGAACACAGACGCTCCCTCCGGAGCAAATGGCAGGAGGCGCTAGCGCACATCCGCTTCCGGAAGCGCCCAGCATTCCTCGCGTTTAGCGCCGTTTTCCCAAGCTGTCCGGCTCGAACTCGCGCTCGAGGTGTATGTGAAAAAAGTTGCGTTTTGAATTTTTGCCCCCTGTGTTCTGATGGAAGTCACACCGCGTGCAAGTGTCCTCCTCTCGTCGATGGTGAACCAGGCACGTGCCGATAAACGCGCAACTTTCGCTTTCTTCTCCGCGCGGCCGAAACATCACGTCGGAGACCTTCTTGCATACGCTAGCTTCATCGCTTGAGTCTTCACTGGTCGATTCAGAACTAGAGCTGGAATAATCGCTCTCCGCAAGCAGTAAAAGCGCGAGCTGACGCTGCGCTACTCATGATTGCCGCTTCCGAGCTGCGACAGAAAACAAGCGCGCTCGGGCATCGCGTAGCGCCGGTCATGTGGTACACCACGCTCTGCGCACGCGCCGCACGCTTGCGACTTCCGGTCGAATCCACCGTTTTTCGCGGAGTAGAGAGAGCTGCTCCGTGGAGTGGATCTGGCGGCGGAGCTGCTCCAAATCTGCCAATGAAACATAGTGGGAGCACTCTGAATCTGCCAATGGAACAGACTTGCTCCGCGTGGAGCAGAAAGACTGCTACCGGAAGTGCTCCGAATCTGCCAATGGAATTCACCATATGATATAATAAAAGTGCGGTAGTGGCATCCATCCCTCGCTCTCACCACATGGCTTAACATTTTGTGTCCTCAGCCACTCTACTCTGATCTGCAATAGTGGTCTTTCATGTTGTTATACGTAGAAACATGTTATACGTACATGTTGTTATACGCACGAAAGAAACACTACGACATTCCTTCTTTATACGGTAATTCAACACTTCCCGTAGATTTTCCGTTACTGTCGCTACAAGGTCACAACTTCGTTCTACTTGCAAGAGCTAAAGGGTGCATTCGAAGTGGCAAGAAAATAGCGCCTGTTGAGCGACAACAAGAGAAGATTGATTGACTGATTGATTGATTGATTTGTGGGGTTTAACATCCCAAAACCAGCTCTGATTACGAGAGACGCCGTAGTGGAAGTCTTCGGAAATTTAGACCACCTGGGGTTCTTTAACGTGCACTAACATCGCACAGCACACGGGCCTCATCATTTCGCCTCCATCGAAATGCAGCCGCGACAGCCGGGATTCGATCCCGCGACCAACGGGTCAGCAGCCGAGTACCGTAGCCACAAGGCCACCGTGGCGGGGCAAAAAACGAGAGGAGACCACAACGCAGATGTAACAAGAGCCGAATGTTCTTATTGCTGTGTCTTCTTTCAACCAGTGCTATTTCCTTCGACGATCACATGCCAACTGTCCGAGATATCAGCTGCGCCAGAAGAAGGACATAAGCCGCACTGAACATTTTGGTACTATCTGCAATGGGCTGAGATTGCGAAAGGGTTGCTCCATGTAATTTGGTCTTTTTATCATAATATTCTTAATCATCCGCATACACGCTAACTAATAACAAACCAAATGCGAAACCTAGTTTTGTTTTTTCCGGGGAAGCGAGCAAATTTTCCGAGGGCTCTTTGCATGGACACAAAAGGAGAAATAAGTGATTGTGTGTAAAAAATAGATTACAGCACGACAGCCCACCACTGCTTGCACGACAACCGAGGCGAGGTTTAGGCGGATTCCCTACACAGCTCCAAGCTCGCCGACCAGATCTGGGACGTCCAACAGGCCCACGAGCACCGCCACGGTGGTCTAGTGCCTGTGGTACTCGGCTGCTGATCCGAGGGTGACGGGATCGAATCCCGGCCACAGCGGCTGCATTCCGATGGAGGCGAAATGTTGAAGCCCGTGTACGGCGCGATGTCACTGTACGTTAAGAGCAGCAGGTGGTCAGAATTTCCAGTGCCTACGGCATCCATCATAATCCTATCGTGGTTTTGGGACGTAAAAATCTCAGAAATAAATTAGCCGGCTCGCGAGGAGATAATTACATAGGCAAGATCTGAGCCCGGAGCACAAATTTTCAGGACAGTACATCAAATATTTTACCAAACAGTAGTTTTAATGACATAGATAGACGCTTTAAAAGAAGGTCCCTAAAGCTTGAAAGGATGGTGCAGTTGTGCTGGGGAACACGAACTTTTCGTGGTCGTACACCCCCCGTGGTATATATGCTCCTAATCTTAATGTAAATGTGGTTTTCGTCTTATATATGGTACCATAGAACAGAGTGGCCTACCTGTTAAAGAATCGATAGTTGGGATAGCTAGTCTGCGAGCGTAATTCTGATAGCCTATCAGTATACTCGTGGTGATAGGAACGGTTCCACGGCTTTCTCAAAAATTTTCCTAACTAGGCCTTCTAAGTTCATATCTTCTGCAACTTACAATCCTAAGCGCTGTCCCTCGTAGTTTACTCGTATATCCCAAGCTTGGGTATGCAGGTATCGCCACAAGGAACTCTCAACGTCACCACACCGTGCGAGTATGCGCCACACCTGATCGAGCGTGTGCACCCGCTCGATTAGGGGTTGAATTTTAAATGCCAAACATTTCCTGGCGAACTTTAATCACTTTGACCGTATCTATCTATCTATCTATCTATCTATCTATCTATCTATCTATCTATCTATCTATCTATCTATCTATCTATCTATCTATCTATCTATCTATCTATCTATCTATCTATGGGTTTCATAATATGCATAACACTCGAGCCAGAGCTTCAACGTCCGCTCGGCTGCGGAGGCATTCCGGTGTGCTCCTTGAGAGAGACATAACGCCGCTTCGTAGAAGCACCAGGCAGGCATAAATTTCCAGCTGTCAGGGCTCGGGAAAATCGCGTCGGCGTATGCCGCAAGGCAGCTGCTGTGACTCCTCATCCAATCTATCTTGTTCGCGGTATACAAGCGGCATAAGCAAATCGGCACCCTGGTACCGCACGAGCGAAGTGAACAAAACTACCGCGTTTTTCTGGAGTACAGTGTGCGGGATCCCGAAACGTGCGGTTTGACACACTGCCTCGTCGCATGGAAGCTGATGATGAAAGAACTCCCGCGTGAAGTGTTCCTAGGAGGGTGCTGGTTCGTAGCTCACGTAATGAGAAAATGTCCAGGAGGCGTTGATGAAAGATATGAAGCGGTGCGTGAACGTTTCATCTTGCCACATGAGATGACAGAGAAAGGCGATGACTATACGTTGGCGCTCAGCGGAGTTGAATGCGATAGCGTCGGTCTCCGAAGAAAGCAGGCTTTGATCAGCGCTGCATTAATGCACCGAAGCTCACCTATAACTAAGGTCGCACTTCCTGCGATGGCGTTCGCGGTGTTCGCAGGAAGGCTGCGCATGCGCACGTTTGCAGCCGTGAGCTCACTGCTGCCTGACGGCGATTATGCGGCGTCCGACGTTCGGCAGCCGAAATAAAGTCCATCACGAACCCAAGGCAAAGAGAGAGAGAGAGAGCACTACATTTTTCTTTCGTGTTTAAATCTGGGGATGTTAGCCATGGTCTGTGGGCCGGCTAACACTCCACGTGAAACGTCCCGTATGGCCGTTCGAATAACTCCATATGTATACGTGAGATCTATATGGATACATGCGGATTTATATGGACACAAGCATTATATGGATACAACAACGTGTGGAATACACGTTCTGAGTACGTTGTACGGAAACATGGAATCATGCGATTACGGAATGGGACGTAAAGTAAGGATATTCATAATTACGTACCCGCCACCGCTGTATACTAGCGGGCGGCGCTGTCTGCGTGTCCGTAATTCTGACCGGAAACAGCAAGTAACAAGTGCAACAGGCGAGTCACTGACATACGCATAAACGTTTGATTGTACCGATCAGCCCAAGCTTTCTGTCGACGCACGCACTTTTGGAGGAAGCATTGCTATAACCAGCTTCGTTCTAAAAGCAAATCTGGAACATTAAGCTGCGCGTATATGACCCAAATCCACACTGTCGCTATAGGTCAGGCCAGTGCGTTTAGTATTGGTGAAATACTCAAACGCCTTTCTTAAGACGCCTTACAAAGTATGACGCGACATCCGAAGTTCTGCATTCAGCCGTAAACGGCAAAGCTCTTCGCCTCCTCTTCCTTTTTTCTTTTTTTTTTTAAGGGCGAGGCACTTTAGGGTCGAGGCTTGTCCATTTTCCGTCCGTCACGGTGGGCCCATCCTGGCAGCAGTGCAGTCAGAGTGTATATGCGTAGGGTTGTCGGGTCAGAAACGATTTTAACAGGTTTCTGCTAATGCGCCCGGGCTGTCGGCGTCTAAAGCCGTCGTCGTGGCCACGGTAAAGCAAGCCCACTAGGAGCGGCTGATGTTTCCTGTGGTTTCCTGTGGGAAACATCGCAGCACCTTAGGACCTAGCTTTGTCGTCGACTCTCACTGTCACGGTATATCGAAAACAGTTCCTATAGTCGAAATATATGTGTGTATGTGAGCTAATAACTCAAGGCTGTTGTTGTTATGTGGGGTTTAACGTCCCAAAACCAGCTCTGATTATGAGAGACGCCGTAGTGGAGGGCTCCGGAAATTTTGACCACCTGGGGTTCTTTAACGTGCACTGACATCGCACAGCACACGGGCCTCAACATTTCGCCTCCATCGAAATGCAGCCGCCGCAGCCGGGATTCGATCCCGCGACCCTCGGATCAGCAGCCGAGTACCATAGCCACTAGACCACCGTGGCGGGGCATAACTCAAGGCGATATGCGAATTATAACAAGATGATTAAAATGCAACAGTATTGAAGAGGAGCCAAATCAATGCATTTGGATATGTATGCAGTTTATGTCACTCATTTCACATTCGCAGTGGCAATGCGCGGGTGACGTACGGTGATGTACCTGTACGATACCCTTGCTTTGCCACTCGTCACTATTCACGTTAGTGGAGATGCGGTGACTTTCTTTCAGGACAAGCTTGTATTTCCTCGCTTGTGTCGATGGCGTTGTAGACGTGACCGCAAAACTGTCATCATCATGAAAACTGTGCGCGCGCACTTGTTCCTTCTCTAGCGCTTCGAGTAGTCGAGTGCCGTGAGTCTGGCCGTAGCACGTGTACACTCGGTAAACGAATAAGTGAACATATAATTATGATCCATATAATGCAGTGGATGTTCTCTCCCCACCCTCCCCAGGAAAAGAAAAGGATGGAAGCGGCAAAGAAAGGCAGCATGGAACAAATGGACAAAGAAGAGGCAAGAAAGAAAGAAAGAAAGAAAGAATAAATAAATAAATAAATAAATAAATAAATAAATAAATAAATAAATAAATAAAAGAACTAGGTCACCAACACTGACATCAGAAAATCCCATCAGGACATCAGGAGAGGACACCAGGGAAAAGCTTTTATTTGTTAAGATTGCTCGGTTCTGAAAATTACAAGATGAAAAGGGGATCGACGGTTGATTAAGTTATTTCTCGTTTCATTTTTCTTGAAATATTACAGTTCTAAAGGCGATATATAAATATTCCGTCTGACCTTTCGTGTCTCTTCCAAGAGAATCTGCAGTGCCTCAATTGCAGATGAGACTCCGTATATAGCGCAAATATCTTAGTGGTGCTGTAAATTTGATAACGACGAAGGTAATTTATTAGAGGCAACACACGACTTGTCCGTGCATAAATCACTCTGATCGAGCCTAATTGATTCGGTGCACCCTCGGCCCTTTCTTGTCCCGTCCGCTCATATAGGACACCGTTGCTAATTACATTTCTCCTGATTAGCTCGCGTCCAATGTGTTATCACTGCCACAGCTACATAGGTTGCCGAAGATTAATTGATTGATTTTTTGTCAATTTTGTTGCTGGGCCGCCGCTGGGCCATCAACCGCCGCTGGGCCATCAACTGATTTATACTGCTGCAACAGCTGTTTCTGAAAATCCCGTCTTCCTTTTTCTTTATTTTTTTTTGCCCGTGATATTTGAACTTGCATCTGACGCGAAAGAACCAAGCAGGGAAAAATTTTCTAGGCGGCTATTTCGGGACCAAGAATCGAATTCCATCTTCACAGTTCTTCGAAAGGCACGCACAGAGAACACGGTTCTCCGGACGAAACGGCCCTTTTCCTGTTTTCGAGGCGAAAAACCTCGTACAATATAGATACGAAATTGAAGTCTCAGCGGAATCCACGACGCTCTTTCCTCACTTAGGGACCGACCGTGACGCTCCAGAATTCAAGATGTTATACGTTTTGCTTAAATTAACATCTATATTCCAAGTATAACACAATAACAAGATTTCCGAAAAACGTGAGCCAGAAAATCTGTTTATACAAATTTTATTCCGCATCGTGTCACCGAGGGCGGACCAAGGAGACTCTTTTTCAGAGTAGGCGATAGATTCAATCAGAAAGTGCCAACGTCACTTGACACAGTTGGTAGCGTCTGAGCAAAATGACAAGTTGGGCCAGTTGGTTCATATCATCTTGCAGATATTTACAGCGCAACATAAGACAAGGACAAAAGGCGTGTTGCCGTTGTCCTTCGCCTTTTTTCCTTGTCTTATTTTGAGCTGTAATTATGAAAGCAAGAAAAAAAACGAGCACTCGTTTTTTTTTTCTTTCTTTCAATAGAGAAGATGTACTAGCTCGGATGTGAAACGACCTGTCGGCGCAGGAGACCGCATATGCAGTATTAACAGCAAGGTCTGAGTGGGGGTGAGAAGGAGGGGTAGGAAAGGAGGTAATGGTGAGGAAGAATATGTGAGGGTGGGGCGGACGGGAGAGGATAGGACGCAGCTTAGTCTAGTGCAGTACAGTCTAGCAAGGAGTTGGTCAAGGGAGGTGAAGATGATTGTCCCGGGGGTGAGAAGGAGAGAAGGTAGACCATAGCGTAGTCTTGTATAATATAGTGCAGCAAGGATTGTGTAAGGAAAACGAGGGTGACCGGGAGGGAAAGCAGCAGGGGTACGCCAACAGCTACAGTGCATCCTCACTCTTCGCACCACTAGTGCACAGATACCTGAATTTCTATTCTGCTCCAAGCTAACGTGCGTTCTCTGACAACCTCCAGATTTAACCCTTCAATATTCCGGCAAGAAACATCGAAACACATGTGGCGAGTGAGTTCTGCCGGAAACTCGAGAGGTGGCGACACCGGACCGGGACAAATTTTCCGGCATCTAAGAAGCTTTCATTTCGGATTTGCCTTGTAGCCTTGGCCTTTCCCTTTCGCATTTTTTTCTTTCATATGCACGGATGTGGTCAACAAAAATGCAAAAACAAAAAAATCAAACACAGAGAACAACTTCAGGCGCACGAGCACTATAAAGCATATAGGTGACAAAAAAAAAAGGAGGGCCGGGGGGGGGGGGGGGTGGGAGGGGGCGGGGGAGCGCGAGTGACCTGCAGGATTTCCTTCTCGTACCTTTCTTGTATCTTGTACCTTTCTCGCTTCTCTTAGAACATTTCATGATTTATAATCTTAGTCGCGCGCGTTAATGCTATCCTCCTGAGACAATTTGCTGAGGAGCCAAGTGAAGTTCGCGTAATGATCGGTTCTGGTGTGTTCCATGCCGTCATTGCTATTGATCATTTGCAGCAGCGGCGCGAGGGCGGGACCATGTTGCACCACGTGACAGCGTGGGCTGAATGGCCTTTTATAGCAGGACATTAGAAGCGGCCCCGGTGGCTGCCGTTCTGTTGCACGTGTGGTGGCGCAGCAACAAGCAAATGCTGTTTTCGGTTCACCGATCGATAGCGGCTGGATCGACAACAAAGTGTTTTGGTCCACACTTGAACGAACATACCCCTGGGACACTGTTTGCCATTTTAACATTGCATGCGCTCGCATGCTCTGGCACTCGATCATCGCGAATGCCCCTGCTTACCTCCCACCGACCATTTCAAGCTAATGAAGGCTTTTGCGGTTCGCGATTTCACTTTTTCATTTACATTTTTTTGTTGTGTGTGACTGGTGCGCTGTACCTAAGCCATGATTTACTTGAAACGATTACCCAGCCTCTTTCGCGTTTGTATGACGGCCTCGAATGTATATGCATTATGCGGCGACTGAGAAATCGCATCGTGCCCGCCTGTGTATTGGCATTTCCTTTGCTGCTTGGTGTTTTAGCCCCACGCGTATCTTTAGGTAAGCGTTCTGCGTAATACTAGTCCAGTCACCTCTGGGAAATTCAACAGGATGACAGCAGAGCAGTAGTTAGTTTGGGTTACTTAGGTTGCTGCAGATTGACACATTGTGTATTATGTGGAAACTGCATGTTGCATAACACGACCTCTGTGCACGGCTAATTTTCATCGTGGTAAAGAGCAGATCCACATTGCTGCATCGATAGGAAACAGATGAAACTGCATCTACACAGTCACTTTCAATACAACTATTGAGCGTTGATGCGAATTGCGTTTTGCACATGTTGTATAACTTCTCAACGCATCAGGCGCGTTTATTATTCTCTTCGAACTTACCTTACACTTTAAACGTTATAGTACAACCTAGACGACCCCCTTAAACCGCGAATAACAGGTCTCGTTCGATAGCAATAGAGAGCGCTGATATCTGACAGGAGCATAGCCTACTGCAACTTGAGAGGTTTATAAACAAGGGCCGCCGTTTCCACCTTCCAAGTTCGCCATAATTAAAAGAGCAACACCAGCCAGTCTTCAATCCAGTCTTAGCAAGGCGAAACGTTTTAACTGGTTCACACTAAGCGGAGTGGGACCGTCGCCAGAAGGGCGAAGCACTGAATGCGACAGTAATGCATGACATAATATACGAAGTAAGACTAGCAGCTTTAGGGGCAATCTGAGTTGTAGTGAACATGGGCATATTAAGTAAGCATGCAGGTACGTAAAGTACTATGTGACGGCCGAGCGGCAGAGACAAAGGCCTAGCAGAGCTGCGAGCTAAGTCGTGTTTTGATTTTTTCTAACACACACTGCACACCGCGTGACTGCGCTAAGTAGCGTGGACTTTGCGCACTTTGCGCCGTCGAGAAACTTGGCCCAGTGCACAGTGACATCAAGAGAGCGCGTTCCTACCGGCACTCGCACACGAATTGAGCGCTATGTGGAGTGGGCATTGCCGGCATTGCGACGATATTTGAGGCACCTGGAACGAAGCACCTGACCAAGGCGTTGCTACACAGTAGAAACACATGGTAGAAAGACCGTCGCCGACACAGGCGATGTAGTCGGCTAGTCGGCGAGAACACTACTCCCTCTCCCGCGGAACTACGTGTACGTACGGGCCTCTTCGGCAGAAAGAAGCTCGAAGACGAGCGTCTGTAACAAGATCCACATCTGCCGCCTGCGGCTTACGCGAACAACGAGCTATTTGCAAACACAGGCCTCGTCGGCGGAAGTCAGCTCGAGATTCTGGCATGTTGCCAACTTCAAGGGCTTTGTATAAGTACTTCTTCGCTCGCGTTGAGGACTTTACGCCACCTCGTGAAGGAAGGCAAAACGAGCCTCCATGACAGCTTGAAATGGTGTATATAAAATGCGCGCCGTCTTGCGTCACTTGCGAGGCTGCTTCGTGGCGTATAGTTTTCTGAGGTACTCGCCCGAGGCCTCGCTTATTGCTACCCGAGCGGTAGTGGGTTCGAATCCCTGCTCTGGCGCGACGTAAAAATTTCGTTAAGGTTGTTTTATTTTCTCAGAGATTTCTGTTCATATATGCATAGCTTTACTTATACGGGGCATGACAGCGACGGCGAGAACCCCGTTCAAAATGTCCAAATAATATCTATCGCAATAAGGATGCAAAATCCCGCTGATACCAACGCACTGCGCGAATCAGTGTCATGAGACGCAGTCAGCGAGATTTCCTATGACGAATTGTTTCGCATTTACCCATGCTTTGCGAGTACGATCAAGGTCTCTGTGCAAAGCGCATAGGTACCCACTCATCTGTATGCCTAACGTGGGCTAACCAGAAACGTCGACAGCACCATGGCGCCTGAATCGTAGCCATTCGTACAACGTAACACTGGCGCACACGCTAGTCCAAAGCAAAGACGCGTGTTTTGTCGAAGAAAAATGCACTATGCAGTGAGTTGACGCGCTATCATAAGCGTTATTCGTGGAAGCATTCGTTGAAATTCCTTCAAGTTGACACGTTGGGTGTACATAGAGACAAGCATTGGACGGACTCTATGGCGAGGTGTTCGAGATATCTTGCGCACCAAAAGTGCGGTCACTTCAGGGTCGGACTGCACGCACCATGGAATTCGTAATTTGGTTTCAAACACGGCTAGAAAGCATCCGCCCTTCTTTCAACAAATGACGTTACTAGTGCTACCGAACAAGTCGCTTGACGTTTTTCGCCGCTCTTTAAGCAACTCCGGCGATTTTTGAGTGTCCTATTGATCTCAATGAAATTTTCACTACATATTCCCCTCAGTGCTATAACAATGTAGGCCAGGCCAGGCTATTGCAAGTAATTTAGCTTTCCTGAAAATGAATTTTAAGAGTTTTTTAGTGGATTTCCACGTGGGCCACCTTGTGTTTTTGACGTGATCACCTTCACGCTCCCTACACAAGACATCAGGCCGTCAAAAGCAAAATGGCGATACTTCAGCGCTCAAAACGTCGCTGTCAAGTTCAGAAAAGCTGGCATAACTCAACATAACGTGGAATAACCCCGCCATTGGCATTTTTCTGGCACCAGCTCCTTATTTCTTATGATGGGGAGGCTGTGACGTCATCGCATACGCTGCACGAAGCATCTACCCGTTTCGGTTTGAACACGCTTTTGATTTGATTGTTTAATATTATTGATGTGTTTCTGAGCAATCTGAACAACCCTGGCTGTCACAGACTGTCAGTACCATTGGAAAACACTGATATCAGAACATCGTGAAAAAAAAAACCGCCGGAGCTGCCGGAACGAATGAAGCAAATGTGCGCACTTGCTTTATTTGTTACAATATAAACGAACAAATAAAGCATAGCTGATGATATTTCCGCGGTCATGAAGTTAGGAAAGGCTATTTCTGCCTCAAACGACGTAGCCAGTGCACCATGTAACGTAATTTGTTGAAAGAACAGAGGGCGCTTTCCAGCTGTGTTCGGAACAGCTGTGTTCAAATTGGGATTTTGATGCGTGCAGTGTAATACTCTTTGGCTCACATGGGTTAGAAATAGCCTCCACGACTGCTCTGCACCGTTCTTTCACATTGTTAAAAATATATTGCAGGGCACCTTTGCCGCGTTCAAGTCTGGAAATGGGGAGGAGGCACCACGGCTTCCGCCTTGAGATGCCGTCCCGCGCACGTGCCTCCAAGTACCGTGAAGTACGGCTTCTGGCCTACGTGCTCCTTCTATCGTTTTCGCTGTTAGGCCTGTCACCCACACGCGCGCTTTCTTGGGGACACATTGATTAAGTGTAAAGGAGACCACAGGGACACGACCGAACACGGAAGAAATCGCTAAGGGAACGTCGTTGAGGTTGCGAAAATTCAATTTGCTTGTGATTTCCAGAAATATCCTTTCTTTTCTTTTTGCTCGACCACGATGTCAGCGGCAAATAATCACGGGATATCGAACGAAGATATCATTTGTAAAGCCTCACGGCGCAAGGGCTGCCGTAACGTGCCGGTAACTTAGCGAGCGTTCATAGCGATATCTTGAAAGTAAGCTTCATATCGCTTTATCACAGAGATTAGAACGTCTTAAACTGCGCAAAAATACCACGAGAAGCGGAAAGAAACACACAGCGCACCACGACAGCAGCGGGTTCTTGCATTTTCGAAGAATTTAAGACGTAGAACATGAGCAAACAACTATAGCACTCCATAATGTCCTACCGCAGAGATTAAAACGGCTTGCGCTGTAAAGGTTGTTGTTGTTATGTGGGGTTTAACGTCCCAAAACCAGCTCTGATTATGAGAGACGCCGTAGTGGAGGTCTCCGGGAATTTCGACCATCTGGGGTTCTTTAACGTGCACTGACATCGCACGGCACACGGGCCTCAACATTTCGCCTCCATCGAAATGCAGCCGCCGCGGCCGGGATTCGATCCCGCGACCTTCGGATCCGCAGCCGAGTGCCATTGCCACTAGACCACCGTGGCGGTGCAAGCCAGTATGCTCACTTCTTGATAAGGCGTGTATATACATGTCGGTTTATGTATGATAATTGTCCCTGTACAAGCCCATCTGCCACATGTTTGTACCGTCTCCTATTGTCACATGCAGCTATATCACGACTTAGTCAAATGCGGCCATCATGGACACGCGTGATATATACCCAGACGTTGCCAGGTATGGTTTTGCATGTATTTTCTTTTGTAACGGGAGACCCAAGTGGCACTCGTCCTCTAGTGACGGCAGGCTGCTGAGGCTGGTGGAGGACAGAACTAGGGGCCCCGCCCACCTACTTACCGAACTCTCTATTTATAAACGTTTTCCAATCAATCGTACTGCGTGGGTGCCATTCCCAAAGTACCGCCAGCATAGAAACTTCGAGCGTTCTCTGATGCAACAGTTTCTTAATAACTGCTTGCTGTCATTGGTGCACAATTCTTCGAACTCGCGATCACTGACAAGAGCTTTCCTTCACAAGTTTCGGAAGCTTTTCACATGAAATGACCCGGCGCCCGCATTATATGAATTAAAAGATGCTGTCCTGTTGAATTGCTGGACACGCTTCTGCGGCTGACGGCCTGTAATCTATTGTAATTTGCATTGGTGTGAAGTAAAGAGCGATTATACAAATACCAAAAGGCGAACCCACTTACGGACATGCGCAAGCACGCGGGAACAATGTCGACATCGTCTTAATAAAAGGCTGCTCCCTGTGTCGCTCGCAGATGGTGAACACGGTCTTGGAGCTGGCAGCATCGATAAACCTTTTTATTTTAATTCATTTGTTTTGCTGAAGGGCCAGCATTCATACCCTGTCTGGTGGAACAATGGGGTGAAAGGAGACGCGGACGAAATGGCTTACAACATGAAGCCCAAATAATTTCATACAAGGCGATCGTGCGTACACGCAAATCACAATGCATTTCTTTATTTAAATTGCATACAAGAGCATACAGCCGTGTGTAAGCGAGAGGGCGGAACCGGCAGAAATGCATATTGTTAGCAGGACCACAAAGCGCGTTATTCTGAGCGGCAAGCCCAAAATAAAAAGGTATGCGCACTCTGAATTGCGAAACAGCGGTATAAAAAAAAGAGTGGAGCCCAACGAATTGCAGGAAATTTAGTGTAACGTTATTATACACACAAAAAATGCGTTATAGAATTGCAGCCGATGCGAGAACATACATGTATTATGAATGAGAAACGTGCTTTATTTTGCTGTCCAAATGTGGCGAAACAATGCAATTTACGCAGCCTAGGAACAAAAGGATGCTAGGGCATAGCAAAATAATTAGGTCATTGAAAGGTATACGTACAAAGAAAACGTTTAAGATCAATAGAAGTCAACGAAAGGATACACGTGTGCAATGAACAATGACGCGAATAATGGCGGATTATTGTGTGAGCCAGAAGGAGACACAGAATGGAGTCGTGTATCAGCCGCACATGATTGCGGTATCGTTAATCGCTACGTATATGATGCGTGTGTAAAGTTAGTGGCCGAAAGATCAGTCATTCATGTTGGTCATACATTTGTACGCTACTATGCAAATATTCGGGTGCATCAGGCGAACGATAGATAGATAGATAGATAGATAGATAGATAGATAGATAGATAGATAGATAGATAGATAGATAGATGCGGTCAAAGTTGCTCAATTCGCCAAGAAATAATTCGCATTTAAAGCTTTTCTATTGAGTAGTTGTCTTTCCATAGCCCCCATCGCTCTATTTTGAACATAACATTACCTTTATTCAGCACTTCTTAGGAACTGATATCTCAAAGAGGCCTCGCAACACCTTTCGGGCATTGTCAGAAAACGGTGCCGGTGAGTCATGCAGGTACCTGTGAACGTGTTAACGTTAGCGTAATTGCACTGCACGCACGAGGACAGTTGCGTTTTGGTTTCAAGTACAGCTACAAACCACATGCAATTCTCTTAACGAATTAAATCAACATGAACGCCAGCTATGTCGCGTGGGGATGAGCTGCTACTGGATGATTTAGTTTCTGTGGAAACGTGCTTGGTAGTGCTTTATTTGTTCGTTTAATGTTCAAGTTCAGATAATGAAGTCGTGAATATTTTATAAAGCCAAGAAAAAAGAAAGTCAAGGAAAGTAGTGTGCGCTCTATGTGACGCAAATTGTAAGGACTACCTGGAGCAAAATGCACAGAAATGCCCGATAACGTGAACGACGGAACAACCACTGCCGAAGTTCAGTTGGCTGAGCATCGCACGGGTGATTCGAAGGTTGCGGGTTCGGACCCTGTTGAAGGTGGTGAATTTTAAGTGCCAAGCATTTCCTGGCGAACTTGAGTCACTTTAGCCGTATCTATCTATCTATTGTAACACACAGTTTAAGAAAACTCTTTAATAAATTAAGTTAAATTGGACGAACTTGTGTCCAGGAAGAAAAAACGGTTCAGCCAGCGTCTGCCTAGTCTCTGTCGAGAACACCGTCTCCACGAGCTGTGTCTCGTCTTCTTTCTCCTTTTGCCTCTCCGAGGGCGCGCGGCTCCTCAGCACGCACGTGCTATGAGCAACGCTGTTGCTCTGCTTTGCACGTAGACCGCAGATGAGTGGCAGGGCTTCAGAAACAGCCAGGGCGCGTAGTTTGAAGACGGGTCGTGTCATTACCCCCCCTTCCATGAGTGCATCGTCCCGATGCTCAAAACACTCTCGCCTCCAGGCGGTCGTAGTGCTGCTTGGTCAAGCCAGTTATCATCGACCGGGGGTGGTTCCTCGATTTTTCACTGTCTGTCATAGTAAGGCTTCAGCCTTACGACGTGCACAACTTCTGTGGGATGCCGCCGTCTTGATGAGACTCCTTGGCCCTCTGGGACCACTTCGTAGTTCAACGGGCCAACTCGGCGAAGCACTCTGTACTTCCAGAAGTTCCACTGCTGCGACAGCCGACGACTACGTCCTATGCCGAAGCGCTGCAGCGGGGAACTCCTGTACGTGCGGATGTCGCAGCGGCTGCCGCTATGCAGCCTCCGATGTACCCTATCACACGCCAGCCACCGCCAGAGAGGAGACTGAGGAAGAGCGACATCTGGCGCACACCTGACAGAGTACCACTTTGCTACCACTGTGGAGAGGCTGGCCACCTGTACCGGATGTGCCCGTATCGCCAGGTGGGACTTCGGGGTTTTCCCATAAACGCACCCCGGCCGCGCAGTGGTGAGCGTCCTTTCGAGATCGAGGAGTACCTTTCTACTCGTCAGGGTTCCCGTGATTTTCAGCATCAGCCTCGGTCGACAACGTCAGTGAGGTATAGGTCGCCGAGTCCTCGTCCGTCGGCAAGTTCTCTCAGGCGTCGTTCGCCAAGCCCGCGTCGGGAAAACTAGAGTCAGCGACCTGTGGAGGCAAGGCCGCTGTCGACGCTGAAGCAAAAGAACCTCCATCGCTGAACCCGAAAAACGACGAAGGACGCGGTGATCGGTGCTGTGATAACAATGTCACTTCCGATTTACGTGTATTTGTGGACGGTTTCCAAGTGCTGGCGCTGGTGGATACTGGTGCGGATTATTCAGTAATGAGCAACGAGCTTTCGAAAACGCTGAAGAAAGTGCTGACTCCGTGGAGAGGACCACAAGTTCGCACCGCAGGTGGACACCTCATCGACCCGAGGGGCATCTGCACCGCTAGAATTGGCATACGGGGCTTCACGTACGTTGCAAGTTTTATTGTACTGCCTGAATGTTCACGAGAATTAATTATTGGTATGGACTTCTTGCATTCCAACGGTGCTGTAATCAACCTGCGAGACTCATGTGTTTCGTTCTCAACGAGGCAGGCTATTTTGACATTCGACACCGAGGAAGATTTCTATGAGCTCTGCATTGCAGACGACGACGTCACAATACCCCCGAGATCAAGCATGTGTGTTGCGGTAACAAACAGGGCATTCAGTGATTTAGAAGGAATTGCAGACAGCAACACCAGGCTGATACTGGAAAAAGGGATCTGCATGGCAAGAGGCCTTGTACAGCTGCGTGATGGATGTGCGAACGTGCTGATCACCAATTTTGGAAACGAGGTCCAGCACCTTGCGAAGGGGACTGTCATCGCCAGCCTGAATGATTTCGTCCACGTTTCTGAGCTGAGCATCCCTGAGGCCCCGACACCTGACTTGCAAGATGTGGATTCGGTCCTAGCATCCATCAACATTGAAACAGGACTGCTACCCAGCACCTCCACCAGAAATGTAACACACAGTTTAAGAAAACTCTTTAATAAATTAAGTTAAATTGGACGAACTTGTGTCCAGGAAGAAAAAACGGTTCAGCCAGCGTCTGCCTAGTCTCTGTCGAGAACACCGTCTCCACGAGCTGTGTCTCGTCTTCTTTCTCCTTTTGCCTCTCCGAGGGCGCGCGGCTCCTCAGCACGCACGTGCTATGAGCAACGCTGTTGCTCTGCTTTGCACGTAGACCGCAGATGAGTGGCAGGGCTTCAGAAACAGCCAGGGCGCGTAGTTTGAAGACGGGTCGTGTCACTATCTATCTATCTATCTATCTATCTATCTATCTATCTATCTATCTATCTATCTATCTATCTATCTATCTATCTATCTATCTATCTATCTATCTATCTATCTAAACGCCTACGTCTTGGTATTCTCCTGGTCCTCCCCTTCACCTGATAAACCCCGATATTTGGAGGTACGGTATAAATACATGACGAACATGAATGACTGATATTTACATCACGAAAGCGACACACCCATCAGATACATCACGATTAACGACACTGCTGTCTATTGTAGCTAAGCCCATGGAACCGAGTATGCATCACAGGAGTTTGAATCTTATAGAATCTATGTCTACCAAGGATCAACTAAAAAAGACATGCGAAAGGCCGGGATTGCGGGTATCAAACCCGCAACCTTTACCGGAGCCTCAAGCTTTAGCACCCCACCCCGGTGCACCAGTAGTTGTAAAATGGTGCAAGCGTTGCTTGAATTCCGCTTCTAATGTGTGATAAGCACTACCATAGCAGTAGAGATGTTCTGATACCATTCAGTATGCTTTCGTGCAACTTCGCTTGAGTCCATAAGAACACTTCAATGAACGACGTTTATGATAGCACACCAGGGCACCATACAGCGCATTTTTCTTTCTTTCACAAAATAGATGTCTGTGCTTTGGACCAACGTGAGCTCCAAAGTTGCGTCGCACCATGACGTACCATTCAGAAGCCGCGGTCGTGTCGACGTTCCTGGTTGGCCTATGTTAAAAAGTAACCACGAGTGGGTACATGCGTTTTGCACAGAGGCCTTGATCCTACACGTAACAGTCGGCTGAATGCCAAAGAATTACACTGATCAGAGGCAATTTTCTCGTTCATTCGTTAGCACTACACTGATTCCAACAGTCCGTGGGATCTGCAGGATATATTTTTTGTCCACAGTAATTTAATCCTTTCCATTTATGTCATAAATTACTACACTACAGCTAAAGCTTTCCCTGTGACTAACTTGGCCACATTGTCTTCTAGAATTACGAGGTTGTGCCCAACAAAGAAACGAGCCCTTGATCACTTCCCTTTTAGTTGAAAGAGAAGCAGGTGATTTGTAACTGCATGTTTCACAAAATTGCAGATTCCGTGGTTCCTGCACTTTTATACTATTTCGGTCGCACATTCACCGAAGCCGATAATACTGATTAACATCTGGTCATCTTTGAGAGTCTTGAAATGACCCCTTTAAAGTTCTTTCAAGTTTTCTTTTTCTTCATCTTTACTGAACCGCGTTCAAATGTGCAATGAGCGAGAAAATTCACGCTCAGCGATTGCGCGAAGCAGTTCCCATGAGTGTCGTAACGGCTGCTTGCGAAAAATCTCGATCCGCTTTAAGCGCTATTGCGAAAAACGGAGCAATGCGTTCCAAGTTTAGAAAGTTCTTGCTGGCAAAGTGCAGAGAACGTGCGCCCACCTGTCAAGAGCACCCTAGGAATTAGCGCTAGTTTGAGAACAACGCCAGGCGCATATTTAAGAGCTGAGGGAATCGAACAGCAATACCAGCTGCAAAAAATGCGATGTTTCCATAGAAAAATAAAGGAAACCGAATGGCTGCGTTGTAGAAGCTGCTGTTTCGAAAAGCGTGGGCTTGAAAATCACTTCGACGGAGGCGGAATTCTAGAGGCCTGTGTTAGGCGAGTTATCGGTTGGCGCTAAAGTATCTCAGCCGGTAAAGGCATAGAGAGAGAGATTGCGAAAGGCGGGGAGTGTAACTAGAACAGAAATCCAATTTGCTTTCCTTCCCTGGGGAAGGCTAAGGCAGGATAGAAAACTTAGACATAAAAGAACGAGAGGTAGAGAGAGTGTTAGACAGAAACTCAAAGCACACGCTCACAGGCAGTGTCACAATCGTTCTACGAGACCGCTCGCAGAAACTTCAGCACTGCCATAGAGACTCTCTGATTTGAGGCTCGATTGTTACAACACTCCAAGACGAATTGTTCGAAGAGATTGTGGTCGTCGAGGCGACAGGGTGCGTGCGATGGTTGCCTGGTTGCCACAGTGGTGACAGGCGACACTGTCTGCCATTCGAATACGGGAAGAAAAGGTAGTTTGTAAAGGATACAGCAAGCCATTGCAGGCTGAGAACGCTTCTCTCGCATCGGGGCATATCTAGAAGGATTGTTAAATTGAAGTGCAAGGTGCATAGGTGGTGAAAGCGGGCATGTAAAAGAAAATACAGCTGCATCTCCAGCTTTTACTTCCTGCCTCCAGGTGGTGCGAGCGGTCCCCTTCCGAGTTTAGACTGGGTTGCAAAGAGGTCTCTAACGAGCTCTTTTGTGCCGCCACAGACAGACAGACAGACTAAGAAGGCACTACTATGTGCTTCTTAATCTTCCTGTACTCAAACAACACTGTGAATCAAGTATGCCCTAGGTGAAAGAAAGTTATAATCCATTTAACTAAGGTGTGCAAAGATATAGTTTTTTAACATCTGGCAAACGCTGAGCGCATAAAATGTCAGCGATAGAGTGCTCGAAAAGTAACGAGATTTGCAGATAAGGAAGACGAACGACTTTGGAAACGGCGCCGGGAGCGCCGTTTCCAAAGTCGTTTGTTTTCCTTATCGGCAACTTATCTTTAGGTAACCTTTAAGTGAACAGCGCCGTGAAGCGGAACACATCGTCCAGAAGGTCGAGAGTTGCGCATGCGCGCTATGCCCAGTACTGTGAAAATGTCCATGGTTGTGGTGGGCGGATACAGAACTCCAAGAGTCTATTGAGGTTGTCCACGATGCAGTTCATGTAAATAAGCAACATTGGTTTAACCCACAGCCATAGTCAAGTACCGGGTCCAACGGAAGGAAATATATGAGCACAACAACAATTTCTATAAGAAATCAAGCACCATACAAATAAAACTTTGATTAGAGAAAGGATTCAAAAGATTTCATAATGACTGAAGATAATGTAGCGCAGAAAAACATGTGCAAGACAGCACATACATAAATGTGCTTATTGTAACACTGTTTTCACCATATTCCTCCTTATATAAGAAAAATGAAATACAAACGAAACAGCAGGCATATGCGAAAGATAACTAAGGAGGTTCTGTACATAATTCGCTTTCTCGAAGTAACCAAAATAGCAAACCGCGCTCGCAGTCGGGCGTACTTGCGCGTTGTACATCAGATCACGTTACTTTTCGAGAATGTTAGCTGCTGCCATGTCCCGCGCACAACCTTCGAGTGATATCAATAAAAAAATACCAAGGTGTGAAGTGCTCACGGATTGAAATGGGTCATGCAAACATTCAGTTAAACCAGCTAAAATGTATAAGTGCTCGTTATAACCGCGTATTTAGCTGCCAACCGGGCCCCTAAAGGTGGTGCTTGTTCTCGGGAAAGTACTCGAACGGACATTAAACCGACGGCTCACGAATTGAAGATGGCGAAAAACAAAAGTATGCGCATTATTTAGCACTAACCTTTCGCGATTCAATTCGAGAGTACTGCACATAGCAGAGTCGTGAACAAAAGTGCGTCCGTCTATCGAGAATTTTAAGTAGTTGGCCGACACCACCGCAACTGCTCTGCTGGTCATCCAAGAGAGTAGATAGGCGCTGAGTTTCTTTAGGGGCGAAGCACCTTGAGGTCGAGGCTTGTCCGTTGTCCGTGCTCATGGCACAGCACCGTTGCGATAGTGTGTGGGTGTTGGCCCATCCTGGAGGATGTGCACTCAGACACCGTCGTCTGCTGTCGTGAGATAGAGCGAACGGCGCTCGTTGACTATGGTAACGCTCTTCCTGCGATGAACACTACCAGCTCGCAAGGAACGAGGACGCGCCCTCGCCCGCGAGAGACAACGCCGACGCAGGCACCGTCTGCTAGCGGGATTCTTGACTGAAAAATCCGACTGCTCGCGCTGCACAACCGTTCACCGGCCACCCCGTATATATATGCACTGGATCGTGACCTGCAATGTAGCGCTGGTTGGTGATTTCTCTAGTGCGCAGTTTGAGAAAAGAATAAAGGTTCGCAGCGTGCGCGCTAACTAAAAGTAATCCGGAACTCGGCACGATCTACGACGTGGCAGTTGCACAACCATTCACCGGCCACCCCGTATATATAGGCCCTGGATCGTGACCTGCAATGTAGCGCCGGTGGGCGATTTCTCTAGTGCGCAGTTTGAGAAAAGAATAAAGGTTCGCAGCGTGCGCGCTAACTAAAAGTAATCCGGAACTCGGCATGATCTACGACGTGGGAGCGCAGGAATCTCATAAAGACCAGGAGCATAAATGACAACGCGTGTGTAAATATACACACGCGTTGTCGCTCGTTTAAATGCGCAAGTCGGCAATGTCCCGGATGATTTATGGTAACACCAAACGATCCCCTGTGCTTCGCCTACTCGTCATGGTTCACTTCGTGGAGATGCGCGGTTTTTTGCTTTCCCTTTTCGTTTATTTCGTGTCGCCACGTGCCACCGCCATCACATCGAAATGCAAATTATCGTGCTCGGAGCTCGCTCTTTCAACGGTCTATGTACGCACGCTTCGATGAACGCTAGGGTGAGGACAAAAGTCCGCGGGACATTCGCCTTGGCTTCGGATTTGATTTTTCTGGCTTGGATAAGCAAGTCTCCACAACGCAAAATGCTTCTGGAAGATTCCTTCGTTTTCTTCATTAACACATCTCTAGAGCCCTTTCACTTGATTTAGCATGCTGGTCGATGTGTACGCTGCCGCCGCTTCAACTGCAGGACGCGCTCACATCGGAAGACATAGCCCGAAGGCGACGGCTCTGATGAATTCTTTGTCTAGCTAATGAAGCAATGAAGTCTCCGATACAGATTGAATGTATTGTTGCGCATCTCCAAAAGTGCGCTCGTAGCTCGTGGCACTTCTTTGTCTTCGTCTTGTACGATAAAGGCTTCAATCAAGCCGTATCAACACGCTCATGCTTCAGTAAAAGTCCGGAACTTCCTACGCATTGCGGAAAACAATTCCAGCGTGCCCAATGCGATGAGCGTCGCACGTGGTCCTTGACCCGGTTTCCTGTGTTGTCTTGGTAACTACACTACTTATTAAATATTATTAAAGCTTCCTGATTATATATAATGTTGATTCAGGAACTTAGGTTGCTGTAGTATTATAATTGCAAAAGATGCACTTCCTCAAAGAACAGCTATTTCATTATGTCAAAATAGGCGTTTTTCAATGAAGTGCACCTTTATTATCGGAAAAAAGATTTTCTTGCGCCCGAATAAATATTCTAAAGAAGAGACTAGCACAATTAACAAAACTATAACTTTACTGACGTAGCTCTTATTTTTTGTTCATTTTCTTCCTTTTTTCTCAGTTATTGTTTATATTTTTTCATTTCGAGATATTCCATACGATTCTAGTCAGCGGTTTGTCAATAAATCAGTTTTTTCCCTTATTCTTTCTGCTGTGCTGATTACCAGTCTTACAATGTGGAATGGCTTTAGAGTTGCATTACGTACAGGTATGAGAATCCCTCGGGGTTGGACGTGTGCCTCCCTGGTGTTAATTGAGAGGCTACAGTGTCGCATCGTGACTCGCCGTAGCCGATCGCGTGCCCTGTCCCGGCAGGCATCATAACCATTCCCTGTATAGACATACGCCTTCGTAGCCGCACTCTCTCCTCTTCCTGTACCCTTAAAATGAAGGTGCTCTGCAGCACCATTTAGCTCTGATGAATGCCGGTTCACCGGCCGCAACGTCAGTAAAGTTATAGTTTTGTTAATCCTGTGAATCTCATATATATATATAGTGTACGTCTGCCTGTCATTCTATCTATGTATCTTTCTATTCTACGTCGCTGTGAAACCTTCGAAAGACCTAAATACAGCCTCCGGACAGCTGAGCCATGCCTGCATAATACTGCTGCTCGACAGCAACACGTCGGGTTTTGCAACTGAGCTTTTCCATTGTAAACTCATCGCTTACAGCAGCACGAGTGTAATGCGCTACGAAATGGTGCTTGAACCATGTCGGCCGTAAGCAAATACATGTGTATTGAGAAAGCGGATGTGGAGAGACCAGCTGAAGGGTAAACTGTTTTATTTAATTTCATTTTGTTGTATTTTCTGCCGTCCAAAGAGGCCCCTTTTCTTTCGATCACTCCAGGGGCTCCTAACTCTGCTTGGCCCGACTGTGGGGCTGCTAGAAATCTGTACCAGATTATTTGGCAATTCCCGTCGTTACAGGGATCCAATCGCAAGACGGTAGCTGAATGAAGCTCTGTCATCCACAGTTCCTAACTTTCACGGTCACTTGGGCTCTCCAGACAATCCACCATGCGGCGGTTAGGTTCGACCAAACCCGACCCCTCGTGGGAGCGGCTTTGCCGTAAGGCACGGCATCTCAGTACCTTGATCAATAAAGTTCTTTGCCTGCCTGCCAGCCTGCCTGCCGTGGTTGCTTTGCACCGTGGAATTACGGCCGAGTTATGGCGAAAGCTCTTAATATGTGGAACACACCCTTACGGCGAAAAGAAAAAAGCTGGTGCTCCAGAAGCGCCTCGCTATTCCCAGACTCCAATCTTTCGTTACCTTACTGACGCTTATATTTCGTTACGGGTACGGTAGATCCACATTTGCACAGCCAAGAAGAAGAGACATTCGCAACGTGCTTCTGTTAGCGCAATAGCTTTGAGGAAATGGGGCAACCGGAAATCAGTTGGCAGCGCTGTAGATGAGTGAAAACACTGAGGGTACTGGAAATAAACGTTATTCGCCGGTCCCTTGCGACATGCTAAGTCAACTTGACAGGAAAAGTCATTCCGCAATGCCTCAGAGGTTCCCTGGCGTTTTCATTTGCTATTCGTTTACGACGGTAGCTAAGACATATCCTGGGACGTTCCATGCGCGGCTTATGTTCTGGCTGTTTCTTGACTGACATACAGGCTGTGAATGTTAATACAGAATCCCGTGTGGTTCGTACTCGCATATCCTTAGGATATGAATCTGGGCACAAACAACACGTGACTTTTATGGCGCTGGAGCCTAGCGAAGTTACGTGTCTTGCCCAGCACCTCCGATTTACCTGCGGATGGGGGTCGTTATTAAAAGAGAAAGCCCTGAATGCAATGCGATAAGCCATTAGCCCTGAAAAAAATGTAACGCAAGAAGTATGATTGATTTGATTTATTTGAGGGGATTTGAGTCCCAATTGACGACGAAGTGGTTATGAGAGACATCGTAGTGGAGGGCTCCGGAAATTTCGACCACCTGCTGGGGTTCCTTAGCGTGCACAAAGATCGCACAGAACCCGCGCCTCAGCATGTCGCCTCCATCGAAATGCAGCCGCAGCGGCTGTAACTCGATCCCGCTACTTTCAAGTCATCGGCCAAGTGCCACAATCGCCAGACTCCCGTGGCGGGGCAGTTAAGAAATGTTGTGTGTCTCAAAAGTTGCGCACATACGGAAAGCTTACCGAAAAGAAAACAGTGTGTTCGCTGTAATAGAATCGGAAAGCCTGGGCAAAGTAACTGTGCTCAAGTTCAATAAACACACTCAGCATGGAGATAGCACTTTAATAAGGTAACAAGCTGCACTTCCTTGAAGGTGCTCATTATGAACAGCACGAACGGTACAGCGTGTTATATATATATATATATATATATATATATATATATATATATATATATATATATATATTGTAGTATAAATAGGGCGCATGTAGGAGAGCCAGCAAAGGACGACGACGAGGACAGTTGTTGCTGCTCGTGCTTGCTCCGCTTGAACGGCTGGTCGATTCGGCTCTGCTGTCTTCAATAAACGCTTCACTAGCTCAACGCTAAACGCGTACTTTCAAGTGGTGGAAGTGCCGGGTACGGAGTTCCAGGATGGAAAAGAGAAAAGAGAAGAGAAGAAAGAGAAAAGAGAAGCGGTTAGCGACCCCGACGCTCCTACTGAAGTCCACACGGATGCCAGTGGAGTTGGCCTTGGCGCTGTTCTTGCTCAACGCAAGTCTGCTTTCGACGAGTATGTCGTCTCCTACGCCAGCCGAACTCTCACCAGAGCTGAAGCAAATTATTCGGTCACAGAAAAAGAGTCTCTGGCCATCGTTTGGGCAATCACAAAATTTCGACCTTATGTATATGGCCGTCCGTTTGACGTCGTGACTGATCATCACGCCCTGTGCTGGTTAACGTCGCTGAAGGATCCATCTGGCCGCTTAGCCCGTTGGGCATTACGTCTCCAAGACTATGACATCCGTGTGGTCTACAGGTCAGGCCGCAAACATTCCGATGCCGACGCTCTTTCCCGCTCTCCACTTCCCCACGAGTGTGGCGCTGAGTCTGCTTCCAGCTACGATTTGGTGTCGCTTGCCTACACTGACATGCCGTCCGAGCAGCGCCAGGACCCTTGGATAGTCTCTCTAATTGAGTACCTATCTCATCCGTCCCCACGTACCGCCACCCGTTCACTGCGGCGCACAGCTCGGCATTTCACCATCCGTGATGGCCTCTTGTATCGCCGCAACTACTTATCTGATGGACGCAAATGGTTGCTGGTAATCCCTCGACATCTACGTGCCGATATCTGCGCCTCCTTTCACGCGGACCCACAATGTGCCCACGCCGGTGTAGTAAAAACATATGCACGCCTCCGGCTGCGCTACTACTGGCGTGGAATGTACCGCTTTGTCCGGCAGTACGTACGTTCATGCTCCCTGTGCCAACGTCGCAAGAGCCCACCGAACATAATCACTGGACCACTTCAGCCACTGCCGTGCCCCTCCCGACCTTTTGATCGCATCGGAATTGACTTGTACGGTCCCCTTCCCTACACACCTGACGGAAATCGCTGGGTGATTGTCGCTATTGACCACCTGACGCGCTATGCTGAAACTGCCGCGCTGCCAGAGGCCACAGCACGTGAAGTCGGCTTATTCATCCTTCAGAAACTTGTTCTTCGCCACGGCGCGCCTCGTGAGCTACTCAGCGATCGCGAACGTACGTTCCTCTCCGAAGCCGTCGAAGCCCTCTTGCGTGAATGCAACGTTGTCCACCGGACAACTAGCGCATACCATCCACAAACCAACGGAATGACTGAGCGCTTTAACCGTACGCTGGGTGACATGCTCTCCATGTACGTGTCCGCTGACCATACCAATTGGGATCGCCTATTACCATTTGTCACCTACGCCTACAACACCGCCACTCAGTCTACAACAGGCTTCTCTCCCTTCTTTCTTCTTTACGGCCGCGAACCTTCGTCATTTATGGACACTATTCTTCTATATCGCCCGGACGCGTCAGAATCCACGCCTTTATCTGAAGTCACCACGTATGCCGAGGAATGCCGACAGCTCGCCCGTTCCCTTAGAGCTCAAGACCAAGTGCGGCAGAAGGACCGTCATGACGAAAACCTGCCTTCTCGGTCATATTCTCCAGGAGCGCCTCGCTATTCCCAGACTCCAATCTTTCGTTACCTTACTGACGCTTATATTTCGTTACGAGTACGGTAGATCCACATTTGCACAGCCAAGAAGAGGCATTCGCAACGTGCTTCTGTTAGCGCAATAGCTTTGAGGAAATCGGGCAACCGGAAATCAGTTGGCAGCGCTGTAGATGAGTGAAAACACTGAGGGTACTGGAAATAAACGTATTCGCCGGTCCCTTGCGACATGCTAAGTCAACTTGAGAGGAAAAGTCATTCCGAAATGCCTCAGAGGTTCCCTGGTGTTTTCATTTGCAATTCGTTTACGACGGTAGCTAAGACATATCCTGGGGCGTTCCATGCGCGACGCATGTTCTGGCTGTTTCTTGACTGACATACAGGCTGTGAATGTTAATACAGAATCCCGTGTGGTTCGTAATCGCATATCCTTAGAATATGAATCTGGGCACGAACAACACGTGACTTTTATGGCGCTGGAGCCTAGCGAAGTTACGTGTCTTGCCCAGCACCTCCGATTTACCTGCGGATGGGGGTCGTTATAAAAACAGAAAGCTTTGAGTGCAATTCGATAAGCCATTAGCCCTGAAAAAACAATATCGTGTAAGAAATGTAATTGATTTGATTTATTTGAGGGGATTTGCGTCCCAATTGACGAAGTGATTATGAGAGTCGCTGTAGCGGAGGGCTCCGGAAATTTCGACCACCTGCTGGGGTTCCTTAGCGTGCACTAAGACCGCACAGAACCCGCGCCGCAGCATGTCGCCTCCAACAATATGCAGCCGCAGCGGCCGTAACTTGATCCCGCTACCTTCAAGTCATCGGCCAAGTGCCACAATCGCCAGACTCCCGTGGCGGGGCAGTTAAGAAATGTTGTGTGTCTTAAAAGTTGCGCACATACGGAAAGCTTACCGAAAAGAAAACAGTGTGTTCGCTGTAATAGAATCAGAAAGCCTGGGCAAAGTAACTGTGCTCAAGTTCAATAAACACACTCAGCATGGATACACTCACTTTAATAAGGTAACAATCTGCAGTTCCTTGAAGGTGCTCATTATGAACAGCACGAACGGTACAGCGTGTGCGCATATATATATATATATATATATATATATATATATGTGTGTGTGTGTGTGTGTGTGTGTGTGTGTGTGTTCCGGAAGTTACGGAAGTTACGACCCCCAGGTACGAGGGTTCTCCTGAGCGTGCTCGATCAGAAGCCCGAGTGCCACAGCCACCATATACATACTACAGTGGCGGGGTTTAACTACAACGCGTCAGATTTATCACTTAGTGACACGAACTTGCCGTCGATAGAAAGAAACCGAAAGTATTGTGAGTTCATTATTATTTAAGTGCCTTACAATAGCATGTCAGAGTTAAGCGCGGAACTTATTAGACGCGGACTGCGCAGGAGAGTAACCTTTTAAAATACCTGACCTGAAGCCGGGCACAGAACAAAAAGAAGCCGGCGACACCCAAACACAGCTGAATGGAGTATGAAGCAAACCACCTCGCCGACTATCGCACACAATGACGCATGAAGCATCAATAAAGTTACGCTGGGGATGGCGGCGCATCGATGAATGCTGGTGGTTATTTCAGAGTGGCTGCTTGAGCGATGAACAGCGTTCGCCGCGTAACTTGCATAACTCATATTAATAACTCTGCACGGGGCGGTCCTGCTTTCGAGGCAACCTTTTATGATTTCACGTGTCACAATAGCGACCCGTGTGATGTGCCTGAACGTACTCACTTCATTACGTACGGTAGCAGCGAACAAAGGCAGGAAAGTGGCAAGATATTTGCTGTCGGCAGCTCCGGACTGGTTCTCCCTGGAAAAGTGACTTCATCTGCTGCGCGATGTCGCAAAGTGATGAAAGTGACATCGCCTCCCCCCCCCCCCTAATCCCCCCCCTTTTTTTTGTTTTGTCTGACGTGATGCACAGAAGCTGGCTAATGCATCGGTACTTACCGGCGCTATACGCCGTGTATACTGCACTCTAGTCCTCCCCCTCACCCCCCCCCCCCCTTTTTTACACCGAAAAAAGAAAAAAAAAGAAAGCCAACAAGGGAAATGATTGCGATGAGATAAGAGTTCCCTTAGAAGCTGTCTTACGAGTGTTGTTAATTTGATTTATGCTACACTACATTCCGAGTCGAAAATTTCGGGGTACATCGCTTCTAGCGCGACATTTATTAGAAATAGTAAGGCACCAGAGCCATACACAGAAGGCTCCACGTGGCCGTAAGTGGACGTAAGCGCATTTAAAACAAACAAACAATCAAGCAGTCGGGTATAATGCGAATCAGAGGTGACGACGCAACGTGCTTCATATGCATCTGCTGTTGAAGTGTAGCTGCGACAGCGAGTCTTCGGTGCCGTCTACAAAGAAAAGCGTCTTATCTCGCGCTTCATTACAGCTTGTACTGGATAACAGCTCGTACATGCTTGAGCAAACTCTTAAAACAGTGCATTCGTTTGCTCCTGGAAACACATCTCTTGTAGAAAAGTTGCAACTAAACGCATCGCGAACACTCACCGTTCAAACTTGCAAACTGGCAACGCTCAAAGCGGTTACCTGACCTAGTTGGAATGCAGACTTGTAATGCAATTCCGGCGCTAACGAAAGAAAAGAAAAGAAGATAGACAGTGAAAGACTAGCGTTCTGCCCATCCGTTGTCCTCTCGTCTACCTCCTTCCTTTTTATTCTGTTAGCGCTGGACTTCAAATTCTTCATGGCGAGCTGCGGTCAGGGCACTGCTGCGATTTCTTCGACAAACAGGACTTGGTTACCGATTGGGACAGTGCCCTGACAAGTGACGGTGATGGTGATATGTCCCTCAACTCTCTTCTGTCCTTTCCCTCTTTCATTTCCCTTTTCCCTTCCCCAGTACAGGGTAGCCAACCGGAGATCTCCTCTGGTTAACCTCCCTGTCCTTCCTCCCCTTTCTCTCTCCCTCTGTTAGCTCTGGAAATGCATTACAAAACAGGAAAAGCGCAGAATAAGACAGCCTGTCCGCTTACGTACTCTGATTAGTAGGGTTTTGTGGCGCAAGGGCCATAGGTGGCCAAAGAGCGCCATGTCCTTAATGAGGTGGTAATCGATGACCAGTGCTTATGATGGTGGTGTATTTTTGCTGTAAAGAGGCCTAAAATCACGTGCTGTATAGAAGCGTAAAAACTGTGTAAAGAGTATAAAACTATGGCAGTGACAAGTGACGCGATCAAGGGGTGTTGAATGAATTAAAAGAGAGCATGATACATACAGGTGAAACAACTTAATGAGCAAACAGACAATGAAGCCTAGGAAAACATAGGGGAAGTTAATTGTGTTATTGTAATTGTGGAGAAAGTAGAAAGGAATTAAAGTGGACGAAAAGACAAACCTGCCCTCGGTGGGACCCGAACCCACGACCTTCGGATGTCGCGTCCGATGCTCTACCAACTGAGCTACAAGGGCGGTCGTCCCCCCGTCCACTTTATTGTGTATTTATGTAGGTATTATCCTGGGAGTGTTAGGCAGCGCCACTCGAGGCCAAGGCGGCGTGTGTAGAACACACTTTCTTGCCAGGAGGCGTCACGTAGAACGTGAACTTAGACGAGATGGCTGCTGCCCAATAAGCCCTCGCATGTTACCTAAGGCACCAAGTCTGCCACAACGAGGCCCAAGCTATGAAATAACGAAAGGGAAGGGGTCAAGGGCTCGTTCTTTTATTTGTTAGAAACAACTTAATGAGCAAACAGACAATGAAGCCTAGGAAAACATAGGGGAAGTTAATTGTGTTATTGTAATTGTGGAGAAAGTAGAAATGAATTAAAGTGGACGAAAAGACAAACCTGCCCTCGGTGGGACCCGAACCCACGACCTTCGGATGTCGCGTCCGATGCTCTACCAACTGAGCTACAAGGGCGGTCGTCCCCCCGTCCACTTTATTGTGTATTTATGTAGGTATTATCCTGGGAGTGTTAGGCAGACTTGGTGCCTTAGGTAACATGCGAGGGCTTATTGGGCAGCAGCCATCTCGTCTAAGTTCACGTTCTACGTGACGCCTCCTGGCAAGAAAGTGTGTTCTACACACGCCGCCTTGGCCTCGAGTGGCGCTGCCTAACACTCCCAGGATAATACCTACATAAATACACAATAAAGTGGACGGGGGGACGACCGCCCTTGTAGCTCAGTTGGTAGAGCATCGGACGCGACATCCGAAGGTCGTGGGTTCGGGTCCCACCGAGGGCAGGTTTGTCTTTTCGTCCACTTTAATTCCTTTCTACTTTCTCCACAATTACAATAACACAATTAACTTCCCCTATGTTTTCCTAGGCTTCATTGTCTGTTTGCTCATTAAGTTGTTTCTAACAAATAAAAGAACGAGCCCTTGACCCCTTCCCTTTCGTTATACAGGTGAAAGGTGAGACCACAGCACGAAAACCTCCTCATGGCCTTTGAAGGCCAAAGGGAGGGAGGCTTGGTGCTTGCGTACTGTAGTTACCGCAGAAACAACCTCCCTTGGGAGGTCGTGCTACAAATTGCCTCTGTATATGACGTGAAAGCTACGAACTTCTTCTAAAAAAGCAAGTAATGACTGGTATTTAAAAAACGCTTCACTACCTAAAAACATTGATGGATGCAGTGGCATGTGTTGTCGATATGGTAATGGGAAATGCTTTTTCCTAAGAGGGTCCAGCTCCCTGCATTCAATGAGAACATGCAGGACAGTGAGTGGTTCGCCACATTTATCGCACAGGGGCGGATCCCCGCCGGACAACAGATGATGATGATGTGTTTTTTTTTCGTGGCGCAAGGGCCAAGTATGGCCAAAGTGCGCCATTTCTGGTGATGTGATGTCTGCGGTGACGTAGTATGTAAATGACGTAGTATGTAAAAGACGTAGTATGTAAATGAGCGAAGAAAGTGCCTTCCTCGGTGACACATGGTAGCGAAAGCGCTGTACCATTGCTTGTGCCGTGCGAATCCTCACTGTCATCGGCATAAATGCACACAATGTCATCATAGGGGGCGGAAGGCACGGCGGCCATGCGTTCCAGATGCCGGCCTGTCTACCGTCAGCCTTATTACACTCCATGGAACTGCGACCCCGGAAAAAAAGCAACTTGGGGAACGCGTCTCGGCTTCGTTCCTTGTGGCAATAATGATCCGCAGGAGCACGGCTTGCCCTTGATAGTGATCTCTGAGGTTTAATGTCTCAAAACAACGATACGATTATGAGAGACGCCGTAGTGGAGAGTTTCGGAAGTTTTGACCAGCTGAGGTTGCACTTACATCGCCCAATGCATGGCCTCAAAATTTCGCCTCTATTGAAATGCAACAGCCGCGGCTAGGATACGATACCGCGACCTTCGAATTTGCAGCCAAGTGCCATAGCCACTAGAAACCGTGGCGGGGCACGGTGGGCCCTTCCTCTATATAGGAAAAAGAGGGCGAACAAAGCTCGTTGCGAGTACACCTGACCTCCTATCTGTACTTCTGCTTTTGGTTTGGGTGGATATTGGGTTGATGTTGTTGTTGTGGCCCCTATAGTTGGCACATACCCACGAGGGGTATTGGCCACCCTACCAGTAATGATATAGTGAGCAGGAAAATTAAAAGGCCAAGGCCAGAATCTTAGAAAAAATAAAAAGGAAGGGAGAAGTTCTAATTAAAAATAATAGGATTTACTGAAACATTGGGAACGAAACCCCGATAAATTTATGTAATGCTGACAAAACAGCATGACGGCTTGTACCATCCTGACAGGCACCAAAAGATAAAAGATAAAAGATTTGGTGTTGTTAAAGGTAAGCGCAGTTCACGGAATATTGAATTTAGATACATTCGGCGGAGTGAAGAAAACTGCCGGCAAGACATAAGGAAGTGATCAATCGTTTCTGGCTCATTGCATACGAAACAGAGGTTAGTTAAGGAGAAACGAGATTTATTAAGATAGAAATTTAGACTTGGAGCTCTACATCTGAGACTCGCTATAGTCACTTCGCACTGACGTGAAAGGCGTTTGTCCGTATTCCATGCGAACTGAAGGTGACGATAGTCGTCCAAATCTAGAAGAGATGTCTTAGTGCATGTCAGTAGAAGAACGCGTTTAAACCTCTCGGCTGTGTGACTCCTTTTCTTCTCCTTTGTAGACTGGCACGCACCCAGTGCAAGGGAATGGCCAAGACAGAAATGATTTGAAGATTACTTTTCTATACGTGGTTTGGCCAAGGATAAATGTGCTACTCATAAAATTAAGATAAACTTCTTTTAGTTTCTGCTAGAAGTTTCATTTGCAAGACAGGCACCCCTGTAGCTCTGCCTCATAGTAGGCCCTCCAAACGAAAGAATAGTCCTTTCGGTAAACTCTGAGCCTAGGTGACCAATAATTTGGTTCGAGAATTCTCTTTCTCTAAATTTTGACGTGCAGCTTGTTCGCACACGCATATCGAAAGCGGGTATAAGCCATACGTGACCTTCCTTGCTCTCTTTTTCTTTCTCTCCTTCTTGGCCTTCGCATAATCGCTAGCGTATAGCACAGGGCGACAGCAGGTCAAGTGAGACTTCCTCATTGCGTTGCGTGAATCCTCACGAATACGTGCAGCACCTGTGCTGCAAGAGTACGACTTCGTGCGTTACGAAGCATGCTGCGGGTTTCTTCCTTGGGTGTAACGCAAGGCGCTAATCATTTGCTGAAAGCATAGGCAAGGAAGACGCTTGCACGTTGGCATAGAGGCTCTGTCATATTAAATTGTTTTCTTAATACATGGGACAAGTCCACCATGGGTCAAATAAAGGCTTAAGAGCAGAAAAATTTAAGCCGATTCCACGCTGTGAGAACCATGGAGACAGTGAAGATGTGCTTTTATCCTTAATCGCGTGACCTAAGTGGCAAGGGTGTCTAGTTCATGATTACCATCGGTATCACTCACATATAGGAGTTTTCTGAGTGCAAAGGTGTGGGAAGTGGGTCAAGGGCAAGAGAGGGTCCGCGTTTTCCCCCTACGTAAGCCGAGACTTCTGTTTGTTCCTCACTTGGCTCCTCCCTCTCTTTATCCGGTTCGATATTGCCCTCTATGATGTAGCAGTGGTCTTAGGGCGTGGGTGTGTGTAGTGAGCCCAGGCTGAGGACAATAGTGTGGATAGAGGTTGAAGGGCAAAATCGGGCCCACTTTTTCTTTCCTAGTGACAGTGGACATTGGGGACAGTGGACCCACAAACAGCTCCGCTGTTTAAGAAGTTGAAAGCGTGAAATGAGATCCGTTTGCGCAGGACATGGAATGATGGAGACCGTTTGGAGAGGACTTCTGTGCAGCTAAGCTATGATGATGACGATGATTAAGATAATTGGTGAACAAGAAACATTTCCTCTGGTAGATACTTGGTCCCTAATGTGTGCAATCGTGATGTAAGCGCCATGCATCGATGTCTCGCATGGGAACAGTCTCAGAACAGTAAGAGCGAAGCTTTGGAACATACTGGTAACACCATTGTCGGCCTCTGTCAATGCAGCTCCGTTTGTCCTCTTCTATTTTCACTGGTTACACGGCTCAGTCCAGCAGATATTTCGGGATGTGAAGCCCAAGTGGCACTGAATTGACAAAGTGCACTGAACGTCAGATGGTTCATGCTGGAATTTTGAGGTCGTTAGGCATTTGTTGCGGGATTTAACCAGCATTCTAGGTATTCCAGCGTTTCGCAAAGGCCGCAATTTTCTTTCGCTTTTGACCTATCCCAATATCAATATATGTCTTATGTGCCGACGCACGGAAATTCAATAAGTGGGACGTGCTGAGCTACGGATCGTCAAGATTGCTTCCTAGAACACAGTGCTGCCCGCTTGAAACAAGAAGGGACGACGGCTCAGAGAAGTTTTGGATAGTACCGAATAGCTCCCACGTGCACAAGCTGTCTGTCAGCTGTCGTCGACACGCCGAAATCAATATCGATGAGCTGTGTGTTGAAGCGATAAGGGGGCTTTTTAGTTTGCACAAGCCGTGATGAACCGCAGAGAGATCAATACGTGGAACCGGGTTTCCTAAGAACACACAAAGTGTTCCCCTAACGTTCCCTCTACTTCCATGTCGCAATTAAGGGATCATGCTTCAGCAATGCCCGTGTTTTAAATTAGACGAGAGTAGCGGGTAAGAACTGATCCGCTGAGTATGGTTGACGTGTTGATGCATAACGCGTGCTGCAAACACATTTCTCTTACGGGAAGTATCAAATAATGCCAGCGTTTTCTAAAGAGGCGCTAAATTTAATAAACGTTCTACGAGAAGGCGATGCGCAAGACACCCAAAAACCCTACAGCGTTACACTCTTCTAGGAACATCTTAAGCATGCTCAAACTTTTCATCTAGTATTCTGCCATGTGTTGAATCAGGAGGAAGCTTTTTAATAATATCAAACGCTCTTGTGTGCGTTCATTAAAGCGTTCGTGAATGCACAAAATATGGTGTAAACAGCACAACCAAAGCAGATGCGCAGCTCGCAAACATTTTAAAATGAGACGAACCTCGCATGCAGACACAGTTCTACCCACTGGCGCAGCCAGAAAGGTTTTCTTCGGGCTGTGTCGCGCGGTTGGTCACGGAGGGTGTTTTACGATGCGGTGTGTAAATATGTGCGTAAAGAAAGGTCGAAAGGAGAGATGACGAATGTGCAGCGCTCGGAAAATTTCGTGGGGTGTTTCCACAGCGAACGACACCCAGTTGCTATACCCCTGGTTGCTATGCCCTGATATAGCTTAGGAGGGAGTTGTATTCCAAACAACATAGACACCAGGCTTCAAGTCTGTCTCCGAGCAGCGTGTAGGGATGGTTTAGCCATTTTCCAACTCGCAGGGGATCGCTTCGAGAGATAGGCGAAAAGAATAGTCGACGCTCGCTTACGGCCACGGCAAGGAGTTGGGCTGGCTACCACTACCATGGTTATACATACATAAAGAACAAATAGAATGAACGGGGGATCGGCTCCCGCCGTAGCTCAGTTGGCACGTCGACCACCGCGTGCTTGATGCGACCGTTGCGACTTTCCTGCTCAATGGCAACGAGTTTATTTATTTATTTATTTATTTATTTCAAAGTACCTTACAGGCCCAATTGGGGGCATTGAGTAAGGGAGGCATCGCACAAAATATACGCATATGACCATACCAAACATATATCCACTGAACGCCGGCCACAGCATGGCCCAGATAGCTCAAGCATGAAGAAAGCCTCCTATTCGGGGGCGTGCGATTGCTTTTATCGCTCGAAATGGGAAGTGGGAGTGGGTGGGGAGAATGAAAAGGAGACGTGCTGCTTATGCGCAGGACTTCGTTATGACGAAGACACAACAGAGTTTCATAACGCGATAGTGCGGAGGTGGTCTTGTCGCAGAAAGTCCGCTGTTGGCGTAGGCGTTCACGGTGGAATTAATCAACAAGCACAGTAGCTACCCGGAGTACACGATAATCCAAGCGTTCCCGTCATGGCGCAGGTATTTCAGTGCGCAAGATAGAATTTATCAAAGTGATAATCCGCATGAAAAATTGTTAACTGTGCGCCTTAACGAAAAACCGCGCATGACAGCTCGAACTGTATTTTGAATGGATGAGAAAGCGTATTTCTGTTAGGAGAAAACTCAAATAATTACAGCATTTCATGGCAAGGAGCTCATTTTAATTAATGTTATATGAGGAGGCGATGTGAACGAAGTCATATGGTGCTACACAGCGTACGGCTCTTAAAGGCGATGCTTATGCGACATCCGACTTTTTCGTCACTTTAGTTCACTTTTGTTACATCTAATACGTAGTTCAGTTCAATTTAAAAACACAAATGGCACACAATACACGCTTTCCTTGACCTTATCACTGGGCTTCATGTGGTTAGCATAGCTAAACCATTTATGTAAGTGCCCACATCATATATTATCAACAGAAATGGATCGATGAACGTATGGCTAGAAGCGATTGAGACCAGGGAATGTAGCAGGAGCCAACGTTTCGACAAGTGGACTTGTCTTCGTCAGGACAGCGACTGCCTCTTCCAGCTTTGGAGAAGGCTGGAGAAGGCAGTCACCGTCCTGACGAAGACAAGTTCACTTGTCGAACGCTGGAGAAGGCAGTCACCGCCCTGACGAAGACAAGTCCACTTGTCGAAACCTTGGCTCCTGCGACATTCCCTGTTCGAAATCGCTTCTAGCGATCTCTTCGTCAATTCAAGCATCCATATTGGCCCTGAGCTTCTCTTCTAGAACAGAAATGGAGAAATTTGTGTACAATACAACCTCACATGTGGCTAGAGCATAATTTATAAACTTTACTGTAAACTAATCGTGTGCAAATAATGCACAGTGTTGACGTATTCTCCCCGTAATGATTATTTCAATTACTTGCTTCATGAGTGCCTTTTTCCGCTAGCAGGAGTTGAGTTATCGCTCGATCTTGTTATCCATAATAGGATGGTTGGTCATGAAACGTGATAATGCCATGGGAATTTTCATACTCATCTGCAGGTTCACTGCGCGAGCTTACATAAACAGGGAATGCGCTCACGTTTGCCATCACCCCTAGGCGCATCACATTTTCAAGATAATTGGGCCCTTCTCAAATTTGCACACTCTTCTTTTTGGTGCGGTCTTATTGAAGCTTTACCTTGCCTCTACCTTGTAAAAGCAGCTACATTGTAGGTGCAGCGGTAGTCCATCCCAGTATTAATATTGATGATGTCTGAGTGTTTACGTCCCAAAACCATCTTGTGATTTTGAGAGACGCCGTAGTGGAAGCCTCCAAAATTTTAACGCGAGACCGTTATTGAGCTCGCATCGAAGAAAATTTGGTGTCGCCGTTGGCGTCCGGCGAATGTAATCATCTCGATCTACTACCCCTACCACGACCACTTTAACAATCCGAAGTGCACCACCCATGCCCACCGCAACGGCGCAGGTATTTCAGGGAACAAAATTCATTTTCTCAAAATAAAATCCGTTAAAAATAAACAATCATAAAATTGCAGTTTACGAACACCTCTACGAATGAGAACTGTGACTGTAATTCTGTTGCGGGGAAACTGTTACTTCTGTTAGGACATTTAATCCTGTTACAACGAAGCTTAAACTTAGGCACTATACTCAAACAATTCTTTAACGAGAAGGCGCGAACACGCCGCCTGATGATGATGATGATTGCGGTTCGGTTAGGAAAGGACGCTAATTTCTGCAGCCCATGTAGGGAGCACGGCTAAGCGTCCGTGGGGACGAGGGAAAGGAAGTGAAAGAGATAGAAAGGAGAGAAAAGCCGTAGTGGAGTTATCCGGAAATTTTGACCACCTGGGGTTCTTTAACGTGCACGAACAACGCACAGACATTTGGGCCTGATTTTTTTATTTTTGTGGGGCTGACATTTGGATGCGCTCCGCTGCTAGCGGATGCCGAGAGAAGGTGTTTGACGTCATCGCTAGGGTGAGATGCGCAGCAGCGCACGATCGCTCTTCACGCTAATGTGGTGGATTCGGTACCGTGTTCTGGTGCTGGGCGCACGGCGGAGCCTTCGCCACAAGCAAGCATTAATGGGGTGCATACAGCAACGTGTACCCGACAGCGGTGGAGGCCATGCAAGATGGAGGCATAGTGCGAACTAATAAAGGAATGTTGTGTCATGCCACCCACGCAGTTATGTGACCCAAGAACATGGCCAGGAAAGGAGAAGGTGATGCGAACGGGGCGCGATAAAGGTATCAGGTTCCACTCTTAAAGGCGAGCCTTAGTGCTCGTTGACACAGCCGTCAGACTTCCCGTCGCGTCACCGTCACGGCACCAGTTTTCGTAAGGCGAGAGGATTTCCGAATCGTTTTCTCCTCGAAAACGACGGGTTGACTGAAATTTAGAGCAATGCGCTACGTAGCTGTCAACCCGTTTTTGAGGAGAAAGCGACTCGCAAATCCTCTCCCCTGACGAAAACCGGTGCCGTGACGGTGATGCGACGGGAAGTCTGACGGCTGTGTCATCGAGCACTGAAAGGGCAACTCCGGCGATTTTTTATGTCAGCTGGTCTCAACCAACTTTTCCGAATATGTTCTCCTCGGTGCTGCAATAATTTTTGCCAAGCTAGGCGGCTGCAAGTCACTTTTCCTGAAAATGAATTTTAAATATCTTTAGCTGGTAACCACCGCCTGCTTTTGACGTGGTTACCTGTAAAGCTGCCCACTCGAGCAGGCAGGCCGTATAGAGCAAAACAGCGATACTTCAGCGCTAAAATTGTCCCTGTCAAGTTCGGAAGCGCTCAATATATCGTTGGATGACATCGACACTTTCATTTTTCTGGCACTAGCTCCATACTTCTGGCGGCAAGGAGGCTGTGACGTCATCGTACGCGCTGCACGAAATGTCTACCCGTTTCCGTTTTGGTTTGAACACATCGTTCGTTCGGTTACTTAAAATTATTCGTGAGTTTCCGAGCAAATTGAATGACACTGGCTGCTTCAGGGCTCTCGGTAATACTGGAGAACAAAGATATCACAATTTGGTGAAAAACTTTGCGGGGTTGCCATGTAAGCGTATTCCCAATTTTTCACCACCTGGGGTACTTTAACGTGCACTGATACGTACCAATCCGTACATGGGCCTAACCATTTAGCATCCAACGAAATGTGGCTGGCGGCCACATTTCGATTGATGCTAAATGGTTAGCCGAAACTTTGGGCAGAAAAGTATTGCTTTTGCCTGCGTGTACCCGTCGTTTTTCTTTAAGATATATATACAGTGCAACCCACTTACAACAATATTCAAGTGCCATGAAAATAACATTGTTATAACCGATAATTGTTATAACAGAGTTGCATGAAAAAAAGCTAAATGAGGGGATCCCAGGCTGGTTTGTCTATGTGTGAGTGGGGGGGACAATGGCTAAAAGCCTCTTCCCATACTCAGTATGCTTCACAGCATGACAATGAGCGTAAAAATGCCCAAACATGCCCCTGGACCCACTTTAAGCTGCACACAAAGGACCCCGCTCCCTACCCATCCCTCCCTGCAGCAGTGTTATTTTAATCCCCACCTTTGATTTCAGTAGCCAGAGAGTGCTGAGGCCTTTCTGGGAAAGATTGCTGAAGTTCCCCAAAACCAGCTTTGGAACCGGTGTCCTTTGTTACTAACATATTTTTTTCAGGGTAAGCCTCATGTTTAGGAACTGGTTTCCATCATATGGCAATGGGGCAGCCTTTTGTAGAGGGGAACAGCAAGTGCGGAGTGGCAAAAGTTCGCTTTCTCTTGAAATATTTCACAATCAATTACCTCTTGGCACCGATACATAGTACACCCAGCAGCCAGACTTCATTGTTATAACCAACAATACGGCATGGAAACACCCTTACGAAAATCGATTTAGAGTTCCTTTAGAACTCCTAATGAGTTCCTATAGGGTCTAAAGGAACTCAAAAGGAACTCGCCATCTATAGAATGTTTTCCATAGGACGACTATAGAAAGTCTAAAAATACCTTCTATAGAAACACGTCATTTCACGCACAATAGAAAGCGTATTGACGTCATATGTTGTGAATTCTATAAAGTAACTTTTATAGAGCGTCTTTAAAACATTTAACGCTTTCTTTCTATAGACTGCTTCACCATACGCGCTCTATAAGGGATGTATCTACTAAATTCTATAAAGTAACCTTTATAGAGTACCTTTATAACTCTTAACGCTACCTGTCTATAGACTGCATTTCTATACGTCCCCTATAAGGGATCTATAGACGGTGTATTAATACATATAACATTTTTATGAAAAAATGTTTCATCAGGGACCTATTTACGCCCACTGCAGGGCAGAAATCTCTTCCATATTTTTCTCCAATTAACATGGTCATGTCGTAACTGCGGCTATGTTATCGTCACAAACACTTTAATCTAATCCGACCAGCTAGCGTCCTGCCGCCTCCCGCCCCGCCCCGCTTTTATTTTGCTTCCCTTGGAATCCAATCTGTCGCCATTAATGACCATTGGTTACCTTCCCTTCGCACTATACTTCCTTCCCATATGCTAATTTCATGACCTTGACTTCGACTAGCATATGACTAAAATTTGCGCATGGAAAAGCAAACGCGGCGGTGGCGCAGTGGTAGAGTATCGGCGTCAAGTGCGAGAGGTACCAAGTTCGAATCCCACTGCCGGACCTAGGACCATCGGTTTTTCTTAAAGAAAGCAGAGCGCCCAACCTCGCCTTCCGTTGAGTACAGTACCCTCTCGAGAGGACATCTCCCAATGTGGCGAGCAAGGGGCATAAAGAGCGTTTTTTTTCCGAAAAATTATTGCGAAAGATTTCTATTGCCATCCTAAAGAAACATCATAGAACATCTCTATAGAAATTTGTCTTTACAGTCTCAAAAAGAACTCGGTAGAAATTCTCTATTGAAATGTCTCTGTACGATCTTAAAAGAAACTCGATAGACATGCTCTATAGGAAACCATCTATAAAATTTCTATAAGAATGCGGTGGCCAAATCACTTTTGGAACTCCATAGAAAAATTCTATAGGGCGTCAAAATAAACACCAAAGATTCTATCGAGCAAGTTCAAAAGGCTTTCTAAAAAAACACATTAAAAATTTTCGTAAGGGCATTGTTAAAGGAAAGTTGGTTCACCATAGAAAACATATAAAAGTTGATGGTGCAGCAGCTAACCATTGTTATAACCGATATATTGTTATAACCGGTATTGTTATAAGTGGGTTCAACTATATATATATACATATATATATATATATATATATATATATATATATATATATATACATTCCTGATGGCATTCCTGATGAAGGCCGGTCTCCGGCTGAAACGTTGAATAAACGCTTCCCGCATTTTTGTTGCCCATTCCGAGGGTCTACTACTCATCTCTGCCTTCACGCCTCCGGCCTATTCACCAGCTTGACTGCTATATATATATATATATATATATATATATATATATATATATATATATATATAGCAAACTAGGTAGCTTCGGCTACCACTTGAATATAGGTATGAGACGTAGCATTTCAACGAGATTCCATTTATTGGTCGACGTTTCGTTCAGAATATATACATTGCTCTTGTTTACCTCATATGTTGTACATGTTAGACGCCGTAAGCAAACATGCCAGGAATTTACGCTTCGCTATTCAGACGTAGTAACACGGTTTTCCTTAAAGATTAATCCCTGCGGCTTGTTGACCGAAACGAGTTCTCCGAAAGCTGTTTCGGAGAACTAGACGCCAATATTCGCGGACTCTGCTAAAAGAGCTTTTGGAGAACTCGTTTCCGTCAACAAGCCGCAGGGATTAATCTTTAAGGAAAACCGTGTTACTTTGTCTGAATAGCGAATCATAAATTCCTGGCATGTTTGCTTACGCGCCCCGTTCCGTCCCACTTAATGCCGAGGACTCGTCTTCTTCGGCTGTATCGAAAAGCGAACTTCCTCCGATCATTTAAGCGGAAAGCATACTGCTCGAGCAAGAACTTCCAGGCCGTTGCTTGCCGAATCTCTTTCGAGTTTAATGCGCCATTCAAAGGCAATGGGTATAAGGTTTTTGTGAGTCAGCAGTGTGATTTCTAGGCTAAAGGGTGTTTTTGATTGGTAGCCCAAGTCCGTGGTGGGAGATCCGCGCACTCATGCGTATTTAGAAACTGGAGCCTGGAATCGGAACGAGGGAAAATTCCTTTAAGTGCGGAGCATTTCTTGGCGAATTGGGTAACTGTCACCGCATCCACGCATCCGCCCGCCCGCCTACCCATCCAGCCACCCATCCACCCATCCACCTTCATTAACAACTAAAGGAACTACAGGTGCATCCAGGAATCATATACTTATCTTCGTCATGTAAAACCAATTACAGTATTTTCGCAATGCTAAGCGCGCCTCGATTCCAAGCACCCCCCACCCCACGCCACGCACTCACACACACACACACACACACACACCCTCAGTATAGAGGCTAGAAGGAAAACCTTTCCAGCCTCTATACCCTCAGCTTCGCGACGGCTCTCTATCGCGCAGAGCGGCTTTACTTCCGGGCGTCAAGCTACGCTTTGGTCATGCCTTGTCCCGGTAGAGCAGCGCAGCGGCAAATTCTGCCTGCTTGCAGACATGCATGCGAGCGCGCGTTTCCTTTAGCACGACTGACTAGCATTTGGCGGAGCTCTTCGAACGGCGCTCTGATCAAAACACCTCTTCTGACTTTATGCAGTTGTGGGTTGAGGGCAATGATTTAGGCGAACTACAAAACATAGTTCATGACCTAAACAGGGAAAGTATTAAAATTAGACTGAAAATGAATAGGCAAAAGAACAAAGTTATGTTCAATAGCCTAGCTAAGGAACAGGAATTTAAAATCAACAATGAACCCTTACAATGTGTAAGCGAATACGTATACCTGGGACAGTTAATAACAGGAACTCCTAACCATGAAAAAGAAATTCTCCGTAGAATAAGGATGGGCTGGAGCGCATTCGGAAGCCATTACAAAATCATGACTGGAAACTTACCGCTCTCACTAAAGCGAAAAGTATTCAATCACTGCATCCTCCCAGTACTAACGTACGGTGCAGAAACATGGAGGATAACGAAAAACTAGAGATGAAACTAAGGACCGCGCAACGTGCAATGGAAAGAAAAATGATAGGGGTAATGCTAAGAGATAAAAAACGAGCGGAATGGATGAGAGAACAGACAGGAGTAGCCGATATTATTTTATCAATTAAAAGAAAGAAATGGACCTGGGCAGGACATGTCATGAGGAGGAAAGATAACAGATGGACAGTAAGAGCGACAGAATGGATACCCAGAGAGGGAAAACGCCACAGAGGCAGGCAAAAGGTTAGATGGAGCGATGAAATTAAAAAGTTTGCGGGCATAAAGTGGAACCAACTCGCTCAGGATGGGGTAGATTGGAAATCGTTGGGAGAGGCCGTCCTCCTTCAGCGGACCTAAAACAGGCTGCTGCTGCTGCTGCTGCTGCTGCTGCTGCTGCTGCTGCTGCTGATGATGATGATGATGATGATGATGATAACGGTGAATTAAGGCCATGAGCGCGAGAGAACAAAGAAGTGCACGCGCGTATGCCGCACGTCGAGCAGTGAATAGAGATGCACGCGAACTTCTTTCGTCATGATGATACCTTCTTGCTGACGATCTCAGAGTACCGCCAAGCTTAAGCAGCATGGCTTTTAAAAAATAGATATGCTTCAGGCTAAGGCCGTGACCATCGATAAATTATGAATAGGTACCCAAATCCGATGAAACAATATAATGCAGATACGAGATTCTGCCGCCTCAATTCTAAATATTAAGTGGTATTGATAAATGTTTCGATTGATAAGCAGTTTACAGCATTACAGGGACATGTTCCTGCGCCAAATGGCGCGCGGAAATAAAGGGCACTTGTGTCACCGCGACTGCGACGCTGACGTATCACTTTGTCATTATTCGTACAATTTTAATTTCGGAAATGGCGTATGAACGTACGTTCCTTAGCTGTGGGAGTCGGCGAGGGTTGTAGTGGCACCAGCCCTATTGAGCTGCGTCCGCACAGGCATGAGGATTCCTTTTCACACTGGAGATGATAGCGGTTACGGACTGTTGCGGTTCATCCCACCGCTCAGCATTCAGTTTGTTGGGGACCGGCCTGCCGCTCCACGGAGCCGACCCATTTGGTAGCGTGGACCTTGCGGAGACGGAATCATACCTCGGTCTCCGAGACTCCCGGAGATACGAGCCGAGACCGGGGCAGAGGAAAACTTTAACGGATGTTTATTACATGGCAGAGAACGAGAAAAGCGCCCAGAGAGAGCTCGGCAGCTCGTTTATCTACAAAAGTTGTCGTCCCCAGATCCCTAGCTGGGGAACAAGCCTTAATTAGAAATATCCAATCACCACACAGGTTAGCATCCTTCATCGTCACCGCCCTCAAGTGGGCGTCAACCTCGCACTCTCCCAGTGTTCGTTATAGCCGCGAGGAGGGCACGCGCACACCCATCTGGAACCTGTCGGATCGCGATAAATTACGCACACATGTTGACCACTGCGGTCACACCCCGGCCACCCAGAGTGTTCGTCCGCAAGTGCGCTAATGTCCTTGTCCACGTGGCCGCACACAAACGACAGTTCCTCGCCGGAATCACACGAAATAACGAGGCGCCAGAGAGCCACGTCCGCACCTGTGTAGTGCCGTCCCGGAGCAGATGCCGGCGGCGTCTTGTTCGAAGGTCGCCGGGTCATCAACCCCGCAGCGGGGGTCCTTCCGTCGCGTAGCCGAAGCATGATGGCTGGCAAAGGAGGGCTCGCGCAACTGTTTTCGGAAACGCAAACCCAGTTGTAACAGGACACGGGCATAGGTGACGGACACCATTACCAGCAATTTCGGCGGCTATATCCTTAGCAGCTTACGCCGTAAAACAAAAGTTAAACACAGGAGGGGGCGGCATACGAGAGAAAAAGGTATGTGGTGCCTCGCAATTTCTTTTCCTATCGTTGAATATTCTGTTCAAAGTAATATTTAAACATTTCGAAAGAAGCGCATGATTTCATAGCTAGCGTCAATTCATTCCAAAGGCAAATTGTAGTGAACGCAGCCTTTTTGTTCTTTTTTGTTTCGTCTAGGAAGCGGTAATCGAAGCTTCGATGAAAGCAAAGTGCCAGTCATACCAGCTGCAGGCAGGCAAGGCAACCGGCGCAGTAAGGATCGCGTTTCCTTCCTCCAAAGAAAATCGATACGTTGGGCTTCGCGTAAGGGCCTTTTGATAGCGCTCGATAATCTAGCCACCATTATTCCGTAAGGTACTTCCAAGCGTGCAGAACCCGGGCAAGAATTATGCGCCTCCGCATATGGGCAGGGGCCTTAACGATCGCACGTCAATCACAACAGAGCTCCCTAATTGCACTGTCACGTGATCCTCACGAGCGCTGGCAGGTAGGTGGGCAGAACGGGAAGCGCCGATGGCCAAAAATACGTGGACGATACCTCTTTCATACGAATCGGTGTAACGCGGTAGTGAAGCCTGTGTTCCCTAAACTTCCGAATACATAAGCGGCAATCTGGCGCGTCGATGGGTGGGAGATGCATCTGATACTACGGATATTCGAACCCATTGCATACAGACAACAGCGGCGCCTTGGCACTGCGCAGGGATACTCGACAGTTACAGACAAGTGAAAATAGTCGATCGACTCATATTTCCCCGGAGGCACTCCACTGTATGCGCCAGAGCCGTGCACAAACCTGCCGTGAACCAGGAGCGTCCGCAAACGGTGACACCTTGCAAGGGATGCCGAACGTGTTGTCAACGGATCGCTTTGTGAATACAGTCCGCTGCAGCGGAAAGTCAATTATTTGCTTGTCGGCAGCCATCTTCGCGTTCCTGGAGCAGAGAGCATCGCAACAAAACTGGGTACCTCATATGCTACACAAGGCAAATTGTCTAGCGGCCGTGGTTGTACACTGCGCAAGCAACGCGCCTGAAGGACGCCGCTCACCGCTGCGATAGAGGCGCTGATAATACCGAAGCGCTAACCACTGGTTAGCATTAGCATGACAATCTACTGCATCGCTCCATCGTTCCTAGATGGAGCGATGGAGCGCTTTTGGCAGATGAGGAGCTTGGGCAGCAGGAAGTGAATTGGTAAGGTCCTTAGACATTTGTGTATTGATATTTCCTTCCGCTTCTTTCCGCCTCTTCGCCTATGCTGCCTCACAGTACCAAGGCGAACAATAAGTGTGGAATTTAAACACGACCATTCTTCACCGGCAAACATTAGCATGAAATAAGAAGAAAATAAAGAAAGCAAAGAAAAAAGGAAAAAAAGAAGCAAAGAAAGAAAGGAAACCAGTTTCACTGCTGTGAAAGCTGTATGAATTGCGGAGAAGCGACTCGCCTCTGTGTCCACTGCGTTTCTCATGTTTATCGTCGGCATTCTCGGATTATTTTTACTTAATTTGACCTCATTATGTGAATAATTTTTCCTTAATACGCCCTCTTTATTTATCACGTAATCTGGTTTATATTAATCATAGTTGATCTGGATCCAATAGGTTTATTTTTAAGATCTATTGATTCGTTTTATGGGAATTCATATGGGTATGTAAGATTGTATTGTTGCTGCTCAGTGATCTGCCTGTCTTTCCATCGCATTTCTTTGTTTCTTTTGAGTTTATCATCGGCGTTTTCAAATTATTTTTGTTTTCCTTGACCTCCATTACGCGATTACTTAAACTAAATATCTATCTTTTATCATATTATACTATTCTGGTTCCTCTTTCCATGCTTAATCTCGGCCCACTTTAAGCGGTATTGGACAGTTTTTAGCGTGTGTTGGCTCTGTTTTCAACTGCTGTTTTCTGGGCGTAGGCACGATATGAGCAGACGTTGAGCACCCGGATCCCTAAGTGCTTCACACTTAAAAGGAACGAAGTATACCTAATAGAGCTTAAGGCTCGTACGCTTGCTTTGACACTCGACATAGAGGGGTAGAGAGGCTGCAATGTGGTTTGCGAATATCTATCTGGTGCGCCCAGACACAAAGGAAATTCTGTTTACCCATGAACGGCCGTAACGCCAGCCAAGCAAGCGAAGACCTTGTCCAAACGTGGGAGGCCAAGCTCGCCTCAGACGACCTGGACGAACAACGACGTCTCGTCGCCAGGGTCAAGGAGGCAGCGAAGGCCAGAAGGTTCCTGAAATAAGGAGACCTCCCACATAGGGTAGAAGCAGGACTAGCCCCGCGATATTGTTTCGAAAATGAACGTTTATTCTTCATCATCATCATCACTATAGTCCAACTATGCGCTAAATACGCACACTCACAAGAAAGGAACACATGCGGACACGGATGTGTTACCTTCTAGTGAGTGTGCGTATTTAGCGGGTAGTTCGATCATCAACTATAATGACAGACCAACTAGCCTCAGTTAGTTTTGTTTTCAACATGCCTCTCTCTTTACAGTAGAGAGGACCGGCTGACCTTTCACGAAGGTTGAAAGGCCAGCTGATGTTCGTCAAGGCTGAAGCAAGTGTGGACTGTCAGAAAACGAAGCAACGCTGTACTCGTGTTTTCAGAATGATTGCTTGAGTTTCAGGCAAATGCACATCTCCCGTACTTATTCAAACGTAGCCCGGATGCCATTCTAGGGCAACTACCCCACGTTCGAATCCTATTTTTGTAGTTTCCGCCTATGTTTAAGCATTTCTTGTGCAATGGTTTTTTTTTAAATGTTTCATCAAAGATTACCACTGCCACTAATAGTTTGTTCATAGGGAAGTAGTATCTGCATCACAACCGCTGCCTCTTGCCTACTCTACAAACGTTTGTACATTTTGCTTCGTTACTGTTTTATGATAATGCTCTATCAAACTGGGAAACATACCGCGAGCGCAGCTCGTGCAAGCGATTTTGTGCGAATTGTCGCTTTTGCGCATATGAGAACAAACATCTGAGCACGATAATTTCAGATAAACTTCTGTGGGCAGTGAGCCTGAATATGCATGTTCGTGATCCCCTTAGTGGACACCTTTATACAGTTTTCTACACTCTAGCTTTTTATGTGCATAAATGGGCAGCTCTGCTTTCCCGACATCCCCTGCCCGCTGTGAACAGTCGTCCCACGAGGCATGCGTTTGTATGACAGTTCTTGTTATTTCACTCGCTTTATAATACAAATATTGTCGCTGTAGTTGTGCGTCCCTTATCATTGATGTCTTTGAAGGGCAAATAACTTGCTGGCAGCCACTATGATCGGGGAAAGAAGGTGAGTATTCGGAGGAGAGGAACGAGAAAACTAAATGTGTGGTAAAGGGAGAAAGGTAGATATAGGAGAGAGGAGGGACAAAAACAGAGAAAATGAGCATTTTCAATCCGGATTGTACAACGATTCTATCCGCACTTTTATAAGCTTGTGGTGGGAATTGAATATCCCCTTTTCAGAAGGGATTTCTGCAACCTACTTAAAGAATGATTGTAGAATTTCGTAAAAGGGGATTTCCGCCAGACTTTAGTGGGGATATACGACCGATACAAGAGGATGAACGTATCTTCAAATCCTGCTAGATGACGTCCGTTTCGTCTCGGCCGATCCGTATATATCCCTTAATAAGACGGATTTTATCCCTTTTGTGCTAGCTGGGGAAATGCTCAAATAAGCACTCAAATGCACAAATGAAAGCCGTGGAAAGCACCTTTACCACATCTTAATAATAATAATAATAATAATAATAATAATAATAATAATAATAATAATAATAACACTTGATTCCGAGACAGTCCAAAGCTAAGTGTATTTTATGTGAACCATAACACCAGCGAGCCTCAGCGAGTTCACTTAGAGTTCGCTTCGAGTCGGATTGCTTCCGGGATACTGTTCTCGCGTATACAGGCCAACACAAAGAAATGACAGCATGACAGCTCCACTCACTTCAAGCCTGCGAAGGTATGAAACATGCTGTGATGCACAGGTGTTTCCCACGGGAACGCGTCAATCGCTGCTGATGGAATTGCTTTACCGTGGCCACGACGAGGACTGCATTAGACGCCGACAGCATGGGTTCATTACCAGATATTCGTTAAGATCGTTTCTGACATGTGGAACCCTACACATTCACAGTGTGGGTGCACTACCTGCAGGACCGGCCCACACATGCACACGCACTGTCTCACTGCACATCCTCTAGGATGGGCCCACACAATTTTCGCGAAAGAATTTAACAAATTTCTGTTGTTAATGCAATTAAATACTGATGGTTCCTTTAAGATTGTTAACCTTTGTTAACCTGTTAATGGTTAACCTTTTGATCACACATGCTTCAATTTTTTTACACGATGCTGTACCATGTCGTGAAGGACAAGCCTCGGTCCTAAGGTGCTTCGCCCCTAAAAAGCGGCGTCTCCTCGTCAAAGGAACCCCTTCCAGCCAATGGTGTCCCACTGTCAATGAGACGTCGCGGCTGAACGCCTCCGCGTCACGCTCAAGAGAATTGAGAGAACGGCTCGGAGGCGGCCTGCCCGGAAGTCACGTTAAAGAAGCGTCACTACTGGCTGGAGACGGTTCCTTTGACGAGGAGACACCTCTTTTTCTTTCTTTTCTTTTTCTTTTCGTAACCCGTACTCGGGTATACACGTCTTTAATTTGTCAGCTGCAATGCTTCCGTACAGGAGGCCACCAGCTTCTGCAATATCGAATCCCATCCATCCTAAGCCTCATTTCAGCATTCCGCCGTCAGCGTTTACAATGAAATCCAGTCACAGGCGTTAGCCCCGTGCAGAGGAACATTTTCGTTTGGGCAAACCTGGTGCATTCCCGGAAAAAATAACGCGGCAGCGCGAAAGGACACAAAGGGAGCACCCTTCCCGTGTAGCATTCTTCGTCCGTGTCTTTCCGTGATGCCGTGCTACTTGTTTCCCATTGACAGGGCACGCGAACGTCGTAATTACTGTGCCCTTGTTTTAGGAAGTGGAATCTTCATTAGCCAAGGAACCGCTTTCGCATTACGAGGAATTCTTCGCAATCTTCGCTCCAAGGGACGAGATATTTGAAGTGGCAGGTGCTTCGCGGCTCGTATTAGCCCCCCCCCCCCCCCCCCCCTTCGACCACCACACTTCCTCTTTACAGCAAATTCATTACTTTCGCATTCGGGCTGCCAAGTGAGCGGGAACACAATTCGCTACGCAGAAACGCGGTAGTTATGCCTGCTCGGAGAGGTAGATTGCGAAAAATGGTGACTGCTTCATGTAGTGTTGGGGGCCACGGTGTATCGATGACCCTGCTCAAAGCAACGAGAAATGTGGCTGTATTGGACGTTACCCCTAATAATGGGCACATGGAAATGCCTGGCTTCCTCGATGTGACCATCGGCTTCCATTTGTGGGAAAATGAGAGTAGCTGTGAAGTAGCTAGCCGCCCCTTTTTAAGAAGTGCGCGACTGTTTGAAACACCCTACTCAAACACTTGAATGTCAAAGGAAGACCGGTCAGAGCATTTATTCAGTCCGGGGTTGCTGGGAAGCTCGGTTTCGCGAAGCGTCGTGTTTTATATCATTCGTGCCCAATTTCAGACCTCTGCTTGACGTTTGATAATTTTCTGGAGTTTTACGTCCCGAAACCACGATCTGATTAATATGTGTAGATGGCGGCTACTTGGCGCAGATGAAATAAATGCTTGGTTTTCTTGGGACGTGATGCTTTAATGGTTTCTCTGCGTCTCTCTGGCTTACTTAGTGCATGAAAATTTAGGTGCGGTTCTCTGAAAAATTCGCTTATCCTCTGCTTACGCACGGCCGCTACATAGCACAAACATGGCCGTGGCTGAAAGGGTAACTCCGGCGATTTTTCAGTGTCCACTGATCTCAATGAAATGTTCAATACATATTCTTCTCGGTACTGAAATATTATATGTCGAGCCAGGCGGTTGCAAGTCATTTTGTTTTCCTGGAAACGAATTTTAAGAAATCTTAGCAGATTCCCACGCGGGCCACCCTGTGTTTTTGACGTCATCACCTTCAACGCTGCCTACCCGAGCCTTCGGGCCTTCAGAAGCAAGACGGCGATACTTCTGTGATGTGTGATGTGCGCGGTTTGAAAAGTGCGCGTGAAAAACAAACGTGAGTGACGCGAAGAAAAAGAAGACGAGAGAAGACGCTCGTGAACCAGATAAGAGCAGTGCATGGAAAACGACCGAAGACCTAGCTGACCGGATAAACAGTCATGAATGAAAGCGAAGACGACGAAGAACAAAAGGAGGGGCGTTGCAAAATTAAATAAGAAAACGAAGCAGCCAACCACGAAGATCCACGGTGTTCCCGATGGCCAATAGCTGGTGAACACGGGAACACAGCGTTGGCCAATCAAAGAGTAACGAATAAGCAGAAGCGAAAGAAAAAGCGAGCGGCATCGGATTCTTCGGGGGTTCCACGAAGGAGACTTCCGGAGGAGTTCCGGGCAGGAGATTGGAGGAAGGCAGCGGATCGTCCACCGGGCTGGGCGTTGAAGACGGCAGTCGGGTTCCGGACCCGAGCCACCAGGGCTTCACCCGACCGGGACCTCCTGCTGACCAGACCTCAGCCATCGGAACCCCAGCGGCTCGCAAGTTCCAGGAGAGGACTTGCTTAATCCTGTGCCCGTAGGCATAGCGGGAACCGTCGGACTACGGGTCCGAGTTCCACGCCGAGACGCCTGGCCGGGATGCTGCTACCACCTGAATGACCGCCTAGCTGCCCACGTCCTCTGTCGCCACCATACATCTGGCATGGTGATCTTCGCAAGCCTGCTGCGCTTCGATCACTTCATCTTTCCGAGTCGGCTGCACTTCGCTCATTCGTCTTCGCTCAAGCCCATTGACGATTTGGTGAGCCATCCATTTATCCCACGTCACCTCCGCACATCACTGCCGGACCGATGCCCAGAAATCTGTCAGGATTCGCGTAGGACTTATAGAAACTTTATTAGAACGCGCTGTTTTCTTAAGTGTGTGATGTATTCTTTTGTCCCTCAAGTGCTTGTCGTTTAGCTTTCCTTTCTTTTCTTATTCGTTTATAAAAATCTTTGTGTGTGCGTCTTGTGTGAAAAACGGCTTTGTCCTCGATTAGGCTCTCGGAGGCTTCGCCTGAGAGAGTCGTCCGAAGTCTGTAATACAAAGAACCTGCTTAATATGATCACAACTTCAGCGCTCAAATCTTCGCTGTCAAGTTCAGAATAGTTGACAGAACTCAATACATCGTCGGACGGCCTCGCCATTGTCATTTTTGTGGCACCAGCTGCACACTTCTGATGGCTGGGAGGCTGTGACGTCATCGCATACGCTGCACAAAGCGTCTGTTTGAACACGCCTTTCGGTCGGTTACTTAATATTATTCGTGCGTTTTTGAGCAAACTGAACCATCCTGGCTGCTACAGGACTATCGGTAACATTTGAGAACATCGATATCAGAACATGGTGAAAAAAACCTCCAGAGTTACCCTTTAACTTTGCAATGTTCCGCTAAGCACCCACAGCCACTCTTGGTCAGTGGCGTTTGTGGCAGCAGAGAAGCGTCCATTTTCTTCCCTTTACTTTCCTTTTAATAATGAGCGTGATTGCCTGTTGCTGTGGCTCTCTCGTGTTGTTGAACGTTGATTTCTAAACGAGCCACCTCGTTACGCTCGTTACGTAATCTCTTTCATGAGGAACTTCAAGAGTTTACCTTTCTCTCGCTTTTCAGTCGAGTGAGCTACGCTGCATTTTCGTATCCTGTAATCCCGTCAAAAAGTTACTTTTCGTAAACATGATGCGCACGACTCGGCGAACCGCTTGAAGCCCGTCAAGTGGAAGTAACGAAGGTGGAGGTTTAGAAAATTTTGTATATGACGCGGGAGTGTTTCTTGCCGGAGATAGGAAGAATACTCGTCGTATGCACAGCTAGATGCGCTAAGCTAACACGGCGCCGATTCTGGCTTCGAGTGAATTTTTCAAGATGCGGTCCGTGCTTTCACGCCAAGCGCGCTCGTGTTTGGCGTTTCCCCGGAAACGGCGTTGCTTAAGTTTGTCAAGAGGCAGCGCTGTCGCCCTACATAAGCATCGACTTTTGCCTTTGACACGCCTCCTTGTCGTACGAGATAACGACGCCTTTTATCTTTAAGGTATCGACCGGAAGGTGCATGCATTCGGAGACCCGAGTTGTAGTCGAAAAACTTAGCGAAGCTCGCGTTTCCGAGAAGCGTTCTAACATCTATAGATATCAAACACCTAAAGCGTAAAAGAACAAGGGACGAGACGAGTAGACACACACTGCGCCAACTTCCAACAACATTATTGTGAAACATTCACACATTATATACCAAAACCGTGACGTCACAACCGTGCAGGTTCAGCGCAGACGCAGGTAGGTAATTTCTTTTTTTGATAGATGTATAGAAGGGGTGCTAACACACTAACTTCCTAATCTAGCAATCTTCTCAGCTTCTGTAATCTCCCTATTGCGCTTGCCTTTCCTTTTACCAACCAAGACACATTGATCAAAGAGCCGTCTGCAACCTGTACACGCATTGCAATGTCTCACAAGCTCCCCGTTTTAATCTTTTTTTAAATTTTTACATTGCTCTTGTTCTCTTGAAGGCGATCATTAAGGCAGCGACCGGTCTGGCCTACATACTGTCGCCCACATGAGAGAGGAAGTTGGTAAAGAGGCCTTCCTTGCAATTACCCAACGGAGTTTGGTGCTTTTTCCTACAGTCATACACCGCAGGCCGGTCAGCTCTGTTCACTTTGCAGAGTTTGCCAAGCTTATCAGGGGCCGAAAGCACAACTGTAAGATCTAATCTTCTCGCAATGCGCTTCAGATTATGGGACAGAGTGTGAAAATACGGAATGACAACCAGTTGTTGTTTAGAACAAGATTACGGTCATATACCTGGTTGTCAGGAACTTCTTTAACAACACTTCAGCAACTGAGACCTGAAGATAGCCAGGATAGCCAGAAAGCGAAAGCCTGTTACATCGCTGCTGAAAACTTGCATACTTGCATCCTCAGTTACCAAACTCCGTTTCCGAAACGCTCGCGGACACAGATTGGTGATGCTAATAACGCGTATATCGACGAGGAAAATTTATGAAAATTATAGTCACTTTTGGCACGTACCTGCATTGGTATCATCCACAAGAAAGAAAGAAAGAAAGAAAGAAAGAAAGAAAGAAAGAAGAAAGAAAGAAAGAAAGAAAGAAAGAAAGAAAGAAAGAATATTGTTCCTTCCACCAGCGAGGTGGGAGGGCTACTAAGAGACCTATAAGTGAGGCACTAGAGTCGTCCACAATCTTTTTCTTTAGGGTGCACGCTGCCATGTCAAATTTGAAAGCGAAACATGAAATGTGAGGCCAAAATTTGAGTTACCCATGCCGGTTCAGGTACCAATTTTTCCGACTCGATTTTGTCGGCGGCCTAGATGTTTATGCCATGCTATGTTTTAATCAAGTGTTCTGGATTCCTGCATTTCACTCTTTTGTGGTTGCGTCCTCTACGCCTTGTTCACTTTCAGGTGTAGCTGTTTCGCGAAGTTGCTTCTAGGTCATTTTCTCGAGTCTCCTCGTGAAGCCATCCGCTGAAAGTCTGAAGATCGTATCAGCGGGCGCACTAGAGGGAAGTTAGTGGCATGTTGTACCGTAAGAGAACTTAGCGAATCACTTCGGTATTGCGCAGCGCTTCGATGCATGCAACCCAGTCGACTGCATTTAGTAGCTATGTAATCCATTACAGGAAAGAAGTAAGTGAATTACAGAAACCACTATTTCTTAAAAGATGGGATTGAAGCAGTACAAAATTACGACAATGTGTAATCGATTACAAGTAATCCATTGCTTGTAACGCGTTACGCACATGCCTGGTTCGTGAAAGGAGAGACAATTAGGTGCTGAGGGCACAACAGCTGTCTCTCGACTGAGAGAACGATTCTTTCGAAAGACAAGTTCCTTCGGAGGGCACGGTAACCGTATCATGCCTGAGGACACACTCCCAAGGCACCCAAAGGGCGAGGGGAGCGAAAGAAGAAAGTGGGAGAGGAGGGATCAACTTCTCGATACAGGAGATTGCCCCACTCAAACAAACGCCAGCGCAGGACACCCCTCTCTCCATTAGAAGAACTGACGGGAACCCGTCGGCGCCGCGAATCGAACCCAGATCCTTCCTTATCGGAGGCGGAAGGTCTAACCACAGAGGTCACCTTAACCTAAACACCCACGGAGCAATGACTCTAAAAGGGGATAGAGAGAATGAAAAAAGCAATGCAGAGATGCACTACAGGGATTATTAGTATTATTATTACTAATATTATTAGTTGTGATGACATACAGTGGAACGAGAGCCGTGAGAAACACTTCAGTCACTGGGGCAGGCGCCGTGAAAGCGACTGGGGCATCCTCGTGGCTTTCCATCTCCTATCCCGCGGCGTTTGAATAAGAGTGAGGGAGCGAAAAGGGGGAGGTACAGTAATCGCGCGCACATGCAACAGGTGTCCCCTGCTAGTGCCGCCTGCGGTCACCAGATGGCGAAAGCAACCTTCTTAACGGTGAGAGAGAACGCCTCTGGTCGGCGGGACCTCTCGTCGGCGTATTTTCTGTCCCGAAAGCGAAAGAAAGAGGGGAAAACGGAAAGGGAGGTTCCCGCTTGCTCTCAAGTCGTCCTCACTCTCGGCTCAGAGTGGTTAGCTCTCTCGCTCTCATGGCAATCTCTCTTTTTCTCCCCATCTCAAAGGCCCATCGATTGGGGTGGGTAGGGATTGCAAGGGAAGGGAGTCAAGGAAGGAAGGGAAGGATGCCTGCGGTACACTCACACGGCTCGTAGCGGATTTTCGCTGACTTAGTGCGAAGCGCGCTATCGTGCGGTGGTGTTTTCGCACATGGTCGGCTGAACAGTGTGCGCTTTGCTTACGTTTCGAACTGCACGGTCTCGACAGTTTGGATCGCCCATCGGCGTGCAGAAAAGTGCTGACAACTCTTTCCTCTTGTGTGCTGCGTCAAGAGAGCTTTCACAGGGATGAGCGCTTCACGTGTTGCGCAATGACTTGGCACGTTTGCAACGTTATTATCACTTCATACAAAGTGACGCGCAGCTGTGCATCGTGACAATTCTGCTGTACTCGGTTTCTTTTTTTTTGTTTTTGCCGTGGTGGTGCGAATTTATGCTGGATACAAACGTTTCGTGCGGTGAAAAAAGGGTTTTCCGAGCATTGGTGAGAAAGTGGAGTGACTTCGTTCCGTGAGTACTTAATGCGTAAATTTTCAGCAGCAGTGGCCTTTACAACAATTGATAGTTGAACCTTTTGTTACGTGAGGACGCTTAAGATATCTGAGGAAAATGCGGTTATTCTGACGCAGCTATCTTTTTTTTTTGGAACACGTGAATTCTCGCGAGGCAATCTTTTAGTTGTTTGTTGCCTACCTTTTATTATTTTCAAACAACCACATTTAAAACAACTGCTGTTCTGGTGCGAATATTTAAGCGGAAGTAACAGTAGGTACATTAACTGTTAAGCTGAAAATTCGTGTACGGTTGTTTTATCCGATAGGCAAGCGATAAAGCTACCGCTTTGGCGTGCCACCCATTCGGCAGTATAATAATAATAATAATAATAATAATAATAATAATAATAATAATAATAATAATAATAATAATAATAATATAGAATGGGGTGTTTTACGGGTCAAAGTGACAATGGGATCTTGGTGTGCACCGTACTGTAGAGTTCCGCAAATATTGATTACCAGTCACTGTTTAACGCGCTCCAGCATCGCACTGTGTCACGGGTGCCCATTATGTTCACCTTCATCAAAAATGCGGCCACTCCGGCCATGATCACCACTCCAACTTCATAAAAATTCTGGCTCTTTGGTGTCTGTGATAGCGCATAATGCAACGGAGGACATTGTCGTCGGTGATAGGTTGCACCACACTGCTTACCTAAACTGGCGCTTGAAGAATTCTCCACGGGGATTGTACTGCTGCTCGAAGACTGGTGATATACGAGGTTAAAAATACAGAACTAATGACGTTCTCCTCTATAACGTACACTTATGGAACCCTAATTCGAATGACACACTTCATGTGGGGTACGTGGAACAGTAAAGGAAATTATATTTTGCTGTAGATTTAGAATTTGTATTGCCATAGCAATTATGTGGACAGCCTCGACGGATCTTTTCGGTCGCCGTCACAGCCCGTATAATGACGAATTCATAGCCCTCCCCGCCCCCCTCCCCCATCGTGCGTTATACCCGCGTGTAAAAGTATGCGAGTGAGTGTGACGAACACGGCTGACACAGAGATCAAATGAGTCCTGCCCATCTCCGTTGCTCGGAGGGCGCAAGCGATAACATCACTCCGATCGGGACGCCTGCCATCGAAGCGGAGAGGAAACGCCCCGCCCGTCTTTAACGAGCATGAAAGGACGTAAAGTGGCGGAGGGGGGGGGGGGTTGTCGCTTGAGCAGCAACCGTGGACTTCGCGCGGTCGCCATCGCTGGCGCGCGCGCAATCTTGGCAGCAATAACCGGGCGGCTCGTACACCTTTCTATGTGCTGCGCTCTCAACGCGAAGAGACTGCGAAAAGTGTCCCTGGAGCAGCCGTATTCTCTTACACCAGCATTTGTAGAGCTACGTGAGATCATATCGAAGAGTTAGCCGTTAGCCTCACTTCGTATAACAATACAGTTTCTTGCTATCGCTTTCACTGCTTCGCCCTTTCCGTGAAACATTCCTTTCCTTCTGCATTGCGAAGAAGCAGTCGACGTCCCAATACACACATCCAACGGGTCCACGAATGGAAGAGGTTCTCGCCGCTACATGGGACACATGCCATAGCAGCCCTGCTCAGGAGCTCCATTCTGGACGTGTAGGCGCATCATACAGCAGCCCTAACCCTTACGCAAAGATCTTCCAGAATTGGAACCACGTAATGACGTATGTGTCGTCACGCGTTTGAACGTAACACGGAACGTCGAACAATTCGGAACGCCTGCGACGTCAACTTGATACTGTCGTTGTTGTTGTCGTTGTTGTTCTTGTTCGCCAATATACATGGCGTCTACGAAAGCACGAGCTCATCGTCATGACTCACTTCATGGTCTTCACCTTTCTGCCACAACGGTCACGGCAGTCAGGCCAGCAGCAGTCTTACAAAATACGAGATACCTTGATGTCCATGAAAGAAATGGAATGGGTCAAGGGCTCGTTTTGTTGGACACAACCTAACGAAGAAAGTAGACAATAAAGTTATGGAGATTTAGGGGAGATAAATTGTAGTTTTTAAGTGTCTTGTAGTAATTATGCCATAAATGGAAAGAAACTAAATTGGACGAAAAAGAAACCTGCCCTCCATAGGGACCAAACCTGCGACCTTCGGATGACGCGTTCGATGCTCCACACACTGAGGTATGACGGCGGTCCTTTCCCCCTACATTTTATTGAATATTTCTCTACATTCGTTTTGTGGGAGTGTTGGGCAATGGTACCCATGGCGGTGGCGAATACACTTGGTCCATGGCAATAAATACATTGTGTAAACCGATCCGTGCCGTTAGTTTATAGTGGCCTACCCTCTTCATATGCCTCCCATTCTTAACGCCGGCTTTGTCAAGACACCCTCCGCCCTCCCTCTCCCCCAACTTGTGCTCATGGTAGCCTCTGCGGCTGGAATGGTTCAATGCCGCGTCACGTGAGTGTTCCACTTCCCCCTGCGTGGCCTAGTTTAACAGGCAAGAGCAGAATTTATTCCAGCAGGAAGACTCGGAAGTTGTCATGTATTGTTCTCACGCGACATTATTCGTCGTCCAACAAGCAACTGTTCTTTCTGGTTGTAGCATATCGCAGCGCACAGCGGAACACAAGAGACAGAGACACATACTTGTATTCCGCATTGTCCTTGAAAATGAAGTGCACCACCGCATGCACTAATAAATACCTAACTGGTCCTCAATGAGTCTGAAGCAAGCATGTTTTCTCAGCTTGGCGCAGGTGCATGTCGGCCAAATGCGAACCAAGCGATGACATCGACCAACACGCCGACGCCTTTGGAAGCGATCGACGAAGGAATCGTAGGCCTTGACAGCGCCGGAAGCGCCACTGCCCTGGTCGTGGCGGCCATCGTCAACTTAACCTCGGACATCGAGTCTTCGACGTCGGCCGGCGTGAGGCGAGCCACGTCATCCAGGCGTCATCGCGTTCCTGCCGCACCTGGACACGTGTCGGTGGCCATTCAGGTGCTAGACATCCTCAATGTGGCCTACATGCCGATCGTCATCTACCTGGGACTCCTTGGAAACCTCCTCTCCCTCGTCACATTCTGCTTCCCCAAGCTGAGGAGCCGCACGTCGAGTCTGTACATGGGAGCCCTGGCCGTGTCCGACTCATGCTTCCTCATGGTACTCTCCATCGCCTGGATCAACGAACGTGGCATCAATGTGAGTGATTGTCAAGCCTGCCTCATCCAAATCCAGTCGTTCAGGTGCCACAGACTAAATCAGTTGCAGATGTACCGAAAGCGCCTGGACTCCTGTACAGATTGATCGAGTGCAGTGGTCCTCAGACATGGAGTGTCCGGGACCCATGTAGACTGGTGGAAGTAATGGAGATCATTCGAAATAAATGAGAGAGAGGGGAGAGTCGTGTAGGGGAAATAACATATAGCACAACGTACGGCGGGAAATAGGAGGTAGCTGATACCAACCGAGGGTGTGGTGCGCGGATGGCGCAAAGGTGTACAGGGGAAAATTAATGCGAAAGAAAGTTGCACGTTGTACGAGACATTTGTTCCACAGCGCCACACCGGCAGTTATGAAGTACAGTGGCCTCTGACAGTTTGTGGCCCTTTCCCGCTTCACCGTATGACACTGCAGTAAAACTGGCTTTTCCGCGATATAACAGTGTCATGCGGCGAAGCTAGATTGTGGCAAACCTTGCTTTATCGCGACAAAGCGCCATACGGCGAAGCCAACTTCGAAAGGTGCACTAATCTATTCCCCCACCCCCCCAGCCACTATTTATCCATCCATCCAATACTGTGGTCGTATGCTCCAAGCAGGTTGGTCAATACAATCACAAAAGAAATGCAAAATAGAGCAACAAGAGAACAACGACTAGGAAACAGCAAAAGTGTTACTTCGAAGCCTAATGGCATGTTGAGGTTAGGCAGTTCATGTCACTAATGGTGCTCAGGAATACGAATATATATATATGTGTGTCCCTGCGAGCAAAAATATCAAAATATTACTTCTAATAATTTTTTGCAAGAGTCGTGCTACGAGAGTTAGGTAGTGCTTATGCTTGCTTCTTTACGCTCCCTCTACCTTCCCTTGGGCTGCATTTAAGCTTCGGCAGCTGTATCTACGAAGGCTCCTTGTGAACTCGTTTTATCGTTGAATAATCGAACAGACACCGCTTCTTAGTAATCCGGTCAACAGGCGACACTCGATAATGACGAGCTGGCTGTTCTGGCGCAGGTGTACCGGTACGGCCTCTGTGTGGTCACAGTGTTCTTCACGTCCGCCTTCTCGTGCTGGTCGGTGTGGTTGACGGTGAGCTTTACTGCCGAGCGGTTCGTGGCTGTGCGTTACCCTCTCTGGAAGCTGCAGAGCAGTTCCTCGGATCGGCGACCACGACTCGTCATAGGTGCTACTGCGTTTTTCAGCGTAGCACTCAACGCTCCCTTGCTGCTCTTCGTGCAAGTTGGCGACGGAGAGTCCTCCGATTGCAGTATTCATCCCGAATACGAGAGGTTAGTGCGACAACGATGACGTCATATTCGTCCGTTGTAAGCTTATTTTTCTTTTCACGTGAAGAATGCAGGAAATGGTGGCAACACACAAATGTGAGCTGGTTGATAACCGTTTCTCATCCTAGTCATGGTAGCTCCATCTCTTGAACATGAACGCAGAGAAGGCATATCGAAACCGCCTAGAAATTACGTAACAGCCAGTCACGTGATCGAAATGACATAATATCACCTAACAGCTATTCAAGGGTGTGTTCTCGCCAAAACCACGCAATATAACGTACTGACTAGTCGCATGACAAGTTGCCGCTAAAACGACGTAAATTCAAGTAACAACTAGTCACACTGACATGTTCCAGCATACCACGTAAAATAACGCAACAAGTCACGTTTCGTGGTCCCACCAATACCGCGCGGTTTCTAGGTTAACCTAAGTCCATCAAAAGGAGCTAGAACGAAAACTAGCTCCGCTGTTGCATCAAGCCTTGCATCACTAGTAGAAGCTGCGTTAATTTTTTTTTAATGTGACACGAGACAACAGTTAAGAAGCAGCTGACAGGGCATCAACTTTAGTGTACTCACAGAAATACATGCCCATTTGGGTGGAATATCAGCTTGCTTCAAGAACAGTCTTCAGCGCTATTAGTTCTTTGATGTTATATCTCGATATATTTATTTTATCTCTAACGTAATTATTCGTTAACAATACGTACGTTATAAAGTATAACCCCGGTTAACCATGTGTCAGGATGCGATGAATCCGCGGTTTCCTGTACCATTGATATTTGCCCTCCGTTCTCCGACTTTCAGTGCGCTGTACTACCTGAACATTGTGGACACCGTGCTCACCTTCATCGTGCCGTTCCTTCTGATCACTTACATGAATTTCATGATTGGCCACGCAATATACCTGTTTTACCTTCGCTACAAGAAGCAACGTGGCTTATCGGAAATCCAGATGGAGTGCCGGGACACTGGTGAGTCTGCGTTTGGTCTCCCTAGTGCTGTGCATGCGCACTGGCAAGCACGTCACCCCTTTGGAAATTCGAATCACATCTCCCGAGTTTCAAGAGAAAACTTTGCAAGGTATCTATTGGAATGCTATTTCAATAGCACATAAACACACAAGCTACACGCGCGTTTTTTAAATGCGAAGCATTTCTTAGCGAACTTCTGCGACTTTGAGCGTATCTATCTATCTATCTATCTATCTATCTATCTATCTATCTATCTATCTATCTATCTATCTATCTATCTATCTATCTATCTATCTATCTATCTATCTATCTATCTATCTATCTATCTATCTATCTATCTATCTAGCCGCCTACGATTTTGTGCTCTCCTGGCCGTTTCGCTAATGGGGTGTTTTCGAAAATTGGTATGCCACAACATGACTGCATGACGAACATAAATGACAGGTCATAACATGAAAATTATGATATGAATGTCATGAGCGGCATGATTTACATGCCACGGTCTTAGCGCTCTCCTAGCCGTTTCGTTAATGGGATGTATACAAAAATTGGTATGCCACAACGTGACTGCATGATGAACATAAATGACAGATCATAACATGAAAAGCATGACATGCATGTCATGAGCGGCATGATTTACATGCCACGGTCTTGGTGCTCTCCTGGCCGTTTCGTTAATGGGATGTATACGAAAATTGGTATGCCACAATATGACTGCATGGCGAACATAAATGACAGGTCATAACATGAAAATCCCGACATGCATGTCATGAGCGACATGATTTACATGCCACGGTCTTGGTGCTCTCCTGGCCGTTTCGTTAATGGGATGTATACGAAAATTTGTATGCCTCAACATGACTACATGACGAACATAAATGACAGGTCATAACATGAAAAGCATGACATGGATGTCATGCGCGGCATGATTTACATGCCACGCGTTTCGTTGATGGGATGTATACCAAAATTGGTATGAGACAACATGACTGCATGACGAACACAAATGACAGATCATAACATGGAAAGCATGATATGCATGTCTTGAGTGGCATGATTTACATGCCACGGTCTTGGTGCTCTCCTGCCGTTTCGTTAACGCGATGTGTACGAAAACTGGCATGCCACGACATGACTGCATGAAGAATATAAATGACTGGTCATAACATGAAAATCATGACATGCATATCATGAGCGACATGATTTACATGCCACGGTCTTGGTGCTCTCCTGGACGTTTCGTTAATGGGATGTATACGAAAATTTGTATGCCTCAACATGACTACATGACGAACATAAATGACAGGTCATAACATGAAAAGCATGACATGGATGTCATGGGCGGCATGATTTACATGCCACGCGTTTCGTTAATGGGATGTATACCAAAATTGCTATGGCACAGCACGACTGCATGACGAACGTAAATGACAGGTCATAACGTTAGAATCATGACATGCGTGTATGAGCGGCCTGGTTTACATACCACTGTCATGGTGCTCTTGCGGCCGTTTCGTTAACTTCATATGTACCAAACTCGGTATAGCGAGACAATGCAAACCCATTTTACGTTCGCGATGCATGCTTCGCATTTCCTTGATTCCCACTGCATGTGGGATCTGCCAAGTTTTTCTTTCTATTTTCTTGTAGCACAAATAGAATCGCGTTGGCTTAGCCAAGCGACAATTGCGCAAAGAAATTGAGTTTTGGAGTCTGCTAACAGCAGACGCTACGTTGATTGCGCAATACCTACGTTAAAAAGTTTAGCAACCATCTGAGCTAAGGTTGCCCCTCTGGTGTGTCAGTCGTTAGCACTAACATGCCACTGATGACAAGGCCGCATCTTATGATTATAGCTGCACGCATCGAACTTTTGGCCAGTCAGTGTAGCACACATTCTAGGTTACTCATTGCACCTTCTACCATACAGTGCCCTTACATCTGCTGGTATTCATGTTTACTAAGGATATGTGTGCACCTAAACAGGTTGTAACTAAGGAAAAAAGAAGCTGGGTATCTCGCTTTCATTTCTCCGTCGTTTTTTTCTGTTTTTTTTTCAGGGTCTTCGCCAAGCAGGCACCATGGCGACACGTTGGTCTCCAAAGACGGCACGATAACAGCGACCAGCGGAGGTGGAATCGCCCACGCGACTCAGATCAGCGTTACGCGCATGCTCCTGCTGGTGTCCACGGTTTTCATCATCCTCAACCTTCCGAGCTATGTCATGAGAATCTACGTGTTCCTGCTGTCCCTGGGACACTACGAGCTTCCTGACACATCGCACGACTCTCTGCCTTACGTGCTGCAGCGTTACTTCATGCTCCTTTACTACACAAACTTTGCCATCAACTTCGTCCTATACAACGCCAGCTCTCGAATGTTCCGGGTCACCTTGTGCGAGTACATGCAAGGCAGGTGGCACGCATTACGCGAATCCATGGCCGCCATGCGATCGACAATAGGCTGGTCTTCGAGTATTCAGCAGGAAGACATAATCATCTGAAGATGGCTACATCGGGAGGACGCACTGATTCATAAGGCAGTACTGCGCCAAATCGGACGCTTGCATTCGCTCAAACCTGTTGCTCGTTCGTTAGATCGGCGTGCTATCATAGTGCGCCATGTCGATCATCCGACGGCACCGATGCTCTTATGGCGGAAGCCTCAAGACTGTCACGGAGCGGTGATAGGAAAAAATGTGGCGACTACAGAAGTGAAGCACTGTGTTTATGGGAACTGTTCAAACGTGATCACGCGTGGCGCATACACGTTTAGGGGCTGACATTGAGTAGATGGAGACGGTACACCGCATCACGTGTGGCGAATAACCGCATACCATACCCCGGCACACGAGGGTATGCCCCCACACGTGGGTTTACGTAGAGCGGTGAAACTAGGCGGCGACATGAGTAAGGTATTACAAAAACCACGCGCCCGCTGTTGTAAATAGCGAAACGAGTGCCGCGCAGAAAAAAGGAGCTGGGGGTCATGGCGAAAGTACGCGGAGTATTCAGAGAGTAAGGAATTGTAGCGAGTCGCGGTAATCTGCTATACGCAAAGACGTAACGAAATGCGAGATTCCGTATAGCGTTGTTTGTCCCCGTCAAGTGGCTTCAGCAATAGGTGATAAAGAGAACAAGCAAACTTATCTACGTCCTTGGAGATTCTGACAGGCACTCGCTAAGCCTACAGCATTGATAACTTGAGTGTGGCTCACGGTAAAGGTGTTTAATTATCACTGATACTTTACGGCCTCATGATAAAAAGCTGAGGTAAACGAAACCGTGGATTAGTAACTTTAAGGCTACACAGCGCACGACCATCACTTGAAAGATTCGAAGCGGACGGCATACGCCTTGGGTGGTCGGCCACGTTTGCGCATGCGCTGTTTACACCAGGTATCTCGCAATACGCAGAAGTCCTTTGCGTAGAGCGGTTTACCGAACACGCTAAATTTCCCGAATAAGAGCTCTGGACTGGCCGGCGCACGCGCTGGAGAAACGAAAGAAAGCTGATAGGGCATCACGGCACCAACGCCTCCTCTAAAAAAATAGAGGAGGCGCTGACATCACAACCTTGAAGCCTAGTCATACAAGACTAGCAGGGGATCGCTGGAAATAGGGCCCAGTCACGTGATACACAAGTGGCAGATTCGTGTAAGGTCAGGGGCCACTAAATATTACCGCCTACCAAACAACGCTGATTGGTCACGCGACCATGGGATCTAATTCTACCCAAGAGACATCGCGCACCAGGTGTCATAAGTACTTGATGCTGCCTCCGAAGCTGTTTTTTTTTCTTTATGGGCACTTGCAGCTGTTTTGCGGTGCGGACATCACGCCGAGTCGCTGAGCGAGATGGCGATCTTTTGCTTCAAAGCGTATTCAATGTGTTAGGCAATACTAGCACCTCTCATACGCTTGAGTTGTCAGACACGTCTAACACCTACCAGAGGTTGAAATCGAAACTAGAAGACAAGCTCAGGGGAACAAGGCGGCTTGAATCGATGATCAGATCACTAAAAAACGATGGAGTACATGGAATACCGCTGGAACGAACGCTTAGGCAAGGGCACTTGCCTTCGTAAGTTGCTGTCAGTTGCCATCCTGACGAAGACAAGTCCACTTGTCCGAACGTTGGTTCCAGAGGCATTCCCTGTTCTCCATCGTTTTTTGGCGATCTGTTCATCGACTTATCAGAGGTCTTAGACAAGTTTAACAGGAAGATACCAAGGTGTACCCAAGGTGTTAGACAAGTCTAAGAGGAAGATGCCCAAGTGTACCCGAGGTATTAGGCAGGTCACCTCTGATACACTTGGGTATCTTCCTCTTGTACCACTCAAACACAACTGAAGAACGGCAAAAGTTGATGACGAGTGCGAGCGCACTAGAACGTTTCCTTTGGAGCGAATTTTGGCTGTAGCCTAAGAAGCTCCTCTCCTTTATAGTATAGTTATGCGTCGTCGTAGGAACACACAAAAAATTGACGGCAGATCCACGAGGTGAATGATGATGAGATTGGGCGAAGCTCCTGGAAGTAATCATCGGTTAAACCGTGAAATTTCTTCCGTTAATTCGCCCGATAAAAATGACGTGAAACGATTGATTAAACTGTTTTATCAAACTTTTATTGCTGGTTTCCGTTGTCCTTTCATTATGACCGCTTTGTGGTCGGTGAAATGTAAGCTAAGTGGTTCTTGCACTGGTTGCAGATGAAAACCATTGCTTTACCTGGCGTCTTTCGTTAAGCAGCTGGCGTCTTGTCGTTTTGCTTTAGAAACATCTGGCGTCTTTCGTTAAGCAGCTGGCGTCTTTTCGTTTTGCTTTAGAAACATCTGGCGTCTTTTCGTTTTGCTTTAGAAACATCTGGCGTCTTTTCGTTTTGCTTTTAGAAAACATCTGGCGTCTTTCGTTGGTTTATTTCATAAATCAACGGCGTTTTGAACAAAATTTTTATTGTTTAATCACGCACAGGAGAAATCTCACCAGGCACTACCTTGGAGGTAAACAATGGCTGCTACTGGGAATGAGAGACAGCAGAAGTCGGCTTTTAACACTTCTACTTCTACTAACGTTTCCTACTGGAACATGCCAATGGCTGCTAATGGGGAATGAGAGACAGAAGAATTCGGCTTTTAGTTAACGCGCACGCTGCGAATTTTTTTTATTGTTCAACAACGCACAGGAGAAATCTCCCACCGGCACCACCTTGGAGGTCAAAGCGTAAGACTGGTTACGCACTACGACTACGACTACGACGACGAGGGACGAACGGGTGCCGCTTTAAGGAGCTTCGCCCCTAAATAGCAAACCCCCCCCCCCCCCCCCCCCGAAATCGGTCATGGGGCTACAGGTTTGAGCACGCGCCCACCGTGTTGCGAGACCGGGACGCTAACCCAACCAGCCACTGTCGGTTCATCATTCCCGCGAGCCTTAACGGGGAGTTTTACACGCTGAAGAAGACTCAACACGAATGCGCGCTCACGTCACATGTGCACGTTATTCAGTGCATGCTCGGCAAACAAAGACTGTGGAAACATATCCGAGCAGTGTGGTTCCTTTAGCTTTTCTACCAAAGCAGGAAGGAAAGAAGGCAATATGGAAACAAAGAAAAAAATACAAAAGATGGAAAGATAGAAATGAGGAACGACGGCCACGAAAAATGCATATAAAGAAGGGACAGAGAACGACACCACGTGCGGCCCTTTAAACCAATTTGTTTCTGTCAGGAAGGAGGGAGTATGTAGAGCAACGGATGCGCGAAATACCCGGAAACATGCTTAACGAGGCAAGCAGCTGTCAAGAAACCTAATCTATGAAGTATGCAGATATACTGTAGATTCACTAATGCATATGTCGTCCCTTTTCTGAATGTATATATAAAAAGCTTGCAATAACTCACGAGCCGTTTAATTCTTTGCAGCATTCCTGACAAGATTCTTGGAAGGAGCAATAATCAAAGGGCTCGTGAATCATAGCAAGTTCTTATAAACATATTCAGGAGAGGAAGTACCGACACGTGTATCTCATCTAGTCTCTTCAGGGATTAGATTTCTTGGCAGCTGCTTGTCCGTTAAGCATGTCTGAGGTTATTCCGCGCATCCATTGTTGTTTTCTATGTTCGCTCCTTTCTGACAGAAATAAATTGGTTTAAAGGGCCGCACGCGTTGGTCCTTCTGTGCCCCTTCTTTACGTGTAGCGTTTTCTCAGCAGTAACCGTGACTTCGCGCTCGGAACAACAAGGCAAAGAGCAAGATCTCAACGAACGACCGACAGAAAACAACAAAAGAAAATGAAAGGAAGAGGGGAAGGGAGACTGCAAGAGAAAGCAAGAAAAAAGGAAAGAAGAAAAAAACAAGTGATGCAAAGGAGGAGAAAGAAAGAAGCCCTCAGGCGCAAAGATTCGCTGGCTCCCGTTTTCCCGATAGCGGTAGGGCTCCTGAATATTTATTGGTGCTTTGGGATGCCTTTGCGTCCGGCGCTTTCTTGTCGAAGCTTTCGGAAAGCATTTCCTTTTTTTTTCTACATAATCGGCCTTTGTCGAGCCCTGCTAGAGATTTCAATGTTTCGCGGTGCTCTGTTGAAACTAGTGCCTCCCTTTAGTGCCTGAAAATCGAAACTTGTAAATATATAGGGTGATTGCTATTGAAGAACAAAAGCACTTCCCACGGACGAGTGAACTAAAGAAACAATTCGCTGGAGCTACTTACGAGAGCGCAAGGTAAAGGCAACTGCTCGTGAGCAAACGTCAGATTGAGCAGCCGCTACTATAAACTTGGAAAGACGAATTTGTGAAAGCTTCAATGGATGCGGTGAAGCGGGATGATGGTCCACCTCGTGATGTTACTTTTTACGACTTGGTACCGCGAGAGTTCTGTGGTTTTGTACTTAAGAGGCCGATGTGGGGCTGGAGGGTAGGCTTTTGAACTGCTGCATCAATTCATGTAAAAATATTTGGAGCGCTTTATTATTTTGTAATCAGAATATGTTCTAAATTTCGGTGCCCTAGCGGGAACAGGAAATGACTCACAACTATCATACTGTGCAATGAGCTGTACCAGTTTAGAAAAACTATCATTTCAAAAATAATTAAGGCATACTAATTGCTTTATGAGAAAGCTTCTAAATGTCTCATAGTGCAGGGTAAGGCCACTGGCGCATTATTTGTCCTTCTTTATATAAATTTCATCACTCAGAAGATGCGAACGTGGGGCTGTTCTTCAGGAAAGCGTTGTACTATGCCCAATTGCTTAAAATATCCTTGTCCGGTAACACCACTTACCGGACAAGGATATTTTAACTACTGATGGCAGTTGACTCTCAGGAAAAACTGAGACACATCGTCAGAGTGGGCCACAACCTAAGCTAGTCCAATTCCGAATGGCGGACAACTAGCATTAGACTGTCGAGTGACATTCTTCTGCCAGCCTCCGTTTTGGTATGCTCGGCCCTCTACATTGCCACGTCTAAAAATATACTTTTTTTTTACTTTTTAGACAGTGGTCGGGTGTAGTCTTGAAAGAAATGGCCTACGGTAAGCGGCTAAGCCCACGGCTAACATCAACGTTAGAAAGTCTGGGGCTAACGTGGGCGTCCACTCCGCGTCAAGTTTCTTGTCCACGGTGCGGCGACGTCTTGAGACGAGCGTTGCCATAGACACGTGCGTAGGCACATTCGATCCACCCGCTCACGAAAAAAAAATCGTTCTAATCTTTTCAGCTGCTCATAACCCACAATATTGGTGAAAAGATGCTTTATTAAACCACTATTGCGTACCACCTAAAATAGGAAATTTCTTTCAGAAATTTGGTATTTTAGCCCCGCATCGCCCTGTAAATACGAATGAATGAATGAATGAATGAATGAATGAATGAATGAAATTAGGTGAAGCGTGGCGGTTGAAAGAAGCAACATTACGTTGTGCTTCGTTATTGTGATATGTCGAAAAATTCTCGCTGTATACATTAAAAACTAATACTGTTCTCTTATAGCAGTCACTTTATTGCAATAGCCTCTTCGCTTCATTCAGTGAGGAAGCACAGACGTGCAGAACGTACTGAAGCAGGCTGACCAGTTCTGCTATAGTTGGTGGTTATTCATCGTGAGATAGGTAAGAGCGAGCATGTGAAGTTATCCACCGGAAAGTTATCCTAATTCCTTGTTAGGTCGCTTTTTTGTTCAGCGATCCTAACGACTGTCTACCGAACTTGCTTGTACAAGTTCCAAGAGAGAGTTCTTGAATTGCGGGCTTAGAAACAGCGAGAATGTCGGTTTGTTTCGCGGGTCCATTCTTCAGTTTGCATAGTGCAGCAGCAATAGCTGCACTATGCACTATCAGCACTATGCACTATGCACTATGCAGCAGCAATAGCTGCACAATATCTGCACTATCTCTCCCCCCTCCCCGCGTTCTGTTACCACCAAGGATAACATGCGCACCTCCACGAAATCGAAATTCTGGATAACCCCTGCCTGCGAGTGCTGGAAAGTTTTCATTGACGGGAAAGGAAGGCCGGAAGTGGAATTGACGGGTGTTTGAACTGCGGGTTCCTAGGAAGTCTGCCGTGTGATTAACGCCCTTCGAACCACAACCGACAAAATGGGCAATATTTGGTTTGTCCCGTAGGCGCGCTTTTCTGTCGGTTGTGCCTGCGGATATATTGCGAAATCAAGTGGCTAGTACCATACACCTGTCTCTGGTTAATTTTGTGAAGTAGCCAGTAATTTTAGAAGACCCCTTTGACCAAGAGATTTCTTGTTCATGAGAAAATTGAAGAGCGGGTCCAGGTGGCTATGATAGAAAGTTACTGGCACACGTTGAAAGAATAATAGCAATTACATTTAAAATGCGAGTTTTCCATTACTCGGTGCGAGGTGCACGGCCAAAATCTTCGGTGAAGATTGCATTACGGGATAGTTGGTGGAATTACAGACCACTGGTGGATACTTAAGCATCGTCTTTAAGAATGGTTGTAAAGTTATCGAAGTCAAGTTCGCATCGCCTTTTCATGGAACATTCTTAAAACCAAGGGGGCCTTGATTAGAGCCACTGCCTTCTATATAGAATGCTGAAAAAGGCGCTCTGTGTATAAGCTTTTTTCGTAGCAGAGGCATGATTTCTCGTACATTGTAGCAACAATCTGAGCTGTAATGTGCATAGGTTGTTAAATTGTAGCTCAATTTTGGGCGGATTTTTCTTTGAAGAATTCATGCTGTTCAACGACGCACCTGCAGGCGACAAGGCAGGGGGCCTGCTGGTCGGCTTCGTTCAGGCAAACGTTTTCTGCAACTGGAGCTCGTTAACGCTGTGCCTCCAAACAATGGCAAAAAATGCTTGACATGTTACTCTGTTTCTGTACACAGTGACCTGGAAGCAATTCCTAACTTCCCGAGGCATTCGCTGTAAGCGTTGAAGTAACAAGGTTCTTGGAGTGAGAGACCCCTGTGGAGCTAGTTCTGCTACGCTTAGAACAGCACAAATGCCGATACTTTTTTTTTCTTTCTGTTGCTTACAAGGTGGTGTTGAGAAAGTAGGTGGACGCATAGAAGCGGCACAGACGGGCTCAAAACTTTAAGCATGTTATTAAGTACAACGCGTTCTTGTGCTAGATGACAGGTGTCACTGCGCTGTCACCCTCATTAAAATCAAGCTTCATATATACAGCATCACTGGGGCTTACGCTTTTTGTAGCAAATGGACGGCCGGAATGTGTGCCATACATGTCGCTCAGTCGATGCATGGAAACTCGGATCCCATTATGACGTCCCGCGTTCTCCTGAGCCCACATGCAAAACATAAAAACAAAACAAAAATTAAAAGTGAAGACATCTGGGTTTCCGAAAATGTTCAGATGTAGGAAGTAATGCGCTCACTTTTCCAGCGATGTAAAAGAAGAAAATGCTCTTTTTCTAAAAAAGCTAGGTCAATTAAAACTAAGCGCACAATGACTTGCAATAAAAGACTGCTGCTAGTCAGGAAAGCAGGGTGTCCCGAGAAGCCTTGAGTCCTTACGAGACATGATTTAAATGAATAACGAGGTTGCGACAGTCGTTCGAAGCATTTCCGGCCCGCTAATTTCCTGGCAGCGTTAATATTTTGTGCTGTATTCGATCTCAAAATGTCCCAGATGATTAATTTCTTTTCCTGATTCTGACATCCAGGACGTCACGGTTTGTGCAATTTACCGGAAAGCTAGGTCGGCATGCGTGTTTTTACGCACTGAGTAAAATGCATTTCTCGAACGTTCTTTTGGCAATACAAGTACGGTGAAAAGAAACTTCTGCCTCATTTTGACAAGTCTTCATCGTTTCAGTGCTCGTGCCGCGTCGGGTGTAGGGAAAAAAACAGGGAGAAAGAATAAAAGGAAACTCGGGGTTGCGGCAGGCGTACATTATTACTGGATTTAGAAAATCGCGGTAGTGTGAGGCGCACTGAAGAGCAATGAGAATTTCTGATGGCATAGTTAAAGCGCGGATTATAAGGAAAAAAAACTTGTTAGCTGAAAACGATAGAAACAGAGCTAGCAGACATATGAGACACATACACACACACCAGCGCAGACAATGCATTTTTCTATTGCTGCGGTGAAGACATAGAATCGTCGTCATCTTTATAGGAAACGGGAAGCAAGTGTTATCTGAAGATATTTTGAGTTATGTTAGCGTTTCTGTACTTGACAGCGACGATTTGAGCTCTGGAGTATCACCGTATTGCTCTTGACAGCTCGCCTACTCGGGTAGGCAGCGTTGAAGGTAATGACGTCAAAAGCACAGGGTGGCCCACAAGGGAATCAACTAAATATTCTTAAAATTCATGTTCAGGACAACTAAATGACTTGCAACTGCCTGGCTTGGGATGCATTGTTGTAGTACTGAGGAGAATATATATTGAAAATTTCATTGAGATTGGTGGACACTGAAAAATCGGCGGATTTTGCCGTTAATGCCCTCCTGACGCAGGGAACGCGTTGGCAATATTTAGATTAGCAAAAGGCGACGCGTTTGTCCGTCAGTAAAAAAAAATTGACGGCAGATCCACCAGGTGAATGATGATGAGATTGGGCGAAGCTCCTGGAAGTAATCATCGGTTAAACCGTGAAATTTCTTCCGTTAATTCGCCCGATAAAATTGACGTGAAACGATTGCTGACGTGCCGCTGCAGCTTCTTGTTCACGTACGGCGGGATCTTGCCGACGCTGCCTTGCTGATGCGGCTTCTTGTTCCCGTACAGCAGGATCTTGGCGGCGACGTCGCGCAGCTTCCCGGCGCGCTTCTGCCTCGCGGGCTCTCACTTCAGGGTCCTGTCTGCGAGCGCGCGCCGCCGCTGCCCTGCGCGCCCGCCTTTCGGCATCCTTATCCATACGAGAACACACCGACGGCAACGAGCATCGTCAACTACAAACCTGTATCGCGATATGGTTTTGATTATAAAACCATTGCTTTAGAAAACACCTGGCGTCTTTCGTTAAGCATCTGGCGTCTTTTCGTTTTACTTTTAGAAAACATCTGGCGTCTTTCGTTGGTTTATTTCATCAATCAACGGCGTTTTGAACATTAATCACGCACAGGAGAAATCTCACCAGGCACTACCTTGGAGGTAAACAATGGCTGCTACTGGGAATGAGAGACAGCAGAAGTCGGCTTTTAGCTAACAGTTACACTTCTACTTCTACTAACGTTTCCTACTGGAACATGCCAATGGCTGCTAATGGGGAATGAGGGACAGAAGAATTCGGCTTTTAGTTAACGCGCACGCTGCGAATTTTTTATTGTTCAACAACGCAGAGGAGAAATCTCCCACCGGCACCACCTTGCAGGTCAAAGCGTAAGACTGGTTACGCACTACGACTACGACGAGGGACGAACGGGTGCCGCTTTAAGGAGCTTCGCCCCTAAAAAAAGACATCTCCCCCTACGGGCAACCATGGTGGGCTGCGAAAGCATCGAGGGGGGTGCGCATCTAGTTTCCGTTTCGTTTCAATTGGTAATACAACCCAATAAAAGAGTGAGAGAATGTATTGAGAAGACGTTTGTACGGGGTTGCAGGGGGTTCCTCTGCTCCGCGGCGGTGGCGCTGCCGCTGTACCTAGCGCCGACGTTGACGTTGTTCGTGGCGTTTCCCATATAGTTGCACAGAGAATGACGGAAGCACAGCGAACGCGCGCTTTATACTGCGCCGCGACACTTGCGCCGCCTATCGGCATACCCTTAGAGAGAGAGTGAGAGAGTGAGAGAGAGAGTTATATGCGATGATTTGCTGCGTCAGACCTGTGTCGGAGAGGGGGAAAGGGGAGGAGGAGAGCGCACACCTGCGTAGGAGAGGAGAATGAGGGAGAGTTGCGAATGCGCAGTATGGGTGCGGACGCCGCAGAACGGACACTGTCCCGAGCATAAGATGCTCTCGCATCTATAATTCCGATGGAGGCTATAGGGAGAAGATGGGTGCTGCAACCACAGGGCACATGTACCGACAGAGGGAGCCACCAGCAGGGTGGCTACTACCACCTCCCTGAGCCATTTCGGCAGAGTGTCATATAGGCACAAGACCCGCCACGCTAGTGCAGGGGCTATGGCACTTCGCTGCTGACCCGAAGAAATCACGAGCGAATTCTGGTCGCGGCGGCCGCATTTTGATGGAGGCGAAATGTCAGGAGTCCCTGTAATGGAGCATATCGAAGAACCGGTGGTTGAAATTTCGGGAGCCCTCCACTGCGGATAAGGCAGGGAAAATTAGCATCCACCAATTTGTGACATAAATGTAGCTTTAGTTCTTGTCCTTGTAGCCTTGTGTACTGGTAGGCTCGTGCTGCAAATGATGGGATGCTAATTATCCCATTCATAAACCTTACTCCGCCTTGCGGGTTTCCGCAGGACTCATTTGCCATATTCATGCCACCTCCAGTACGGAGTTTATCGTATTCATATCGTGGCTTTTGGAAGTCAAACCTGGGGAATTAATATTGTCGTAGACACAAGGCAAGTGAACTAGGTTACTGGACGTCTGTAAGAGCTGGTTCTTGGTTTTATAGGTTTTTTGGAACGACTCTCTCGGGCGAAGCCTGCGAGAGCGTAATCGAGGACAAAGCCATTTTTCACACAACAAAACAGAACAGAAAGCTTTCACTACAAACTAATACAAAACAAAATAAAACAATAAGCACTTGGGAAAAGTCTCACAACGTGTGACAAGATATTTCTAACAAAACTTCTATCGGTCCTACGTGAGTCCTGGCAGTTTAGTCCTTAAGGGTCCGACAGTGATTGTGCGAAGGTGATGCGGGAGAAGTGCATGGCTCTCACCAAATCGTCAATGGGCTGGAATGAAAGGCGGATGACCGAAGTGCATCAAGCTTGCAAAGAGGACGACGGCGAATGTCCTGGTCACGACGGAGGACGTGGGCAGCTACACTGCTCGATCAGGTTGTAGCGGCGTCTTGGCCAGGCATCTGAGCGAGGAACTCGGACCCGTAGCCCGACTTTTCCCGCTATGCCTGTGGGCACAGGATTCAGCAGGTCTTCGTCTGGAGCTCAGATCCACTGGGATTCCGGTGGCTGGGACCAGGTCAGCAGGAGGTCCCGGTCGGGTGAAGCTCTGGTGGTTCGGATCCGGAAACCGTCTGCCGTCTTCAACGCCCGGTCCGGTGGACCATCCTCTGTCTTCTCTCGCCTTCATGGAACTCCTCGAAGAATCCGATGCCGCAAGCTTTTCTATTCTTCTGCTTATTTGTTGTTTTCTAATTGGCGGCCGCTGTGTTCCCGTGTTCACTAGCTATTGGCCGCTGGGATCTCCGTGGATCTTCCTGGTTGGCTCCTTTGTTTCCTTTGTTTTATTTTGTAGCGACACGCTTTTCTGTTCCTCGCAGTCGTCGTCTTTCATGTTCTTGCCCTTATCCGGTCCACAAGCGTCTTTTGTCGTCGTCTTCGCCTTCCTAGCGTCACTCATTTTTTACACGCGCACTTTTCAATATCGCGCTTTCTGGTCGCGCACTTCATATATAAGAACGTCAACGTCTAGTGTGGATGTATGCAGCAGGGTCACGATAATGCTGCCACGTTCCACTCTAGAAAGCGGAGATTAATTGGCGTTCATTGACGGTGTATTAGGTGACCAAATCACCGCATTATTCAAAGGCACGTCCTGGAATAATTTCCAGCGCCTCTGGTTATCTCTTGTGTACGTAAATCTAGGTACGTGGATGCTTTGCTTCTTCTTTGCCCTTCGCCCCAACGACATAGGGGCTTCGCGTGGCCAGGATTCAATCCCGCGAGCATGCTCTGAGCAAGCCAACACATAGCCGATGATGGCCTTCCAATGTTTGTTTTAGGTCGTGTGCACACACGCACTCCTTTACAGGCGTGTTAACGACGCAGCCCGCGGATCCTTCACTAGATGCCTAGCCCGCATACGACTGCCTTTGATCAGATGGGCTTCTAGATTATATTTATTCTGGAGATAGGCATCGATGCTGTTTATGAAATGCGACCGAGGAATGCCCTTCAAAAATGACCTGTATATATGGGCATGGGAGAGGACCTCTTTTAAAGGACGACGTTATAGCTAATATCCTGCACGAACTCCAGCTCCATCCCCCTTCCCCTAACTTCAGCAATATTGCGCAGCGTTTACAAGGCTCTGTCGAAATCGTTGTAACCAGAGTGGCTAATAAAGTGACTGTTTCGGTTCCTTCCGTAAAAGGTCACGTATTGGGGTCCACAACTTTTTATGACAAGTTGTGAAGGACTAAAGAGTCACGCTACGTATTAGACGCCTACTACTGCTGCAACACGAAAGGAATAAGGAACAGAATAAAGATTCTCAGTTGCTAAGCCACGCCGTATAACCCGAGTGTAGAAAAGCCGTGTGCAAGAACAGAGGAAGACCCTGTTGACAACACTGCTGCTACATAGGCAAAAAAAAAGGCGTTTTTTTATTCTAGCCCGCACTGATCAAGCTTATTTTGTGGCTTCTTCGTTGATGCGTTATACTAGGTCAAGCAACTGGATAGCAATTACTTCTTACGTACCTATAGAAGCGATGCAGGAAAGGCATATGAAAACCCACTCGTGGGTATGACGTCAGACTTCTTTTCAGACCAGTAGCGCGTGGTGCCAGGTGGTCGAGGTTAAAAAAAACCAAAAAAGAATATAAAATGTAGCTCACCCTGCAGGTTATTCAGGAAGCGTTTACTCAGCCAAAAAGAGCTCCAAGTTTTTCTTTAGAAGTTTGCGCTGTGCAGGTGGGCAAATAACGATTTTTTTTCCCATTTGGGAGCACGCTTCCATTATCTCTGGCCCACGCAAACAGCAAACAACCACGTGCGTGCCATCATTGATGGAACGAGGTGCTCGAAACAAAATTTCGTTTTTTAGAAACTGACTACGTCGGCTCACACTGCGTGCAGAAAAGCACCCACTCCTTTCGCAGAGAGTAAACGCCAGCATGGTGGTTTGTACACAAATAGCTTTTTTCTTGGTTCTTCTTGCTTTCTTCGGCTATGGCAAAGGCTTTATACGTCTCAGGCGAATGTGACATGGAAAAAAACAATGGCAGAAAATTGTGCAAGAAGCATATGGTGCAAAAAAAAGTAAATGATCCCTAACCACAAGCTCATGAGGTGAGAACGTGAAAGCAGGTGGGGCGCTGGCTGTTATGAATGAGCCCACTCGGCTTCTTGAAAAAAAAAAGATTAAAAATGACGAATTCCCTGGGATATCGGGAAATTGAAATTATTCGACCGTGTCCCCTGCAGGCACTTGAGATCTTAAGCGTGCCTAATCAACTTAATTGTCTTCCGTTTGAAACGACGATCTCTTAGTGTTACGCGCAGTACTACTAAACTGCACGGGCGCTTTCTTTTTGCTTTTCTCGTAAAAAATTAACGGTTCCGTGTAGCACAAGGCAAAAGAAGCAAAAAGCATTTAAGCCTGCGTGAGCCCTTCATGAAAACCGAAGAGCAGCTACAAATACTCCGTGGTCAATTTAAACCCCTCGGGTAGCCGCTGTGCCCGTCTTGACGTATCTTCAAGGAGTGGGTTGAGTCACTCGATATTTTGGTTTAACGTCGTTAAAGACGAACGAATAGCTAAAGCCAGTTAGAGACACTCTAATCATTTAAGTTTAGGCTCGCTCGCTCTCGTAAATGGGATGCATGTGTTCTGAATCTCTTGTGCATTCGACACTATGTTCAGTATAATTTTTAAAGAGAAGCACGATTCGCGACATCTGCGCGTTCTATTGGCAATGAGTGCTGCCATTCTACAATTCTACCATTCTACAATATTATACCATTCTACAATATTATACGCCACCAGCACCACCACCACCACAACCAGTACTACCACTACTACCACTACTACTACTGCTACTACTACTACTACTACTAATAATAATAATAATAAATTCAAACCAGTTCACACGGTCAAAACGGTCGGAACAGCGAAGCTTCTCTTTTATCGATGATTGGGACGTAACTGCGCACGTTATTGTTTCACGGCCTATCAGTTATGTTAGCCACGCATTCGTACTTCCCGAAAACTTTATCATTTATCAATTGACGATGTCTAAGTAGTCAACCGTTGGTCATTAATTACCGACCGTACGTGATATTTTACCATGCACTCAGGCACTTCCTTTCTTTCTTTCCTTCCTTCTTTCCTTCTTTCTTTCACTTTCGATTTCTCGCTGTAGAAAAACATGATGATTTGTCGGGTTTCACGTCCAAAAACCAGCTCTGATTATGAGAGACACCGCAGTGGAGGTCTCCGGAAATTTCGACCACCTTGGGTTCTTTAAAGGGTTCTTGAAAGGTTTTTTTTTACATTACGTCACTGATTAGGCAACAAAATTGCGAAATCATTCACGCCACAAATAAAGAGAAAGCACCACGCGCTAAGGCAGCTCTGAGCTTATTTCTGTCGCCTTTCTCCTTACCACTGCTATTCCTCCTCAATTCGATCAGCTGCGGAGTGCTCGCTAGCGACGACTGCGCCTCCCGCATCAGCCGCTCTGCCGAGCCCTCCGCAGCGACATACCGCCTCGATATCTTTACTGAGGTCGCCGGCCTCGACAGCGCTAGCCTCTGTGATAGAGCGCCGGAGACTCGTGTGTACGCCGCCAGATGCCGCGATGGTACCGTTGGCTGAAACGAAGGAGCACTTTTAGGAGCACGTTGTTCCAAGTTAGGTTGGGAAATTTACGTGCACGTCACCTGTTAGGGACCAATCAGCGGCCTCCCATCAATCGTTCGATAGGCGGGGACGTTTGACGCATTTCGGCGATCCGCTGCGATCTTTTGCGATGCGCATGTTCAAAGCCTTATTGTGAATTACACACTTCACACAGAGCGCTGAAATCTGTCCTCTAATGATCCTAATGACTCGCTCTACCGGATTACCATGTTTGCACAAAATGTTCAAAACCGTTTCAGGGTACCTTTAAGTCCAAACTTGAGTGTCCTCCAACTTTTTTGTTCGGAAGTTGTAACCAATTGCGGGCTCTTGGAGCCTTTTCCGTCACGCGGAAAGTACACGGTGAAATGACGTTGACCGAATGTTCGCGGGAACAGGAAATTCAAGCGGTTCATTTGCGCACTGAACATTCTATAGTGTGCTTCAGTAGTTCCGTGCAGCACTGTGGAAACTACAGGCCCCTTCGGCCAATCAGGGGGGCGAACACACGTTAAACGTATCCTTCCTAGCCACGGCACTTGCCAATAGTGGACGCTGCGGTGGCCGGAGCAGCCTTGGAAAGGGAACGAGGCGGAGGGAGTGAGGCTCCTATTGGGAAGAGTGCACGTACACGCAGGTGCATGTCTGTCTCGCGTCGCAAGAATGCTGCGCTCGATGGCCTCGTAGCCTTCGCTCTGCTGCACGGAACTAGCGAAACAGACTACAGAGCAAGCTCGAAAAGTTGAAAAACGCGCTTAGTACTTCGGGGCAAACTTGCTGGCGAACTATTTCTGTGTTGCCGAGTTGCACTGGCACTGCATAATACGCTCTTTGTCGGGAGCAGCATTACTCGGCGATACAAGAACCGCAGTTATATGCACACTTTTATTTAGCAACTTGAAAATAGGTGTTCCGTTTTCGCTGAACAAGCCTTTTTTCGTCGCTTTTACTAATGTGAGAAAACGGGCTTTTTTTCGGGCCCCGGTAAGTGGCACGTGGTAACCGTTTTCCGCGCCAACGTAAGTGGAAGGGCATGTCTCATTAGCCTGGCTTCGGTCGCGCCTCATCCACGGCCGGAAAGGCACCCCACGCGAAAAAGATAACTGCTTTTTTTTCTTTTCCTCTTGACGCAGAAGGCTCCAGGGCGCAGAAATGCCAATTTCCTGTCACATTATGCAAGTTGAAGTGATTGCGCGATTGCAGCAACGGTATGGAAGTATACATTGTGCCCATGGGTCCGGGGCAAAAAGATAAACGATTCTCGGAAAGCGTATTCAGCGTGTTCGTGCCATCGAGTTTTGCGCTATGTTTATTCATATACAGCATAGAAGTATGCCTTGCAATCTAATAATAAATCTGAGCACCACCCATACCTACGCGTGGGGAATTCGCTCACATGCTTCATCCAATCACACTTCCTCATTTTTAGTGACGGAAAACATTTCAACGTACATGTGACAGCACGATTTCATCATACCGACACATACTTCCGTCGCCGGCTTCGGATGGGAAGTTTGTGCGGTGAAGCAATATATTTTTTTCAAGCACATAGAAAAATTCCGTGCCAAAAGTGGCAATTTTGTGAGGCGCGGAGAATAATGAGTTCAGATTGCACAAGATCGTTACATGGGTAGAGCGAAACTGGGTGTACTTCCAACGAAAATCAGCTGATTTATTTATTTATTTATTTATTTATTATTATTTATTTATTTATTTATTTATTTAGTACGAGCGATATTGTGTGGGATGGAAGAGGTGTAGGGTGAAAACACATGGGAAGGAATTAGTCTGTAGCTGCCGCCATGCGACAGTTTCCTCCCGGGTAAGGGAGTGGTGTGGTGGAGGGAAGTAACACCGGCTTTGTCTCTAATATTCTAGAGTTTCAGCTTAGGTTAATGGCTCTGTTGGTGCGTCGTGATGTGACGGGATCCAAGGGAACTACAGCGTTCCACTCTTAAAGGCGAAGCTTCATCTTCCTCCATGTTTTTCTCTGCTAATGCGAACACTACATACAATGAGAATTAAAAGTTCATCGTTTGTGTTTGGAAATAAATATTGCGTTTGGCTGGAAAGCGACGTCGAAGTTCGGGTGAAAGATTTGCCAGTATCTTCAGGTTTTCGACCTAAAACCAGCGACACAAACGTGTACCTCAATGCCTAGCTGATCTGCCTTATATGCGCCAGATGGTCCGGCCTCAATAACGAGCAACAACTTCTATTTCCCCGATATTTCAGGGACGGCGCCAGCAGCTCACCCATATCAGGGAGCATTACTGCCTTAAAACGTTTACATTTGTTCTAACCCCCCGCCCTCTCCCCTTATATATTAAACATTGGTCTATGTTAATAAGCGATTGCTGCAGGCAGTGCATACAGCTCAGCGTTTCCTTAAACCTCGTACCACAACGAAATGCGGGCGTGCCGGAGGCAAACCTGGACCAGCCAAGAACCCATCAGCTTCGCTAATCTTGCACCACTATGCCAGCTTAATCTTATTCTTTTCAAATCTTCCGATCGCGGTGCTCTAAACATTGACGTAGACCTCACAAGTATAAGAGCACAAACGCGAGATACAACGATCAGAAAGACACGTGTTTGTGCTGTTATAATTATGATGTTATGCACAACCAACTAGCCTGCCAGCAGTCGTTATCGACGGGGGGTTGGTGTTGCAGTTTCGTTTTTCTTTTGTTTTTATCCGGAAGTCTGGGGCAGCCCATTTAGGGGGATCGGCCATGAATCTCGCGGCAGCAGTAGGGTAGCAGGAACACGGAAGAAAAGAAAAAAAATGGGGAAGAGACATTAAAAAGGAGAAAGCTAATCGAATAGTTTGGAACAAAATGAGGTAATTTAAAATTTTTTTGATAAAGTGGTGATCATAGCGATTCAAGGTTGATTTGGTCAGCGCAGGCAGTGTTGCTCCTTGTTCTTCTTGTTTTGAGTCTCAAAATCCCCTCCCCGAAAAAGCGTTCATCCGATGCAGCATATATTTATTCTTGCTTGCAACATGCCTTTAAAGGAAAGAATAGTAAACCTCGTATTATTAACGTTTGACGCTAATCGGGAAAACTACTGGACAGAACAGTTAATATTGACAAGGGGAGTTTAATGCGGCGATTATCTTTTTATTGTTTTCGTACTCTCTCGTTTTAAATTGCATAGCCAAACGCGTCTGAACATGCCGCTTGGTACTGCATTGCCAGTGCGTTATATATTTTAAAAACCATTCGGAAGTAGACGTCCAATTATCTTAGGCGTTCCAACTAAAAAAAGAATATTTTTGATCCCTCTGTAATAGGAATCAGCATAAAACGAAGGTGAAACCTGTCTTCGCGAAGTTGTGGGACGCACAAGGGGCAATCTGACGAATCGAGAGGGGTGAGATTGGTTGGGTACTCTGGATATGTGAACACGTTACACGCAGACATTTGCGGCACCTCGACATGGCACAGGGGTACTCGACAGTTGTACACAAGGGAAAATTTTCGAACGACTCACAATTGTTCCGGGAACACCGAAGTGCAGCGCCAGATTCCTGGGCAAACCTGGCACAAACAAGGAGCGTCCGCAATGGTGACACCTTGCAAGCTAAACCGAACGGGTTGTCAGCGAATCTTTTTGCGAACACACATGCCACTGCAGCGGAAGGCACATCATTTACTTGTCAGTGACTGTCTTTGTGTTCCGGGAGCAGTTTCGCCGCGCCGCAACTCAACACGGGTGGCTACGCAAGAATTATTTTGTAGCAGCCACTTTCGTACTTTGGTCGAGGAACGCCCCGTCAACCACACGCCCCTAACGCAAGGACTACGAAAGCGCTGACAGCCGGCGCGCAATAACACGACAGTCTGCTTGGCTTTATCATTCCTAGATGGTGGTACCACCGCAGCGAACCTAAGAGAAGCAAGAGTGCCGTGGAAAGAAGGCGATGTTAGTTTGAGTGTAATTTTGCTGGTTAAACACTATAGTTCACTGTGCTAAACGCTTGTGCTTTAACCATTGGGTGTCATGGTGTCCTCTCTGACCCGCTTAAAGAACGTCGTCAATCTTGACTTCTCATTACGTACCATGCTCATTTCTCTTGAGTTAGCACAGCACCAGGCTATTTGAAGAAGTATATGAGAGGCCTTTGTCTTCTGGTTTCCGTACACGGACTTTTGTCTTACACTTCCGTCTTTAAACTTTCGAAGTAGTGAGACACCCGTACAGGAGCATAATATTAGACCTTGCAATTCGGACTATAACGGAAGCTCACGGGGACGATGGAGGCTTCAATTGACTAAGATTGTTCAAGGACAATGAATAATGGCGAATGTCGTCAGAGCCGACATTTCGACAACTGCACCTGTCGATAGGTCGTAGTTGGTGGCCTGACGAGGACACGACCACTCGTGGAAACATTGGCTCTGGCGAAATTCCCCGTTCTTCATCGTTATTCGAACTTCTGTGCGTCATATTTATACCTCAAAATTCACGGGTCCTTTTCCACACCACTGCATTTCTTGGAATGTCGTGAGAGAATATCCAAGAGGTCGTGACATACCGCGACTTCAAAAAGAATGTTTGCCATGTATCACAAGGCCCTTTCACCAGAGGTGCTCGCGAAAGATCTTCGGCAAATACGTTAGGCGATCATAATGGACAGAAGCCTAAGGCAAAACGCGGACACTAGAAAGAACAAGACAAGACGATAGCTTACAAGAAAAGCGCCCCTCTTGTCTTGTCCTTTCCGGTGTCGGCGTCTTGCCTTTCTCTTCTGTCCATTATGAGCTCGTACAAATTCGCCCAAATTTGAGTTCTTTTAAACGTCAGGGGAATTAAATAAGATCGCAATTAACGACGTTTGTATCGCTTGATACCGTTAAATGAGGTCAAAGGGTCATTTCCTTAAAATATAGAATCCTATGGTCTAGAGATCGTTTAAAGAATTGTGTGCATACGCATTAAGAGAGAGCTCGTTCATCTTGTCAGCGATATTTCAACGCCGGCTAAATTCTCTGCCGTTCAATAAAGAGCTCTCTCTCTCTCTCTCGTTCATCCTAAAGAAAACAGCCACTTTTCTTTTGCTTAAGCACTGTGATCATGAGGCTCTATACTTCTCTTTGCTTTCTGATCCTGGTCTCATCCTGTGATATACCGCGAAAATAAAAAAAGCTTGTTGGATACGTACCCCGACCTTTCCGAGAGGTGCGCTTTCAACAGAAAGAGAGAAAAAAGACAGAGGAAAGCAAACACCCCGTGAAGGGCTCTCGGATTGACCCATTAACGATGTCGAACGCTACCGCTTTGGTAGCGCCATTTTTCTCCTCAGCAGGAAACGGGCACATAAGAGCAAGGGAGACGTTTTCTGTTGCGAAATGTATCTGCAACATTGGCGCGCCGAAGTAGGGTAAATAAAAGAGACGAAGGAGAACAAGAGCCTCCGATGAACGGTGGTGTCGATAGGCACATAACTCAGGAAGACTTACGTGAATCGTGTGGGCGAAACAGCGTGAGTGCCTTTCCAGAAATAGGACTAGGCGCACTTAAAGCCTATCGTTACAACTTTGCTGCTAATGGCCTAAGCAACGGAACTCAAACAATAGAAGCTTCTAATCCAAGTATCTAAGGGAACATTGAGTTTTCTAAGAGAACATTGAGTTCAGTTTGTGTTACGAAAGCAAGTTCCAGCGAATGCGACGCGCAGATTTAAAGGCGAACTCCGGCGGTTGTTTTCACCGTATTCTGATATCTCTGTTTTCCGATGGCACTGACAATCCTGTAGCAACCAGGGTGGTTCAATTTGCTCAGAAACCCACCAATAATTTTAAATAACCGAATGAACGATGTGTCAAAGTTGAGACCGAAAGAAGTAGATGCTTCTTGCAGCGTATGCGGTGACCTCGCAAGCACCCCCGTCATCAGAAATACGCAGCTAGTGCTAGAAAAATGCAACCGGCGATGTCATCCGATGATGCAACGAGTTAAATGCCAGCTTTTAACTTGTCGGTGCCGATTTGAGCGCTTAGGTATCGCCGTATTGCTCTTGACAGCCCACCTGCTCGGCTAGGCAGCGTTGACAGTAATGACGTCAGAAACACAGGGTGACTCGTATTAGAATCCACTAAAAGGTATAAAATTCGTTTTCAAGAAAACGAAATGACTTGCAGCTGATTGGCTTGGCATATATTATTACAGTAACGATGAGAACATATACTGAAAATTTCATTGAGATCCCTGGACACTGAAAAATCGCCGGAGTTGCCCTTGCGGCCCTGCAAGACTTCAAACGGCCGTGTTCTGAGATGATGATTCTATGCAGGAAATGTTGCCGATTGGTCATGTATTCTGCTGTCAAAAATGCGAGCCAAATATCATTGCCATCGCGCGCACCTCGGCATCTGCACTTTCGTTTCGACTACAGCTGGAAAACGCCTCCTCTTCTTTCAAAGGGCGGCGTCACTGGCAGTACTGACCACGACGCTTGACCGGGAGAGTCAAGCGGCCTAGACGGCTGTACGAGTGATGTCATTTATTGAAAGAGTAGCCAGCGATTTCGAGCTGCACTTGAGACCAAGTTACAAATACCCTGGTGCGCGCGGTGCCACAATATTTAGCTCACTTGCTCACATGAACCTCAATGGCTGATCGCCACTGTTTCCTGGCTATGTTCATAAACTGTTGCGGGGGCTCTTTAAGGTGTACACCATGAACTCTTCTTTTTTTAAAGACGATAGTCTTTGTTGCGATACTTGAACGCAGAAATTTTGGTCTGTCTTTCTGTTTGTCTGTGTATCACAAAGCAAATATTACGCATATTTGAGGCGCAACATCAATACGCAACTATTGGGTGGTGTGTTCATTTACTAGAAAATACATAGATACGTAATTCTAAAGACCCTAGTGTTTAAAGACCCTAGTGTCTATTAGGCTGTGCCAGAAATGCGACGCTATGCACGAAAAAGACCTCTGCCGACGACTTGGTGCTGCTACCTGGCAGTTGCCCAGGGATTCTGCACAAACTCATGTTTCCCGACGGCGCTACCAGATGGCGTCCATATCTCACGCAGCGTAGTACGACCGGCAGAAGACTATAGTCTTTCGACGATATTAGCAGCGAAGCATGTATACACGTTGCCATTTTTTTTGTAGCGTTTGTTCACCTTGAACAATGCAAGCACCAGATCGGACACAACCGCACGTGAACGGACACACGGACACGAGCGCTGAGGGACCAGTGGATATAACAGTGAACTGTCGTGTCTAGAAAGGTTACACATGCGCACTGACGATAGTGCATAGTTAAATGTGAAGTGGGCGTGCCTTTCAAGGAGCCGTTGAGCTAATGTAGGGCTCAGAAAGTATAATAACTCCTTGAAAGGAACACCTACTTCACATTTATCCATGCGCTGTCGTCAGTACTCATGTGCATTCCTCCTAGAAAAGACAACAGTTTTTTTAAAAAAGAACGGCAGTCAGCTTCGCCGAGATAAAATCGAGCTTGAGCTATTAAAAAGTTTGGAGATGTATGCGTAAGCGAAGCTACAGTGTCTTTTCATGACAAAGAGATGATGTTTCTTCTCAGCACATGGTTCGTAAAAAAAGGCAGATCCCACGTGCAGTGGGAATCAAGGAAATGCGAAGCGCGCATCAGGAACGTAAAACGGGTCGGCATTGTTATCTCGCTATACCCATTTTGACATATACGAAGTTAACGAAACAGCTGCAAGAGCACCAAGACTGTGGCATGTAAACCATGCCGCCCATGACACGCCTGTCATGATTCTAATGTTATGACCTGTCATTTACGTTCGTCATGCAGTCGTGTTGTGCCATATCAATTTTGGTATACATCCCATTAACGAAACGTGTGGTTTGTTAATCATGCCTCTCATGACGTGCATGTCACTATTTCATGTTTTGTTAAAGCGTGTCGTGTCACCTATGGTCGTCGTACATTGTTGTCTCGCCATACTAACTTTGTTGTATATATATGAAGTTAACGAAACGGCTGCAAGAGCACCAAGACCATGGCACGTAAATCATGCCGCTCATGACAAGCATACCATGATTTTTGTGTAATGACGTATCATTTCTATTCGCCGTGAAGTCATGTTGTGCCATATCAGTTTTAACATACATCCGATCAACGAAAAGGCCAGGAGAGCACCAAGACCGTGGCACGTAATTCACGCCGCTCATGGCATGCATATCATGATTTTCATGTTACGACATGTCATTCATGTTCTTCATGCAGTCACGTTCTGGCATACCAATTTTCGTATGCATCCATTAAGGAAACAGCCAGGAGAGCACAAAGTCGTAGGTGGATAGATAGATAGATAGATAGATAGATAGATAGATAGATAGATAGATAGATAGATAGATAGATAGATAGATAGATAGATAGATACGCTCAATGTCGCCAAAGTTCGCTAAGAAATGCTTCGCATTTAAAAACCACAGGTATCTGTTTCATCCTGCTCCGGACACGTTTGTGTGTGCGCGTGAGTAGTTCGAAAAATGTTAGTTGAATATATGTGTATTGTTTTTATTTTTTCATTAAAAGGTTTCAGTTGATAATCAGCGTTTATCCTGTGCGTTTCCCTTCTGCTTTTGTGCTAGGTTTCATCCGCGCTGTTTCCCGAAAATGTCCGATCACCAACCTGCCCAAACGTGCCTCCCTCTTTAATCTTCTTTCTTAGATGAGGATAAAGCTCCTTCAGCTGGAGGCGGACAGTAACAGTTCAACTAGGAAATATTTTTTCTCTCTGGTATTAAACTTTGGCGCTTCCATTGATTCGTCTGCTTGTTACGTCTGCGACACTAGGTGCTGAGAAATTATGATGATTAAAAAATAAAAACGACGGCGAGACCTGCTTATCCTAGTTGCACCGCACACAGCAAATTTAGCCGCGTACATTGCTGCTGGCTCTGGAGGCTTCAACCCTCCGGCCCAATATACAACCTACAATAACGCAGGGAAACGTCTGCTCTGTTGACGTTCCTTTCGTACCCATGAGCAGGTTCACCAAAACTAGAACTAGAAGGGCGGGAGCGCAATGAGACATTTCGAGGAGAAAAAAGAAACTCGTAGAAAAGGAACGCGGTCGAGTTACACCCGATCAAACTTACAGGAACTAGTTTCCCGTATTCTGCTCCTTACCATCGCTAGCCATTGTACCTTTGCTATCGGTTTGACGAGAGCTTTCAAAAGGCCTTAGTGCATAGGGTATAGTGGCCTTTATTAAGGGTTGCGCCTGTCATCTGCTGCTTCAGTTCGCCTCCGTCTCAACAACTAATCAACGCAACCGATGGCTGAACGTCTTGACAGTGACGCAGGAAGGACAAACCCCCTAGCGATCCTCTATAGGACACGCTCTACTCATTTGCCAGCGCTTGCCGCAACGAGCCGATGGAACGAACACATCTCGGAACGATTATTGGTCCGTTATAGGGGCATTCATTCACCCCGAGTTCTCGGAAAGCCACCACCGCCTGTCGTTCTTGGCTCGCAGATGCGGTTCTTCCCCCTAACCTCACAGTAGGTAATGTACGCTGCTAGGAATAAGCGCCAGGAAAATCAATAGTGACAGCTGTCAGAGCCGCTCACACGGTGAATCGCGACTGCAGGCCAAACTAGAGGGTACATTTATTTCGGCAATACTGCTGTGTACATGCCTCCAGGCGCGTAACGCAGCGCTCTTGGGGTTGTACGATTAGGGAATGCCATGGGCAACAGGGTCATGCTGTAGCCCTATCTCAGGCATGGGAAGCTTCTACAGAACCAAAGCGGAAACAAAAGTTTGCAAGAAGTTTTGTAAACGTAACACATGCAGTTCGATATGATTCTAGTTTATTCAACATCTGCGTGATGTTTGGTGCGTGGACAAAAAGGCCGGGAAAGGCTCGGCTGGGTCTTTGCATCGTACCATGGCGTACAGGGGTATGAATTCCATACTTGTACCAACATCCCTGAATGAAAATTGGCATGGAGATAAGGAACGAAAGTAAGCAGCAGATCATCAACACGAGACAGCGCAGACAAAAAGTAAATAAATATGTACCGAAAAAGAACCTGTACATGAAATTCGCCGGATTACAAATGGAAGAAAAAATATTGCAGATCCCATGCATTGTGGGAATCGGTGTCACACAAAGCAGCCATTCAGGAAATCGCCTAGGACGATCTGTTGGTCACACAACTGTCACGAGTGCAGGCCATAGATAGATACGCTCAAAGTCACCAAAGTTCGCTAAGAAATGCTTGGCATTTAAAAACCACGGGTATCTTGCTCCGGACACGTTCGTGTGTGCGCATGAGTAGTTTGAAACATGTTCGTTGAATATATGTGCGTTCTTTTTATTTTTTCAATAAAAGATTTCAGTTGATAGTCGGCGTTTATCATGTTCGTTTCCCTTCTGCTTTTGTGCTAGGTTTCATCCGCGCTGTTTCCCGAAGATGTCCGATCACCAACTCGCCCATATGTGCCTTCCTCTCCAACGATCTTCTTTCGTAGATGAAGATAAAGCTCTTTCAGCTGGAGGCGGCCAGTAACATTTCAACCAGGAAATATTGTTTCTTTTTTTTTTTCTCTCGGGTATTGATCTTTGGCGCTGCCATTGATCCGTCTGCTTGTTACGTTTGCGAGTAGGATCACACGATTAACGTGCGCTAACCAGTAACGTCGACAGCGCCAAGGCGAATGAGTGGTCACTCACGGTACGATGTAACATTGGCCAATGGCAGTGCATTGCACTGACATTGCACAGTACAGACATCAGTTTTGTCGAAGGAAAATGCAGGCTGCGGTGTGCTCACGTGCTTGTAGTAAACGTCGTTCGTTGAAATATTCCTGCGGGATCGAGCAAAGCTGGACAAAAGCATGTCGAGTGATAGTAGAACATACGCATTGTTTTCTCTATTAGCCATGATAGCGTTCCACACAGATAAGAAGCTCAATTAACGTTACACGTGCACCATCATCACAAGTAGTGGTGCAATAGGTTGGTTTACTATATACCGTGTAAAGCAGCTGCCGTAGCATGGTGGTAGCGTGCTTGGTTAGCACCTCGGGGGGCCGGTTTCGATACCTCCTTACCACTTACTGCCCCACCACGGTGGTCTACTGGCTACAGTACTCGGCTGCTAATTCGAAGGCCGCGGGATCGAATCCCGGCCGCGGCGGCTGAATTTAGATGGAGGCGAAATGTTGAGGCCCGTGTGCTGTGCGATGTCAGTGCGCGTTAAAGAACCCCAGGTGGTCGAAATTTCCGGAACCCTCCACTACGGCGTCTCTCATAGTCAGAGTTGGTTTTGCGGCGTTAAACCCCACAAATTAATCAATCAATCAAACATACCACTTACTAGGTTGGTGAGTGTCGATGTGCTTGTTATGTATACATTTCAGTGGAGAGAACGACAAACGGTATGCCTATCCTGTTTTTCATGGCATTCTAATGATATGCGAAATGCAGACTTTAGTTGATCCTTGATTGATATAGGCTGTACAATTCAAACAGCTGCGGCGCATACCGGTATGAGACGGGCCGGGCACTATATTTATGTTCCACGCGCGATTGCAGTATCGTTGATTGCGATGCACCTGATAAGTGTGTCATTTTAGTGGTACAAAGATCAATTATTCGTGTTCGGCATATATTGATACCCTACCGTCGAAATATTGGGGTATACGAGGTGAACGACACGAACGGGAGAACACCGAGTGTAGGCAGATAGATATATACATAGATACGGTCAAAGTGTCTCAAGTTCGCCATGACATTCTTTGCATATTTATAAACACAACCCCCGTGCTGATGTCAATGACGAAATATTGGAGAGTTCCACAGTTTTCAGTGAATGAAACACCATATCAACTGCGCGCGACTTCTGGTGCTTTCTGAGGCATCAATTTGCGCTGGCGACATCCAGCTGATCCTTCTAGTACTCAATGAATGAATGAACGAATGAATGAATGAATGAACGTGTCCTTTAATTACTGAGAAAATAGGAGGGTGTTATGTTCGGCGGGAGATCGACGGGCCGGTAGGCGACGGTGGCTTAGGGGATGGCTTTTTTTCTATAGAAACATCTTATTTACGGCAGTACACAGGAAGGGCGGCGGCTTTGTTCCCGCGACGCCCGAGGTCAGTAATTGCTATGCCGTACGCAGCTGCACAGCGGCGGAGACATGACGGTTGATAGGTTTATCCACCGTGGGACCGTAGAGCATTTTCGGAGGGAACACGGCATCCGAGAAAGGAGCAGAAGGGGGAGAGCCGCTTGAAAGAACATCGGGCGCTTGCGATCGAACTAATCCTTTGACCTTTTTGCGCGCTCGACTGTCGCCAAGGGGTTGGCCGTCCGGCGGATGACCGCGCCGCGGCAACGCAGGAAAGTGCTTTCGATGACAATACACCTCCCTGGCCGTCCTGTGAAAGCGGCTGCTCGGATGCATGCCGCCAGGTAATCCCGCCAGGTAGATCGACGGGAATAATGGCAATTTGGTTATGCTGCGGAGTTCTGCTAACTCATTACAGGATTAGTGCCCGATGCTATCTCTCGCAGAAGCTCGTTGCAGCCAGGAGATCGAAGTGTGGGAACGCAGAGGCGTAAAAGCTCTAAAGAGAGAGTGAACACGGGTTTTATTGCTAAAGTGCTGCATATTGGTTTGTCCCAGGAGGCCGTCGCAGAAGCCATCGGATGCATTTTACCGGGAAAAGAGAAGGGAAAGGGGAGAGCTTAGCGTTAACTCGGGTCGCAGACGCGGCAAGGTCTACAGAGATCGAGCTTGGCGTTGCCTCTGATCGAGAGATGACGAGGTTGTAAGGCCTGGTGCTTATCCCGTTATGAGTGTAACGTTAAGGGCTCTGCATGAACCGCTTTATGTGGTTTGAGCCCAGTTGTTGTGAACTCGTGCTACCTGTTAGTAGTACTGGCCACCCCGGCTATGTAAATATTTTACAGCCAGTGTAAATAATGTCATATTTGCATACAACACCGCTGTTCAACGTACTACAGGATACTCTCCGTTTTTCCTGGTGTACGGCCGTCAACCAACCTCATCACTCGACGTTTCTTTTTTCTGTGGCCCCGTCAAACCTTCACCATTCATTTGCGACCAGTCTGTGTTTCGCCTTGCCCAATGCCGCCGTCGCGCCCGGATGAACACCGAAGCTAGCCAAGAAGACCGCAAACATCGCTACGATGCCGCTCACCGCGTCGTCGTCTACCGCCCGGGTGACGATGTGCTATTGTGTACTCCCGCACGCACACCTGGTTTATGTGAAAAGCTCGAGTCTCGTTATATTGGCCCCTACGAAGTCGTCGAACAGACCTCGCCTGTGAACGACCGAGTTACACCTGCTCATGCTCCCACTGACCGACGCTGACGCGGAACAGAAATCGTGCATGTTTCCCGCCTTTAACCCTTTCATATGCGTTCCACTGTCTAACTCGCGGCCAGGTTGGCCGCTTCCACCCACGGAGAAATTAGTGTAAGCACTGATTCGGACTTCGTCTTCATCACCTGTACAAAACCATCATCAGTCATTGTGGCATGTGTCTTCTTCGTCGCCGCCATCTTGGCTTCACGGAATAAAGCGTTACCTGGACCGTGGCATTTCAATAAACGTGCCTGTTTTTTCTCCATCCTTCAACATGTCCACGAGGTCACTGAAGCCACGAAGAAGAAAGTCCATCCAAAGAAGTTGACCGATTCCGAAAATCCAACGGCACATGCGCCGAACCGGGGCGACGTCAGTCCCCCTTGCGGCGAATCAACTGAACTAGGCGCGGTTGGAAAAAAAGCGCGGCCAGACCCAGAGTCGCGGCTACTTCGGACGGAGTGGCGCAGTAAACAAAAGTCGCTGCGGAAACAGAGCTGGGTGTGCCCATGAATTTTGTCGCGTATTCCTTGTAATCTCGTCACTTTCGGAGCACACACATTTTCCTATAGAAAAGGAAGCTCGAGCTTCTTCCGATTCCCATCGGTGAAAGCGAGCAGGAGGGCCTTGTGAATGTCCGCCGTGTAGCTTGAAAACCCAGGCGGCCCACTGTGGCGCACAAGAGAACATTCTTGAAAACGTTGGACGCGCTTGATCACCGGCTATTTATTTCGTCCAGCAATCTTCAGGTCGGCATTGCTGAAAAGCTGCAACGCGAGATTCTGGCATCTTTCCCTGCCCCTATATAAGAAAAAGAAAATCATTGCAGAATGATCGCACGCAAAGATGTCGCAGCTTTTTCAATACGTTTACGCCGATGAACGTTTTCCTTATTTGAGAACTTGGCAAGCAAGCCAGGAACAACGGAGCCACCTAACTTTGTCAACTTGCCTCCCTAAAGAAGTAGTAACACCACGCAGGTTGAGCCAGCGTGGGTAAATGTCCACACTAAACGTGTGTTTATTCTAAGCCACGGAACAGCGTACGCCGTTAACGCCTGCAGCAAGATCGCTCCTCCCGAGTGCTTCAAACGGAACAAAGTGCTCGCGAAGTTCAGTGCGGCCACTACTGAGTGTCTTATCCATTCGTGTGATATGCGGAGATGACGCACCGATACCTACGGCATCGTGGCAGCGTGTTGCATGTCGTACATCCATTTCCATCATTACGTTAAGGAGAGAAAGTTTGCTGTAAAAATAAATTACCGTACCCGGCCATGCGCTAGAAGTAAGCACCGCTGATGCGGCGCCCAGTTTTTGTGCAACATGCCCACGCCGCCCGTCTCTGGCTACCGAACGCTAGAGAGAATGCAAGAGAGATGGCTCTTTAGGTTTAGGTGCAGAACGATCTGAGGCGAGGGTATGCTGCTGCCTTTTCGCTAATCTATAAGGGGAAAAATTTGCAGAAGCAAAGGTCCACCTAAACTGCAGAGGAAAAAGAAAACATTTGGGGGAACAAAGGATCCAGTAATCTTCATTAGAGGCATGTGTGAAAGCAAGAGTCCTAGTAACCACCGTAAACGAACCATTCGTGGAAACAAATGTCCCAGTATTAAAGGTGTTGAAAGCATTTCCGCGACGAAAGCTCCTAGTGATCTGAATGAGGGAGCATTTGTGAAAACAAAGGCCTTTGTCATTTGCATAGCGAAACATTCGTGGAAAGAAAGGTCCCACTAATCACCCCGAGGAAACATCTGTCGGAACAAAGGCTCCGGTAATCCCCATTCGGTAAACGTGTTGGGGAATAGAAGGTCCTAGTGATTACCACAGAGAAAACGTCTGTGAAAGGAGAGTTCTTATCTTCAAAGGAGCATCTTTTTGGGAAAAGAAAGGAAGATCCTGTTTATCTCTGCAGGCAAAATATTTGTTGAAAGAAAAGCACTGGTATTCGGGTGCAAAGAAAAAGCACGGAGTTCTGAACATACATGAGCTAGTTCTGAATGGTAAGTAGAGCGCGAACATTTATCGGAATCCCCTTTAACTCACGGGCTATTGTTTTGATTTGATTATGCAGAGGTTACACAAGACACAGCTGTAGTAGGAGCTGTCATGATGGTAACAGTTTCTTGCACTTTGTATACCAAAACCATATGATATGACCATGAGGCACATCGTAGGAGAGGGCTTCGGAAATTATGCGAAGGTTCTTCGACGTGCGCAGACATCGCGCCATACACGGGATTCCAGCAATTTCGCTTCTATCGAAAATGCAACCACCGCGCCCGTATCGAACCTGCGTACTTCGGCTCCGCAGTCAAGCACTATTAACCACTGTGCCACCACGGCAGACTGCACTAGAGAAGAGAGAAATGTCTCGATCTGTACATCATAGCGGTGCAGCGAGATGTAATCGAAGCATACAAGATGCGTTCAGCATTCAGCCGAAACCTGAATGCTCAAGAAAGGGAAGCAACGGAAACGTTGGCTAGCCGTGATGATATCGTCAGAAAACACGCTTATAAGGGCGGTGCAGTCGTCATTATGAACAAATGTAGTTACATTAGTGAGGACCACGGACAAATCAACAACATTGAATTTGACGGTGAATATTATGTTCAAGTTAGTGGGAAATCAATGGGAACGAGAATAGGACCCAATTATGCGAACATCTATACGACAATACTAGAAAATAACTTCCTCCCTACTCGTAGCCTCAAACCATTTTACTGCAAACGCTTCATCGATGACATTTTCTTAATTTGGCATCACGGTGAAGCAGCACTGATTCCATTTATTACTGAATCTAACAACGCCGAACCGTCAATCTTATTTTCTCACTCTTATTCGTCGATCAGCATAAACTTTCTTGACATCATGGTACCTCCGTGTAATGACAAATTGACGACCAATCTTTAAAGGAAGCCCACTGACCGACGAAAGAGATATCTGCATTTCAAAAGCAATCACGTAAGACATGGCAAAACCAGCACCCGGCATAGCCTATCTATTCGGTTTAAAAGTATTTGTTCGGACGACGGTGAATTCATTCAGAACTGTGACCACTTTCGTGAAGCAATAGTTGACTTAGAAGTACCCTTCGCAGATAATTGACGACACGATCAAACGGGCTGATGCTCTGGACAGGAAAGACCTGCTCAGTACGGAAAATCGTACTCAGATCCTCAGAATGTGTCTCAGATCTTCAGAAATCATAACTTATTGACACAGAGCGATACTTCTCGCGGAATTGCCATGGATGTGATATCATCACTCCAGGAACCTGCGTGGCGTGGTAACCCGTTCAAAGACTAAAGCTGTTGCTTATCTTTTCTGCCATCCCTGTAATAAACCCGGTTCTGAAATATGTGTGCGTGTGACCACGTCGAATACTGCGCAAAGCACTGCATCTAATTTTCTGTAAAAATCAACGGCGGTTTTACTTGCGATAGCACTAACGTCATCTATCTACTGGAATGTTCAGTGTTTCACATGCAGTATATCGGTCAGAACGAAACCTCATGTCGTAATCGATTGCACAACCACAGAGAACATGTCAACAGCTAACCGCATTTACCACTATCTCACCATGTAAGGCTGCTCTGACATGCATTCGACAAAACCAATGCAACAATAATAGAGTCAGGTTTCAAAACGCGTCATGATAGGGAAGTACGGGAATCGTTCCTCACTCATAAATTTAGCTCTCTCTCGTGCTGTACCAACACGAGAGCGTTGGTAAAGTGCCGTGCCTATCATTCATGTCTTGAAATCGTTACGTACTTCTCTCTATTATCACTGTCATATTGCAGCTAATGTGCTGTTTAGACATATTCTGAAACACGATATTTTTCCAGTTCTCGTCTTTTATTTTTCTTTCCTTCATCGCGCGCATACGTGGCGATGCTATGCCTATCGGCATCGCAGTTTGGAATTCACACATTCTTGTGTGGTCACCTTGTCATATTTGCCCAATTACAAGTCACGTGCATGATTTCGTTAACGTGTGTGTGCCAAGAAAAACCAAGTAACTGCTTCATTCTGACGAAGGCCGTACCACGGCCGAAACGTTCAACGAGAATAAACGTGCGATTTTCGTAAGCGTGCAATTCGTTTCTGCACCTACTTTTGAACCGGACCTACAGAATTTCTCTTATATATATATATATATATATATATATATATATATATATATATATATATATATATATATATATATATATATATATATATATATATATATGCCATTTCCTGATGAAGACCGGACTCCGGCTGAAACGTTGAATAAACGCTTTCCGCATTTTTGTTGCCAATTCCGAGGGTCTACTACTCATCTCTGCCTTCACGCCTCCGGCCTATTCACCACCATGACTGCTCTCTCTCTCTCTCTCTCTCTCTCTCTCTCTCTCTCTATATATATATATATATATATATATATATATATATATATATATATATATATATAGTATGAGACGTAGCACTTCAATGATGTCCCATTTATTGGTCGACGTTCCGGTGAGAGCCCGACCTTTATCAAGACTTTATAAAGGTGAGGCTCTGATAGTTCATAGTCATGCAGAAGCATGTAGGACAATGAACGCTTGAGGTCGGGCGAGTGTTACGTGACAATGATCTATCTATCTATCTATCTATCTATCTATCTATCTATCTATCTATCTATCTATCTATCTATCTATCTATCTATCTATCTAGTATGATGCACGCAAAAAAGTTCTGAATTCCTCAGAGGCACCCTGCTTCAATCTGAAGAACGTTCTGGACCAGGGCTGCTGAAAGCAACATATGCGGCATCATTAGTTGGTCTGAGTAGCCACACACAAAAACAGTAGTATACTGCACACAAAACGATGCCGCGGAACATAACGCGGAGATGGGTACAATATAAATGATAACGCTAAAAAATGGGCTTGGCATGAGAGGCAGGTAAGGTGGAGGAGGGGAGGGGGAGGTAGTCATTAATAAATGCTGCAGCAGTATGCGCATTAAGAACTCCTCCTCTGATCCGCCAGGCCGGTATGATAAATGAAATGACGCGCACAGTTCACTATAGACACAATGTATACAAAAGGACCTCACAACTTTCTACAAATCAGGTACGTTACCCCACACGTAAGAGCAAGACCACATAGCTATTTACAAGTGTGTGTTAGACAGGGAGGGGGAAAAAGAAAGAGGGTAGACTGAAAGAAAATGTTCGAAACGCGTACACCGAAAAGATCCAAGTTGAAGACCAGGAAAGCCGTTATTTATGGTCTCTTTGCGAGGTTAGCATCCTTTAGGAATTAAGAGAGAGCCGGCACATATACCAAAGCGCGAACGCATATGTTGCCTGGCCCAAGTAAGCTCCGCTTTCTCCCAGAAACTGGAAACAAAAAAGACCGAAATGGAAACCATTATTTAAAGTTAACCTGGCGCTGCTACTTACATAATGTGGTCGACGGTGCTATGTAGTTCGCCATATGCTGTTTCTTTGGAGGGAAACGAAGCACACCTCCGCAAGATGGCTGCACTGAACGAGAGAGCCGCTTTACCCGCTCTACGCTCTGCTGAAGCCAAGTGAGAAAATGGTACTACAAATGGCTTTACCCATGCGTAGCGCTGTTATATGCACTTACGGAAAAAAAGACAAAGAAATAAAGGAAACGCTTAAATCCTGCTTTATTTTCCGGTACCTTACCCGCCCGAGGGTCTGCAAGAACTGAAGCGGAAAACAGGAATAATGATAACTTAAACATGCCGAAGATATCGCTAGGACCCCGGGGCTCCTGGCTGCCATATAAGGGAGGGGAGATAAAATTCCTCTAACAGCTGCAGCAGGAAATAAAGGTTCCTTCATCGTTCTTTGTTAACGTCAAGCAGGGTTTTCATACGCCCGAGAGAAATAATCCTGTTATATCCTGTCTTATTCTTCCACTTAGGTTATACGTCGAGTACGCACCAACTGCAGCGCCTATACGCATAGAGGAACGTTCTGAGCGTTCGATAATAACACAAACCCAAAAGTGCTGATAGAACTTTTGTTTTCTGATTTGGTCGAGATCTTAAGGAATGTGGTGCCTAAAATTTCAGTTTCAAGGAAGGACAAATCAATTCGCTAAAACAACAACAACGACGACAACGACGACGACAATGACAACAACAGACTGTATAACTAGCAGATTTCATTACAAAAAACTGGCGTTATCGCATATTAGGGGCCCAAAACATTTGTTAACAAAGAATCGACTAAGAAAGGAAGAACGATGCAAATATCGATAGAAACTCCTCCAAAGTAGTATTTGACGAGTTTAATTTTCTTTCTATCTTGACTAAATGATCATCATCCAGAATCTGAAACATACCTTGGTTTGAAGCTATCGGGACTAGTATCTTGGTTAATTTCATCTTAAGAAGGGTTATTTTCAAACTCGATGAGTTATAGATTGAACCGACCAGCGCAATACATTAGTTTCAATTCAGAAATTCGGAATCTTATATCCATTGCAGGACGAAGGCTTTCTCCCAACGCTCTCCACCCTTTCCTGTCCTGCACGAGCTGACTGCATTTGATGCCCGCGAATTTCTTTATTTCGTCACTCCATCTTACTCTCAGTCTTCCACGGCTAACCTTACCCTATCTTGGCATCCATTCCGTCGCCCTATCTGTTGATTGATTACGTCCCAAGAGCAGATGTGATTATGAGAGACGCCGTAGTGGAGGGCTCCGAAAATTACGACCACCTGGTGTTCTTCAGCGTGCACTGACATCGCGTAGTACACGGGCCTCAACATTTCGCCTCCATCGAAACGCAGCCGCCGCGGCCGGGATTCGATCCCGCGACCCTCGGATCAGCAGCCGAGTACCATAGCCGCCAGATCACCCTGGCGGGGCTCGTCCTATCTGTCCATCGGTTGTCTATAGCCTTCTCAGCACGTGGCCTACCCATGTCGATTTTTTCTTCTCAACCTTGATTGTTATGTTGGCTACCCCCGTCTGGTTCTCTGACCCACTCATATCTCTTCCTATCTCTCAGAGTAACGCCTTTCATTTTTCGTTCCATCGCCTACTGTGTGGTTCTTAACTTCCTCTCCAGCTTCTTTTTAACTCTCCAACTTTCTGCCCCGTATGTCACTACTGGGAAAAGCAGTAGTTATATAATTTATGCTTGAGTGGTAACGGTGAGCTTCCGTTCATGAGGTGGGAATGTCTTCCGCATGCGCGCCATATCCCATGCTTATCCCTCGCTGTATTTCATTTACATGAGTGGGTTCTCCTTGAAGAACATGTCCTACAAATAAGCATTTTGTACGACCTCTAATGTCTGGTTTTCAATACTGAAGACACATCGCTTCGCCGTGCCCTCTAGCATTACCTTTGTTTTCTGCGTGTTCATCTTTAGTCCTACCTTAGCGCTTCCCCTGCTTAAGTAAGGATAGATAGATAGATAGATAGATAGATAGATAGATAGATAGATAGATAGATAGATAGATAGATAGATAGATAGATAGATAGATAGATAGATACGGTCAAAGTGATTCAAGTCCGCCAAGGAATGCTTCGCATATAAAATAAATTCATTTAGTAGATATGCCTCAATAGTGACGAGCGCGCTAGACTACAGATAGATGCACAAAGATCTTTAAATAGAGGTTGCGCATGTAGGTTTTATGTCGCCCACTTTCGGACCAAACTCTGTATAAAGTCGGATCAGAATATTTTAGAAAAAAGGAAAACAACGCCAATCTATAGGTATAACTGCCTTTCAAGGCTCGGTGCTGGTCTGGTCGATAGGTTCGTTCGGCGCAGTTGTTCGCCGTTCGATGGGGGACTAGGTTTCGTGGAAATCCATTTCGCTGTCAGCCTTCCTAGCCCAGGTACCAATTTCGCTGACAGCATAGGGTGAGGCGTACGGTACGCCCTTCTTTCTTTAACTATACCGCATCGCTGGAGTGGAAGCAAGTACTCCTGGCTGCCCACTTGTCTGATGTGCTGCATGCGGGTGTGCCACAGTAGAATGTCTGTAGTTATGCAGTTTTGTTGTTTCATCGAGTAGAGATGTTATTTGCTTTAGTCCTGTTTCATGTATACAAAGCGCGTTTTGTTTCGTTATCTTGCATTTTTAATATCTTGTAACCCATTACCCTCTATAATGCTTCGGCGGCTGAGGCTAACAGAAATAAATAAATATACCCCGTACAACGTTAGAAGTGAAGTGCAGAAAGAGGACACTTCATCGCACATAGTGCGTGATTGCACTAATAGTGAAACCTAACGCACTCGGCTGGAGGGGAAGCGCCATGTGCAGACGCAGTCTTTCGACGGGAGGAGAAATTGTTGGCGTTCAATCTCTAAACAGTGAACAAGAATACGGTGTTTAGGGACGTTAGAACGTCCGAACAAGAGTACGTCTGTAGGAGAGCACACCACACAAGGAACAAAGAATTGCGACATGTGGAAAATCGAACGACCTAACTGTTATAAAGAATTCCTAACATAGACCCTACCGCATTTATTGAATAGGTTCTATGTACAATCATTCGATGCAGTTAGTTCTTCAAGGAATGAAATAAGACTTTTTTGTGGACAGTGGGTATCGATATATATCAGATAAAACATACATGGTCTCACAGCTGCATGCAGTTGGTTGAAATTGGTTTCCAGTTGAATTAAAGAAGTTTGTTTTATTCTTGCCTTGATCTTCCTAGGTGTTTGGCTTTGTCGTTGTATTTAAATAAACCTCACAGGATTATGATATATCCAGTGCACTAGTTTTATAACTCATGCACTGTCCCGTGCCTAAATTGAAGGTGGTAGGAAGCCTTGTCGAGCCGTACATACGGCTTTTGGTCCCGCCTTCTCCTTACGGAAGAAAAATAAAGTTATATTTGATTTGATTGGATTAACCACAATGTCATCAGATTAAACCACGATTTGATTTGATTAAACCACGCCGCGTAGTGGACGACCCCGCAAACTCTGACCACCTGTGCTTCTCGAGCGCGCACTGGTAACGCACAGCATACGTTGGTCTCTAGCATTTTCTCCTCTAGCATTTTCGCTTCCAGCTAAAATGAGACCTCTGCTGCTGGTATCAAACGCGCATCTCCTTGGCCAGCAGTCAAGGACCGGAACATGCCGTAACCACTAGACCGCAGCGGGGACCGTAACTAGACCGCAGCGGGGAACATAGATGCATGGTCACCTGTTCTATCACCAAAAGGCTCTCGCATTTTTCAGCTTTGGGTGTGAAATTTCTGAGTTAGCCAACTGAGTTCGGCGGAAACCTGCAACCTGGAGTAACGTTTTATGAAAGGGAAAATTAGGATCCACCGGTTTGTAGAATAAACATACAAGGAAATCCGTACGGATATTTTAGAAGCGACAGCTTCATACTTGCCGAAAGATTCGTCTGGTCGTGGGTTCGAACCCTGGACTAACGCATGTCCGGAGCGTTTGCTCTGCCAATCGAGCTGACCAGGAGGCTAGCAATTCATAGTGCGAGGGCGAATTGAACGACAACTGAAAGCACATGGTCATAGGCATGATATGGCCCATGGGCATGAAGCATATGAGCATCCATAGAGTTTTCACTAAGCTAGCCACCTGTACTTTTATGTAGATGTACATGTGCCCCAGAAAGTAAACGGAGGGCACGGGTGCTTGCGAAACTTTAGGTCTTGATGCTAGCGGAGGTATCACAAGGTACGTGTCATGCGCAAAGAGTATGCGTGGTGCCTTTCGATGTGGTTTATAACCTGCCTGATTAACAGCTGATGTGGATGATGTGCACTTCCTTCTGCAGTTCCTTAACAGAAACACCATGGTTGCTGTGTTGTGATGTGATAATTCTCGCTGGAAGCACTGAGGAAGGAAAAAGGAAAGTGCCAAGCTGCACGTGCAATGTGCAAGCGCTTCTGACAAGGGCAGCCTATGGCTGACATGCAGTTGTAGCAAGCTAAGGACCGTATTCCCAAAGCTACCTCATCCTTACCGCTCGCTCTCCTTATTTTCCTGTGCTATTATCATGCTTCGTGGACAAACTAGTCCAGTATTTACAAACGAGCCTTATGATCGAATTTCGAGCGAATTACCCTTTTGGTTGTCTTAACGTGACTAAATGGTATGGGGGCGATAGGGAAAACAAGCCATAGGAACAATGTAGTTTTTTGAATACAAGCCTGAGAAACCTTCTCTATAGGTTTGTTCGTTGAGTAAAGAACTCCGCTTCATCCAACGATCCGCGGCAAAGCTTCCGCGGGAAAGCTTGAAGCTTCGCTGCGGCGAATTGAGTTTGCGCATATCATGAAGAGCGCATGGCGCCCCTAGTACGCAAAGGTGCTGTTCAGCCAAAGCAAGGGCTTTGCGTTTAGTTCCTGGGGCAACGATTCAACAGGTAATACTGCTGCACCTCTCATATCAAGAGGCGACCGTCGTTTCAATTCTGCTGTCAGATGCGGACGCTGCAACGCAGCTTCGGCACCTGGTGCAGCCTGAGCACTGGCCGTGTGGGACTCGCCTAATGTCAGAGGTACAGGACTGAATGACATGAACCTTTTCCTGCACCACCGCCCTCCATCAGGACTTCACCGACCTGAAGCCTCAATTCTTTGTCCGGTTTGGATAGCAGTTGCCTTCACGAAGACATACCCCGCATTCATTGGAGAGACCGACATTGCAGCATGTCAAGTCTGCAGCACCCATTGAACCCTCTACGGTGGCTGCGGTAGCTTAGTGCTAATATGTTAGTCCACCCTGAGCTCACAAAAACAAAAAAAGCAGGTATGCCTTCTTTCATTTTTTTTTTCTTGGCACTTTGAAAACGCAAGAAGGGTCTGGCAGTTCTGCGGCAGCGCAAGGACGAAAATGACTTCTGTTGTCTTGGTTGCCACGCGTCTTCTTGCCTGTCTAAAATAATTTGCCCTGTTTCCTCTTGATGATGATGATGTGTGTTGTTTTATGGCGCAAGGGCCAATTGATGGCCAAAGAGCGCCATTTCAGAAGACAAGAGATGTGAACAATGATATGGTGCGTGGCTGTATAGGGGCCTTAAAATTCCTCGCGCTAACGCGGGTAAAAAGATACAGTTATTAAAATCATGACAGTGACGTGGAATATGTGCAGCTAAAGTGGATGGCGAAAGGTCGTGATAATAAAACATGGCGGGGATGTAGTCACCGCAGCCGCGACCTCGGTACAGAGGTCGTGCTACGGATCACCTCGGAATATGGTGTGAAAACTCTGTACATCATTTAAAAACGTGAATAGTGATTGAAGTTTAAAAAGCGGATCCCTACCGATGAGCATCACAGGGTGTAGTGGGAGCTGCTGTCGGTAGGGTAGTAAAAAGTGCTTTTTTCTTAGAGCATCTAACTCATTGCACTGGACGAGGATGTGGAGAACCGTAAGTGGTTCTCCACATTTCTCACATAATGGCGGATCACCACCAGACAAAAGGTGTGAATGTGTTGAGTGAGTGTGTCCTATTTGTAACCTGGTAAGTGTGACTTGTGTGTAGCGTGATCGGGATACTGTTGGCCAGTTTTCAAGTCTCGGTTTGATAACATGCAATTTGTTATCTGTTTGCCTATCCCATAGGCGCTGCCAGCACGCCCTGAGCTCCCGTCGTAGGAAAGGTTTCATGTCGAGTGCAGGGACGGCCATGGATGTATTGGCGGGTGCGTGGTCGTGCGCAGACCCGGCCAGCTGGTCCGCCACCACATTTCCAGCGATCTCGCGGTGCCCTGGCACCCAGCACACCACAACCTGTCGTTTTAAGGCGTAGATCGTGCATAAAAGAGAGTAAAGTGATACAAGGACAGCATTTTTATGTTTTTTCAGAGTTTTCAAAGCTGTAACGACGCTCAGTGAATCTGTGTATACAACCGCGCGTTGCAGTTCTAATTCCTTGATATGCTTGACGGCTACAGATATCGCATGGGCTTCTGCGGTGAAGATGCTTGTTTGCGGGTGCAGAATACCGGATTTTGAAAAAGATGGGCCAACAGCTGCATAGGACACACCAGTATGACACTTTGACGCATCTGTAAAGAATTCTGGGCAAGTGTATTTATGTTGAAGTTCGAGGAAGTGTGTGCGGATGTGTGCAGTAGGAGCGTGTTTAGTAACTTCCACGAAGGATACGTCGCAGTCAATAACTTGCCACTGCCATGGCGGCGGATATGCTGCGGGAGCCATCAAACGGTGTTCTAGAAGTGGCACGCCTGTTTCCTCAGCGAGGCTCCTCACACGGAGTGAGTAGGGCTGTCTCAGCGAAGGACGATTGTTAAACAAGGCAGCATTGGACAAATCATTAATTGTGGAGTGAGTGGGATGTTCCTCGTCTGCGTTAACCTTGTGATAGTATGTAAAGGACATGTAACATCTCTGCAGATGGAGCGACCATTCATTTGATTCTACGTACATGCTCTCTACGGGGCTAGTTCGAAAGGCACCCGTAGAAAGGCGAATGCCTAGATGGTGGACAGAGTCGAGCATCTTTAACGCTGATGGTGTCGCAGACTGATAGATTATGGCACCGTAATCTAGGCGCGTCCGTACGAGGCTTCTATACAAATCCATCAGGCATTTCCTGTCACTACCCCACGTAGTGCGTGACAACACTTTCAGAATATTCATTGTCTTTAAGCACCTGTTCTTTAAATACTTTATATATGGTATGAAGGTTAGTTTTGCGTCCAATATTAGGCCCAGAAACTTATGCTCAGACTTTACAGACAGACGTTGACCATGCAGGTCAATCTCGGGATCGAGATGCACGCCCCTCTTCCGGCAGAACAAGATGCAGGTGCTCTTTTGCGCGTTCAGTTTAAAACCATTCTCATCTGCCCAATGAGAGATCTTGTTCAAACCTAATTGAACCTGACGTTCACACGTTGAGAGGTTACACGACTTAAAACCGACCTGTACATCGTCAACATATGTGCAGTAAATCTTATTTCGTGGGATAGCGAGGCGCAAGGAGTTCATTTTGACTATAAAAAGTGTACAACTCAATACACCTCCTTGCGGCACTCCTGTTTCTTGGACAAATGTGCGGGACAACACAGTGCCTACTCGAACACGGAATGTCCGATTGGACAGGTAGCTTTCAATTATTGCGAACATTCTGCCCTGCACACCTAAGTGTGACAGGTCTCGGAGTATGCCAAAGCGCCACGTTGTGTCATAGGCCTTCTCCATATCGAGGAACACAGAAAGAAAAAATTGTTTATGAATGAAAGCATCACGAATTTGTGCCTCGATACGGACAAGGTGGTCAGTAGTGGATTTAGCCTCTCGAAACCCGCACTGGTATGGGTCAAGTAGGCTATTTGTTTCAAGGAAGTGCATCAGTCGCCTGTTTATCATTTTCTCAAAGACCTTGCAAAGGCAACTCGTCAATGCTATGGGCCTGTAACTTGATGCTGAAGATGGGTCCTTACCCTGTTTAAGGATCGGAATAACGATGGCTTCTTTCCAGGCGGAGGGAATCTCACCAGAGAACCAAACGGCATTATACAAGGAGAGGAGGGTTTTTTGGGTTTCAGGGGGCAGACGTTTCAGCATTTCGTATACTATTCGGTCGGAGCCTGGGGCGGTTTTGTTACAGCAGTTTAGCGATGCTTGTAGCTCTGCTAAGATGAAAGGTTCATTGTATGCGTCATTGCTTGCGACTTTGCGTTCTATTTTTTGTTTTTCTATTCTTGCTTTGTAACGTTGGAACGCTGGACTATACTGGGATGAGCTGGAGACCTGTTCGAAGTGGGCACCGAGGGAGTTCGCTTGGTCTTCCAAACTGTTGCCTTGTGTGTTTACTAGAGGAAGAGGATGTGCTTCTCGTCCTACTACCCTACTGACCATGCTCCAGACTCTTGCCTCATGTGTATACGAGTTGATGCCAGATAGAAACTTCTGCCAGCTCTCCCTTCTGGCCTGTCGACGCGTTCTCCTACCTTGAGACTTGATGTTTCTAAAATTGACAAGGTTCTCGGTGGTCGGTGAGTCTCGAAGACGCCTCCATGCTTTGTTTTGTTGTTTGCGCGCATTGAGACACTCACTGTTCCACCAGGGAACGCGCCGTTTTCTGGGCAGTCCAGATGTTTGCGGAATGCACTTAGCTGCAGCTTCAATAAGAAAAGCAGTAAAGTACTCTACAGATGCATCTATGCTAGAACCGCATATGTCAGTCCAACTCAAGCTAGCAATCTTATAAAACTGGTCCCAATCGGCCTTTTCTATCAGCCATTTGGGAACGTGTGCAGGATATTTAGATGATGTTATTGTGCTCAAAATTAAAGGAAAATGGTCACTCCCATAAGGATTATTTATGACTTTCCATGTGAGTATAGGTAGGAGCGATGGAGAGACAATGCTGAGGTCTATCGATGAGTAGGTATTATTAGCCAGGCTATAGTATGTTGGCTCTTTCCGATTGAGGAGACACGCACCAGAAGAGAAAAGGAACTGTTCAATAAGGCGGCCTCGCGCATCACAGCGAGAGTCACCCCATAGGCCACTATGTGCATTAAAGTCCCCTAGGACGAGATACGGTTCTGGAAGTTCATCGATTAGTGATTGAAATTCGTGTTTGTTCAGTTGGTGGTGTGGAGGTATGTAAATACTGCAAATTGTTATCAGTTTGTTGAAGATGACAGCTCGGACAGCTACTGCCTCCAGGAATGTCTGAAGGGGTAAATGTTTACAGGCTGTTCCTTGATTAACTATTATGGCAACACCACCGGATGATGCGACCGCATCATCTCGGTCCTTTCGAAAAATAATGTAATTGCGCAGAAAGTTTGTGTGTTTCGATTTTAAGTGTGTTTCTTGCACACACAGCACTTTTGGTGTATACTTGTGTAAGAGTTCTTGGATATCGTCGAGGTTTCTCAGCAGTCCTCTGACGTTCCACTGTATTATATGGGTCATTTTAAAGTTGTGTGGTGCTGTGTGTACAAGAATTGTTACCTTAGGTTACAGGGCCTTTTGGGGGCCCCGTAATTCGACGTTTTTCTTTTTGGGCGTGCTCCAAAGAGTTGCGCCTATCCTTCGGCGTCTGAGGCGCCGGAGGAGTGGGACTTGTATCCATCACCTCTTGCGAGGTGGGGGATGGTGCCTGATGAGCAGGCACGTTCACAGCAGTTTTGGACCTAACTGCGGGTGCAGTGGTCCGGGGTCCGGCAGACTCTGAAGTCTGCTGAACCTGTTTGGCAGGAGGCGGAGCAGCACAGGCTACTCCAGCCTTGGGCGCAGATGGCGCGACCGCGGTCACACTGCGTGTGACACTCGCGGGCGCGGAAATATGTGGCGCGGCGCCCTGGCGCGTCACATCTGCAAAGGAAGGAGTGTGCTGGTTGTGGAGGGAGAAGCGCTGGCGCGCCTCTTGAAAAGACAGATTGAATTTTACTTTAAGCTCAAGGATTTGTTTTTCCTTTTTCCAGGATGGGCACGATCGCGAGTAGGCGGGATGGTCTCCTTCGCAATTGGCACAGCGGGCTGCAGCAGTACAATTTTCCGATGAGTGTTCGTTGGAGCTACATTTTGCGCAAGTAGCGCGCCCTCTGCAGCTTTGCGACCCATGTCCAAAGCGCTGACATTTGAAACACCTACGTGGATTTGGTATGTAAGGCCTGACACGGAGCTTGCAGTAGACGGTTTCAATGGAATCGGGTAAGTCACTGGTACCAAAGGTGATAATTATATGTTTCGTTGGTGTTTCTTTGTTGTCTCGGCGTATCACTATTCTTTGGACCTTCACTACATTCTGGTCTTGCCAGCCTTCCAATAATTCACTCTCTGATAATTCCAGAAGGTCGTCATCAGAGACGACACCGCGGACTGTGTTCATGGATCTGTGTGGGCCTACGGAAACTGGGACATCCCCAAACGCTACCAGTTTAGATAAGTTCTCATATTGGAGCTTGTCGCGAACCTCCAAAAGGAGGTCGCCGCTTCCCAACTTGGTTACATGATATCCTGGGCCGATTGCTTCGGTGAGTGTTTTCGAGACAAGAAAAGGTGAGATTGCTCGGACTGTTTTGTTGTCTTTCTGACTATGCACGACATGAAACTTGGGGAAGGACTCCTTAGGTTTTGGAAATAGAAACGGTTCTTCGGTGCGCCACCTTTTCGGGCGGCGATCAGGGAGGGGGGGGAAAAAGTTCGCCATACAGATTGTGTAAAGTTCGGCGGCGATGGTGGCCACCCACCACCGAGCCCAACAAGGGGACGCTACAAGGTTTAATAGTAAACACTTGGAGACGTCAGCCATGCATCGCCGCTATAACCGAATATAACTACCCAAGGTTGGGCAACTACACAGGGTTAACCCTCGCCGCCAGGAAGTTTGGAAGTAAACAGAAGAGAGGAGAAGACAGGACAGATGTAAAGTAGGAGAAAAAGACGAAGATGTGGAGAAAGAGACAGGAAAAGGCGACTGCCGATTTCCCCCGGTCGGGTCAGGCCGGAGGTGCCGTCTACGTGAAGCCGGGGCCAAAGGGGTGTGTTGCCTCTTCCGGGGGGCCTTAAAGGTCCAATCACCCGGCGTCGGCTCAACCCCCAGGATCCCCTTTTCCCCGGACACGGCTGAGCCACGCACGGCTAGGCGTGGGAGGGGGTCGAAACCCCCCCGTTGGCTCGGGTCCGTGGTGTCGCCACACACCAAACGTCTGCTCACGCAGACGCCCCTGCGGGGGCCCTGTTTCCTCTTGGCAGTATGCTTTGTTTTTCTTTTTTATATTCTGCTAAGAAGTGCTTCAATAGTGCCGTCTCAAGAGAAGCTTAAAAAAAAACTAACACTTTCTCGCGCTGAGCGCAAATGGCGTTGCAGGCGAACCTCTGAAGTTGTTTTGTCGCCTTCACGCGCTTTCACAGCAAGGGCCCCATAAACTTAAGAAAACATTCACGTTCCTGCGCATCTATATAGCGCCATCTATATAGCGCGCGTTCGTTGTAAACGAGGTGTCTTCGCTGTCTAACTAGGAAGTTTTCCAAGAAACTCGTCAAGTACTAGTCAATAACAAACTGGAACTCAAAGCCCGGGCTGGTTCTTGAGCTCAAACAAAATAAAATAACAGACTTTCGGCGAGTGCCTGCTTCGAAACTAGCACGAGATGGCAATGCTTTTGTGTAAACATTATGCCGTTCGCAGCGCCAGGAGCGTTACTTGCTATGAGGTTGCAACGTTTCAGCACAGGCCCAATTTCTCACATTCTGCAGACTATGACGAGCTCGCGACTGGAAGTTTGCTTTTGGTTGTCCGTATGACTATCTGCGTTATATTGCGGAAGCGCAGCTGGCAGAGTTGAGAGTGCTGGCAGGGTTATGAAACCGTAGTCTCGTACCATATATTTTAGTCGCTTAGGAATTTGCAACGCCTACCCCGCTTGCAGTACCCTGGCACGTGTGCTCCTTTCTTTTAGCTTCCATTTTGGCGTCGATAAGTCAAATTTGGTGCAGGGCTTTCTCGGAGCAGTTCTCCAGCGAAAGTTTTGGTTTGGTAAAGTAAACGTTCTCAGACGAACTTATCCAGACCAATTTCCTCAGAACGCATGAGGCTACGAGAAACCAGATATAAGCCAGCACCACGACTGAAGACTGACTTATGACTTCCCTAAAGCAATTTCTGTAGTTGGTACTCCGACGTGTTAGCTGCTTTCATATCGTCGCCATATCTTCGCGGCCTGCTGGATCCTAGGATTCTTTATCGACAAGCAATCTTTTCTGTGTACTCTAGTGTTTGTGCATGCCACTATGGCCAACACCAAGGCTGGCCATGCACAGATAATCATAAAAGTATTCCGAAACACAGATATCGAAATACATCTACTGGATGCCTCACAATGTCCACAGACAATGAAATATGTCTGTCTTCGACGTAACGGCATAACTTGGAGGCACTTTTGCAAAAAGATGAAGAAAAAGACCCCCAAATGCAGATAGAGCAACAGATACTGCAATATGGGATGCTGATGATTCGCGATTGCACTTATTGAATGCCGCATAGTTCTGCGAATAAGTTTTAGTTCATTTGAACCTCCGAGTCAAATACGTCGCTCGAATCATCGACGAGCACCAGCCATTTAAAGTGAGCACATGGATTTCACAAAAAATCGCTTTCGCCTCGAATGCTTTGGCGTGACTTCCTTTACAGACTCACCATCCAAAGAACTGTAGAACTCCTAAAGGCTCGCAAAATTTGGAGTCCCTGCTGGCCAGCTCGGCTTCTGATGTCGAATTCCCACTCACAGCAAGAGCGCGATAGTTCGCCATGAGCACTGACTGAGTGCCACCTAGCGCTGCTGAACCCAGGACGCCTGGTAGCGATACTAAAATTTTATCAAAAAGCAACTCCGGCGACACATCAGTGTCCACTGACCTAAATGAAATATTTAGTATATGTGCTCCTCGACACTGCAATAATATATTCCAAGCCAGGCAGTCACAAATCTTAATTGTTCTGGAAATGAATTTTACATTTTTTTTTGTGGACGCCCACGTGGGACAACCTGTGTTTTTCACGTCGTTGGTTTCCGCTCTGCTTGCCCGAGCAGCCGGGCAGTCAAGAGCAAAACAGAGCGCTCAAATCACTCCTGTGAAGTTGAGAAAGGCTTCCGCAAGTCAGGCGTCACATTACATTGCCACATTCGTTTTTGTGGCACCAAATCAATATTCCTGATGGCGGGGAGGTTGTGACATCATCACATACGCTGCACGAAGCATCTACTCGTTTAGGTTTTGGTAGAAACACATCATTCATTGGGATATTTAAGATTGCTGGTCAATCTCTGAGCAAAGTGAACCGCCCTGCCTGTTCCAGGACTATCAGTGTCCTTGGCAAACAGTGGTATCTAAATATGGTGAAAAAACCACCGGAGTTCCTCTTTATACAACAACAGGTTCTCAAACAGGCTGTCCTTTAGGCATCATCAGTTCTTTTTATTCAACGATCGGCAATATTTAACGCAACCCGGGCTTAGGTTTCTTACGGGGAGACGTCGAGGCCTTTCCTCAAAGCCGCCTCACGAGCATGGCGGACCGCCCATTGTCTGGATTCCGAGACCTAAGCTGCGCAGTCTGAGCTGCCGCGATTGTCTCTACGTACGGACACGCTGTGTGCGGCAATGCCACCGACGCCGACACTTGTGCGGCAATATCAGATTCGCTTGAAAATGAAGTATCGAGGTACTCGTGCATTACAAACGATGATACGTGCACTCTCACACCACATCGTTGCAAAGGCTGCAGGGAAAAAGAAGTGCAAGAGAATTTCAAGCGGATGAAAACAGGGATCTTAAACAGAAAGGACAAGACAGCCCGTGAGCTTATTGAGGCCTTTCATGTCTGAAGAAACGGCAGTGATTTCATAGGCAAACGTTTCTTTTTCTATTTCGCAAAATTGAGCGTACCTCCTGACATGTAGTGTGCTGAAACACGTGATTCGATTGCCTGCCCTTTTATTGCTGCGTGCTGTGAGCACGCGAGGTCCCTCTTCTGTGTTGCTATCTCTGCGTGGTGTATATTTACTCGACTTGTATGCAAACAAACAGTTGTCGCGTAGGTGTCCTCCTCTCTGTCTGTATCTCTTCTGCGCTATCCTGCTTTTTGGGCCATCTCTCTTTCTTGAAAAAGACAACGCATCAAATGACGTCTGCGCACGTACTTGTGTGAGCAGCTTTCGCGGTGGTTGTGCACATCCACTGGAATGAGTAGGTGTGAAGTTGGGGTGAACGGACGTGCAGGAGAAGACATTCTCGGAACGACAGCTGTTGCTTGAAAAATGTCCCTTCAGGACCCCCAACTTACATATCTCTGTTTTTTTCACTTTTCATAGAAAAGTGGCTTGCCTGCTCCAAACATGCGTAACATATTTACTAGCACAGGTGGCATTACGTGAGTTCCAAGAAATCCCAGAACGAGGAAAAATATTCAGTGGTAAACATCTAGAAAGCAAATATCGAGGATGGGTCGTATGTGCTTTAAGAATACCTGCACGTATGGCCCATCCGAGCTTTGAAGTGCTTTGTATATATGGCGATTCGCATATAGGGTGGCTATGAAAAAACATGTGGTTGATCCCTCTGTCATCGGAATCGGTATAGCACAAAGTGAAACCTGTATTCTCACATAAGCGGCGATGCGGCGAATCGAGGGACGTGAGACGGGTTGTGTACTCTGGACATGTGAACCCTCTGCATGTACACATAAGCACCTCGGAACTGTACAGGAATCCTCGACAGGTGCACACAAGCAAAAGCTCTGGAACGACACATTTCTTCGGAGACAATACAATCAACGAGCCAGCGCTCTGCGCGAACCTGCTATAAACCATGGACGTCCGTAAACGGTGAAACCTTGCAGCGTAGCCGAACTGTTTGTCAGCGCACGGCCGCTCAATAAAAAAAAAAAACATGAACTGTGACTTCCCGAATGCGGCATTTGTCTGTGAACTCTTTCAGTCACTCTTTCTCCGTGATGGTGCCCAACATCTACCACTTTCGACTACCACTTTCGACTATACGTTCTAGCGAATTTCGGGGAGCGACTGTCCCGGACCCATCCAGCAACCTCATTTGGCATTGCAAGCAGCCACGGAAGGTCGCTGCCGTAGTTGTACCTTTTATGCTGTCTTATAACAGTAATTTTTTTACGAAAGCACTGCTTGTTCTAGTTTCAAATGGATCTTTCTGGTTTGTTTTATGCTAGTAGTTTCTATCCAACATTAAGAGTACCTCTTCGGCGCTACATTTAGAGTGCCTCTTCTGCTTGTGGGAATAAGTTCTGCTTCCTTCTGTGCCGGCAACGCATCTCTTAATATGGGCCGTATTGCTGCTTGGACACATAATCATCATCATCATAACCAGCATAATCATCGACAACAACAACAACAACAACAACGACGACGACAGCAAGTTAGCATGTACACAGCAAGACGAAGGCCTCTTTCAAAGATCTGCACTTTCACCTGCTGTTTCCACTTTATGCCTGCATTTTTCTTTTTTTTTTTAATTTCGTCAACCAATCTTTTCCTCGTTCTCGAGCGCGCTTTTCCTCTCTTGGTATTCATGTCTTCGCTTGAAGTGACGATCGATTTCATCCTGATAATGTCAGCTAGCATACCGGATATCCCTGCCATCTGATCCACTCTACTGTCTTCGCATGTCCCTCATTGTTACGCCCAAGATATTTCGTTTCATCACAGGCTGCGTCGCCCTTCCTTCCTGGTTTCTTTCCTACTCTCCGTATTTCCGCGACAAAACTCGATTGACAGTTGACCGAGCCGTCTTCTGTAAGAGGCAAATGTAGGATCAGCTATGTTTTTTTTTTTCGTTGGTTTCTTCTTTGTCCCAACTTCGGGATGGCTGTCAAGGTTGCTACTGCCTTCTTAGAAAATGCTCCCATCTTACTGGTGGTGGTTTCCATCTCCTGGTGGAGGGTGCGCGCTTTTCAACTTTGGTTCCTTCTGTTTCGTTTTTTTCTTCTTTTTGTTCGAGAGGATGTCTGTGTGCACCGATCACTAAGGTCTCCTGTCGCCCTTCCTGAGAATGATGAAGCAGCTGTCTTCGCAGAGTTCGTGAATAATACTGTGCAAGAACATTCCCTGGGGCAGTACAAGTAAATAAATAAATAAATAAATAAATAAATAAATAAATAAATAAATAAATAATAATCTAGTCGTTATTTATTTATTTAGTTAATTGATTAATAAAAACGAAACAATACGTAGGTCGGAAAATCGCAGTTTCGGACTCAGATTTGGGGATTTATTAGGTCTTTGTAGATTCAACTGCGAGTCAGTAAATGCGCCGGAGAGGAAACACGCGCACAAATCTTACTAGTGGCCATCACATAGGGTAGCTCAGTAATAACTCGTGAACTGCGTTAGTGGAGCACATACAACGGCTAACAGACGGTTGATGGTCGCGATATCAACGGGGAAACAACATTTCCTGTGCTATTGCGGGGTCTTCTGACATGCCAGCAATATTGACAAAGTCACCATTTCACCCATATGAGAGAACGTACGTATAGACTGACGTGGCGAGGTTGGCGTGTTGGTACATAGTAACGAAAAACGACAGCGCAAAAAGACGAAGACGACACAAAGAACGGCCAGGACAGCGCAGGACAAGCAAAAGCTCTGGAACGACACATTTCTTCGGAGACAATACAATCAACGAGCCAGCGCTCTGCGCGAACCTGCTATAAACCATGGACGTCCGTAAACGGTGAAACCTTGCAGCGTAGCCGAACTGTTTGTCAGCGCACGGCCGCTCAATAAAAAAAAAAACATGAACTGTGACTTCCCGAATGCGGCATTTGTCTGTGAACTCTTTCAGTCACTCTTTCTCCGTGATGGTGCCCAACATCTACCACTTTCGACTACCACTTTCGACTATACGTTCTAGCGAATTTCGGGGAGCGACTGTCCCGGACCATCCAGCAACCTCATTTGGCATTGCAAGCAGCCACGGAAGGTCGCTGCCGTAGTTGTACCTTTTATGCTGTCTTATAACAGTAATTTTTTTACGAAAGCACTGCTTGTCTAGTTTCAAATGGATCTTTCTGGTTTGTTTTATGCTAGTAGTTTCTATCCAACATTAAGAGTACCTCTTCGGCGCTACATTTAGAGTGCCTCTTCTGCTTGTGGGAATAAGTTCTGCTTCCTTCTGTGCCGGCAACGCATCTCTTAATATGGGCCGTATTGCTGCTTGGACACATAATCATCATCATCATAACCAGCATAATCATACAACAACAACAACAACAACAACGACGACGACAGCAAGTTAGCATGTACACAGCAAGACGAAGGCCTCTTTCAAAGATCTGCACTTTCACCTGCTGTTTCCACTTATGCCTGCATTTTTCTTTTTTTTTTTAATTTCGTCAACCAATCTTTTCCTCGTTCTCGAGCGCGCTTTTCCTCTCTTGGTATTCATGTCTTCGCTTGAAGTGACGATCGATTTCATCCTGATAATGTCAGCTAGCATACCGGATATCCCTGCCATCTGATCCACTCTACTGTCTTCGCATGTCCCTCATTGTTACGCCAAGATATTTCGTTTCATCACAGGCTGCGTCGCCCTTCCTTCCTGGTTTCTTTCCTACTCTCCGTATTTCCGCGACAAAACTCGATTGACAGTTGACCGAGCCGTCTTCTGTAAGAGGCAAATGTAGGATCAGCTATGTTTTTTTTTTTCGTTGGTTTCTTCTTTGTCCCAACTTCGGGATGGCTGTCAAGGTTGCTACTGCCTTCTTAGAAAATGCTCCCATCTTACTGGTGGTGGTTTCCATCTCCTGGTGGAGGGTGCGCGCTTTTCAACTTTGGTTCCTTCTGTTTCGTTTTTTTCTTCTTTTTGTTCGAGAGGATGTCTGTGTGCACCGATCACTAAGGTCTCCTGTCGCCCTTCCTGAGAATGATGAAGCAGCTGTCTTCGCAGAGTTCGTGAATAATACTGTGCAAGAACATTCCCTGGGGCAGTACAAGTAAATAAATAAATAAATAAATAAATAAATAAATAAATAAATAAATAAATAAATAATCTAGTCGTTATTTATTTATTTAGTTAATTGATTAATAAAAACGAAACAATACGTAGGTCGGAAAATCGCAGTTTCGGACTCAGATTTGGGGATTTATTAGGTCTTTGTAGATTCAACTGCGAGTCAGTAAATGCGCCGGAGAGGAAACACGCGCACAAATCTTACTAGTGGCCATCACATAGGGTAGCTCAGTAATAACTCGTGAACTGCGTTAGTGGAGCACATACAACGGCTAACAGACGGTTGATGGTCGCGATATCAACGGGGAAACAACATTTCCTGTGCTATTGCGGGGTCTTCTGACATGCCAGCAATATTGACAAAGTCACCATTTCACCCATATGAGAGAACGTACGTATAGACTGACGTGGCGAGGTTGGCGTGTTGGTACATAGTAACGAAAAACGACAGCGCAAAAAGACGAAGACGACACAAAGAACGGCCAGGACAGCGCAGGACAAGCGCCGAGTCAAGCGACTAAGTGCTGGGCCATCTGACGCTTGGTGCAGACGCTCGATGTGACGCAACGCTGCCTGGTCTACTAGCAGCCTCAGGGACGACTCGCGTGCTTCGGCGAGCAGTGGAACAGATTGCGCATCATGTTTCGTGAATTCAAGCAGGTGCAACATGGCGCAGCAAAGGGCTCGATAGACTGTGAAAGTTGGAGAAGATTGTGAAAATCCTTGTTCATCGCATGTCATCGATGCTTTTCTTATTTTTTTTCGTGGGGAAATGCGAGGTAACAGTGCAATGCGAAGCTACCCAATACAAGCGAGCGTAGGCACGATTTCTGTACGTTGTGCGACGTATGCTTCTAGAAGTGTGCACGTACGAAGAACTTTACGTAATGTTTTCAACGGCATGCGTCGACGAGCGACACGCAAGTTACAAGCAAAATCAATGAGTTCTTACGAAGCTTGTTCCTCGAGACGACTGTGCAGTGATTGGTTTTATATATATGGGATTTTCTTTGTGCAGAAGCGTTCTGTTGGCGTCATTGCATATACAGAACACACAGGAAAATATCACTCGGCCGCTTGGAATAACGCCCTCCGCGTATTCTCATGCCTTCCGCGATGCGAGGGAAAGGAGGTACTGTGCGAGAACGATCCCAAGAGCCACACCACTGAAAGAAACAAACTGTCTCCTTAGTGCCATCTCCTTAATGTCCAGTCGATAGAGAACCTTAAAGGGACCGTCTACCGTCATTCATAGCTCTCCAGTCTTTTTTCTTTTTGCTCCGTAGAAAGCGTACCTTCCGAAGTGTCCCAGCATGCAATGGTTTCTCCAGAAAGCGAGTAGAAATTATTAACTCAGAATTTCTCCATCTACGAAGTCGCTCCTTTTTTAGGTGTAAAACGCCGAAAACTGGTTACTGGGCGTCTCGCCGAGCTACCCTTTCGGGCGCGGGCGGCGTCTTATTTCCACCAGGAACCACACCCGAGGACGACACTCCAGAGGTGACGAGGACGAGAGTCCAGGGAAAGTCGGTGCGCTGGGGTGCGCCTCGAACATTCTGAGTAAGCTGCCTTCATCCTTAATAAGGTGCGTCTTGCACATACAGGGACCTTAATCCTCAAAACAAGGCAGCGCCACATGCACCACTCCGAAAGCAGCGAAAAGAAGAAACAATTCTTGCACGCTGTAAAAAGGTTTGTTATAGAGCGAAGTTCACTGATAAGGTTTCACAAAGCGCTGAACCACTAACACGGGTGCGTGTTTCACAAGAGTTCGTGAAGCGCCGTCGACTTCAGGAAGCACAGCAGCGCTTTTGCAGCCTTGAACGGGCAAGAGCGCTCAGGTCATGGACCCAGGATCTTCTCTAGACAGCGCGGTGAGCCATCAAGGCGGTGGAGCTTCACTTCTAATTAGCTACGTAGGTTGCATAGGATGCCGTGTCAGCTAGAGCACGTGGATGTCTTCTTACTAACTTTCCTGTAGATTTTTTCCTGCTCTTCCTTTCTCTTTCTGACCAGCTTACAGCGCAAAAGGGACGAGGACGGAGATAAAAGAAGGCGACAACACAAGCGCTGAACTATCGCCAAAGATCCCAGATTTCCCTTCTTCTTGTTCCTTCCTCTATCGTTATTGCCCTTCACAGGCGTAGGGTAGCCAACCGAGCACGCACTTAGTCAACCTCCCTACCATTCCTCTTCATTTCCCTCTCCGTCTCTGTGGTTTGACGTCGCAAAACCACGACACGGTTACGAGAGATGGCGTCGTAGAGGGGTTGCGTAGACTTCGAGTACATGGCGTTCTTTGACGTGCACTCACAGCGAACAGTATACGGGTTTCGAGCATTTCGCCACCACCGAAATGTGGCCGCCGTGGCCGGAGTCGAATCGAGCCACTATATCCTTTGCAAATCGGAAAGCGGCGAGTGGTTGCAGACACTCCGAGACTTGCAAACGGAATTTCCAACCTTTCCTTTTAAGCATGGGCATCCACGTGGCCTAAATGATGTCGCAGCACCCTGTGGAATCACTGCAGCGTTTACCGCGTCATATAGGTTTCCGTATAGTTGCACTCGCTGACTAACGAAGGAAAAACTTCTAGGACCCCTTGCCTGTCGGCGAAATGGAGGCAAGAGAGATTTGGCGTTTCTTTCTTCCATTCTTTCTTTCGTTCCTTGACATTTTCTTATTGCATTCGTTCTCTCGTTCCTTCGTTCGGTCATTCTTTCTTTCATTCCTTCCTCCGGTCTTTTTATTTCTTTCCTTCCTTTCTTTATATCGCTGATTATTTCTCTCCTTTGCTTTTCCCTCCATTCTCTTCATTTATTTATTGATTTACTTCTTTCTTTCTCTCTTCTTTCTTTCTTTCTTTCCTTCCTTCTTTCTTTAACTATCTCTTTTTCTCTCTTTCTTCCTTTCCTTCCTCCTTTCTTTGTTTCTTTTTGCCTTCTTTCATTCTCTCGCTTTTTCAGTTTCTTTCTTTCCTTCCTTCCTTTCTCTCGCCCTCTCTTTCTTTCCTTTGTATTTCTTTTTTCTTCCTTCATTTATTCCCCCCTTCTTTCTTCCTCTCCCTCCTTCTCTTCCTCTTATTTCATTTTCTTTACTTCCCTTCTTTCTTTATCCCTCTCCTTTCTCGTCTTCCTTCCTTTCTTTTCCTTTGTGTTCTTTCTGCAGTATTTCATTCTTCCTTTCCTTCCTCTCTCATAGTCTTTCGCTGTTTTATTGCATTCTGTACCGTTCTCTTCCGTCAGTTTGTGTTTCTTTTTCTTCCTTCATTATTTGCCCCCTTCTTTCTTCCTCTCCCTCCTTCTCTTCCTCTTATTTCATTTTCTTTACTTCCCTTCTTTATCCCTCTCCTTTCTCGTCTTTCTTCCTTTCTTTTCCTTTGTGTTCTTTCTGCAGTATTTCATTCTTCCTTTCCTTCCTCTCTCATAGTCTTTCGCTGTTTTATTGCATTCTCTACCGTTCTCTTCCGTCAGTTTGTGTTTCTTTTTCTTCCTTACTGCCTTCTTTATCTCGCTTTTGTTCCTCTTTTTATGGCGTCCCTTCTTCGTTTCCTACTTTCATTTTTCGATCTTTCTTCTTCCCTTTGTAGGAAATGAAGTAGTTTCCAAAGTTATTGTCGTTCTTGCGGCCTCTATAATTGGCACCGTGATGGCTCGGCTTAGGTGGGGAGGTGAGATAAAGAAGTTTGCGGCGATTAATTTTCCCACTTAGCAGACCCAGGTAATTGGAGATCTATGGGAGAGGCTTTTGCCCTGAAGCAGTGGGCGTAGACCGGGTGATGAAGAAGAAGAACAGCTGGGATATGTTCTTAATGACATTGTCACAGAGATGTATGCTCTACTGTTTCAAAATTCATAATTTATTCAGGCAGGTTCTGTTCATAAATTCGTAATCTTCACCGTTAATTTCATCCTGATTAATCAATTCTGGCTGGTATTTCAGAATGCTTCTGACTTAACTATTTCGACTTCTCACAGCTTGGAAAATCCCCCAGGGATGGGTATGTGCCAGAGCTGAGGACAACAACGACCACAACAACACAACAACAACAACAACAACAACAACAACAACAACAGAACAACAACATATGTTCACATCTTCGTTTGCCAAGCGTGCACCGATGAAGGCGACGTGTTACGGGCGCACGCCTTGCGCTCGGGTATTCGAAGCACAGTTCCAGAAGAGCTGCCGCACGGCTCTCCCGGTGATTGTTTTCGCCGCACCTGAAATCCCGACGCTGACACGCGTAAAACACGTGAAGCTTCGCTCGAAAAGTTTCCAGGCACCGCCACTGCATTAATTAACAGCTGGTAGCGAAGGCGAACACGACAGATACAGCAAAAACAGCATTTTTAAGATGCCACGTATCCGCGACTTTTCTTTCCCCTGCTTTCAATACCTATGTGAATAGTGGATACTGCGCATTTTTTATATTTTTTATTTTATTTCACGATACTGCAGGCCAGCCTGGCCCAGGCAGGTGTGGAATTATAAAAAAAAAGGAGAACGGTACAAAAGAATGCTAACAACACTGGCACCACATGCAATACATCAGTTTAGCTAAGGTAATCTTTAACAAGGAAACGAAAAATAGCACAAATACAACAATACTCGCACAATAAGTTAAGTAACAGTTTCAGCAATTGAGAAATCAACGTGACAAGTGTTCTTCAAGGGCTTCATCAAAATTTGATTTGCTTTCGAAACCGCTTCCGCGTTAAACCGACGCTGTGGTTGGCGGCTGCAGTCACGTCGAAGCGTCTGTTTGCTTTGACGGCCTGTTGTAACTGTGCCGGTGGGCGTACGCAACACGAAATTTTTTTCCCCGCAGTTTGCTTTTTTTGCCTAAGAATGCAACTTCACGAACGCTTCTTGTGTAAGGAAGTCTTGCCAGCTGTCGGCTTCAGAAGTTTATCAACTCCCGTGGCGAGGCTGTGAGCATGCTGAAGAAACATCCGACTCCCGCGGTGCGTATGTTGACGCGTTGCGAGCCGCCGAGACCATGTGCTCACAAAAGCGCTTGCACCGTGCTCCATCCTCTCAAGAATATGTCGCGCGGTGTCCTCAAGTCGACCACACTCGGAACCTTCTTTCGAGACATCCGCAATGCAGTGCTACATGCAGTTCCGCAATGGACTTGAGCAACAGCTTTGGCTTCCGGGTGTCCCGTAGCAGCAGTTAATACTCATTTCTGTTTTCCAAGGGACTCCATAACTCCCTTGTCAGGGACGCATTTTGGAAACTTCATTATTCAACAATATTCTCTCTGAAGTCTTCCTGCTTGCTTCATATATACCTCAAGCAAGAGCCGCCGAGCCATTTCATTTATGCAGCGGCGTTGGTCTTGAACTCAAAATCCACTAAGCTGTACTCGAGGATTTGAGTTGCACCATTCTTGTAAGAAAGACTAATGTTAGCGCATACAGAGACCACGCGGTTCGATCTGACATGTTTGCTTGCTGATGACGTAGTGCTTGGCATTTTCGTCCTCTTTGTCGTGTTCTTGCACTACATTCATTGTCCTTTTTTGCCCTCTGATCCATCTGGATTTTCTGGCAACAATACATTCGAGCCAACGCTAAATGACGATTGTACAAGTCTTATCCATAAACATGAATTAGCAGAACTGACAATTCTTCAAAGAGAGGAGATTAACGCTCAAGAACCATTGCACCGTGTTTGAATGCGCGTACCAAGTGGACCACAATGCTAGGACGGTGGTAGAAGTCGCATTCACGAGCATGGCTAAAGAAAGGCAAGGCAATAGTAGGCAAATTAATTAACTAATAGAAATAATAATTCTCTAATTACTTAGCTAATTAACCAAATAATTAGACATAATAAATAAATAAATAAATAAATAAATAAATAAATAAATAAATAAATCGATGGAAATGGTTCCTTGGCTGAACTGCTGGGTACCATGCTCAACTACCAAATGTCTGGCTTTAACCTCTACGCCACTTGAGCGATAGCCGAGGATTCTTTCGAAGTTCCAGCTAGTCGTCCAAAGTAATTCGATAAGCCGGACAATGCGGTACGATTTATTTCCTTTCCGTTGCATTATGTACGGCTTCGTGACCGTCTGTCCGTCGGGGTTTTCTTAAGCTGGTCGAATACTAATCTTAACCTGGATTAATACCGCTGGCGATAGGCATACAGGGAAACTGAGCTACGTATACAACTGATCTCGTTACTCGGAAAGCTAACGCAGGAGCTTCCTGTATTTACTTGGCTGCGTGGGTTCGTTTGGTTTGTGTCATTACCTGCTGGTACTGCAAACATAGGAAAGCACCCTATAAGAAAGAAGCTCAGACGCATGGACTCTGACGCACACGCAAGGGCAGGGGACTTGTAAAATGAATGAGGCACACGTGTGCTCTGGAACAACTGCATTATGGAACGCTTCCCTTCAGAGTGCCGCCCTTTATGCGGACAGGGAGGAAGAGGAAAGTGGTAGTTCCTCAGCCACCATATTGCTCTTCCAGTTGCTCACGCTGGAAGAAGCGTTCGTCGTTGGTTCATTTTCACTTTTCGCATTCGTTTCAATGTAAGCGTCAGGGTAAGTGTTATCGCGACCACGATATTTCTTGGTTACTAGTCACAATGTTTCGTAAACTATTTTAAACTGATGGTAAGAATGTATTTAGCTTGAATAACTAGATCATAAACGTGCGTTCGCTAATCTTCATTCCTCAAGGGGAAAGTGTCAGGTAGGAGAGTGTGCCGAAAGAATATGCATTCTGCGTAGTTCTTGCCTACGAATCAACCATTTGGTTTTCTTCGTTTCCGCGGTGAATTGGGAACCATTGCAATACCACCAAAACTTCTACGCATGTAGCGTGAAATGCTACAACTTTGCAAGCGAGAACATCAGTGTGTTTAGTTACCCTTTGTATTACGTTTCTTGTTTTTGTCAATTTATGATGTATGTGCACGTGAACATCGCGCATTTCAGTGATAGTGTACACGACTGTCCCATAGAATGCATGAGCACGTATATATCGATGTTATTTGTTCCATTCTATTCGTACAACTTTCCTGCAACATTTTAAGCTGCCCTTTCCTCTGCTGTTACTGTAAAATTAATTTTTCTGCGAAAGTTTATATTTAACATTGCTGCCATGTATGTCGACCTCGCACACTGTCAACTGGTTCTGTAACCGCTTTTGCCTGAGGGGCGCTCAACGCTCATTGGAAACAAAGGTTTGATTGATTTATTATTTATTTATTTATTTATTTATTTATTTATTTATTTATTTATTTATTTATTGATCGAACGAATAGTGTACGTCAGATGTGCAGCTCTTTGAAAAGCGGCGCTTTCGATACGCGTAAGAGCGGAATAAAATCAGCGATCGCTACTATATTCCTTGAAGTTTACAGCAATTTCAATGCGAAGAAAGTGAGTACTTCCAAGTTAAACAAGTGAGAGGAACTGTGAAACCCAACGATTAAAAGTGCTGATCTTCTTATGTCCGCATTTCTCTTGCACCCCAGTTGTGAAAGAACTTCCATAATTAAGGTATTAGGCAGGCATGATCCTATAATAGCCCTGTCGCATGAGCAAAGTTAAATGCCCTTCGAGCGAGTACACTTCGCTGCTAGTCTCATTAGCACGCTGTCCCACGGCAAAGCGCAGCGACACTCAGAGCAAAGCACACTTGGCGGCGAACGCATTCGCCAAAGTTCCTTCACTGGCCCTCGGTACTGGGCTCACAAAATGAGCAAAGTAATACACCTAGCGGGTCGCCAGTGCTTTTAAAACACCGTTATCATTATCAGGAAAATAACTGGGGATCTCCTAAGCTTCAACAAAAAGCTGATTAAAAGTTGAAAAGAATGTTCCCTCCGTTCATCCGAAGTTTAGATTTATTATATACTTAATGCGTATGGAAAGTGGAAACAGCATAAGAAGTGATCTAATGGCCCATCTTCAAAGCATACGCAGAGCTATGCGGACGCCATAACAAGGCTGATGATGAAGGTTATAAGAAGGTGTTTGATGAAAAAAAAGAAGAAAGAAAAAAAAAGGAACACGCGTCAAAAGCACTTGCGGTTTGAAACTCTCAGAATAAAAAGCGACCGCTGTGGAGGTTTACTCCAATATTAACAAGATATTCCTTTGAAATAATTAGATATCATTCATTCACGCCACGGGCTTTACAGAACACTGTTCTTTCGAAAATTTTGTTCTACTTTTGAGATCGATGTTGCGCTTTATGAAAGCGAGATTTTGAAAACGAGGACGTTTTCATCTCAAAAGCGTTTTCGAACGTTAAAGGGCAACTCCGGCGGTTTTTCCAGCATTTTCTGATACCGCTATTTTCGAATACTTCTGAGGGCCCTGAAGCAGACACGGTCATTCGATTTGCTCTGAAACTCACCAATAATTTTAAATAACCGAATGAACTATGTGTTCAAACCGAAACCGAAACGGGTGGACGCTTCATGCAGCGTATGCCACGGCGTCGCAGCCTCCCCGCCATAAAAAATATGGAGCTGCTACCAAAAACATGACAGTGGCGATGCCATACTACGATGTATTGAGCTCTTCTGAACTTGACGGCGACGATTTGAGCGCTGAAGTATCGCCGCTTTGTTTTAGACAGCCCGCCAGCTCGGGTAGGCAGCGTTGCAGGTAACGACGTCAAAAACACAGGGTGGCTCACGTGGGAACCCGCTAAAAATTTTAAAAAATTCATTTTCAGGAAAACTGAAGACTTGCAACCTCCTGACTTGGCATAAATTGTTGCAGCACCGAAGAGAACATCTACTGAAAATCTTATTGAAATCCGTGAACAATGAAAAATCGCCGGAGTTGGCCTTTAACCCGGCGGTGGTGGTATTTCCAAGCATTAGATATTACTACAGAACAAGCTATTGATCATCTCCGAAGATGTGAGGTCTCACTCGAAGAATAATAGAAGGAAGCGTAAGGTTTGCCTCCAAGCCTGGAATCTGATAGTATCGCTGTGTTCATGCATTCGCAAGGCGCATAAACTCCCAGTATCCCCGGTACCATAACCTTGCACATTGCCTCATGTCCACAAACATTGCTTGGAATGGCTAAGGTAGGTGGTGGGAGCGGGCTTGCTGCTGAGTAATTCGGTTTCAGTATGTATGATCAAGGTTGGCAGCATCACTCTTTTTTTTATTCTTCGCATTCGCAGGAAAGTTGTTCTCACGAGCAACGCCGCCAACATCTTTTTTTGTGGCGCAATTTACATATCGTTGTCGCGTTAATACTCACGTTTGATCATACGGCCTCGTGCGCATAACTTTATGTGGTGCAGTAGTATACGTCCTTTTAGACTCAAATAAAAAAAATCCTCGTTGAAAAAATATAACCACGTACTTGGAGGAGAAAAATAAAAGCGCCTTTTTTCGCAAGCACTGCATATGGGAAATATTTTTTTTCAAAAAAAGCAATTGCTTTGGTGTGCAGCAAGGCAGCTTGGACTGAAACGTATCGTTCCGGGTACGGTTCCTTTGATATGCGGTACGTTTTCGGCGCAAGATCGGAAATTCCTGAAATAATCATGTCTTTCTTTCTTCTGTTCTTGCTTTCTCGCTATTGTCAAAGTGTCAAGGTGCGGGGGCTTGTACCTTGAAGAAAGAAAAAAGAAAATGGACTGGCAGAGCCTGATTGAAAAGCCGGGTACTAGCATTTTCTCATTCCCTCCCAGAAACTGAAGGAATCATTAGAAATAGCAGAAACTTTCATAAGGTGACAGGCGGCCGAGATCGAATTCATATGCTCCAAGCAAAAAAAAAAAAAAGAAGAAGAAGAAGAAAAGAAAAAGAGAGAGAAAGAGAGACACAGAGAGGAAAGAATAAGAAAAAGCAAGGACTTTCTGACGTAACAACAAAATGCCCATCTCGGTACAGAGGTCACATGTGAAACACCGCCCTCATTACAGTGCCTTAAAGTTACAAACATGAAGATGTATATGGCCATATATATATATGCCCCACACGCTGGCGGCCATAGCTCGCAGAATGCCTTATACGCTTTGAGAATTCATGCTGGGGATGTTATACATTCACGTGACGCAGCGCTGCAGCATTCAAGAAAGCGATCCTGGTACCCTTTCTGCGCCCATGGAGAGAAAATAGCAACGATTCGTCACGCCAGCTTTATTCAAAGGCTTCACCAACATCAATATCATAAGATGAATGTGTTTCAATGCCCCTGGCCATGCCTTCCAGAGACAGCGGAATGGTTCGGCGAATATATGTCCTGACTGCAAATTGAATCGGCAATGGTGATACATTTACGGATGCAACTATAGAAAAATGGAACTGTCTCTTTTACTCCGAATGTCTGTTAGGTCTAGAATTTTCAGTGAGAGCATGCATCTAAACACAGAGCCTGAGCATTTTTTTTTTGACAAGGAAGGAGATTCTTCAACAACGCTGAGTTTGCGACACGGGCCGGTTGAATTTGCAGACCCTTCGATGAATTTAAGGAGAACACGTACGATATGCGTCCTGTTGTCCATAAATTTTCTGCATGAATGTACTCGGCCTACTCAAGAATATACAGAACACACAGAAAACAAAGTCATATTACTGGGGAGGGTGCATTTCCTTATGAACGGACTCTTCTCAAACAAACAGAATAGAGCGAACACTGAAATACTATTGCTCAGGAAATGCTTTCATGAAGCCAGAAAAGGAATTCATTGTTCTTGGACGCATCTTGTAGACTAGAATTCCAGGCTCATGTTGCTCAGTACCCGTTCACAATCACACGGCAAGACACATTTATGCAGGTGCCCCAATGTGTGCTACCGTTCGTGTCATTTCAGACCGCAGTTCTCATTGGGCCGCCCCGGCCTGGAGCCGGCCTTCAAGGTATCTGAGTGAACGAACACAGCGAAAGGCATCCTGGCTACTGCGCCTACAGCCCCGCAAAACTCACCTTCCTTTTCCATGGCTAGCTGGATATGGTATCATATATTTTGACGCTTTGTTTCAAACTTCGTGGTTCTCGAATAATTTCCCACTGTAGATGTGTACCACAAGATTGATTTTCCACTCCACCAAGGCTGCATAGCCGCGGCGTGCGATGCATTATGTAGCTGCCGTGGTGGGTATCAGAACCAATGCGTGTGGGCCCAAAACGCGCTACCCTTCCCTCGCCTGCTTTCGGTATAAAGGCCCTGTACTGCGGGTTCTCTCTCGCTTTTGATGTTTTGGTATAGAGTGCATGGATGGGCTCGATAGCACTGTATTTTGATACAGTGGCGAGCACCTCCCGCAGCGGCCCTTCGTAATGACGCCGGAGGCCTCTCTACGCACGGCACTCGGAGACTTCGCTCGCTGAAGCCTCTCAGCAGCTGCGGGCGTCCTATCACGTGACTGGGAGGTGCGGTGGCCAGCGCTCTCCAGCGGCATCTAGCTACGCAGCACGCGACAGTGCTGTCTTTATGGGAAACAGAGCGACTGTCAGGCAAACAGTCAGAGAAGGCGTTATAACAACATGCAACCTAGCACGATACAGGGGAACCCGGCAGTTCGCACTGTCAGAACTGAATCTCTTAGGGTCCTTTCTCAAGAATGAGCGACGCCTTCGCTAGAACGGCTTCGTCTGCACGGCTTGCCGAAATAAATATGTGGGAACGACCGCAAAACGGAAAGCAGCTAAGACACGAGCACAGAAAAGAAGGCCACCGGACGAGGCTGGACTTACAATTGGAATTTTATTTCCGGAAAGAGCCATATAAAAAGACCTCCGCTAGATCACCCGTGCATGCGGGTAGAGTCATTAACAAGGGCACATAAATGCGGCGCGCAAGAAAACGCACCCTAAAACGTAATCGTTTGAAATGGCGTGCCTAAGGAAGCGTAATTCTTTTTCGCTGACGCTTAATGAGCAGGTTCCTACACACGAGTGTCCCGTTGCGACACTGTGGAAGGCTTCCAGATCTTCGCTCGCTAGTTTGGTCCTTCCGCGGCGCAAGATTTCGAGCCTGTCCATAAACATAGGGCTGCGGTCGCACTATTCTACACGCTACGGCAAATGTGCACCGTCGCAAGGCGAAAGAGCTTCCCTGCGCTCTTCAGCGCAAGCATTAATACAACAGGCCAATCTGGCCGACGTATATCCCGCCACATAAAAAAAAAGGAATGCAATAAACAAGCTGCGTCACACAAGATGAAGAATGAACAGTGCGTTGCCTGTCGCAACCGTTACTCTGTTTCTTCTTTTCGCCGATGCGTTTGCAGAAGCTGCCCACTTTTCCGAGGGGCTCGCAAGAGACCATGCGCACGACAAATCTGCTAGCAACATTTTTCAACTTGTGCGACAGCCTGCGGGCGTAAGTTGTCACATCCATTTTCTTGTTTCTCGCCGTCACGGTGTTGTCTTGTCTTCACCCATGCGAAGCGCGCTCTGTTTCTTTTTTTCGACAGACTCTCAGCTACAGACTTGGTCAAATGTTCAGGAAAAGAGACAGCCGTTAGCCGATCTGTACCTGCGCCTGGAAACTCGACTTCATTCAGTGACAACAGCTTTTCAGTGCGGAGCACTGAGTAGCCCCGAGCTGTTGGCGTCTGATGTGGTCTAATGTGTCACGTCACGTGGTCAATGTAGTCTAATGTGTCGCGTACGTCACGCAACGGAGAACAGCCGACGCATTCTTGAACTCGACCATCTACTCACACGCTTGGCCTCAGCCCACTCATACATTAAGTAATCGTTCGAAGGGAAATAAATAAATAAATAAATAAATAAATAAATAAATAAATAAATAAATAAATAAAGCCTCGTCGGGCGCGTTCTGCCTCGAGTTACAGAGAAGGTAAAAGCGGACGCGCTGTTGCCTCCATTCACCGATCTCTCTCGTGGGTATGTGCCAATTACAGAGGCAACAACAACAACAACAACAACACACACCATTGCCCTCAGCACGCTACATCACCTTAGAACAGATAGTCACATGAAAACAACGACAAGGGCAGACAAGCACAAGATAAACCCCAGCAACAACATTTAGAAGAGAATAACAGGTCACTAACATAACGTTAGCTATCCACACCTTAGCACCAATATATTTTAACACATACCGCACAACACACGGGAAGCGCAGGCAAATCACTGCCCGTCACTTCGTACAGGTTTCGCATTGAGTGGAACTGCTTTACCGCTACGCCTGCCGCTCACTTCTTCGCAAACAATTCTCGATTCAAAGCACAGCTGTGCCTCCAATTGGGCGAGCTTTGAGTGGCAAGAATCGCAAGGCAAAAAGACGTTGTCCAGGATCAAGGCGAGTACATCATACAGGCATGACTGCCTGACCTAAAGGTAACTTTGACGTCGACAAACCTAATGCGGTGAGACATGGGGACGTACGTGACCCACCTCATTTTACGCGTTAGCGAAAAGGAACTACGCTTCCTTATATGAGCACTGTTTCAAGTGGATTGGGTTTTGGGGCGTGCTTTTTTTTTAACCCCGCGTTTATATTTCCTTGTCACGCATGCGCGCGTGATAGCGGATGTGTTTTGTGTACATTTCCGGCAATAAAATTTCAGTTGCAGGTCCAACCTTGTTTTGTCGCCTCTCTCTTTGTGTTCGTATTTTACCTGGTTTTCGTTTTACAGCCGTGCACCAACTGGCACAACTTTCGACAACGGCGTGGGACCGAGAGCATACGTGTCAGTCTTAAGTTGTTTACCTCTGTATGTAACAAACACATGCGTGCAACTGCGCTGATATTTTCTGTTTGGCAGTGTCGTGCCTGAAGTTTCATTTATTAGATTTTTTACTGCACGCATCGCCTTGCATAGGTTGCTTTTGAGAAGTTATTTCATTTTCGTGTTCGCTATGCCTGCACTATACAAATCTCATACATTTTTATCAGCGCATGTGCGTTTCGTTTTCATTGCAGATCCACCCAGTGAACGTTTGTTGTTGTTCCAGATTATCATCACCGCGCATTCCTGGGTTGCGCACTTTACAGCTTCCCGGTGATTTGTGTTTGCATTAGAGATTCAGTACACAGCAAATTGTTTGCGAACAGTTTGTTTTGTGCTCTTTGTACTTCTGATGCCGAGCTTCGTGTATATGCAACTGCTGAACAACACGCTTCAAATCGCGTTCACCCGCGTTTATAATATGCCCTTCATTTAAACTAGCAAAGGTAAAGTCAATGAAATGGAATGTGCATTTCATCTACCTGTTCTTGTTAGTGTCCGTTGGCATAGGAATTCTCTCGATTTTCGCAATTTGCACATCAATGCTTGTCTCGCACTGGCTTTTGTCAGATAACCTCGATGCTACCTGCAATTCCAAATCATCATGTCCGAAATACGTAGTGTCACTTGTGCCGACACAGGCTTCTTAATCAGCGCGCACGACATTGCCCTTGGTCTCGGGTCAAGAGGGTGTTGCTCTGCATGAGTAATTCGCTCACCAGGGCACCCGTCCTTGTCCTGATCAGCTTCTTCTGGCTGGCCAGCAGCAGACACTGAAGCGCAAGTGGATACAAAGGTTAACGAGAGAGCATATACGGAAGTGGCGTAAATACAGAAGGCGCTGAGTACGGCACCTTCCTTAACAGTCCTGCTATCCGGCTTCAAATTAATGGAAATTCCACTTTACGTGTCCGTATTTCATTGTTGGCGTGCACTGTTCCGCCTGAAAAACAGACCAAAAAATGCAAACCCAGATTCACGCCTGCCAAGTCTGAGTGAACAGCGGAGATGTGGCAAGGGTGTCAAGGTCGCTACCGCAATCATGTAGCAGTCGGCTGATGGAACGATGAAGGCAGCGTGCCGGTGGCAGGTGCGAGTCCACTTTTTCCTTATGGTTTGAGAGGTACACTGTTAACTGTGATCGTCACTCTGTTTTTCATCATCATCCGCCTGTATGCGCCCCCTACAGGGCAAAGGCCTCTCCCATAGGTCTCCGTTTATCACTGTCCTGTGCTCACTGTAAGCACTTTATCCGTGCAAACTTCCTGATCTCATCTGCCCACCTAACTTTCTGCCGCCCCCTTCCACGCCTACCTTCTCTGGAGATCCACTCTATTCCCCTTAATGACCAACGGCCGTCCTGCCTTCGCATTACATGTCCCACCCACGCCCATTTCTTCTTCCTAGTGTCTTAAGTGTTGTTTTATCTTGTCTCTTAACAGCTGCGCTGCTAAACAAAAACATACAAAAAAGCAAAAAATTAAAGAGACCGATGTGGCACAAGCGGAAGAACTCCATGGCCCTGTGTTCCTTCTTCTGCACGTGCTCTACTTCAAAAGCACGAAAAGGCTCACATCGCTTCGCTGCCTACGGCTGTATGACGTGAGGCATATTAGGGCGCAAAGCTCTCAGAGGCTATCTACACATGTATCTTTTTTTGCGCATTTCCTATCTCACAAACCGTCTACTCCGAACGAGAGCGGTACCTTTGGTATAATGTGAAAAGGTAATTTGCTAGTACAACGACCGAAATCGCATTCCACACTATTGCACCGTTGCACCGGAGCTACCATGCACGAAGTGGCTTTTTTGAACATTAGCAAACATTACGCCAGCTTGGGGACCATTAGCAATACTCCTTTATTTCATTTCCTAAAATAATACTGACACAATATCTCCGACCGTTATCAATAATCAGCAAAGCAAATATTGAGCGAAGGTACCCAAAATAGACAAGAGTACCACACTGCGCGACAGCCATGACCCGACATGTGCACGCGTGCTTTCTCCGGTAGTGCGAATTTCTTGAACGCAATCGTCGTGCTAGTCTAGTGTTGTTCTTTCATACGTTTTTGATATATGTTGCTTCGATCCCATGCAGCGCAAACTGCGCCAATCGCAAGATTACCCGGTATGATAGTCCCACTACCAACGGTGCTAGCCTGACACCGAGTCCCATTGTTTTCTCAAAGTTGCCAATGCGCTTTCTCTGGCCAGTGTGCAGCCTAGCGAGACGGGGGAAACACAATACAGCACCCCTCGGGCTGTGATTGGCTTTTTCCCGAAACATTTGATCTCCGCGCATTGCCCCCCCCCCCCCTTACCTTCCCCGCTCACCTCTTCAGGTCACCTGTCCCGCTCACGTCTCCAGGTCTCCAGGAAATCTTGTTGTCAGCGCAGCTAAGCACTGGGAGCGTTAGATGGGATGTTCGAGGCAGTCTAGTTCACTTTGATCTCGGCAAAATGAAGAGCAATTCACACTGACACACAGCGTGTTCGCGAAAACTCATCCCATATTTATTCAGCCTCGAGAGGGCGCCTTATCTACTGCTGAGACAATCATAGAAACACATGAATATAAGCTCTGCTCGAGATGAATCAATCAGGTGAGTACAGCCGAAACGTGGCCAAAGAACGAAAAAAGAAAATTGTTCACCCCTCTTCGGCAGTGTGCTTGTTTTGCTGTGTATTGCCGATCTCGCAACAGTTTGGGCCTTTGGCACCAGAAATGGGGAGAAATCTGGTTGCCTTTTGGCAGAATGTTACTTTATAGGTGTTTAATCCCATTTTCCATTTTTGTTGGGGTCCCCTCGCAGTTGGCTCATTGCGTATTTTTGGTAAACGTTGCTCTAACCAGATGCAGAAGGTATACTTAGAAGGCCTGTTCCTCAAAACCCATCTTGTATCGCGTCTTTCTGCTTCTTCTTCACTCCCTCTATTCCTTACTACTTACTTTCAATTCTGTTCCTTTCTCCTTTCAGGGTGAGCATCTGCTCTTTCCCTCTACGCGATGTTTGTCTGATTATTTGCTTCCCCGCTTCCTTCCTTCCGATCTCTATACATTTGTGTTTATTGTCAGTGCAAAATAAATAACCGTAATTTAAATAAAACTTCTCTAAGGAAACTGCGCAGGTTTCATTCTCAGCGCCAGATTTTGTGTTTTTTAAGTAGGTGCATGATCCGATATTATCGTTGAAATACAACGTCTTCTTGCGACCTCACATGCAATAGAAAAATGAAACAAATGAAATGGCGTACGGAAGTAGAAGTTCTTGGGTGACGTACTTTCTAGCTTTCTTCGTACAGCTCATATCTTAGGAGGGCCAGGGGCTGCACCCAACTTAGAGTAGCGTCTTGTCTCTCTTTTACCTTGCTTTGCGTTAAAAATGTAGAACGGATATAAACCCCACTGGATTGAGCTTGCTTCTGGGGTGAGCACTCGCCTCAAACCCGGAAGTCCTGGATGCCGTTTCCGCATCGTCCCAGGTTGTCTTAAAACGCTGTTCAGCTCAACTTATTTACTTCGTAGGCACAAATTGTCCTCGACGAACTCGGTGCCGCTGAGTGCACTCTCTGATATTGGTTTTGAAGCGAACCGTCGTTACACTAGTCTGCGGCGTCGCGTGGTCGACACGAAGCAACACAACCCACGCGAATATAAAAAAAATACCTCTTCGTTCTGCGAATTCGAACCGACCGCAATATGGCTAGATCAGTACGCTCACCGACTCAGCCAACGCCGGGTCATCATACGCATGCTTTGAAGCGGGGCTTGTTACGCATGATTAAATACACGCAGCGAAATGCGCCCGCAAGAAACCCGAACACGCTCATTAGCGCGTTAGAATTTGTGTGGTGGATCAGTTGGTGTTTAGGAATAATCGGGAAACTGCGCAAAAGGAACGACACACTACAAAAGAGACAGGATCACCACAGACGCAGACAAACCACTGTTACTGAAGACAAGTGACGCACATATATTTATGTCTCCACAAGCTGCACATGCGTACCCGAGCGAAGAAGCTTAGGATTATGAGCAGAAAACCAGCCGACCATGCGCCATAGAAATTTTGCTCCAGCGTTATACAATGCAAGTGGTGTGTCACACAAAAGGACTCAAAAGGACACAGACACAACGTTGTCACAGCTCACATCGCCTTCTCACAGAACATTCATTAAAACCAACGCCTGCTCAATAATACTCTGTATAATAAATCCACCCGGCGCTGTAGAGGAGGGGAGCGCCATCTGGGTGGTGTCTAGATAAGCAATCTACCCGGTCCAACACCACCCCTACAGAGTTTGCGCAATCCTAAGAGTCATAAAAGGATGGAGAGCACTGGGAGAGGCATTTGTCCTTCAGTGGGCATGAGAATGGTGGTGATTATTATTATTATTATTATTGTTATTGTTATTTTAAAACTTGGCACCGCATGCTTGCACGCCATTGTTACTAGAAGTGCGTGAAAAGGAATTTACACTTGAGTATCCTCCTAACAGAATTACGTTTTCTTGAACATTCAAATTACGTTCCGAGATATGCGTGCAGCTTGTAGTTGCCTCGTAGTTTACAATATTTTGGGGCACTTTGAGAAATTTAGTTTTCTTCTCCAGGAGCATTTTCGCCATGGAGAAGGGGTTCGGGACGATTCTTTCCGTCGCAGACGATGGCCTGCGCCGTATGCCAGCGGCAGCACCGGATTTTCTGCGACAGGAACTTGTGGACGCTATCGCGTTTACGTATCATGGCACGCCACCGGCTGTGTGCCACTGCCACAAGGCTAAGTCAAGGATTAGTGCCGCCTGCATCGTCTACCTTGTGTCGCTGCACGCACGCGCGCACACACACACACACACACACACACACACACACACACACACACACACACACACACACACACACACACACACACACACACACACACACACACACACACACACACACACACACACACACACACACACACACACACACACACACACACACACACACACACACACACACACACACACACACACACACACACACACACACTAGACACAATCATCACACAATTTTATACCATATGCGAACGCTTAGAAAACCGCTACTCTCGGAACCCCAAAGCAAATGTATCATCAGGTAAGGGCTGGTGGTCCCCTGACTTAAGTATTGAAAGGAAGCGTGTCCGTGCTTTACGACGTCGTAAACAACGCGCTAAAGTTCCCTCTCTACGCGACTATTATCAAAAAGAATATGCTTCTGCGTTCCAACAGTATAAATCGAACATTTCTAAAGCTAAAGACTTATTTGACAGGACATTACACATCCGCTACTAGAAACATCTTTTCGGAGACCATTTTAAACTGCATTTTCAAAAACAACACACAGCAACGAGCTTACCATCATTAAAATGCCCTAGCGGTTCAATGACGACTTCCGTCAACGAATCAGCTCGCCTCCTACTAGACACACTAATTGCCGAAGATAGCCCCCTAACTGACACCCCGATTCATTACCAGATGCGCGAAATTCACAAGTCCGAGTACCCCTGGAAAATTTTAGATCTTCCTTTCTCTCAGAACGAAATCGAACATGCTGTAATGTTAATTAACACACAGTGAGCACCACGATTGGATAATTTAACCGGAATATTTGTAAAGCAACTTTATCAGTTACATCCACAGTTCTTTTATTTTGTCTTCAATACAGCTCTCAGAATAGGGCATTTCCCTACACCATGGCGTAACGGTAAAATCACTTTCATCCTCAAACCTGGAAAGCCCCCTCAGGATCCAAAGTCATACCGACCTATTGTAATGAATTCGATATTCGGTAAAGTGCTGGAACGATTACTAAATTCCCGTTTATACCATTTCCTCCATACCAACCACCTCATCCATGAAAATCAGTTCGGCTTCACCAAGACACGCAGCGCAGCACTAGCTCTTTATCAATTACGACAATACCTAGAGTACTATAAATCCCGCAAACAACCAGTCATCCTCATCTCTTTGGATTTTGTCGGGGCCTTTGATAGTGTATGGCATATAGCTCTGCTTAACTTCTTTAGAAAACACCGATGCCCGAAAAACCTGTACCTTTTACTGCAGTCGTTTCTCACAAACCGCACCATCACATTCCCATTCAACACCGGCAGAGAAACAGCATCTCCATCGGTGGGTAGCCCACAGGGCTCCCCCATCAGTCCCCTCCTTTGGAATGTTATCATACATTCCCTCCTGGACATAAACCTACCCCATAACGCACACATACAAGCCTACGCAGACGACACCATCATATTACTTCCTGGAACCTCCCAATTGGACTTTAAAAACAACGTCACCCGCGTTTTACACCCTGTAGAGGAATGGGCAAAGCTACAAAAGGTAACTATCAGTTCAGACAAATCTCACTACACGTTCTTCAACAACGGACACAAAGGCACATCAAGGCGCCGTCCCTCCGTTAGGTTAGACGGTGCCTTTCTAAAACACAAATCATCAGTTAAGCTCCTTGGCGTTGTGTTTGATACAACACTTAATTTTCATTCCCACATCGAATATCTGAAAACTAAAGCCGAAATATTCACTGCACGATTCCTCGCATTTCTGCGTTCCCAACATAATCTAAACAGCATGCTCATTCGTCGGCTATACAGACAGGTCCTACTTCCCTCACTCACTTATGCATCGCCAGCGTGGTGGCCTTCCCACCCTACACGCTTCCTAAGAGACCGCGTATTATCACTTCAACGATCAGTCTTAATATCTATCACAGGCTCGTTTCATACAACCAGAACCTCAGCATTACAAATAATCGCTAACGCTCCGCCCTTAGATTTAGAACTCATCCGCCTAGCAGCAGAATTTTCTCTCTTTACACAAAAAATAGTCACGCCTTACGGCACACGTACACTAAATCCCGACCATATCCAGCGCGACATTGCACCCTGTCTTTATCACCCCAGCCTAAAACACAGATTTTCCTTTACTGAACTTGACCCCTCCCAGCACGACGACGCCTTCCGCCTACCCGTCCTGCACGCATATACGGACGGTTCTTTTACCTCCATTTCTGCTGGCTCAGCATACATAATACTGGATAACCAAACTCGAATTTTGAAGGCCGAAAAATATAAAATAACACATGCATCTGGCGCCTACACAACCGAACTTATGGCTGTCACCGAATGCCTACAGTACATCAGCACGCTACACACTCAAACCCCTTTTCACCTGTACACAGATTGCCTTTCTTTACTACGTAAACTTGCAAGCCTTAACGATAATGACGAGAGGGTGATAGCCATCAAAACATTCTTTATCAGTTTAAAACACAAGGCATCTTCTTCCGGTTATTTCACGTCCCTGGTCATAAAGGCATATTAGGAAACGAATTGGCAGACAGACTAGCAACTTCAGCAATGCGTTTTGGGTCTGAGAGGATGGCTACATATTCAATCCGCACCGTTCGGTCGGAATTATACAAAATTATGGTTTCTCATTGGCACACATATTGGGAAACAGGAGGGCCGAACACGTCGTTATTTCACTGGATAAATAGCGTCTACAAAATTCCAAAATGGTTTCCACCTAATCGGAAGTTAACTCATCTAATGACTGGTCACGGCCATTTCCAATATTACCTCAAGCGATTTAATATAACCATGTCTGACCGGTGTGCATGCACAAAAATATGCGTAGCCGATCTGCATTACTTCAACGATTGCCCACGAACGCAACACATCACTCAACACTTACGAAGCCGCACAGATGCAACAATATCACACGCACACTTCCCAAGATATCTACTAGAAAAAAAAAACGCGTGCATACTTAATTCAGCTAGTTAATATAATGCGTGAATCGGCGGCTGTCATACCAACCCCCACTCACTGTGCAGAAATTTCTGAGACATAACTGGATACCTCATCGAAACTTCCCAACCACACGTCTACCGCTCGCATACATTTTCCTTACAACAACCCATCAGACACTGCATGCTCAACGTTATAGTTCCAATTACGCCAAAAAAAAAGGCGAGGTTACCTCGGCAGCTATGACGTGAGCATCAACTTTTCAACACACATAGACCCATTGTTCATGTCATCCTATTGATATGACAAAACCCGCCTTATGTATCTGCGCAGAGCTTTTCTCATCGCAGGTTTCACCTCCTCTTCGCTCAAACTTTCAACCGAATGCTTCCGCCTCAAACTCCAGACCATGCCTACAGGTCCGCCATGCAAGGCGAGGCCCTTGGCTCGAGTTGTGGCTTCCACTACGTCGTCGGTCACGGAACTTTAAACTACACCTAGCAGTGCACTCCCGCTTTCCCCTTGTTACAAGGACACTCTTGCTGCTGGAAGCTCTCACTGCTACGTAGTACTTGGCATTAACATTATCACGATCTTCATCTCCTGCCTTTATTATAGAAGGAAAAGCCCTGCAGGCCTTGCTTCCGAATACATACATTTTTTTTAATTGGCTTTTTCCACAAAATTTTCTTTTTGGGAACACTTCCCCTTATTTCTTTATGGTGCGATTGGCTTTAAGCCCGATATACCTTCTGGTGGCGCGGGCTACCCCCCCTTTATTTTAATTTTTTTCCATACCAGGGGGACAAATTTAACACACACACACACACACACACACACACACACACACACACACACACACACACACACACACACACACACACACACACACACACACACACACACACCGCTTCTGTGGAGATGGTCGACCAGCGATGCTGTGTTATATAGTTACATGGAGACGCGCGTTCCAAACAGGCCACATCTGTTCGTTTTCTCAGCAGCGGAGCTGCTTAAGCTAGCCGTAAGAACTCTGGCGAGCCAGTTTAAACAGCGAAGCTGTTTAAGCTAGCCGTAATTTGTCAGGCAACATACAATACCACGTGACGTTGCGTTACAAGATTTTCGGCGGTAATCTGTCGCGTGAAATTGCGTTGCGTGATTTTAGCCCGAACATGTCGCGTGACATTCCGTTAGGAGATTTTTGCGGGAACATGGCAGGTGACATTCAGTTACGTGATTTTGGGTGATCACGAGAGATGTTAACAAGCCAAAATCACTTAACGCAACGTCCCGTGACATGCTCCCGCCAAAATATCATATGACTATCAAGTGAGCTACCTCAGTAATGTGTTGGCCAGCTTCGATGTGATCTAGCCTTGCGCGACCTGGTGGAAGCTGCGTACTTTTTATCCCTTCTACCTTCTTCCGTTATTTCTTGTGTGAGCGCGCCCGACCTGCTACCCCAATGGACCACTTGGGGGTAATGCTGAGTAGTCGTTGATTAAGGCGCACCTCAATATAACTACTCATGACTTCTTTCTTTCTTTCTTTGCTTTTCCTTCTTTCTATTTTGCTATCGTTCGTCCGTTGCATACGGCGCTACGTGAAAGGAGCCACGGATGTGGGTATCGGACCCTCGTTTTCTCGCTAAACAAACGAACAAGCACACACCGCAAACATACTGAACGTAGAGCCCGAAGCTTTTCTGTACTTCACGCGGGTTCGAACAGCTTTTTCGGGATCAGCCACCGTCGACAAGCCCGCTGTTGCCGCGTAGACGCGACCAGGGTGTCCTCCGTAGCTGAGGCTCACCATCGGCGACGAAGCCACGGACACCGAGCTGAAGGATTGCGAAGCCGAGGCCAAACGCCAAATACGTGCCGAGAACCCCAAGGTGCGGGACTACTACGGCGAGGCCAAGCGTTCGCAAAGAGCCGCCGGCTCAGAGATTTGCACAGGCGAATCAGAACGCCCCCGACAAGCGGTCACGACTTCCAGGAACTAGGGAATGTAGCTCAGATGGAAAGCAATAAAAGAAATAGTACGAAAGCAGAAGAAAATATAGTACGTCAGGCGCACACAGACAACAAGCTTCCCCTGACCCCATTTTTTCGGCGTGAGAAAGGCAGGCGATATTTTTTTTTGTTTTAGGGGCGAAGCTCCCTAGTAGTAGGTAGCCACCGGCGCGTGCCTGCCGGGAGGCACGCACGCGCCGAGGGCGAGCGCGTGGCTCCCGGCACGCGCTCGCCCGCGAGAGACAACGTTGGCGCAGGCAGCGTCTCCTAGCGAGTTTCTTGATTGAGAAATACCGACTGCTCGCGTTGGAGAAGCGTTCACCGGCAACCCATATATATATATATATATATATATATATATATATATATATATATATATATATATATATATATAGGCACTGCATCTTGACTTGCAATGAAGTGCCGGTGGGAGATTTCACTTGTGCATTGTGCATAGTTGAACCGTGAGGATTCGTAGCATGCGCGAGATGTTATAAAACTAGATGGCGGTACTTGTAGTTGATGAAAGATGCGAGATGTTATAATAGTTTGATGACATTTACTCAAGTGTTTCACATTTAATTGTGGGGCGAATTCCACGGAAGAGTTTCACGGCTTACCGATGATTCCTTCCGGAGCTTCGCCCCACTCATCATTCACCCCGTGAATATGCTGTGATTTTTTTCTTTCATCCTCCTTTAGACCAGAGACCTCAAGGAGTGTACGGGCAGCCCGGTTCTGATAACTACCGCGCCATGTTACGCGTCATTCATCATCGATCAACCTGACGTCTACTGGAGGGCAAAGGTCCGTCCCATAGATCTCCAATCATTGCGGTCCCGTGAGGTCTGCGAGCGCTTTATCCCCGCAAACATCATCTAAGTTGACCAGCTGACATTCTGGTGCCTCCTGTGAAGCTTGCCTTCTGCCCGAATCCACTCTGTTAACCTCAATGCATAACGTTTGTCTAGGCTTCTCATTCCACGGCTTGTCCACGCCCATTTCTTCTGCTTGATTTCTAGTAAGATGTGTTTAACCCATAGATATTGTACATTGAAATGTTGCAAACACTGCATGTAGGAATTAAAAATTTAGACCCACCTGTAATTCACCAAACTAGCGAAAGATTTTTCGAGAGCAATTACCCAAGTCGTTGAATATATGTGGCAGAAAAAAAAAAAGGTCAGTTTCGCCAGAAGGCAGAATCAATGAATGCGATAACAATGCATGGTATCATATACGAACTAACACGTCTTCTGGGGCATGAAAACTGAATCGTACTGAATGTGGGCCTATTAAGTAAGCATGCAGGTGTGCTTAAGCGGCACCGGACACGTGCGATGGGAATGAATGACCACGACATGCCGCTCACAGAAAAGTGCTAAGAGTGGTACTGGTGAGAAACGGCGTCCGGGGGCAGGCCGTCAAAGATTACTTGCGTTCCATGTTGCTGCTGTAGAGTCAGAATTGCATGCATACCACACTGTGGTAATCATGTAGCGGCGAAAGCGTTCACTTTACGGCGCGAGGGAAGACAGCGTAAGTACAGGTACAACGCGAGCAGGTGCCTCGGCTCGCTGTCGACCTCGTATGGCCGCGATGCGGCCCACAGCAAATCGCACTGCACGCAACTGTGGATGCGCACTCCGAGGCACATTTCCGAGCAGCTTCTGCGGGAGCGGGCTGGAACGTGCTTTGAATGACAGCGTTGCAGTGATGACATAAGAAGTAAAACGCGCCTCGCTTCAGCGCGACTAGCATTCTACTGGAATGTGCCATGTGACGGTCTAGTGGCAGAGACAACGCCCCAGCACACCTACGATCCAAGTAATGTTGTTTTGAGTTCTTCTTGCATGCGCTTCACATCGCGGGACCACGCGAAGCAGCGTGAACTTTGCTCACATTTGCCCCACCGAGAAGCTTGGTCCAGCGAGCAGCAGCATCAAGCGAGTGCGTTCGTTCCGCAACTCGCAGACGCATTCGCGCGAGCGCTACGTGGCGAAGGCATTGCCGGCGTTGCGACGATATGCGACGCACCAGGAGCAACGCACGTGATTAAGGCGCTCCTGCACAGTATAAGCGTAGTGGAAACACCGTCAGTGACCCAGGCGATGTAGTCGGCTAGCCGGCGAGGGAACCGGGCTCCCTCAGGTGGAAGTATGTGTAAGCACAGGCCTCTTTTTTGGCGGAAGTCTGTGCCAGTGGCGATGAGTCCTTTACAGTGGAGTTTCCATAGACCAAGTGCACGTCGTGCAGGTGGCAGCCGATACGGCGGTAGGGTTAAACCTCGCAAGCGGCGGCTTTTATTATATATGCCTGTCTGTGTCTCACCATGAAATTTGTGTTGACGTGGGAGCGCCCTGCGGCAACCAAGGATTGAAGTTCAGAACCTGCACAAAGTTTATCATACCATACAAACTCCTACGGCAAAATAAGAACTTTCTCTTTTTCGTTTTTTTTTCTTCCTTTCTTAGCTTTTGTGTAATCACTATTACGTAGCAGTGAGATCAGCGTAGAAGTGGGTCGAGTGCGGTAGTTGGCAGTAGGCAGGGGCCAAGGCAATGCTTAGTATATCCTCATGCGTTTTTTTTTTCTTTCTTGATGGCCTCCACATAACGGCCATCAGGTCGTAGTTTGCCTGATTTTTTCTTGCTTTCGTGGCCTTCGCATAATGGCTATTATATCGCAGCGAGCTTATTTCTTTCCTTCCTTCTTTCTTTCTTTGCCTTCGGATAATGGCTAGCATGTCGTAGTTTGGCTGATTTCTTTATTTCTTGGCGTTCGATTTGATTGATTTATACGTCCCAAAACCTCGATCTGGTTCTGAGAGACGCCGTAGCGAAGGGCTCTGGAAATTTCGATCATCTGGGGTTCTATAACATGCACTGACATCGCACAGCACACGGGCCTCAACATTTCGCCTCCATCGAAACGCAGCCGCCGCGGCCGGGATTCGGTTCCGCGAACCTCGGATCAGTTGCCGAGTACCATAACCACTAGACCAGTGGCGGGGCTTCTTGGCATTCATGATAACACATGACGATCATATTGTAGTGGGCTATACTTTCTTTCTTTCTTTCTTTCTTTCATTCTTTCTTTCTTTCTTTCTTTCTTTCTTTCTTCTTTCTTTCTTTCCTTTCTTTCTTTTTCTTTCTTTCTTTCTTTCTTTCCGTCTTCAATCGCACTGCACGCAACTGTGGATGCGCACTCCGAGGCACATTTCCGAGCAGCTCTGCGGGAGCGGGCTGGAACGTGCTTTGAATGACAGCGTGCAGTGATGACATAAGAAGTAAAACGCGCCTCGCTTCAGCGCGGACTAGCATTCTACTGGAATGTGCCATGTGACGGTCTAGTGGCAGAGACAACGCCCCAGCAAACCTACGAGCCAAGTAATGTTATTTTGAGTTCTTCTTGCATGCGCTTCACATCGCGGGACCGCGCGAAGCAGCGTGAACTTTGCTCACATTTGCCCCACCGAGGTCCAGCGAGCAGCAGCATCAAGCGAGTGCGTTCGTTCCGCAACTCGCAGATGCATTCGCGCGAGCGCTACGTGGCGAAGGCATTGCCGGCGTTGCGACGATATGCGACGCACCAGGAGCAACGCACGTGATTAAGGCGCTCCTGCACAGTATAAGCGTAGTGGAAACACCGTCAGTGACCCAGGCGATGTAGTCGGCTAGCCGGCGAGGGAACCGGGCTCCCTCAGGTGGAAGTATGTGTAAGCACAGGCCTCTTTTTTGGCGGAAGTCTGTGCCAGTGGCGATGAGTCCTTTACAGTGGAGTTTCCATAGACCAAGTGCACGTCGTGCAGGTGGCAGCCGATACGGCGGTAGGGTTAAACCTCGCAAGCGGCGGCTTTTATTATATATGCCTGTCTGTGTCTCACCATGAAATTTGTGTTGACGTGGGAGCGCCCTGCGGCAACCAAGGATTGAAGTTCAGAACCTGCACAAAGTTTATCATACCATACAAACTCCTACGGCAAAATAAGAACTTTCTCTTTTTCGTTTTTTTTTCTTCCTTTCTTAGCTTTTGTGTAATCACTATTACGTAGCAGTGAGATCAGCGTAGAAGTGGGTCGAGTGCGGTAGTTGGCAGTAGGCAGGGGCCAAGGCAATGCTTAGTATATCCTCATGCGTTTTTTTTTTCTTTCTTGATGGCCTCCACATAACGGCCATCAGGTCGTAGTTTGCCTGATTTTTTTCTTGCTTTCGTGGCCTTCGCATAATGGCTATTATATCGCAGCGAGCTTATTTCTTTCCTTCCTTCTTTCTTTCTTTGCCTTCGGATAATGGCTAGCATGTCGTAGTTTGGCTGATTTCTTTATTTCTTGGCGTTCGATTTGATTGATTTATACGTCCCAAAACCTCGATCTGGTTCTGAGAGACGCCGTAGCGAAGGGCTCTGGAAATTTCGATCATCTGGGGTTCTATAACATGCACTGACATCGCACAGCACACGGGCCTCAACATTTCGCCTCCATCGAAACGCAGCCGCCGTGGCCGTGATTCGATTCCGCGAACCGCAGATCAGTTGCCGAGTTCCATAACCACTAGACCACAGTGGCGGGGCTTCTTGGCATTCATGATAACACAATGACGATCATATTGTAGTGGGCTTCTTTCTTTCTTTCTTTCTTTCTTTCATTCTTTCTTTCTTTCTTTCTTTCTTTCTTTCTTTCTTTCTTTCTTTCTTTTTTTTCTTTCTTTCTTTCTTTCTGTCCTTCTTTCTTTCTTTCTTTCTTTCTTTCGCCTTAGCGTGCTGGCTATCATATCGCAGTGGGCTGATTGATTTATTTATTTAGCGATTTATTTATTTATTTATTTATTTATTACATTTTGGGCCTCGCACAATCACTACCATGACCTTCGCACAATCACAATCACTACAATCACTACCAGTTCGAGAGCGGCAGTGCGTAGTTTTGTTGCCCTCGAGTTGTGCACGGCAAGGAAAAGCTTCGCACGGAGATTGACGGACGGCAGCATTGCTAACTCCTAATGAGCTCCGCTGTTAAAACATGGAAATATCACACGTGCGCACCGATTACTTTCATGTTCCTGTCACCATCGTTCTAGAACTTTTGTCTAGGCAGCTCAGCTCTTTTTCGGAGAGGGCTACTTGTGCAAGATGACATAATTCTGACCGGGATGGTGGGACTTATAATCGTCAGATGGCCTGAGCATGTCAATGACATTCAACTATAGATTCAAGCAGGTTCTGGCCTCGATGTTCGGGAAAAGTTATATGAATCCCGTGAAAATCTTGCAACACGGACTTAATTACTGTAGCAAGGCATGCACGTCGCTCTACACAATGGCCAACGAACAGAGGACTTGCATTCGTCTAATCCCAATATAGGCTGAGCAGCGGTAAGCATTTCATAAGGGACCAATGATCTTCCAGTCTGCCGTTCACCAATCTATTCATATGCATTGCGAAACGTCGAAGTGCGGCCGAAGTATCGCGCGTGGTTGACCTCGTCCTTAATGAGAACTTTCCATATTTATCGTGCAACAAAGACGACACGTCCATTTCTAACGGGCTGAGCAATAGGCCTGAGACTTTGTTCGCTGAAGTACTGCCCCTGCAGTGCGGCACCGATCTCATGAAATCACCGCTTTTGTAGATTCTTTGGCGGCCTTTTCATATCTTAATCCCGAACCGTTCCACAGCTGCCAATGCCCGCACTGGGGCTTATCGACCAAGTTGCCGATCCAATCTGTGGAGAAAGATATGGACGTCAGTATACGCCGAATTCTATTTTACGGTGCGATTACGTAGCGAACAAACGCCAAATAGTGAAATGTTTCTTCGTGACAACGAAGGGTCGTGGTTGATTGTGTGAACTCCACCGTCTTTAAACGAACCCCAGGCTACACCAGGCGACCTTCCTCAGTGTCGAAAGCGCAGCGGAATTAAATTCATGGTTGGCCCCGTGGTTGGGCATGAGACACGGCTCTGCTGGTAGCAGTTCTACTTCGGGATGTTCTATGTTTGCGCGAATTTGGCTTTGCTTACGATGGCGAAGACGAGGACAAGGACGATAAATGGAAGGCGGTGGAAGAGGGAGTGGAGAATTGGAAGAAGGAGCAAACGACAAGGAGCTCGTTCGCCGGTACCCCTTCCCCCCCCCCCGCCCCCCCTCCTTTCTTTAATCAGGCGACCCTTCTCAAGCGCACCAGAACTAAATGCATTAAACGGAGAGAGAGACGTAGAACACTAGAAAGCGTGGGAAAGCGAAAGGGGAAAGTTTGCGGATGGGCTAATCAAGTTCTTGACTCTGTTCCCAGCGGATGCAATAATATATGCGCGTGGAGGTCGTTCTCGTAGAGGGAAGTAGCGGATGATCGACCCCGAAGAAGTGACGCCGTTAATTGAAACCAGGAGAGGAGGCACATAAACTCAATTTGTAAGCGAAAAAGTTTCGGCCACGTGGAGCGAGCAGGTCGACAGTGCACGCGATCGAGGACCGCACGTGCGCCGCTCTTTTATACTGCCCATTTGTACGACGAAGCGGAACGCGAGTAATTGTTGATCTAAGTGATTACCGAGTTTCTGTCATGCACCTGACTACTCCCTTTCCGCGCCTAAGAAATTTTCATTTCCGGGAAGTGTGCGACCTATTCGACTGGAGACAAGTAGCCAGCGGTGCTAATTGGCCGCAAGAATAACCAGTCGACAAAGAAGAAAGAAAACAATGAAGAAAGGTAGAAGGAAATAGCAGCTTTTTCTCGGACGTTGACTGATTTAGTAGGGTTTTATGCCCCAAAATAAGCTATGATTATGAGAGACGCCGTAGTGAGTGGAGGGCTCCGGAAATTTTGACCACCTGGAAGTTAGCTGGGGCTACAAAGGCGTAGACGAGTAGGATGAAAAAGGACAAATAGAAGACTGTAGAAGAAGAGTAGGAGAAATGGAAGAAGGAGCAAATGACGTGTAGGAACAATAGGATGACGATAGACAAGAAAAGAAAGACGACAAATAAAACGACAACGGAGTACAGGAGTAAAATAGGCAGAAGAAGGCGATGCCAAAGCAAACGAGGAAGCCTAGCAGCGGTGGTCTAGTTGTGCCACTTGGCTGCTGGTCTGAAGGTCGCGAGATCGAAGCCCGGGTAGCGGCGGCTGCATTTAGATGGAGGCAAAATGCTGAGGCCCCTGTACTGTACGATGTCAGCGAACGTTAAAGAACCCCGGTGGTCGAAATTTCCCAAGCCCTCCACTACAGCGTTTCTCATATTCGTCATGTGGTGTTAGGACGTAAAATCTCAAAAAGCAATCAAGCTAAAAAGGAAGAACATGGCATATAATGACAAGAGGAAGGCGAGCACGATGAAGGACATCGGTCTACTTATGTTACGACAGCTTCTAAGACGTGTTCATATTCAAACCGCCCTATCTCGTTTTAGCGGACAGTAGCCGCTGCTTCCAGGGTCGGGAGATGAGGTGAAACCGGTTTGAGGTGAGGACAATGTTTGTGCCACCCGTCCTCACCTTAAAGGGCAACTCCGGGGATTCTTTAGTGTCCAGTGATTTCAATGAAATTTTCTATACATATACTCATCGGTATTGTAATAATATACGCGAGTCAGGCAGTAAGACAGTTAGCTTTCGTGTAAATGAAATAAATTTTTTAGTGGATTACCATGCTGACCACACAGTGTCTTTGACGTCGTCACCTTGAACGCTGCCTACCCGAGACATAGCAACATTTCGGCGCTCAGACCGTCGCTTTCAAGTTCAGGAAAGCTGGCTTAGCTCATTAACATCTGGGATGACCGCCCCACGCCCATTTTTCTGGCACCAGCTGCACATTCCTGATGCCGGGGAGGATGTGACGTCATCGCCTACACTGCACGAAGCATCTACCCGTTTAGGTTTGAACACGCCTTTCAGTGGGTTATTTAAAATTATTGGTGCTTTTCTGAGCAAACTAAGCCTCCCCGTCCCCCGGCTGTTACAGGACTATCAGTACCATTGGAAAACATTGATATCAGTAAGTGGCGAAAAAAAATTCACGCATCTCCACGAAGTGAACCATGACGAGTGGGCGAAGCACTGGGGATTGTTCGGTGTTACCGTAAATCACCCCTGACATCGCCCACTCATGCATATAAATGAGCGACAACGCGTGTGCATATTTACACACGCGTTGCACTGCATTGCAGGTTAAGATCCAGTGCCTATATATATGCGGTGGCCGGTGAACGGTTGCGCAGCGCGAGCAGCCGGTTTTTTTAAATGCGAAGCATTTCTTAGCGAACTTCGGCGAGTTTGAGCGTATCTATCTATCTATCTATCTATCTATCTATCTATCTATCTATCTATCTATCTATCTATCTATCTATCTATCTATCTATCTAGCCACCGACGATTTTGTGCTCTCCTGGCCGTTCCGCTAATCGGATGTTTACGAAAATTGGTATGCCACATCATGACTACATGACGAACATAAATGACAGGTCATAACATGAAAATCATGATATGCATGTCATGAGCGGCATGATTTACATGCCACGCTCTTAGGGTTCTCCTGGCCGTTTCGCTAATGGGATGTATGCGAAAATTGGTATGGCACAACATGACTGCCTGACGAACATAAATGACAGGTCATAACATGAAAATCATGGTATGCATGTCATGAGTCGCATGATTTACATGCCACGGTCTTAGTGCTCTCCTAGCCGTTTCGCTAATGGGTTGTATGCGAAAATTGGTATGGCACAACATGACTACCTGACGAACATAAATGGCAGGTCATAACATGAAATCATGACATGCGTGTCATGAGAGGCATGATTTGCATGTCACAGTCTTGGTGCTCTCCTGGTCGTCTCGTTAATGGGATGTATACAAAAATTGGTGTGCCCCAATATGACTGCAGCACAAACATAAATGACAGGTCATAACACAAAAATCATGATATGCATGTCATGAGTGACATGATTTACATGCGACGGTCTTGGTGCTCTCCTGGCCGTTTCGTTAATGGGATGTATACGAAAATTGGTATGCCACGACATGACTGCATGGCGAACATGACTGACAGGTCACAACATGAAAATCATGATATGCATGTCATGGACGACATGATTTACATGCCACGTGATTCGTTAAGGAGATGTATACGAAAATTGGCATGCCACAAGATGACTGCATCATGAACGTAAATGACAGGTCATAACATGAAAGTCATGACAAGCATGTCTTGAGCGACATGATTTACATGCCACGGTCTTGGTGCTCTCTGCCGTTTCGTTAGTGGGATGTGTAGGAAAATTGGTATGCAAGAATATGACTGCATGACGAACATAAAGGACAGGTCATAACATGAAAAGCATAACGTGCATGTCATGGGCGGCACGATTTACATGCCAGGCGTTTCGTTAATGGAATGTATACCAAAATTGCTATGGTACAACACGACAGCATGACGAACGTAAATGACAGGTCATAACATTAGAATCATGACACGCGTGTCATGACCGGCATGATTTACGTGCCAAGGTCCTTGCGCTATACTGCCGTTTCGTCAATGGGATGTATGGGCTCCGTCTACTGACCAGAGGGCGCTACGTAGCTCTCGTCGGACGGCTCAGTCGCGCACGGTGGAAACCGAGGCGACAGCGACGCGCGCGTTTCTTTGCTACTTTCCGGGCGTGCTGCGAACCACACTTCGAAAGCTCGCGGCGTCGCCCTTTGGAATAGTTTGCCGCAGGTTTGGAGCGCGCGTCTCAAAGGAAATAAAACGAAAGAAGGTGGGACGGGCGGTCGCTGCTGCTGTAGAGTTGGAGACGCGCATCGCGTTCGCGTATTTCCCCGTCACAGTCTGCCCAATTTTGCTTCTTCTCTCCGCCTGGCTGTGCATTCTGGCCCTGATGTCGCACATGGAAAACTCGACTGCACGGAGCCTATACGAAAATTGGTTTGGTACAACATGACTGCATGACGATCATAAATGACAGGTCATAACATGAAAATCGTGACATGCATGTCATTAGCGGCATGATCTACATGCCACTCGTTTCCTTAAAGGGATGTACACCAAAATTGTTATGGCACAACACGACTGCATGACGAACGTAAATGACAAGTCATAACGTTAGAATCATGAGATGCGTGTATGAGCGGCATGGGTTACATGCCACAGTCTTGGTGCTCTTGTGGCCGTTTCGTTAACTTCATATGTACCAAACTCGGTATAGCGAGACAACAATGCAAATCCGACGTTCCTTATGCGTGCTTCGCATTTCCTTGATTCCAACTGCACGTGGGATCTGCCAATTTTTCATTCAAGAAACTCGCTAGCAGACGCTACCTGCGTCAGCGTTGTCTCTCGCGGGTGAGGGCGCGTTCTCCTTTGCGAACTTGGGCCCGCTGTTGCGCATGATCAGTGGGGGTGCGGGCGCCAACGGACAACGGACATAGCCCCGAGAAAAAGACGCTTCCCATACAAAAATCGCCGGAGTTGCCCCATAACCACAACTCTATCCCCACGCGCCGGCCGTGGCGGAGCGGCGCGTGGCGGCAGGGCGACGTGAGAGCGCACAGTTGGACACTTCGGGTGAGTATTTGCAGGTGAGTATTTTCCCTCGCCGCGTTGTCCCTCTAACAACGACTCACACGCGCTTGTAGGATTAGAAGTTCTCCATCGAAGGACGTTTTGTGCCGGGTTGAGAGACCACAGTGCGCTTCGCTTGGCATAATACCCGGCGTAACGAAGAAACTGTCCCGGTTCCGGGTGCTGCCGTCAGCGTTGTGCGCACAGAATGCACATGTAGACGATCCTGATAATTAATCCGGCTTTGTGAAAACTGCGCAGTACTGCATAGTCTCACCCGGACGAGATACAAGCTGAACGCCGCGTTGCAACCGAGAATTGTTGCTCGGCACTCGGCAAGCGCAAACTCTTTTCCGTCGGGAGACATGTACAGTGCTCAGCGAACGAAACGCGATTCTCGGAGCGCACGGCTGCCTATGCGTTCTGCGTCTTAGCTCTGCGCTGGAGACACTGAGCTGATTCGTTGCGACTCTGAGTGAAAGCGGTGGACTTTGTCAAACTTTGAAACTTTGTAACTTTGAAACTTTATTCATTTCAACATTCCATCATTTGGGATGCTGAGGGTCAAAAATCCTCTTCACGGGCTTGACTAGGACCACGACCCCCTACAAAATGGCAGGGATCGGCAAGCGTACAGGGCAATACAGCAATGTACGGAGTGAAAGAACAACATATCTAGTTTAAATTTCAAACAGGATATGCATAGCTCAATGAACTAAAAGAAATAAAAAGATATGCATAGCGCCACTCCCATTATCTGATGTGATAGTATGATATAACAGAAATCAGACAATATGTCGCTGAATTAGAACTCTAACGAGACTGTAAATGAATACATAAATATATACATATGCACACGTATACACAGAACAAAAAGTAATAGAAGCCAAACTGAGCGAAAATAAATCGGCAAAGAATGTGAAAAGCTTAATTCGATAATCATATAAAATTAATTGAAACCGTAAAAAATCGAAAACGCAAGGTATTACACGACATGTGAGACAAAAAGGTATTTTTAGCAACATTTTCATATTGTTAGTTGATTTTCATATGATTAGTTTTCATATCGCTAGCGTTTAGACTCAGTTTGTTCCCTTTGTGATCCCCCAGTGCATCCCAGTAGCATGAAAAGTGACATGAAGACAAAGTGATGTAAGCTATCACAATTACAATTACTTCATTGCAATACACAACTGATTATAAGTGCAACTATATTGTTAAAAGGTAATCGAAAAACCACTCTCATTATTAATTACTTCCCTACTTGACCTTTTACAAATCTTTTTCATTACGGCAGCAATAAGTAAGCACATGCCATCGCATAAACGGCGAGGCCACCGGTAAACCAAGTCGAAAACACTGGTTGTTCCGGTGTGTCCCTCAAGTTTTCGTGATAGCTCATGTTAGCGGTACACGCTAGCGTTTCGAATATGAAAGCGCGGTTTGAAGTTTCACGCAGGACTTTCACCTATGTAATGGATTGAAGGAACGTGTGGCTGGTTTGGAAGGATATAGTTACTCTCTAAATTAAGTGCAGTATGCTGTAATACGTTATAAGTCATTTATTACTTGGGGCCCCTTAAGTACAAGTCTGGCTGTAGGTCATGAGTACCACCGGAATGTCACGTCCACTAGCTCTGTGCGAGAGCCTACCTGAACGTACGTCGTACCCCCATGTGCGCTCTTTACTTTTTGGCCTTCACACGAATAAAGTTTTTCACTACCACCACCTCATGCAGCCTCAACTTCCAAACTTCTCATCTGCTACCGTACGAGACGCTCTTGCTGGCCCTTCTTTACGACAAAGTAAAACGACGACAAAGTAAAACGTTTGAAAATGCACAAACAGGACGAATTTGTTCTTGTTTGACAAGTCATTCTTAAGGTACCCGAGACACGAAAAAAAAAAGAGAACGAAATGTGAACATCTGGAAGTCAATATAATCGAGGACTTGCACTCGTCCTTGCGAAGAGATAAGAATCAGTGAAGAAGATAACCCACAGACAATAGAAAAGCTCATGTCTCACTGCGTGAGAACAGTGCATGAAGAAGCTAGCAAACGAATAATGCACTTTATTATTAGGACAGAAAGATGAGACAGTTGGTAACAATTCATTATGGAAAGAAAAGGCGCGAAAAACATGGAGACGGAGGAAGTGATGGGGACAACACGGACGCCGACTATCCACCGAAGACCAGCACTGAGGCGAACCAGAAAGGAGACACACAACTTATCTGCGCATGCTCAGGAATTGTAGCGCCACCTGTCAATCGGCTAGACGTGATGGTCTGTGCGAGAGATAACTGTGAAGACATTCTATCTCTTCTCCGTTGAAGCTAATCGACGGCTGACTCGCGCACGTGCTCCACTATTATTGATGTGCCAAGCCTCGACCATTAAACGTTTTTTTTATTCCTACCTCTGTGCAGAATCGCTTCTCATAATTCATCTTTTTCATCAGCTTGCTTAGACAAGCAATGTGTAGGACATATACGCAAAATTTAGTCTTCCATCTGCTATATTTTTACGGCCATTACCCCCGTGTCTTACAATACGTTAAATAAAATCTAAAAGTACGGCTTTTTGGGCTAGTTGGTTGGATGCATTTGCAGGAAAGATAGCGCTAGATGACACGAACATTGTTGTCGTCTTCCTTGTCCGTGTCTTCTAGCGCTATGTTTCCTTCAAACGTTAAATAAGTCTCTTCTCTAAGCGTAGGCAAAGCCATCTTCGTCCTTCTGCATTACGTGTGCATGTCTCTTGAATGTTGCCACATGAGAGTTTCATGACTGACAACTTCTAACACTTGCTCCACCGCCGTGGCATATTTAAACTACTGGCACTGTTAGATGTTCGAGTGGTAAAGTCTTACTTCTAAAGGCTGTCTTTCAAGCGCCTTCTTTTAAGCCATAAAATACAGTTATGCCTCGAACCTATAGCTTTTCAGGCTACAGAAAACGAGACTAAGCGCACACACAACCTATCTTAATCATATTATTCTGACTATTTCCAAACTTAGTGAACTGTAGTTAAATGGACTCTGTTGAAATCCAGGATCGCTTCGGCTTTAACCTAAGACTCTTGCGCTAATATCTACGTTTAGAAAAATACTGCCCTCCTTCGCTTGCTTCGGTTCGCTTCCTGCTACCAATGTAGTATTGTCGGCATACGCCACGTCGGTTGCCGTTCCTCTTCTACTTTTACTCCAATAACCAGTTTTCAAGGACGCAATATCTGAGTACATAATGTAAATATAAACTTTACACATACAGTGCAAGAAAGAGAACAACCCTGCCTTGCTCCTTTACGAACATTAAATCAATCTACAATGTCAGCAATTAGCAAGTGCCTTTCCTTCGATGAAGAGGCTGATTAGTATAATTAAAAGCTGTACCGGAATGCCAATTTTGCAAAATATGCACGGAGCTTGAAGTGGTCGATAGGTCGGATGCGTAGCCATATTTGATGAAACAAAAATGTCGCGGATTTTCTTTCAACCATCTCATTTTCAATACGGTCTCTCATATCGAATCCCCTTATAGAACCGTCTTGACCTATGCAATCTGACATGTTTCTTTTCTACAATACCTACCTGTCTAACCTATAAGACACATGTACCTACGTGCTTAAGAACCGTGCTACAGGTAATGGAGGATCACAGACCTCAATGCTGTTCCACCTTCTCGCGAATTTGTTGCACTGCAGCGAAGGCTTCGACTGGCACAAACAAATTGAAAATAAGACATAAGACTTAGCAGTGGTCACGCAATAGTGCGCGGAAAGTCTTCTGCGAATACAAAAAAGAGAGAAAAATCAAGCTATACAAATGATTTTATTTCAACGATCAATACTATGTCTGCAGACACGCGAAAGCAAGCGTTAAACAAAAACCGACAACATCACGCCGCAGAGGCAAGGCGCACCAAGATACGCCGTATATATCTTCTCCCGTTGCTGCGGTTGCACGCAGAGCTTTGGGAGCACGCTGTCATACGTTGCACGCTATGTGTCCAGGTAGTGGCGACACAATCGTAGCATTTCGTAATCATACCCATGCTCGCATTTACATCAGACAGGCATCCACTTCCAGGAAAAACGGATATGCACAATGTGCATACCGAAAGTGCACATGGACCAGAGGATAGGATTTGATTGTCTTGCTTTTGTGCTTACATAGTTTACTAGCTAGAGCGACGGTGTTTGATTGTTCACCTTCGGTTCTTTCTTGCCGCTAGATTTATCTCGGGTAGTGGTGCCCGTTTCCTGTTCTACGTACTCCTTTCGTTGCGTGCTCTCTTTCGTCTCTGAATATGCCCCCGTAAGTGCAAGTACGGCTATATATGCCAAGCGTGCCGTGGAGAGATGACGTGTGCCTCCATTATCCTGTCTTCCGTTTGCGAGACATAGCGTGTCTTTCAGGGTAAGCACTTTACCGACTCGATCAGGTGCCCCGCAACATGCCTGTCCACAACTCCGAGCCTATTCTCTCCAACGGGTCTCTCCGAAACTATTGCTCAGAAAGTTACGAGACTCGCAAGAAATATCTTCGTCTGTATGCCAACTCGTTTTCTATTCAGAGCCACATCTGCTACATTTCTTTCTTTCTCTGAGTTCCTCTGGAATGTCAATCCGTTTTCGCAGGACTCTCCCCTCTTTTTGTTTCCACGGACATTTTTTTTTTTTCGTGGAGGATTCCCGGAACTCTAGGCTTGTACCACCGTCACAAAGGAAGGTGCTGTGTCATTTTTATGCAATGACATTCCATGCAGCAAGTGTCGGGCTCTGCGAGGTGTCGGTAGTGATTTTCATTGGCAGACGATACCATCGCGGTGCTACGAAGGCAGGAATGAACAACAAAACAGTCACAGCGCGCGAAAAAAAAAAAGCTTTGTTATTCCTATCACGTATCACTGAATGTTACTTTTAGTGGGGTAGCACTCGTACCGGCTTCAATTTGGGGTCGCTACCAATACTACTACCACTACACCTGCGTACTGTTGCAATGATGGCCGTCAGCGTTCTTTGTAGTGTTGCTGGAAACGAAGACACTTGGTGTATTGAGAACTAGTAAATAAGTACAGAAGGGCTCTGGTGATAGACCACAGTGGCTTTGCGGTGTGTTGCCATGAAGTAGGCGCACTTTTCGCCTGATTTTATCAGGTGTGTTTAAAGTGATAACACCTTTAAAACGTGAGATCACATGCTATGTCTGTCTGCCTTTGCTTGTCCTTGAGTTCACAGTTTGTATATATGTTCAGACGCCTTACAGCGCTCATATGTTTCTTCCGCTTGACAGTGCAGACCTCCTCTTTCGTGAGGTTCACGTGTGAAAGCTGCTGCTGAGCACGGGCACAAAGCGAGGCGCACATATAGTTTGAAACATTTGTCAGTTAGTTGAATTATTCACCGAAATCAGGACGTGATCGTAAGGTACCCCGTCGTGGAAACCTCCGGAAATTTAGACCCCCTGAAGACCTTTAACGTGCACGGACGCCTCACGGTGGACGGGCCTCCACATTTATAGTCTCCCTCGAAATGCAGCCGCCGCGGCCTGGATTCGACCCCGCGGCTTTCGGATCAGCAGCTGCCCCGCCGCGGTGGTCTAGTGGCTATGGTACTCAGCTACTGATCCGAGGGTCGCGGGATGAAATCCCGGTCGCAGAGGCTTCATTTCGATGGAGGCGAAATGTTGAGGCCCGTGTGCTGTGCGATGTCAGTGCACGTTAAAGGACCCCAGGTGGTCGAAATTTCCGTAGATTCTCCACTACGGCGTCCCTCATAATCAGAGCTGGTTTTGGGACGTTAAACCCCACGAATCAATCAATTGATCAGCAGTCGAGCACAGTAGCCAGTTGACCATCGTGGCAGGGCACCTATCAATTGCGCCACGAGGACAAATGTTATGTATGGTGCTTGTCAAAGGCAAAACATACTGTGGAATCTCGCAGAACCTTTATACTTATTCACGTATTTCTGCTTGCAAAAATGTGAGTTACTGTAAGCTGTGCAGATATGTATGTGTTCATTGCATGGATGATAAGACTGCTTAGCTTAATAAACAGCTTTCCTCTTAATGTTCCATCATCTGTGATATACATGTAGTTAATAATTACCACATCAGAAGTGCTTTTCTTTAATCCTTACACCCCATTCCTTCCTTGTTCATCGAGTGTATCCATGCATCACGTAAATAATTTATAATAACTCGGAAATTTGCTGCTACATCATGCAAAAGCAAGCGAACAATGAAAGTATCCACAGTGGATTTAACATTCCACATGACCAAACTGCAGCAGCACAGTGAGTTAATCCCGACGCTGAATAACTTCTGAAGTATTTTCGACAATTTTTTAAATCAGAGACGGTGCCTAAGAATATCTGCCGTTTCATATATCATGCAAATATGTCCAGCGGATTCAATAAAAATATATTACGCGAGCGCCCAAACGACTGCTCCGCTTTTCCTACTTCAGCTTTGTTCTTTTTTTATTATGCTCTCGTGAAAACCACGGTGCTGCGTTTGCAAAGTAACTCGTGCGCTCCGCAAATCGGCTTACGCGCGAAGCACAGTTTCACAAATCCTGGCTTCGAAATAAACTTCAGTTTTTCCTTACAATCTAACTTTTTTTCCTCCGAAAATACTTCCAGGCTAGCATGTATAAGCTTGTTATGCAGTGCTGGCCGAGAGTGTAGCTTTGTACAGCTTTCATTTCACTACGGTTTGCAAGAGCCAATTCAAAAAGAGTTCCATATGTTCGAATGAACCACTACACAACCCAACAAACAATTATTACCATATTCAAAACGTATTTTCCGTTGAAAATAATCAACGGCGTTCGAGGGCAACCAATGACCTTTGAAATATCGTTGAAAATACATTCATTCGATCAATCTCCTATGATTTTCCCACACTGTAAGTAAGGTCTACACATGCACAGCAACTGTGCGTCTTTCTTCCGCTGGCCTGCCGTCTCTCGCGTTGTTTTTTCATTCGAATGAACAGTGTAAACTTTTGAAAGTTATACCAGCTTCAATTGTAATGCTTACGCTTGAAGATATAATAAGGAGAAATGTAGCTAGGGGAGCCGAATCAATAAAATAAAAAAAAAAGAAATCAAGCCAGTTCAACGCCGTGAGAAAAGTGAGAACACCGAAGCTGTGCCTTTAATGCTAATCGTGATGCTACTGGCAAGGTTTTAAAGTTCACTATCGCTATCGTGAAGCCCTATCACTACTATGCCGCAGGCAGGCTGGAGACAAGGCTACGGGTAGTGCATAGGGGGCAGGAGTGGGAGCGCTTCACCATTATGCGTCTCCCGAGAGCTTCCTTTCTTTCTTCTTTTTTTTCTTTTTTTTTTGTGTGAATCACTTTATGCGTTCGGGATGTCGGCGTGTCCTGTCATGGTCGGTACGGTAAAGCAAGCGCCCAAAGTATGGTCATAAAGAAATGTACGATTAGTAAAAAAACCTCGCTCAGAAGGAGCTAATATGATTTATATTGTCTTGCAATACAGGAATAATTAGGAATTATGCGCACTAATTAACAAAAATTCGTTGAAGTCGCTTCTGGTTGATCATGGTGGATCAACACCGCGAACCGGTTTTGATCCACCATGCGAATGTTTTGCTGTGTCGACAGAAAGTGTGGGCCGATCCTGCAGGCAGTGTATTGAGACTGTATGTGTAGAGTTGTCCAGTCAGAAGCGATTTCAACGAATTTCTATTAATTAATGCGCATAATTACTCTTCGCAGCTGCCCATTTTTTACGTTAGTGGAGCTGCAAAACTTCTTTTTTTCATTTCTTTCGATGGGTTCTTTCTTTTCTCTTTCTTTATCTCTTTCTTATTGCCCTTCGCAGAATTACCATGCTGTGTAGCAGTGCGCCAGGGGCAAGACTGTGGATAGTCAATCAAGGGCAAAGGGATCGGCTTTTCCCTCTTGCAGTATTAGTACTGGTAATATTGGCAGCCGCGCATGAGTTTGGAATGCTTGATATAAATTCTACAGTGTGAGTAATATCTGTGGCCCTGCCAAATGTAAAAGCGGATGTCCACGGTAACACGAAGCAAGCGCCGCCCATGTTAACGGGAGATCTCGATGCGAATTTGAAGATTGACATCAAAACTGCCCTCCTGCTCCTTCTTCCTTCTCTGTTGCGATACGCTGGCTACCACGGCCTTCGCAAGTGCGTGAGCTATGTTAACATGTATCGTGCAATTTCCACGAAGTGCAACACAACTCCGCGCCATGTTCGCCATCCACTGCCAAACTCTAACGTACTGCTGCACCACAAGTTGGAATATCCCTAGTAAGTGAAAAATAATTTACGTACAGAATCGAAACGCCGCTAGCGGGTAACACTTCTTAGATGTGCGAGGACAAATCATCTGTGTGGTTCTGATAGAAAAAGAAAGAAAAAGAAAAGAACTGCTTCGTTCTTTGTCCGATACCAGCTGTCATGGACTTGTCGACAACTTATAAAGCACATCAGTCGAGCTCTCCAAGTTACGTCCTCGTCGTATCGCTAAGTCGAGCGGACGACAAATACAGTGATAATAAGGGTACGCGATTCAATAATCGGATCCTTGAAAGCGTGTCCTTATGAGCGCCAAAAAAAATAGAAAGAAAGAAAGAAAGAAAGAAAGAAAAAACGAAAGAAAGAAAAACCATCAATGCACATCAGCACAGTGCCCACCACCGTCATCAGTGTCAGCTGTCCCTTCAATTGTGCTTCCTGGTCAACCGTAGCACGGAATAGTTCTTTCGAACTTGGTATTCCTTCGCCGATTCACCATGTCTCATGGTGGCGCAACAGCTGGCGCGGTATCGAACGTTATTACTCGCGCTGGCGCACACTCCTGTACTGATGGCGTATCACGTCGACACCGCGCAAAGTTTTGAAGTGCTAAGCTTCGAGAAAGAGACAACTAAAGAACGACGTTAGAAAGGAGGCAAGGAAGAAGGGAAGAAAGCGCTTGGCTGGACATTTTTTAGCCAACTCTGAGTAGCAGCAACAGGTTCAGCGGCAGCTGCTGCTGCTGCTTACATCCTCTCACCGTCCACGAATACTATTTCCACTAAATTTTAATTGCACGGATGCCTAGCAACCCACCATGTACGCCGTCCCCTACATGTCCCCGTTGTCCGCTGTCACGCAACAGGGAAAAAATTACAGCATATCCACGGAGTGAATGATGATGAGTGGGCGAAGCTCGGGATGTTCATCGTAGATCGTGCCGAGCTCCGGATTAATTTAGTTAAAGCGCATGCTACGAATCCTCATGGTTGAACTATGCACATATATGGGTTGCCGGTGAACACTTCTCCAACGCGAGCAGTCGGTATTTCTCAATCAAGAAACTCGGTAGGAGACGCTGCCTGCGCCAACGTTGTCTCTCGCGGGTGAGGGCGCGTTCTCCTTCTTTGCGAGCCGGTAGAGCGTTCCTCTAAGAAACAACGTTTCCATAGCCTACGCGCGCCTTTCGCTCTCTCTCTGTCTCTCTCTCTCACACAAGACAGCAGAGGCACGCGCCGGGAGAGAGAGAGAGAGGCACGCGCCGAGGGCGAGCGCGTGCCTCCCAGCACGCGGGTTACGCCTGACAACTGACGCGTGACAAGGTTAAACTAAGAGGAGCTTCGCCCCTAAAATGGACCCGGTCTTTCACTTAACCAACAACCGACGTTCCTATATGGTATAGGGTTTATGCGAACGACAGTCGTCGTCGTCATCATTATCATCATTATCATGTCTATGCCCACACCAGGGCAAAGGCATCTCTAATCGATCTCCAATTATCCCGGTCCTGCTCTAAATGTGACCGAAGGACAATACAGAACGATAAAGTAAGGTAAGTTGAAGAAGGTCGCAGTTAGCGCTGTGGTGGTTTAACTGAATAACTATGGGAGCAGCCTTTGCCCTGTAGTTGGTGTAGACAGGCTGATGATGAATATGATTATCATTATGATGATGATGATGCTGATGATGATGATCGCCCTCTCGTTCTGGGCACTTCGCCCGGTAGATACACAGATTGGTGACAGAACGAAGGCTGTCCTTCCCTACAGTCGTTTTCATATTGTCCCAATGCATGCACCAAAAGGGAGTGCAGGTGCCCTCAGGTGAAATATACATCTCAGGCTTAGTGCTTAAAACACCGGGATAAAAGTTAGGAAAGACACGACAAACGCTTCTTGTCCTTCCTGTCTTTTAGCGCTTGTCCGTTTGTCTGTTTAGCGCTAAGCTCAAGACGAACGGATTCCAGCAGGGCCAGCCGCCCCGCCATGGTGGTCTAGTGGTTATGGCACTCGGCTACTGATCCGACGGTTGCCGGATCGAATCCGGGCCTTGGCGGCTGCATTTCAATGGAGGCGAAATGTTGAGGCCCGTGTGCTGTGCGATGTCAGTGCACCTTAAAGAACACCCCGTGGTCGAAATTTCCGGAGACCTTCACTACGGCGTCTCTCATAATCAGAGCTAGTTTTGGGACGCTAAACCCCACAAATTAATCAATCAACAGGGCCAGCCAGGATGTCTAGCGTGAAATATAGATTTCGGTGTACAAAGCTGCGTGACCCGATTTTGCATTCTGCGACATATAGAACACGCTGCTGAGCGGACCACTCCCTGGATGTCATCACTGAAGCTCGCCGCCATGAGGAAAGCCTTATTTTGTCGCATGTCTTGCATAAAAGCTCACCTCCTGTCATGGATTGCGACGACCGAAACAAATACGATGAAATGGGAGCCGGCTCAATGACGACAATTGGAGCACGGAGGCATATATATGACGAAATGCCGCCATTAATTTCCCGTGCTATTTCTGTAGCCATCTTTCTGGCTCCGTATGGCTCCATTTGTCGTCGTCGCAAGGCCGGATGCACTGGATACGTTTTGCAGGGAAGGCGAATGCCTTCCTTGATCACACAGGAAGTTGCTTAAAATTGGTAGGAAATGCGTGAAAAATCTGAGACATTACGTAACAGAGTAGCTCCCGTGAACTAAAAATTCAACAGGAAAGCCTGGGGTGAAGGGAATTAAAGGAGCTCCAAGGCTTTTGCCTTTTTCTTCTTTTTTTCTAGAATGCCGAATTTTTGCAGCTTGTCTATCCGAAGGAGAGAACACAAAACCGAAACAAAAAAAAATCACGCCTGAAAACTCACTCTTCTTGATAACGAATAAAAGTATTTCATATGAGCCTGCCATTGAAACGTTTCGTTTTGTATGCATACATTTGAAGTCTATACGTATTAAGTGTATTTGCCGTACATTTGCTACATGTTTCCGTATGAATCTGATAGGAACATATGAAATTGTTTCAACGGCCATGCGGAACGTTTCAATATGGCTCGGTAAGGCCTCCAACCGTATAGGTGTACTTTCTCAAGTGGCAGTTGTGACGGGACGAAATACGGCTTCAGCTTAGTTGGCGAAAATTCTAGTGCTGCCTAAAGTATATCCACCGTCTCTGGCATCCGGATACACAGATGGAACTCTAAGGAGACCTTAACTATCACCTAAAGGGGTCCCGGAACAATTCTTGAACGTAACATGAAAATCCTGCCAATGAGTCGTTGAGACTCCTGTAAACACGTGAGCTAACTATTAGCGCCCTACGTGCCCGGAGCGATTCGCAATTTATTTTCAAATATAGCTGGAAATCGCTCGCTCTCCTTTCAATAAATGACGTCACAAGCAGTACAGACTACGTCGCTCAACTTCCCTCGTTGTTTTTAAAGAAAGATACGTACAGTTCTTTTGTTGGCCTGAACGCACACGCTGCTTCAATATTTGCAGAATATAGAATTTTAAGAATTTAGGAATTACCTTTAAAACAGAAATACGCAGAGGAACCTGACTAATGCGGCTAATTGGGCGTGTTGGTACATCGTTAACTACAACCTGCAGCGAAAAAAAAAGAGTACAAGGACGACGACAGGAACCACACGGGACAAGCTTGTCCCGTGTGGTTGCTGTCGTCGTCCTTGTCCTCTTTTTTTGCGCTGGAGGTTGTAGTTAACGCAGAGGATGTATGCTTCTGCGCACTTTGGCCGCCTTGCAACCAAATCCTGGAAGTCGCGTTACTCGGTATACTGTGACTTGGCATTTACCATCTCCTCGCACTAACTATGGATGCGAAACACTACGCTACTTCTTCCAAGTGCGACGAACGAATGGAAATTAACAGTTGATAACCTGAGTACATTGTCTAAAATTGACATGTTATATTAGATGTGCTGATTGTGCTGATCATGAATGTCGGGTAATTTCTGTAATGTTAATTAGTTTCGTTCGTGCATACATTGCTTTGTTATGAATACTTCTGTATGTATTTCAGAGTTGTTATTTCATTTTATTATTTGCTGTCATGGGCCACATGCGTGTTATTTCTGTATTGTCGCCTTCTACTCCATTTAATATTTTTGTAATCTTTTTATAATTTTGATTTTTTCTGGGTAAAGGGGCCAGTCAAGATGTGAAAGGCAGCATTTTTTTCCCCCTTTCGACCAAACCACGCATACAGTGTATTTTCATGTATGCCACGTGATTCAATAAACTCAAACTCAAACTCAGAATGAACCAATAAAGCACTACCGAGGTCATCTTAGTGATTTTGAAATCCCTGATGCAAGTTCTATTTGAAGCGACGGAGCTCAATATTTCTTCGGACCTCGTATGTTGAAAGAAGAGCAGGCAGTTTCTAGCTGTATTTGACATCATAGTACAAGTTCGTAGTTGCGCACGGCCCACCGATATTTGGCTCACGTGTTGACGGGAGCTTCCACGACTGATTCTCGCCGTTTTAAGATTACGTTTCAGAAGTGCCTCCTTCAAGAGATGCAAAAGCGAAACACGAGATCTCTGGAAGTCGAACATCACTCGGATCCAATATTGTACGGGCTGTAAAAAATCAACATGCAGTCGTGTGTGGCTCATACCCTGTATATTCCTGGCATTTCTCTCTCGTCTTATCTCTCCATTTTCTTTCCTCACTCTTTCCACCTATCTTCATTTGTACCATCTATTCCCTCCTCCTGAAAGAGCAGGCAGGCGCTATGCCCCGTGCTACGCGCTATGCCTTGCTTGAGGGCAGTTCCCAGCTTCCTCTTTCTTTCCTTTGTGGTCTTGTTTATGTCCGAATATTAAATAATTCCTGGCTCGTAGGAACATGCGTGTATGTGCCGAGTCTGCTTGTAGTGCCGGTGCTCGTGACGTAAGTGATCAGTATGTCGTGTTACTGGTGCCCTGACCAGTCGGTCACGGCAGTCATACTCCCCTCGCTTCCCTCTCTTCCACAGCTTCGTCACAATGGTCTAGCGGCTGTGGCACTCGGCTGCTGATCCGAAGGTCGCGGGATCGAATCCCACCTGCGGCGGGTGCATTTAGATGAAGGAGAAATGTTGAGGCCCGTGTGCTGTGCGATTTCAGTGCATGTTAAAGGACCTCATGTGGTTGAAATTTCCGGAGCCCTCGACTACGGCATCTCTCACAATCGCATGGCCGTTTTGGGACGTAAAACCGCAGAAATCAAATCGATCATCCGTATCCTCGAAACATCGCTTGAGATGTGGGCCTTTGAGCTTTCTGCATTCCTGCGACTTTCATATTTATGGCCACGGTCGAAAGGTCACGTCCTTGTTTTTTAAGCGAAGCTTTCAAAAAGGCCTTGACTTTTCGGCCATCACCGAAGATTAAAGGTGCATGAATATGAAATTCGAGAGGAGGCAAGCCACGACCTTTCGGCCATGACAGAAGCTTAAAGAAAAGGCTATAAATATGAAAGTCGAGATGCATGATTTTTTTTTCTGACTTAGTGCACGTGGTGCCAGCTAGACTGAATTCGTGCTTTTACAGCAGCCAAGGAAATGCGGTCATAGAACTTTGCCCTTCGAGCAAAGCTATTTTCATATCTGTTCGATAGGTAAGGGGGCTCCAGGGAAACGCGAAAATTGAAGTAAATGTACTAGACGCCAGAGCCTTGCCCCAGGGTCTCACGCGAATGCTTTAACTGAGAAACTTATTTATTTACTCTTTGCTCATGTTAAAGGTATGTGCGCGGTAACCCAATGTTTGTAGCGCACGAGTTAGAAAACCGGTTTAGAGTTCCCTCATTCGACGCTGTGCTGCAGAAACGGAATCAAACAATCAATTCTCTTCACAGTTTCCTGCAAACTGAATCTGAAAGCTCTCACGTAAAGGGTTAGATTGGCCAACCTCCTGCTTTTTCTTGTGTATGGACAATATCTCCTGTACGTTGCTCCCACCAACGTTATTTCTCTGCTCTGTCAAGTCCTTATGCTTTCAAGGAGTGAAACAAGAAAAGGAAATCCTAACATAGATGGTTTTCAAAAACACATGTTTGATTTGGTAGTTCCTACGCCACTGCGGCACTTATTGTACCCTTTAGCTTTAACCGTTATGGTACATTAAGCGGCTAGGGTGTTTTCTAGCGAAGGTCGAGGTCCCGGAATCGAATTCAGGTCTTGCCGGCCGCATTTCGATGATGGCGAAATGCGAGAAATGCGCCTGTGAACTTATAAATAGGTGCACGGTGAAGAGCCTATGTTGTAAAAATTACAAAAAAAGCTCTCCAATACGGGACATGCCTCTGAATCATGTCGTGCCTTTGGCACTTAAATCTCCAGTAATTTTTTCTATTATTATTACTAACTTTACTATTTCTTGCTTTGTTTAGTAATACTATAAGCGTGATACTCTTTACTCCATACTCATACAACGGCAACAAGCCTGCAAGCCTTCACTGTGTAGGTGCCAAGAGTGTGAAATTATAATGACCTCACAAACTTCGGGGGCGCACCCCAATACCTTTGGGAGCCATCATCGTCACAAAGGAGACAACTCAGTCCAGTCGAAAGATTCGTAAGTGCATAAGTCTAGTGCAAGGAATAAAGCAGACACAGAGACAGCACCCATTCCTGGGCCGGATGTCCTGCATTTTCTTCCTACTTCCCTTCGCTGTCCCTCTAGCGTTCCTATAGCGCGAGTGGCCACGGCGGTGTTCATTGGGTGTGTTCCAATACTCACGGTGGACGGCTAAACTAGACGTCTACGTAACAGCGGCCATCTTAAGTCCCATTCCATTTCTCACGTAGACGGCAAAATAGACAGCTTCGCGAAGACGGCATACGAAGACAAAAACGATGCAGGCTACTTTGCTGTCCAAACAAGACAGCGGCTGCGAGGAATGCTTGAATATCCACGAACCTTGCCGGAGCGGACGTCTACTCGCAAATAGGTGCTTTCTTGCGCAATTTATGTGAGCTGCATTGAGTTTTTCGTAGATTAGAACACGAAATAAGCAAAATTGACGAAAATTGTGAGCGTTTGTTTAGCTTTCTTTTGTCGACGCGAGATGACGCCTCGTCGCGGAAACGTCATCCGGGCGCGTTCCATTACTCGGACGACAAGGACGCGGAGCTGTCTTTGAAGCTGCCAAGGTAGGCTGTCTACGATGCTGTCCAGAATTGGAACACAGCCATTGTCACTACACTATAGACACAGGCTGGCGCCTTGACGTGGCTGTTAAAACTCGATCTACATTGGAGTCATTCAGAAACAAAGACCAGCCAAGAAGCAACAATAGAAGGGGTCAGTCAGGAGAACATTCAAGAAGGACTTCACAAGAACTTTCCTTACATTTTTTCTTCTTTTTTTCGTAACTTTGAAATCGCATATTTGCTTTTCTCTCCCTTGGCCCGGTTGGCTACGTTGCTTTCCACCTACCGTTTCTTTTGTCTTATTATTATTTTAATTAGTAGTTTATATTTGTCAATAACTTGTCTCTGTTCTATTTTATCTTTAACTCCAGCTAACGTAGTGGCATGGGAACGGGTAAATATTTCGAATAATCTTTAATTTTATATCTGTTCTCTAATTAATCCGGTTTAACGTAACTGGAGTCCTCGTAATATCCTTTCTTTAACGCCCAATTAAGCATTACATGACAGTGTTTATTCCTAGGGTTTGAACTCTATTCAGCATTATATACTGTCATTATTTGCGTAATGCTTTCCACTAGTTATATGAATGCATTCATTATATTGATGTGCAATCAACATGATCATTTATCCTACTTTCCGATATGTTCAGGAAAGCGTTGAGTAGTCCACGCATTTGTCCCACAGGAAAGTTCCTGGAAATTATAGCACAATCGTCACGAAGCACCATGCCATGGCGAACAGTGGTGTCTCCCAGGGAACATTGCCGCCGCCTATATGCTCAGTCTCGTATATTTGTGCCAGCTACATCGCGCATTCTCAGAGTTCCTCAGTCTTTCTTTGAGCTTTCAGCTTGCCTCGGGATATTGAGCTGGATATCGTGCCGTCGTTCTCGATCAAAACGTGTTCCCGTTTCCTTAGGAACGGAGCTCTGCAATTGTATTAGAGAAAAAGCAATAAAACCAGCACTGTGAGAGCCGTCGAAGTCTCCAACTGTACAGGACTTCTCAAGACACTCATAGGAGCACATCCCATATCGACCTACTTAGATTAGACTTGGAGGAGGCTTAATACTGGTGTCAAATGGGCGTTTGGAAGGCCTTGGAATCGACAGTCTGTCGACTCAAAGGTTAAGTTTGAGCTGCTACACGGGCAATTTCGATGTCCGTCGATTCGATAGCCTATCGAGTCAACGGAGCACCCTACAACTCCCTCGAGACTTCGAAGGCCGTTGAGCGACAGATGCGGAAGCGGTGCAAACGCCGAGACTTGAAGTTCCCGCGTGCTTTATTTTCGGAGGCCGCGACCATATTTATGTCGTTTTATCCGTAAGCAGAATCATGCAGCGGTCAAAAATATCGTAGGACCCCCAGTAGAACCCCGCTGTTACGTTCTGGGCTGCTACGTCGCTTTTGGCCGGTGCCGGCATAGCTCCCATATGATTCAATGCGTTAGGAACACCGCTGTTATGTCGCAAGTGTGGGAACGTTCCCGCATGTTACGTCGCGAATCGGCACTCCAAGCGACCAGTGCCGACGGCAATCTTGACTTTTCACGTAGCTTGACTTGGCTTGACTGTAGGATTAGCCGCACAATGGGCGACGCCCATTACGTTTCCGGCTTCCGCCAGCAAAATTAAGGCACAGCGATGAAAACTGTTGGTGACGGAATCGCGTACAGTGATTACGCTTCCATTGATGACGCCGCTGTCACCTCCGTGGTTTTATCTGCCGACAAAATCATGGCCGAGTGTGCCGACGCATGCAGCAGCGAAGACTAAGCTGAGGAGGAGCAAGAAAGGGAGCAGCTGCCGCATCCAACCTCCTCGTCAGGTGTAACGGCACTGGATTTACCCAGGAGATTTACTCAGAAGAAAATTGTGTGCCGACCACAGCACGGCTCTCATTTTTCAATTTTTCCCGTTTTTCGGCTCTTACGTTTCCCGGATCTTACGTTAATTTTTTTTACGGTCCCGTGAAAAACTTACCAGCGGGGTTCTACTGTATTGGAAACGTGGCGAGAGGCCAACGTTCTCAATTTATTGCATTAGTTGTAGAACGAATACGCCGTCACTGCCATAAAAAACAAATAATGTCCTGCAGCTGGTGGGAAGCACTGCGTATGACGCCATCTGCGTGTAACGCTATATATATATATATATATATATATATATATATATATATATATATATATATATATATATATATATATAGCTAGTCGCCCCGCTTAAATCAACATTCTCATATTTCCTAACCTTGGAACGATTGCAAGTGTGTCCAAGAACCCTGTCGGCGTTCCTGTGCCATGGAGTTTCATCTTCCGTGTTTACCATGAATTTATTATTGTTTTTCGAAGATTTAGATATTCGACATTGCATATCGTGCCACACGGAAGAGCATATGCAGAACTTCACGAAAAAATAGGAATCTCCCAACATGAGCGCACAGCAGCTCATTTTCCTAGCCTCGTCAATATATCGCGTCACCTCTTATGTAGCGGACCACAAAAAACAAGCATCCTTATCGAATTACGCATTTGCTATGCATCAGAGAGCAGCCATAAATGTAATTAGCAGACGGGCTATATCCTCGGCACAGTGACGTGATCGCGCACCCTTCTGCACTGAATAGGCGGAGCTGGCTGTTGCGCATATTTAGACGCGTGCTTGTTTGCATCGCGTTCGTGGTGATCAGATTTCACCGAATAAAAGTTCATTCGCGATGGGAATCGCTCGGTGGAGGCGGTGCTAGAATTTAGGGCTAGCCTCTGGAATGTGTACGGGCGTTCCGCTCAGATTACACCCATGACGCGCACATGCATCCATGATGAAATAACAGCGCAAATACACGAGGAAGAGCTCGCAAAGACAAAAACATGGTACCGCCGCCTGTCGTGTTTTCTGTTCCAGCTGAATGTTACAACAGCTCAACAAACGAGGACATCAGTGCACGTTAAAGAACCCTAGGTGGTCATAATCCCCGGAGCCTTCCACCACGGTTTTTCTCTATTACCTATCTCTTTACTCCCTTTCCCCTACCTGCACGGATGCTTAGCCGTATTCTGTAATGTGTCCCCAAAGGTGCCAGAGGCCTGTTACTTAATTGTGTCGCCTTTGCTGTCTCCTGTGGAGTGATTGGCTGGTTGAACATTTCCGGTTTGTGTACCCAGCGAACCACCACCGTAGGAGACGGTAAAGGCGGCAAAATTACGTCACCGGAGATGCTATCGCCTTTGGCGACACATTTCAGATACGGCCATAGCTCTGCTCGAGCAACAAGGTATTAAAAGAGCGCATTTCCTCAGCTAAGAAAAGAAACCCCGAGACTTGTGCATCGACCCACTTCAGCTCGCGCACTCCGACAGCTAGAGCCTGTAGCTAGAGCACTCTGCGGAAGAAATTAAGACTGTTGAGCGTAGAACGTGCGAAGAGAAGGTGCTACACTTTTGAGAAACACTAATCTTAAGCCACCAATGCCCGTAGACGCAAAGGCAAATTTAAAGTGAGAAAAACCGGAGTGGAACGGCATATCTTATGGCAAGAGAGATTGCACCACGCCATTTTCATGCTGGCGGACTCAGAACACACAGGCCAAGCGGAAGGTGCACTTAGATGACGTTGTTTTTTCTTATGTTGTGCCTCCATGTAATTCTCGTTCATCTTTTTGTACATTGCGGTATTCCAGAGTCACTCTGCCACAAAAAGAACAATTATATTAGCACCGCGGCTCGCTTCATTTTTAACCGACTTCATCGAAGGTAGGCACAATGGCATTGCCGTAATCCATCGTAGATGAGTAGTCTTTTGAAGAGAAATGCAAACCCAGACTAGCGACTGTAATTTCATCCTCGTGTTTCCACAGCTTCTATACATGCCATGGAGCTAATGAAAGACTGCGCATCGCACGTGCCGGCGCTTTGACACGAGCTCTTATGGGGCGGTTCCCTTGGAAGCAACTCCTTCCCAGGCCACGTCGCCCATTACGTGGGATTACGCGAATGTGTAGCGACAGCGACCGACGTTGATCACCTTCACAACGCCCCCTCTCCCGCGTTGTGTTTCAAGCGTAATACCTAACGAGGCGCAGGCCGAGACTCATGCCTCGTAAGTCGCAGGTAATGATGATTGATTATGGTTCGGACAGGAAAGGACGCTAATTCCTGCAGCTCATGTAGGGAGCACGGCTAACCATCCGTGGGGGTGGGGGAAAAGGGAGTGAAAGCGATAGAGAGGAGAGAAAGGCCGTTGTGGAGGGTTCCGGAAATTTAGACCACCTGGGGTTCTTTAACGTGCGCTGACAACGCACAGTACACGGGCCTCTGGCATTTTCGCCTCCATCGAAAATGCGACCGCCGCGGCCTGGATCGAACCCGCGTTTTTTGGGTGGCAGCCGAGTACCTTAACCACTACACCACCGCGGAGAGGTAACGCTCACTTCGTTTTTGCTCGAGGATCCAGCCGCATGTACTGTTACCTTTTCTCGCTCTTTCTCAGTGCGTGCAAGAGGTGGCGATTTGGCGTCTTTCACTTTAATTTCCTGTACACCTTTTGTCACACGGCGGCTCTTCAGGCAAGGTGGCCACAAAAAGTATTCTACTCCTGGCGCCGGCTACGGGCCTTGGCTACGTGGAATGTGGGAGTCCACGCGCCTCTGTACGAACATAACGCGCAGCTGTTCGTGAAATAAAGTTTGTTCTCTACCCCCGCAAAGAACGTCTTGCATCGTGTCGCATTGCCTGAAGCGTGACGTGTTCAAAGCGTTCAGAGCTGTACCCGTACTTCCACGAGGGACCTTTAATTAAATGCGAGTCGGAGAACTCCAGTTACCTGCAGGTTTGAGCTGGGCAATGAAAACAAGAGCTACAGCCCCACCGCCAACTCTGAGAAGGGAAATTTCGAAAGCCTGGTGTTCTGAGAAGCGCAGCGTTGGTCTCCTACCTTGTCGGCGCACGAAAGAAGACAGGCGGTCGTCGCGTTAATCATCGTGTAGTGACATGTTGGGACACTGTCGGCTCGACTGTCCGGCGCACGTTTGCATGAAACGCGGCGTTACGCTCCATAGTTAAGCAGGAATGCCGTGGTGAGCTTGAAATATGCGTGAGCACAACGTCCGTACGAGCTCCTGGCTGTGTGACCGTGTAGGCGTGACATGCGCCCCGTCTCTAGAGGCCCTCTAACTGCTTTATCTAATGTAGGAGTGATCAATGCATGCGCTGTTGATGATAGCAAAGCGTGGCAGTGCTGACGGCGACGATGCGAACGCGTCCAATCGGTCTATGTTAACTGCTAGTGTTAGGAAAATTTAATGGTTTCAGGGTTCTGGGGCTTTACGTCCGAAAAGCTCGATTGTTATTATATACGCCACATTGGATCGGCTTCGGTGACTTCAACGAACTGGTGTTCTCTCATGGCTATGAAACGCCCCACACTCAAAAACACGCACACACCCACACATATGCATACAAAACGAGACACTGAAGCTGAAGAATACAGGTAGACGAGCGCAGGACCCCCAACTAATCTTCAGTCGATTCGACACATTTATATTACCCACACGTCCGTGCCATCAAAACACACACACAAAAAAAACAGTAATAAACCACATCTGCCCACTCAAATACAAGGCTTCTTTTTGCAGCTATGCGATAGATGCGGCGCTGATTCATCACACCTTGTTATTATGCATATGCAAAGCATCGATTATCTGGCGAGTTATCTGGTCATGGTTCCCAGTATTTGTGCCGCAAGCATTAATCTATATGAATATTCTATGAGAACGCGATGCTAAGGGGGCCAGCAGGTGTTACGTCTTTCTACTGTTAAAAGCAAAGCTTACCCCAAGTTTTTCTGATGGACTTCTAGAAATCCCATCCCACCCACCCCTCCCTCCCTCCCTCCCTCCATCGTCCATCATCCATCCATCTATCCAATCTAATCCATCTACATGCCTACTAACCTGATACACTTGTTAATGTACATACGTCACAATAATTATTCGACCCCATGTGGCTCATACGCACAGTGCTTGGCCCGGATTGTGTGCCGCAGGTGACTGAATTTTAACATTATAGCCTACGTCGCTCAAGGAATAACCTATATAGACATCGAAAATTTGATGAGAGCGCGCTTGGTGCGGTGGCAACCATATAAAGCCGCAACGTTTCTTTAAAGCTTGCCATCGAAGTGCGGAACTAACAAGAAGAAAGAAACAAACCAACGTTACGTAATGACCAAAGACAAGCCATACGACGTGGTAGGGGTAAGAATCGATCCCGGGCGCCCGGCTGAGATACCAACTTAGCAAGCACGCGCGCTTCCGGTCGTCAACAGCGGCGCTTCCCGTGCAGCACATCGTATTGTATAAGTAAACCTATTGTACCTATACTTGTAGTGATGGTGCTTGTCGTAATGCGCGCTAACCTCTCTAACTGCAATGCAAGAAATAACGCGTACGTGCTAATACATGCTTTCGACCAGCTCTGGTCGACCTCGCATGAATACTCCAACAGACGACGCTCATGAAACGCGCATCAGCGCAACGCATAGAGGGGCATTTTTCTTAGGGAAAAACAGGTTAACTGGTGTGTGTGCGCGTCGTACTTCGCACCGTAAGCTAGTCTGTAGTCACTTCTGTGCTGTCGTCGTACCTGCAAAGCCCACGTTATGCAAAACAAGGACGCTCATCTAACTTTAGCTCAGCGCCAGAAAGTTGGGCATTGACAGGTTTCCACATGGACAGTTTCTAGGGTCCGCGATGCGTGGATTCTGTCGGATTATACATGAGCTCGTATGTAATGCTATTCGTCATCAAACGCCATTACACAGAAACGAATGTAATCAATCATGCAGAGCACGCAATAATATAAAAGCAGCGTAAAGCGCTTATTTGCGCTGCCACCCAATTACTTCCGGCTTCATTAGCCGCCAACCACTCTTCTCTCTGTAGGGCAACAGGAATTAGTGTCGCCATGCGCCTGAATGAGTAACACTTCTAGCTCTAGTGGATTTTCTCCGGGCTTTCATTAAGGCCGCATTTACCTGACAGTGCACGTCAGCTCCTACGTGTATCAAAAAAGAATTAAAAGGAATGCCGAGTCAACTCGATGTATTGCGGATACAGAAATTAACAAATGCGGGAAACTAAGGACTTAGGACTTACACGACACTTCCGTTAATATTCTGTGGATTTTTTATGCAACTGTGGGATATTATTCCCAAACATCGCTATAGATAACTGAGGCGAAGCTTAGTCTGACGCCAGAAGTGGTACGTCAGCACAAATTACGAGCGTCAGGGAGAGATAAAAACACACAGGTGGGGATGACAACTGCGTTATTTGTTCGCCTTTGCATGCTTTCAAGATAGATAGATAGATAGATAGATAGATAGATAGATAGATAGATAGATAGATAGATAGATAGATAGATAGATAGATAGATAGATAGATAGATAGATAGATAGATCTGTTTTCGGTAGGTTCGGCTCCCACCGAAGGCACGTCTCTCTTTTCGTTCACTTTAATTCCTTCCCACTTTGTCCAAAATGGCAATACTACAATTGGAAACTTGAATAACTTCCCCTATGCATTCCTAGGCTTCAATCTTTGTTAGTTGATTAGGTTGTTTCTAAGAAATAAACGAGCCCTTGACTTTCTTCCTTTCCATTATGTATGTATGTATGTATGTATGTATGTATGTATATATGTATGTATGTATGCGTGCGCGTGTGTGTGTGTGTGTGCTTGTGACCTCCTTGTCATGCTTTTCAGAAGAATGCTGTAGCGCAAATTGGCACACAAACCCAGAAGAACAGATGGCTAAAAACGATTGAGAACAGGGAATGTAGCAGGAGCCCACGTTTCGACATTCCCTGTCCTAAATCGTATTTTGCGATCTGTTCATCGATTCAAGCATCCATCTTCCCCTGAGCTTCTCTTCTAGTTTGGATTTAAACCCAGAAGAACGCACACAGAGTGCATACGTGTGTGGGCCAATTTGCGCTACCACATCTTCCCGAACGTTATGCACCAACAAGCCCAGATTTCCACGTCGACGCGAGACCGCATTCAGCGCGCACACATCTGATGACATTATGCCAGCATTGTTTCAAGCCATAAATGCACCGCCATGTTTGCGGCCCTGTCTATGTTCCCAGGGTCACGTCAATAGCGTCGCGCCATATTGTCGCTCAGCTTATACGGTGGGTGTACATGGTAAACAAGGGGCTCCGACGTCCAATGCTCGCACTATTCACACACAGGATCGCATGCAAGTTTACGCTCTTTTATCAAATGTTCAGTCAAGAAGGCCGTGTGCCGCATTAAATATGATGCACGCGTCTATATAGCATCAGATGGCGTCCTTCAGCCGAGCCCTTGGGCAGTCTTCGACTATGGGACCCTCGTCTGTCTATTTTCCTGTATCTATTTCGATGTAGCCTTTTGTGACTATAAAGTGACTCTGAATTTCCCTTTGCTACTTGACCTTCCTTTGTAGATCGCTGAAACCCGATTACGGGTCATGTAAGGACGTGTACTTTATTCCGAAGTCAATGGTGAACTAACTCCTGCTTCCGACGAAACGTCTGCAAAATATGCACACGTGCAGGAAATTAAGGCGATTGGGTACCGTACTAAGGCCCTATGTATACGAAGCATTTGTGAGGGCTATTTAAAATGCTAATTCTGAAGCACACCGGTGTCCCTGAAAGAGGGGGTATCGGAGTAGTGTTAGTCCGATGTTCGTTTTCCAGACCTTATCCTGGGCGGCGAATGCATCGTTGCTAGGAAAGCGTCATGTGGCACCCGGATGAGTGTTTAGAAAGCTGGTAGTCAGGCAAGACACACGGGACGCGAGACAGATGTAGCAGTTTTGACCGTAGTAATATGACAACCTGCGGTTCCCTAACAGGCACTTAAATCTAAGTACAGGGGTGTATTTTGCACTGGAAATGCGACTATGCATTTGAAATGCTTTCGAATTTCGCAACTCAACATCATAACCAGTAAGCTATACTGCGGTTTCCCCATAGAACGTTCTGTGGTAGCGCTATGTAAAATGCGTTACACTTATTTGTATAAACCATTACACGCACCACTGCCTAAACTATATTAAAACGCAGTGCCCCCTCTAACGTGCTAGCTCTGGTCATTGGCAAACCAACTTCGCAATGGAGAACGAGCAGCAGCGGCTTTCCGAAGCCTGCTTTCCATATTCATTAATATACGCACTTGCTTCATCTCTGCCCGAGTGTAGATGTTCAACCAATCTAATGGTGCTTCGCGAATCACGCTTTAGAATTTCCGCATGGGAAGTCCGATGACTTGATCAGCGGTTTGTGGGGGGACGCTTTTATTTTTGTAAGTTACCACCAATACGGCTTCTCACTACCCACGTTCAATTGTGGTGCTGGAATCTACACACCAATGAGTACTGGGCTTAAAATAAAAGAAAAAGAAATGTCGGCTATCGCAGAGAAACCGGTACAACACGTAAGTGGAATGCGTCACCACATAAGCAGTTGAATATTTATTGCACATCGTGGTGAACTAATTGCAATGTTTATGTTGTTGTTGATGAACTTAATGAATGTTTACTGCACATTGAGGTTAACGATGGCGGCGAAAGGCAAAAACAGAAAAGTAAAATAACACACACACACACGCCGCCGCCGTTTGCGTAGATTTAGGCACAGTGCAATGAAGCCAAGGTGTACAATAATATCACATCCGGAGCCCTATAACCACTTTGTAGCTCGTAATCATATAGTGGCTTTTGGCATATGAAATGCCATCACTAATTAATGCAAACGCGCTCACAGACACACAAACATGAACGTACTGCACGACGTCATGATTCAATGACACTTATGTTTTGGTGGTAGCGTCTGTCACTAATTAAATCATACTCCTTTCAAAGCACTGTCGCCGATAAAAATAAGAACCAGAAAAGAACTTCATGGAGCAAACGCAAATTGCTTGCCAGAAATGTGTCCGCTTGGGAAATTATCGCGTCGCTTCATCAACCACTGGCACCATTAGCAAATGACTCGTTGTGTAAACAGCAGGTTGTCCATTTATTTTTCAGGAAGTTTCAGATTGCCGTCCTGAATGAGCCTCAGCAAAATATCACCAGGACACTGCTACATAGAAAAGGATAAAATGCGCTGTGTACTAGCGAAGAGCGTGGACTCGTTAAAGTGGGACGTTTACAGCGAACGGCACTGCGTGATAATCAATTTCGTAGTTTGTTCTTTATCCCTCGATTCCGGCCGCGCATTCAGGGGCTTCAGTCTTTCATGGGCATCAGTGAAGCCTAATGAACGCCACTAAGCGTGCTGATAATCGCATCACCTGCCGGTGTGAGCCCGGTTCTTTTCATGGTTACGCGAGGGGGTTTGGCGGAGACAGGACTGCAGGTGCTATATCGCATCACCAGGACGCCGTTTATCGTGCTCTGAGAACAAAATAGAATGTGGTCCGTTTCTTCTGTGTGGGGACTTGTACGACAGGCGAGGGCAACAGTACTCTTCTGAAGTAGTGTCGGTGCCTTTAATGCCCGAAGTGTGCACTGGAACGCCCTCTCTTTTGATGTTCTCAAGAAAGTTATTGATTGTCATTTGTGAGGTTTAACATCCCAAACCCACGATCTGATTATGAGAGACGCCGTAGTGGAGGTCGCCGGAAATTTCGACCACCTGGGCGTTCTTTAACGTGCACTGACATCGCACAGCACACGGGCCTCAACATTTCGCCTCCATCGAAATGCAGCCGCGGCCGGGATTCGATCCCTCGACCTTCGGATGTGCAGCCGAGTGCCATAACCACTAGACCACCGTGGCGGGGCTCAGAAAACGTGCCGTTTTCTTTTACGTTTCGATGGTGCGAACGCCCATAAAGATTCAGACAAAGAAAGATGGAGGGAGCTTGACTGATTGATTTGTGGGGTTTAACGTCCCAAAACCACTATCTGATTATGAGAGATGCCTTAATGGAGGTCTCAGGATATTTCGACCACCTGGGGTTGTTTAACGTGCACTGACACCGCGCAGCACACGGGCCTCAACATTTCGCCTCCATCGAAATGCAGCCGCTGCGGCCGGGATTCGATTCCGCGACCTTCGGAGCAGCAGCCGAGTACCATAGCCACTAGACCGCCATGGCAGAGCGATGTAGAGAGCTCAAACATTTTGAAATGGGCGTGCTGATGATCGTGGTTAGGTTAAGGAAAGGGCACTGATTTCTACAGCCCATCTAGGGAGCACGGCTAAGGCGGCTAAGGGTCCGTAGGGGAAGGGGAAAGGGACTGAAAGAGATACAAGAGCAACAAGGTAGAGGAGGGCCACGGAAATTTTTACCAGCTGGAGTTCTATAACGTGCACATATATCGCAAAGTACACGGGCCTCTGGCAATTTCGCCTCCATCCGAAATGCGATGAGTGCGAATTTCGACGCACCGTGCGAGACGCGTAGAGCATCTATCTCAGTTCCTTTCCTCTACCCTCACGGACGCTTAGCCGTGCTCCGACATGGGCTGCAGAAATTAGTGTCTTTTTCTGAACAGAATCACAATCATCATCATCATCATCATCATCATCATCATCATCGCCGACAGGGTACTGCAAGTTGTCAGTGCACGTTAAGAAGCACAGGTGTTCAAAATTTCCGGGGTCCACTACTCCAGATCTTCTCTCCTATCTCTATCTGTTTCACTTACTTTCCCCTACCCCCACGGACGCTTTGCCGTTCTCCCGACGTGGACTGCAGAAATTAGCGTCTTTTCCTTAACCAAACCACGATCATTATCACCATCATCATCATAACCATCATCGCCGAACACACCCGATGTCCATGACTCTGGCGGCGGCTTGACAGGCTGCTAGACCAGAGACCGGTATAACAAGCTGTCTAGCAACACGACCGGTTGATACTGCCCTGTGCTAGCATCGCTTCAAGCAGCGCTGCCGGCGCGCGCTCAATTGAGCAGGTAGTTAAGTTACGGTGCGAGGCAATGGACAATCGTTGTGGGTGTAGTTTACAGCATCGATGTCCATGTACCTATAGAGTGAAATGTAGGCGCATTTTCTTTTCACAGCGCAAGCTGTTATGAGATCGCAACAACGGCCGTTTTTGGCTCCTAGTTGTCCGTCATTATTATTACGAAGCACTGCACTTTGAAGCAGTTCTGTACCGTGCCATGCGTCACGCGGCAGGCGACGTGCACAGCCCCAGCAGCATGACCTGACTTGGCTCTTCGATATACCTGATGGCGCCTCCTCGCAAGGTGGGGATCGCTGCTGAAGAAGTGAATCGCAAAGCTATGCGCGCGGCTGCAGCAAGGCAACGCCCGTCACAACAGACCGCTGTTCAAAGAGAAGCCCAAACCGCGGAGTTATGGCGCAGGGCATACCTACCACCTGTACTTGCACTAGTTTCCTCAAGCGTTTGCAGTGGCCTCTATGAAAGTCGCTCCTCCAGCTTACGCTTTCACTGTCCTGCGGTCCTGTGCAGGCCTGGCTTTTTCTTTCTCGGCACTTATTTCCTATTAGAATACGTAGATGAAAAATTCCCCCGAGAAATATTTCACGGCGTCTTCTACGTTTCCCCATTTATGATTAAAAACTGTCAACGCAAGGCTTTGCGTTGCGCTAGAAAAAGCAGATGCCATGATGAACTGGTTATCAGGGAATTTAAGATAGTCAGTGCCGCACAAACATATCATGCGAAAGAACATTTCAGCTTGCCTAGAACATAAACAATTCGAACAAATATCTCCCTCGCCCGCCTGCTGAGACGGGACACGAAATCACCACGTAATTGAAATGAGACTACCAGCAACATTTCGATTAATATTATTCCCAGCTGTCGCAGTTTCGTTCATAGAACAACGAGCATGAAATGCAAAACTTATTTAAATACTGACTCTGTAATGGATGTGGCTAGACGGCTACTCACCTGAACAGCCGAGGAGAACAAAAAAAAAAAAGACTTCTCCTCTTTGTCGGCTGGATTCAGTAAGTTATATCTAACAAAGAAACGAGCCTCTGTTCAGTCCCAGTGCTGGGCAGTATCGAAGATACATGTATCTTAGATACTATCTTAGATACTCTTTCAGTATCTTGTATCTGTATCGCGATACATCTTGAAAGACGCGTATCAGTATCTGTATTTTCGATACATTGAAGAATGTATCGAGTATCTTAAGATACAAGATACTGATGTCGGAACATCACCGCGCGACACTAGAAATACTGGCAGAAGTCCGCTGCTCAAGCAGGTACTGCCGCCACTAAGCTTATAACGCTTATAACCACCCGAAACGGCGGCCTAGTGGTTAATGCGCTCGACTGCTGGCCTGAAGGTCGCGGGATCGAATCCCGGCCGTAAAGGCCGAAATCCGATAGCGGCGTTATACTTGAGTCCCGTGCAGTACTGTACTTAGATTTAGGAGCATCTTAAAGAACACCAGATGGTCTAAACTTTCAGAGCCCTCCAGTACGGCATCCCTCATAATTATATCGTGGTTTGGAGATGTAAACCTCAACAATTATTATTGTGACCGTCCCCACAAGCTCTTTCATGACATTTTCCACAAGCAGTGAAATTTCCCGTGTGTGATCTTACTTGGTAGGCTGACGACACCTTTTGCTGAGAAACATCGTAACTAATAATGTTACAGCACCATTCGTTCTATTATATATATATATATATATATATATATATATATATATATATATATATATATATATATATATTATTTCTGAGTCACATTGTTTTTTTCGCTGTCACAAATCACAAGGTAATTCGCGCAATCAATGTCAAGAGTATGAGTAGCGGAGGTATCCTGCGACACTTTGTACCGCTACGATGTCTGGAATTCTCTCGTAGAGAGAAATTATTACAAAAATTGCACATTCGTGAATCCGTCGATGACGAGCGCTTGACGCGAGCACATAACTAGAATTTAGGAAGTCATTGCGGTTTTATGTCCTTTCTGTATAGAAGATGCGTCACAAAATATGTCGCTACGAGCGTTGTTACTCCTGTACACTTGTCCCGTGGTCCGGTACTGCGTAAACGGTATACGCGTACGGACCAGGTTAAACTCAAAGTCGTAATTGCGGCATCGTGCCGAGGTTTTGCATCGCCATTTTTGTTATTAGGTGGGAAACCACTACCTGGTTGGCAAGTAGAGCATCGACTTCCATGAATTACAAAAACCACAAAAAACCGCCGACAGCATAGCTTACACATAGCTGTCATGTTTACCAGCCAAAAGAGCCCCAATCAGTTGTTTGGGAATGAAAACAATATAATTATAGCCAGAAAACAACAGTTGTTGAGATACTAACACATGTTTCATTCAAGTTAAACTTGGTTGGTCGCAGTTCTGAAATTCTAAAGCAAACACTCCTGTTCATAGGCGTTTTTTGCTGCATTATATATGTCTATAATATGAAATTTATAAATGTATCGAAGTATCTTAAGATACAAATGGCAAGTATCGTATCGGATACAATTATTGAGGTGGTATCTTGTATCTGTATCCGAAATACTTCTTGCCCGAGTATCTTGTATCGTATCGCGATACAATTTCAAAGTATCTTTGCCCACCCCTGTTCAGTCCGCCTTTCATTATTTCCCCGATTCATGAAACACACCCGCTGAAAAGACAAGGACAACGGGTACGATAAAAAGTGAATGATCGAAGACGGAAAACTGCTCCGCATACCTGAACCAGTATTTCTTCTTCTCCCGTAAGCAAACTTTTTTTCCCGAAATTCTGCGCCGTCATGAGGAACTGACAGCGACATCGTGGCACGCATCGGCAAAGGGAACAGAAAAAAAAATCTGCATACTAAGCTCTAGTTTAAGTTAAATCAACACTTTCAGAGCAATATTCTTTGGGGGGACGTGGAAAAACATCCTTCGTGGTTCCATTCGTGACTGTCATTTCTCAGTTGGCTACACCTCCGAAAAGCCGTAACACACAAGTTTGTAGTGGGCACAAGCACTCGAAGAATGACAAAAATGCGCTGCTTGCGCTGCCTTGTCGCAAATGTTCCCAGCCACAGCCTGCGGCAGTGTCTGGACGCAGTTTTAATTTAAAAGTTCGAAAAGTTCCGAACGAGATTTCCGGTGCTATTTTTTTCTTTTTCGTTTTCAGGTATCGTTAAGTTTCGTTGGAGTTCTTTTCTTTTTCTTTTCTTTGTCGGAGGAGGAATAGCTTATTATTCTGAAACACACACGCTGACGTTGTCACACACTGATAGTGACAAAGCAAACGAAGGAATTGTTATTTTGACATTCACAAGGGCGGTACGGTTGCCGTGTGTCATTGCGCACAGATGCCATGCCAAAATTTTCTGGCGCTAGCAACTAGCAACATTACTTCTGTCAAGGAGAGCACCGAGATTACACCCTCCCCCCAACAGACACCCAGCAGACATATACACACTGACAATGTTGAGCTTCTTTCTCGAATGTTGTCCAACATATAAAACCGAAACAGAAAATATGCGGCGATTAATGATGTGCATGCATGTTTTGAGCGACGCGTGAGAAGAAAGAATGAAGGAAACAAAGAAAGAGATAAATAAAAAAAACGAAGACAGACAGAGAGACGAATGAATGAATGAATGAGAAAATAAAATTGAAGCACCTTCAGGGACCAAACACTGAGAAGACTGGTCAGTTAGCTGAGCAGCTGGCATTACGTTGCTTGTCGGTATTTTAACTTTGCTCAACGGCCTCTCAAATAGCGGAGTAGAGCGTACTGCCATTACACCTTACGGTGTGCGTTGGCGCGTATCGTGTCTCGGAGTCGCCTTCACATTCTTTCGTCTCTTCGTCTCCCTCTTACTGAAGTTACTGCCGTTAAGAGAGGAAAAAATGCAAACATACAAATAAAAGGAAACTTCTACGGGCGACTCATCGCGTCTCAGAAATATCCTGGAGCTTTAGTCTCGACAGGAGGACAGATGAAGGTTAGCAGAACTAACGTAAACCTTTAGAATTGCGAGCTTGCTACACAAGCGGAAGGTGTTGATGTATTAAAGGAAACAGAAAAAAACCCGTCACTATTTGTACCGCAGCTCTGCGCCATTTTTTCTTTCTACGTCGTTTTTTTTTCTTTCTCCTGTGCCGTTTTCTTTTTTTTACCTTCACGGGGGGTTCAATTTTGTTGTGTTTGTTCTATGTGTGTGGCTGCAGAAGGAGCACAAACAGTTATCAAATGTTCCATCTCTCTCTCAAGGTTTTCGGCTAGTGCGTCTCCCTTGTTGATGACAGAAATTTCACCAAGAAGCTATGCCTCTTTTGCCGTACCTTGCGCGGCACGTTTTCGAGCGAAATAGACGGAGAAAGTTCGGGTAAGTAAACAGCGAAGAAAGATATTGCCTGCCTTAAAACGACCTTCGAACTCTCGAAGCGGCAAAGAGGGGAAAATATTAAAGGATGGCTAAGATTCGAAGTTTTTTATGAGGCGGCGTATATGTGAAGCAGGGAAGAATCACAACACGTATGCTGCATCAAGCGAGAGTTGTTCCTTTTGTTTTTACGAAACTGCGCACGCCGAAAAAGAAGCAAGACGGAAACGTACCTATATATTAAAGTTAACTACATCCGACGCTTAGCAAGGGGGTGTATTTCTATGCATTTTCGTATGCAATAGTTTTACAGAAGTTTGTACTCATAAGAACTCAAATGACACAATGGAACTCACATTTGAGCGGAAGTACAGGGTACTTTGCTTTTGCACGTGGCCATGCCCTATACAACGTCCAATACATTAAATATTGCGTTACGCCAAAAACACACGTTATACTGGCAAAGCATGCGTCGTTTTTTTGTTCTTGCCTGTACACTCAAATTACTCACTTGTCAAGCTTCGCTAAAATAACGCATTACCCCTAAATTCACCCCAAGACTCGTGAGGCTATGACGACACATGTACAGAATGTGTCGTGCCGGAAACTCAACAAACTTTCATTTCATTTCATTTTTATTCCATAAATACCCCATTGAAGGGGTATTACATAAGGGGTCGGTGCATTGATAAATCAAAGCCATATTTTATACAGTGCAAAACAATCTGTTAAAGTTGCCGAAATAGTGGAGGGACAAGTGATAGCTGTAATGACGCTGGAAAGGCCGTTCCACTCTGTTTCTGCACGGTAGAAGAATGAGGACGAAAAAGTGACGGTGCGCGCACGTGGGCGCCCAACTTGTTGGGGGTGACCAGTGCGACAGGAGATGCGTGTCAGAGGGAGGATGTAAGGCCGCTGGCTTTTTCATAAGTAAAAGAACTTATGAAAAAGACAAATGCTAGCAGTGCGGCGACGATATGCGAGTAATGGTAATCCTGATTCTCTTTTCAGTGCCGATAGGCTGACGTCGTATGAGTACTTACGATGAATAAATCTTGTAGCTCGATTTCGAAGCGACTCGAGTTGATTGATGCATTTGACGCGGGTTACAGATGGGGGATGCCTATTAAATGCGGAGCATTTCTTAGTCGCACGATGTCGCGCTTCGGCGGCGGCGGCGCCGTCAACGCCCCCACTGCGCATGCTCGGCTCGTCTCGTGCCGGCCCACCGGGCGTTCAGCAAGCCGAGCATGCGCAGTGGGGGTGCGGACCTCTCCTCCGTACTCCTGTCCCTCGAACGCGGGCGGTGTGTATATAAGCGGCGGAGCGCGCGAAACGGCAACGCCGAGCTGCGGGTTCCGAACTTCGTGCACGAGAAGCAGCGGCGAAACGGGAGCAGCGAGCTGATGATGATGATGATGATGATGATTGTGATTCGGTTAGGAAAGGACGCTAATTTCTGCAACCCATGTAGGAAGCACGGCTAAGCGTCCGTGGGGGAGGGGGGAAAGGGAGTGAAAGAGATGGAGAAGAGAAAAAGGCCGTAGTGGAGGGCTCCGGAAATTTAGACCACCCTGGGGTTCTTTAACGTGCACTGACAACTCACGTAGTACACGGGCCTCTGGCATTTTCGCCTCCATCGAAAATGCGACCGCCGCGGCCGGGATTGAACCCGCGTTTTTTGGATGGCAGCCGAGTACCGTAACCACTACACCACCGCGGCGGACCAGCGAGATTTAAGACCCAGGTACGTGAGCGAGAAGCGGCGTGCAAACGTAGTCACCGAGACGCGACTCCGGAAGCTGCTCGTGGACACAAGCGCCCACCTTGGTGCCGTCCAATACAACGACGGCACCAAGCAATAAAGACACACTTTAACTTTATACTCCTTGCCTTCGCTTCTCCTTCATTCAATAAATAAGAATAATAAAGACGAAATAACAATTAAGCATTCCCAAACCATACCCAATTAAGCAAAATTCTCGCGATACCCCCACCATTTTGCGACGCATTTACTCGAGTTCCCCCCTGGGAAGATGCGGGCGGCATTTTTTCTAATTTCGACCTGATTAGAGACTGACAGGCGAGTAGTTTTACATATTGAGGGGCATGGTGCAGATGGCGTTTTAGGAACCCGAGCGTTTTATTAGCAGATGAGATGATGTTCATAATGTGTGTTGGCCAGGTTAGGTCACTACAAAGGGTTACTCCGAGGTATTTGTAGGAACAAACCAGTTCAAGGTTGGCGTTAGGAATTCGGTAACAACATTCGTAACAACACTCGCCTTGTTGTTTTCACGCAAAAGCATGAGATCAATGCTTGATATGCTCCAACCAGGGAATTAGAATTATCATCAGCCAGCCGGGATTGTTTAACGTGTGGTATAGCATAAATAAGCCAAGTTTACTTAATCTAAGCGAAAGCCCCGTATGTGTCATCAAATGCGAAAAACTATCTGGCGTCCGCATACACATGAATGCTAAGAAATCGAAGAGCCTTTCCCCGGTCGGGAACATGAGGAAAGTTAAGGTTGGTGTGTGCTTGGCTATCTTCCTTCCTTCCTTCCTTCCTTTCTTCTTTCCTTCTTTCTCTCTTTCTTTCTTCCTTTCTTTCTCTTTTCCTTTCTTTCTTCCTTTCTTTCCTTCTGCGTGGTGTAGGGGTCATGTGGTAGCCGGCTGCTGATCCGAGCGTCTTGGGATTGAATACCGGTCGCGGCGGCTGCATCTCGATGCAGGCGCCGCGACTGAGGCGAAATGTTCAGTCCCTTTACCGAGCGATGTCAATGCACGTAATTAGAAGCCCGGCGTGGTCTACATTTCCGGAGACCTTTACTACGGCGTCTCTCATAAACAAATCATGGTTTTGGGACGTAAAACACCAGAAATCAATCAATCAATGAATCAATCAATCTTTATCTTGCCGTCTTGCTTTCCCTCTTCATTTTTCTTTTCTTTGTTGGTTTCCTTGGTGCAAGGAAACAAAAGAGTGGGAGGGGGAAGTGAGGGAGAGGAGGTGAGCACGTCCGCTCCGCTACTTTTTCAGTCTTTTCACCACTAGCGCGCAGCTGTCACGTTCTTTGTTGTTTTGTGGGGTTTAACGTCCCAAAACCGGCTCTGGTTATGAGTGACGCCGTAGTGGAGGACTCCGGAAATTTCGATCACTTGGTTTCTATAACAGTGACATCGCACAGCACACGGGTCTCAGCATTTCGCCTCCATCGAAACGCAGCCGCCGCGGCAAGGATTCGATCCCTCGACCTTCGGATCAGCAGCCTAGTGCCATAACCACTAGACCGTGGCGGGGCGGCGCGCAGCTGCCACAATTTAACACGAAAGTGTTTTACGTCAGGGTCCACTAACAAATCACTCACGTACTCTCGTTACGGAAGTGGATGTCCGAAAAAATGAGCATACATTTGACAATCAAAGAGTGCCACACGGTAAGATTCTGACCCACAATACCTGAGATGCTCTAGCGATCATATCACCGGCACATTGCAGATGCGGTGCACAAAGAGGCCTTTATCTATAGTGTACCGCCTTAGACTTTCATCTAAATGATGGCCGTTAACGTTGACGTTACTCTTACGTTAACGTCACCTGTCATCGTCTGCACTTTTGACCCTCAGCCCTGGTACCGCCACATAGAAAAGATGAAGCGAAGCCGTAAATTGTCCGTCCCGCCGGCACGTAGCGCTTTGGTAGTCTCAGCGCCTCTATCGTAGAGGAGGTTTCGGCGTCCTGCCGGCGCGTTGCTTGGGTAATGTACAACTACGGGCGTTGGATAACACAACCAAGGCCGCTGCATAACTTGCCCTGTGTGGCGTACATGACAAGTAGTTGTGGCGCGCTCTGCTGCAGGTACGCAAAGACGACGGCCAACAAGAAAATGACGTCAACGAGCAAAGCCTTCTGCGTCTTCACAAAACGATCCGCTGAGAAACGGTGCTGTTTCGCTTGCAAGGTTTCCCCGTTTGTGGACGTTCCTTGTTTAAGGCAGCTTTCCGCAGGTCTATGGCACGTGCAACTCACTGTCTCTGGAGAAGTGTGAGCCGTTCGAGATCTTCAATTCGCTCGTGTGCGACTGTCGAGGGTGCCAGTGCAGTGTCGAGTTTCCGCTGATGTCCACACGCAACGGATCCACATGTCCAGAGTACCCAACGCATGCCCCGTCCCTCAATGTTCGCCAGGTTGCCGCTTATGTATTCGAGCGCTTTGCGGAGTCACTCTTCACTTTCGATTCCTGTGATAGGGAGATCAGCTACATTTTTGGTTGATATCTCCGTCTTTCTTCGTCAAACGATTTCCCCGTCTCTCAATATGCTGATTGATTTCTGGGGTTTCGCGCCCCGAGAAGAAGAAGAAAGCATTTAACGAGAGGAAAGGAGGAGATGTTGGCCTGGAGAGTGAACATCTCCATGTCACAAAGTCACCACTGATTATGAGAGACGCCTTATTGGAGGGCTGCGGAAATTTCGACCAACTGGGGTTCTTTAACATGCACTGACATCGCACAGTACACGGGCTTCAACATTTCGCCTCCATGGAAATGAAGCCGCCGCGGCTGGAATTCGATTCCGCGACCCTCGGATCAGCAGCCGAGTACCATAGCCACTAGACCACCGTGGCGGGGCCCTCAATATGTTAAAAAAAACTTTATTAATCAAACAGGGGATGCTCTCAAAACTTCTAGCTTATCAGTACAGGGACAGAGAGCAGCTCTGCAGCCCACAATAGTGAATGGCGAGCTCCTACAAAGGCCGATACTTCGGCGTTCTGGAATTGGCGGCTGTGACACAATCGCATCCAACATTCTCCGCTGCAAGAGATTTCGCAATTGAAAGCCACAGGATCGACGAGCAGCCAAAAGTTCGTTGATTGATTGATGTCTTGCGTTTATTGGCACAAGGGCCGATCACGGCCAAAGAGCGCCAAGAGCAATGAAAATGTGTAAGCAATGCTATGATCTATGAGAATGCCTTGATGTGAAGTGGCTGTAAAGGGGCCTAAAATCATACGCACCAAACGTGCCTAAAACGAATGCAGGTAATAAAATTTTGGTGAGGATGCGAACGGAGGGTGTGCAATGAGTATAAAACGTGTTTTAAAATCATGTAGTTACGTCTGAGATAATTAAAAACACTACAGCCTCAGAGTCCCCTTGCGATCAAGGGTCTCGAGGCGAGTGCGTACACGCAAGTACAGCCGTAGCAAGATCCTCTTAACGAGGGTGTGCTAGGAGTTCCAGGTGTGTACGACCTCTAGTGCCTTAGACTCCTCTAAAAATGTTAAAACTGCCTCTTGTTTAAAGATAGGTTCGTTACCTAAAAACATAGCAGGGTGAAAAGGAAGGTTCTCGAGGTAACGCCTGCTAAAATACCTCTTTCTCAGATGTTCTAATTCTTGGCATTCTATTAGAACGTGAACCACTGTCAATGCTTCTCCACACATTTTACAGGTTGGAGGTTCACGTCCGGCCAGGAGGTAATTGTGCGTAGCGTACGTGTGTCCTATTCGGAGTCTACAGAGTATGACTTCTTTCCGTCTTGATTTCGTTGTTGTCGACCAGATCCCTAAGTATGGCCTTATAACATGTAGTTTATTATTTGTTTGCATGTCCCACAAACGTTGCCAGTGCATCCTGATCATTTTGCGAAGATGAGGTTTTATGTCCGGAATAGGGACTGCCATGGATGACTCAAAAGCATTTATGTGGGCGGCTGCAGCCAACCGGTCAGCCAACTCGTTTCCTCGAATGTTTCGGTGCCCAGGTATCCAGCACAACACGACATCCTGCTCAGACGCATAAATGGCACATAATAGCGAGTACACCGACGTAAGTACTGGGTTTGTGCGCTTCGGGACAGTTTTTAATGCTCTTATAACGCTTAGAGAGTCTGTGTATATAACTGATTTTTGTATCTTTAGTGCCTTGATGTGTTTAATTGCTGACAGTATTGCATAGGCTTCCGCTGTAAATATGCTTGTTTCAGGATGCAGACCACCTGCATCAGAAAAGCCTGGGCGAATTGCTGCGTAGGAGACACCAGAATTCGACTTGGATGCGTCTGTGTAGAATTCTGGACGAGGGTACCTATGCTTAAGTTCCAGGAAGTGCATCTGGATATGCGCGGCAGGGGCATGTTTTGTAACTTGAATGAAAGATACATCAGTGTGTATAATTGTCCACTCCCATGGTGGGAGAGGCCTAGCAGGGGCCATGAGATGATATTCGAGGAGTGGAACACCCATTTCCTCAGCCAAGCCTCTTACACGCAATGAGTAGGGCTCTCTCACAGCAGGACGGTTCTGGAATATGAGCGAACTGGACAAGTCATTCATAGTAGAGTAGGCAGGATGTTCAAGCTCTGTGCTAACCTTGAGAAAATATACAAAAGAGGAGTACGATCTTTGTAAGTGAAGCGACCACTCATTGGCTTCTACATAGAGGCTTTCCACAGGGCTTGTCCTAAAGGCGCCTGTGGAAAGACGGATACCTAGATGATGGACAGGGTCCAGCATATTCAAGGCACTTGGGGTGGCAGATTGATAGACTATAGCTCCATAGTCTAGACGTGTACGTATGAGGCTCTTGTACAAATTGAGCAGACACTTCTTGTCGCTGCCCCAAGCTGTGCGCGACAATACCTTTAAAATATTCATTGTCTTCCTGCACTTGTGCCTAAGATGTTTTATCTGCGGTACAAACGTGAGCTTCGAGTCAAAAGTTATGCCCAGAAATTTATGTTCAGTATTTACAGGTAAAGGCTGACCCTTGAGATGAACATCAGGTTCTGGATGGAGGCCTCTTTTTCTGCAGAAAAGGACACAAGTGCTTTTTTGTGGGTTCAGGTTGAACCCATTTTCGTCTGCCCATTTCGACACCCTGTTCAGGCCAAGCTGGACCTGGCGCTCACATATCGCTAGGCTGCATGACTTGAATGCTATCTGGACGTCATCAACATAAGTTGAATAGAATATGTTATGCGGGATGAACAGACGCAATGAATTCATTTTTATAATAAACAGAGTGCAGCTAAGCACCCCACCCTGCGGCACACCGGTTTCCTGCACAAAAGAGCGCGAAAGAACATTGCCCACTCGAACGCGGAATGTTCGACTGGACAAGTAGCTTTCTATGACATTAAACATATTGCCACCTATACCAAAGTGTGAGAGGTCTTTCAGTATGCCAAACCTCCACGTGGTGTCATAGGCTTTTTCCATATCGAGAAATATTGACAAGAAGAATTGTTTATGGACAAAAGCATCGCGAATTTGTGCCTCAATGCGTATGAGGTGGTCGGTGGTAGATCGACCCTCTCGAAACCCACACTGGTATGGGTCGAGCAATTTGTTGGCTTCTAAGAAATGCAGTAGTCTGCGGTTTACCATTTTTTCGAACACTTTACAGAGGCAGCTTGTCAGTGCTATGGGCCTGTAGCTGGAAACCATAGACGGGTCTTTACCCTGTTTTAAAATAGGAACTATAATCGCCTCCTTCCAACTAGACGGAATCTTACCAGAAGACCATACTGCGTTGTAGAGGGACAGAAGAGTTTTTTGTGTATCGGGAGGGAGGTGTTTCAGCATCTCATACATTACGCGGTCAGGACCTGGAGCAGATTTTTTACAACTGTTAAGTGATGCCTGCAACTCAGCTAAACCAAATGGCTGGTTGTATGCCTCATTTTTTGTGCACTTTCGTTGTAACTTTTGACCTTCTATTCTTACTTTGTACCTTTTAAATTTTTCGGAGTAATGTGAGGAACTGGACACAAGTTCGAAGTGTGCTCCAAGGGAGTTTGCTTGGGCCTCCAAGCTGTCTCCCTCTGTGTTTACGAGAGGTATAGAATATGTCTGCCGGCCTCTCACCTTGTTAACCCTATTCCATACTTTAGACTCATCTGTATAGGAGTTTATGCCTGTTATGAACTTTTGCCAACTTTCTCTTCTGGCGTGTCGGCGGGTTCTCCGGCCCTCAGACTTGATCTTCTTGAAATTTGTTAGGTTCTCCGCTGTGGGCGAGTCACGTAGCAACGCCCATGCTTTGTTTTGATTTTTACGAGCGTTGCGACATTCTTCGTTCCACCACGGAACGCGGCGTCTACACGGCACACCTGCAACCTCGGATATACTTTCAGATGCTGCATTGGTTATGACAGTGGTAAAATATTGAACAGCACCATCGATTCCTAAGAAAGACATGTCAGCCCATGAGATTCCACTAGTAAGGGTTTGGAACTTCTCCCAGTCTGCTCTATCAACATTCCAGCGAGGTGCCTGTGGCTGCAGTCCATTCCTGTTTGGTGTTGTTCTCAGTATTAAGGGGAAGTGATCACTTCCATAAGGGTTTTTAATGACTTCCCACTGGAGATCCGGTAAAAGGTTCGGTGAACAATGCTAAGGTCTATGGATGAGTACGTCTTGCCGGTGAAACTATAAAATGTCGGTTCCTTTGCATTCAACAGACATGTCCCAGAGGAGATAAGAAGTTTCTCGATCAAACGACCTCGTGCGTCGCAGCGACGGTCGACCCATAAGATATTGTGCGCATTAAAATCACCAAGGAGAAGGAAAGGTTCGGGTAATTGCTCTAGCAATAACTGTAATTCCTCTTTGTGCAGTTGATAACTTGGAGGTATGTAGATAGAGCAGATGCTTATGAGCTTATTAAACGGGACAGCCCGGACAGCTACAGCCTCTAAGGCTGTTCGGAGCTGCAAGTGCTGGCATGCTATGCCTTTGTCGACGATGATGGCTACTCCACCAGAAGGGGTGACAACGTCCTGGCGATCTTTACGGTAAGTTATGTACTGTCGGAGGAAGTTGGTGTTTTTCGAACTTAGGTGCGTTTCTTGCACGCATAGCACCTTCGGATTAAATTTCCGAAGAAGTTCTTGGATGTCATCCAAGTTTCGAAGTAGACCACGGACGTTCCATTGTATTACTGCATCCATATTGTAAGTGAAAGTTGGGCTGTGTGTTCGAAGTGAGAATATATTTTAGAGAGCCTTTTCAGGCCCTGTAATAGGGATTTTTTCTTTCCTGGAGCGGTCGAGCAAGTCTCGCCGCTCCTTTGGCGCTGGCTGCGCCATCTGACTACTGGTAGTGTCCATTGGCTCTTGCGAGACATTGGACACGTGCTCTTGCGAGCGTGTTTTCTTTTGGAGTCTCGCTTTTGAGGGCGAGACCTTGGCGCCCACCAACCCAGAGGTCGATGGGGCCGCCTTCGCATCAGAGTTGCGCTGGCTCTTGCCAGGGCAAGCATTGGCCACAGGTGTGGCCAGACTCTTTTGTGAGGGTGAGGCAGCTATGGCTACGCTCACCTGGGGGGCTGGTGGCCGTCTTGCGCTATCTGTTCCAGTAGCACAGGTCGACGCCGAAAGCCGTTGTGGCGCTGCCCCCTGTCGCACCACTCCGGCGTAAGATAAGTTCTTGCCAAAAAGTAAGGAAACTCTCTGACGTGCTTCTTTGTAAGTGATATTTTCTTTAACCTTTATACTTATGACCTCTTTTTCTCGTTTCCATGTATCGCATGACCTAGAGTAGGCCGGATGATCGCCTTGACAGTTTACGCAATGGACTGTGCCTGTGCAGTCGTCTGCTGCATGGTCGTTGGCACCACACTTTGCACATGTCAGCTTGCCGCGGCGACTTTGGGAGCCATGTCCGAATCTCTGGCATTTGAAGCGGCGCCGAGGATTTGGGATGTATGGCCTGACCTGAAGTTTGATGTAGCCTGTTTCGAGAGTTTCCGGGAGTACGCTTGATGCGAAGGTGACTATTAAGTGTTTTGTAGCAATTTCTTGGTTGTCTCGTCTTAGTTTTATGCGCTGAACCTGTGTTACATTTTGTTCTTTCCATCCTTCCAAGAGCTCTGCATCTGTAAGATCTTTAAGGTCATCGTCAGAGACAACACCTCGGACGGAGTTCAGTGAGCGGTGAGGGCTTACGGTTATGGGGAAGTCCCCAAATCTGACTAGATTCTTAAGGTTGTCATGTTGATTTTTTTCTTTGATTTCGAGGAGGATGTCGCCACTTTTTTCTAGTCGGTTTGCCTTATACCCTTCTCCTATGGCCTCAGTGAGGCACTTGGCCACCAGAAAGGGGGATAGCTGTCTGACAGTCTTGTTCCGAGTTTCACAATGAATAACGTGATAAAGAGGAAAGGTAGCTGGTTGTCGTCCAGTGAACTTGAAAATGTCATCGGTGCGCCCCCTTTTATGGGGGCGATCGGAAAGTGCGGAAAGAGACCTTGCCATCAATACATATATATATTCGGCAACGGCGCCGACCACCCACCACGGAGTCCAACACGGGGACGCGTCAGGGCTGGTAAACAGTCCTGCACAACGCCAGCCGTACGCCGCCACTATAACCTAATATGAACTAACCTAGGTAGGCTACCCACACACGGTTAACCCTTGCCGCCAGGAAAAGTGGAAATAAATCGAAGAGAGTAGAGGACAGGACAGATGGAAAGTAAGAGAAAAAGGCGAAGATGTGAGAGGAAAGAGAGAGGAAAAGGCGACTGCCGATTTCCCCCGGGTGGGTCAGTCCGGGGTGCCGTCTACAGGAAGCCGGGGCCAAAGGGGTGTGTTGCCTCTTCCGGGGGGCCTTAAAGGTCCAATTACCCGGCGTCGGCTCAACCCCCAGGATCCCCTTTTCCCCGGACACGGCTAAGCCACGCACGGCGACACGTGGGAGGGGGTCGAAACCCCCCCCCCCATTGGCTCGGGTCCGTGGTGTCGCCACACACCAAACGTCTGCTCACGCAGACGCCCCTGCGGGGAGCCAAAAGTTCGTGTGTGAGTAGACGATGCGAAGACGCTTCGCTGTGTGTAGAGATTAGTTGGGCGCATTCAACCTGTTGCTGCAACAGGTTCAACGCACCCAAGTGAATTGACCGCACACGACTCTTGTACCACGCGCACGTCATCACCGTACTTTGTTTTTCTTTGCTTTTGCGCAAGCTGTGTCGTCGTTTTTATTAGACGGAGGTCGCGCAACTCTCTCGATAGTCGCGAATGCGCACTCCGAATCATGCTGCGGTTATCTGAGCCCCGGCATCGACGTAGACAGCTATGACTAAAGGAAAAAAGAAAGCAATAAAAGAAAGAAAGAGTGAAGAACAGCATACGTCATTTTTTATAGAGTTGGCCACGAATGTGTAATGTGATGCATGACCTCAAGTAACCCCGGTATATTCGCGAGCGTTCACTTGCGGCCGTCGAGAAATCCACGTGACCTGTGCCTAACAAGAACACAGACTCAGCATGCGCAAAGAACAAACAAGAACAAAACATGACGATGGTGTACGCCCGGAACGAGACTTCTTTGCCTTCTTGCTGGAATAAGCGGCAGCCTAGACACCTTACAACCCGTACTGTGCGTTGCCAGTGCACGTTAAAGAACCCCAGGTTGTGAAAATTCCGGGAGCCCTCCACTAAGGTTTTAGGGGCGAAGCTCCTTAGGGTGTGGGTCGTTCCCTCCTCTGTAGTAGTATGTATGTTGCCACCTCGCGCCGCCGGGAGGCTCGCGCTCACCCTCGGCGCGTGCCTCCCGGCGCGCGAGCTCTCTCACTCTTCCACCTGCTGTCTTGTGTGTGAGAGAGAGAGAGCGAGAGAGAGAGCGAAAGGTGCGCGTTGACTATGGAAACACTCTTTCTTCGATGAACGCTCTACCACCTCTCAAAGAAGGAGAACGCGCCCTCACCCGCGAGAGAACGTTGGCCCAGGCAGCGACTTCTAGCGAGTTCCTTGACTGAAAAATACCCGCATTTCCCCGAAGGGGAGTATGAGGAAGTGCGAAGCACGAGGTGATGCTATGAGGGGGCGCGCGCGACTAAACTGCAGAGCCGAGCGAAGGAGACGGCAGCGAGAGAGCACGCGCCAGCCGACCCACGGAGGTCTGGCCGTTTTTAAGTGCAAAGCACTTTTACTGATGATGATGATTAAGTGTAATTAATGATTTAAAGTGTTGTTGTCATGATGCATTTGTACACACACACACACACATTTATATATGAAGTATTATTTATTTATTTTACACTTCACGCTTTTCGTATGATGCATTAATGCACCTCGCGAGTGCGTCACACACACACACACACACACTACACACGTCACTACAGATCAGCACCTATTCGGCGGACGAGGGTGAGTGCAAACCTAACGGGGGGAGAGGCACACCAGCTGCGCGGAGAGGGTGCGAGGAGCCGGCGCGGCGCGCGCAGCCACGGCGCGCAGGCGCCAGCTGCACAACGCGCCGTGATGTCACGGCGCTGAGAGCGGTGCGGAGAGAGAGAGAGATTCTATTTATTCAGGGAAGTGAAGAAAGTAGGGCAGAGTGCACGGTAACTGTCTCTCAGTGAGGACACCTCAACCGATACACTCAGGGGATGGGGGAATTAAATGGAGAGAGAGAAGAAACAAGGGAGGCAGAGGTCAAAACCACACCATGTCCGGCCACATACACAAACACACAAACACAAAGGGAAGACAAACACAAACAGCCTGGCGAGCGGCTTTAAAGCCGCCCAGACAGGCCAGTGACCTCGATAAATGTGAGGAGGGCTGCTAGGGCAGAGCGGCGCCGTTCATTGCAGCCGTCAGGAAACAGGAGCTGCTCTGTTGAGGAACAGGGCAGGCCGAGTTTCCGATAGCGCGCGCACAGTTGTTTACGCGCGTCCACGTGGGCCGGGCAGTCACTGAGCAGGTGAGGGAGTGTCTCCACTTCCCCGCAGTCCGAGCAAGCAGGGGAGGGGAAACCACGGAGGCGGTGTCGGCGCTCGGCTGGCCAGCAGGTACCAGTTCGCAGGGCGAGAAGAAAGGCGCGTTCTCGCCGAGTGAATCCGGTGGCGGGGAGTGGTTGTGGCAGCCTGCCGTCGGCGAAACGGCTGTCCGGGTGCGACCGCGCCAGCTCTTTCCGAAAGTTGATGCGCGCTGAATCGTAGGAGCTGGCGCAGTCAGAAAGTGGAGTGTCGGCTGAGTGAGCGTGCTTTGCGAGCTCGTCTGCTGCCTCGTTGCCCGCTATAAGCCGGCGCGGGGCGCGCGCAGCCACGGAGCGGAGGGCGGAGCGCGCGCAGTCACGTGGGGCGTGACGTCGCTGCGCCGTTGCTACAGACGCTCCTCTCCGTTCCTCGCGCCGTTGCTAGGGGAGAGGAGGAGGAGCGCGGATGCCGGCGGAGTTTTCGGGGTCGCTTAAGAAGTGAATTCGCACTTAAAATACCGACTGCTCGCGCTGGAGAACCGTTCACCGGCCACCCATATATATATATATATATATATATATATATTTATAGGCACTGGAACTAATTGACTTGCAATGAAGTGCCGGTGGGAGATTTCACTTGTGCGTAGTTGAACCATAAGGATTCGTAGCGTGCGCGTTAACTACATTAATCCAGAACTCGGCACGATCTACGATGAACATCCGGAGCTTCGCCCACTCATCATCATTCACTCCGTGGATATGCTGTGGTTTTTTTTCTCTTATCTATCTCTTTCACTCTCTTTCCCCTACCACTACGAACGCTTAGCCGGGCTCCCTACATGGGCTGCAGAAATTAGCTTCCTTCCCTTAACCGAACCACAATCAATCAATCAATCAGCCCAGTGCACTTGGATATATTTGGCCTCTGAGAGACGCTGTATGCCTCTGAAAAGAAGTGCAGTGCACTTCCCCTGTGAGATGAAGCAAACTCTAGCGTTGCGCTTTGCTACATGCTGTCTCCATAGCCCGGGACACTTAACTAGACATTAACAGTAGGGGTGTGCGAATATTCGAAAATTGCGAATAACGAATCGAATACTGTTCTATTCGATTCGGCACTCGAATCGAATAGTGCCTATTCGAAATACCGAATAATTTTCGAATAGTTTTCGAATAGTTTTCGAATAATTTTCGAGTAATCAGCGCCTACGACAAAACACCAAAGGAACGAAACGATGAAACATCGAGAGGTGATTTTTCTTGTTTAATTCGCTAAGATGCATGCAGCTGTAGTTTTTACGAGTCTATCGGCGTCATATTGATCACCAGATGGAGCCGCTTTTGCTTAACATTCCAGTGCCGCCAAAGCGTAGAAGCGAAAGAGTCATAAATCCGCTATCATCATTATCATCATCATCATAAGAGCGGTGGTTTTGTTTGCCGTGCTCTTAGCCATACATCGCGGTCATCTCTCACGTGCTCTTGTTAGAGCGCTTTCGCGCTATACTCTCTTTTTCACCGTAAAGCGAAGCGCCATTGCTCATTTGTGTTGTTTTCGGCGGACAACGCTTGCTAATTGCTTCAAGTTGCTGCTTCGTACCGTGGCGCACCATGAATAGCGAACATGAGACGACCCCGAGGAAGCAACGAAGTTCAGTATGGAGCTTTTTTGACCGAACTGGGACTGGATCGTCAAAGTGTCGCACTTGTGGCTGCATTTTGAAGACACCGACCAACACTACCACGCCGTTGATAAACCACCTGAAGCGCCATCCAGCTGCCCACAAAGAGTATAGCAGTCGCATCGCAGCCACCACAACGACGCCGGCATCAAAAAATGCCGGTAGGAGGCAAACGGCGAGTCTATGCACAGGTTTTCTTCCGCAGCTAAGCGCCAACAGTACTCGCTCCCGGGAGCTCACCATGAAAATTGGTTCATTTATTGCGTCTGGTCTGCACAGTTTTTCAATAGTGGAAGAACGAGGCTTTATTGCACTCATGAAGTGCGCAGTTCCGAATTTCACAGTTCCTAGCCGCACAACGTTTTCGCGGAGTGTCGTGCCAGAATTGTACTCTGCAACAAGACATGCGGTGCACGAGAAGTTGCAAAGCATCTTGAAGACTTGCGCGGCATCCATTGCAATTACGACGGATGGGTGGACATCACGCGCCGGGGACAGTTTTGTAGCTGTGACTTGTCATGTACTTAGCGAGGAATTTGAGCCACATAACTTCATGCTTGCGTGCCGGTCACTCCGTGAGAGCCACACAGCAAGCAACTTGCGTTCCCTGCTTCAAGGAATTTTCATGGACTGGGGTATCAGTGACAACCTTCCATGTTTTGTTGTCACTGACAACGCGAGAAATTTTGTTTCCGCTATTCAGCAGGATCCGTGTGTTCGCATTTCATGTTTCGCACATACTCTACAACTTTGTGTTCAAGATGCCAAGAAGGAAACTATTGGCTTCGCCAACATGTGTGCCAAAGCACGGACCATCGTCGGCTACTACAAGCGGAGCAGCACTGCGAGGGCAAGACTGCAGGACATACAGAAGCAGCTTTCCGTTGACCCTCCACTTGAGCTCGTCCAAGGTGTTCCAACGCGATGGAACAGCGAATTTGCGATGCTAGCTCGTCTGCTCAAGCTGAAGACTGCCGTGACGATCGACCTGACCGAAAATGATTCGGTTGAAAACTTGACAAATGGAGAGTGGCGTCAAGTGTCGGCCTTTGTGACAGTTCTTCAGCCAGTGGAAGAGGCTACAACAGCTGCGTGTGCCGAGTCTTACCCGACGCTATCTTTGGTCGTGCCCCTCGTTCACTGCATGAAGCTGTTGCTTTGCGACAAAACAAGCGACTGTGATGAGTACGCCTTTGCGCAGAACCTTCTGAAATCGATAAACTCTAGGTTTCCGGCTGTAAGCACTACTGCGCCCAATTGTCTTGCCACATTGCTTGATCCACGTTTCAAAGATGTATGCTACGGTGACGAAGAAAAAGTGGAAGTTCGAGCTCTGGTGCATTCAGTGCTCAAAGAAATGTCTGGCCGTTCAGCAGACGTGGAGATGCCTGCAGACTGTAGTGCCAAGCAAAGTGGACAAGCCAGTGAGTGTTCTCCATTGTGGAAAATTTTCAGTAGCTTGGCTGCAGGACAAAAAGAGGGTGCTGATCTATTAATGCAGGAATTGTCAGGTTATCTTGAAGCTCCGCTGCTGCCACGTCAAGACAACCCTTTTCAATGGTGGCAGAACGTAGGTAAGGCAAAGTACAAAAATCTGGTGACGGCAGCAAAGCGCTACCTTGGTATTCCTGCAACCCAAGTGCCTAGTGAGAGGCTTTTCTCAGCCTGCTCTAATACAGTTACCAGCAGAAGAGAGTCGCTGAGTTCGAAACACGTTGAGGAACTTGTGTTCTTGCACGGGAACTACCGATATTGTCCTAAAGCGCTCTGAGAAACAGAATTGCTTTATGACGCTTTCAGCTTGACCAGCACGAGTTTGTGTAAGTAAATTTAGCACAAGGCAGATTTCACAATACCGAAGTTCGTGGAAGATCCACACATAGCCCGTGTTATTTATCATGTGAGTAGTTTGCATTATGTAGGTGGCCTACTTGAAGTTATTTTGTTTCGTGCTTTGTAAATATAAGTCCTTGCGTGTTGCTCCGTGTAATTTTATTATCACTGCTGTATATAAAATTACCTCAATATACGTAATTGTGGTGTTTTTGTTGGTTAAATAGAATTGTCATGTGCCTTGTTAACGTTTGTGAATCTCGTTTTAAATAGAACTTGCAATTCTAGGGTGATTTTCAAAACCTGAATAAAGTTTATCTATTCCTTTCCATTCAAAATTGCTGCCTTACTATTCGAAAACTATTCGAATAATATTCGATTCGTATTCGTATTCGATTCGGTTTCATCACTATTCGATTCGTATTCGATTCGGTTCTGAAATCCACTATTCGCACACCCCTAATTAACAGCCATTATGTAGCGCGTTGATAAAGGAACGGCTGATAAAGCAATGGAATTTTTGTTGTGCTTCATCGAGTAGGGATCTTATTTGCATTAGTCTTGTGTCATGTATATATAGCGCGGTTTGGTTCGTTGTTTTGTATTTTTCATATCTGGTAACTCGCTCTACTCTATAATGCTTCGGCGATTGATGGTAACAAAATAATAAATAAGTAAGTACGTAAATTAAATAAATAAGTGTAGTGTGATGCAACCTGAAACGTAAGTGTGTGTGTGTGTGTGTGTGTGTGTGTGTGTGTGTGTGTGTGTGTGTGTGTGTGTGTGTGTGTGTGTGTGTGTGTGTGTGTGTGTGTGTGTCCATTCGTGCGTGTGTGCTTCGACTAAAATCTTCAGTTGGAAGTCACCGCTCGTTTCTTCCACCTCTTTCTTTGTCGGCTGTCCGCTTGTGCGCTGTTTATCGTACTCTGCATCACCAACTAGCCCAATCTCTAACCCTGCCACAAGAGTCTCTCGTTGAACGCAGCCGAATGTAGGTTCTAGCCTCGATGCATGTACCTGTATTCCAGGCATGGCGTTGGGCATCACGTGGTCACTTATCGCGATGTTCACAAAGACTGAAGCGAGCGCTACATGCACGCGTCATGGCGGACAGTTCATCGAGCGAAACAGCAGACAACGTCATTTCGCACAACATCTGTCCACAAATGATTTCAAAGGTTATGCGCATGGTATCATTGAGCTTTATACATTTAACGTCGTCGGATTCTATTGTGTGGCAAACTTGCACAATGTTCCGGGCACGCACGTCTATTTCATAACACGCAGTTCACATGTAGTAGGGTTAAGGTGCGGTGTCGCACTCTTGCCGAGTCTAAAGCGCAGTAGGCAATATATAGGCTTCTAAAATGAACTTTTTTGAGCAGCCACGATGTTGTGCAGTAAAGCTCCCTGTATTACGGACCTGAATTTATGTTAGCAGAGCGGTTGTCTTGCGCCGTTGTGAAGGTTCCTATGTACATTGCGTGATGTTAAGCTTCTTTAAAACTTATCTTCTGGATATAAAAACAATACTGTTGGATCAAGTTTACACAATGTATCCACAGCTGCGCTATAGTATGCATTGAGCAGCGGCGCTGGGAAGAGGTGTTGTGCTGTCTTCAAGAGTCTTACGTAAACCCAGCAATATTAGGTTGTCTAAAGGTATCTTCTTCGTATAACGCCGTTGTTGTGCGGCAAAACTTGCACAACTCATGGAAGACTCGCATTCATCTCGTAATATTTTGTCACCGTGGCTGTGTGTTGTTTCAGCAGTCCCGCGTGCACTGCGTAATATTTACATTTTTCAGGATTCTTATGCGCATTGAGCATTATATAGACATAGACGTCTGAAGTTATATTCTACGCATAACCAAGTTGTTGTGCGGAAAAGCTTACACAATGGAGTACAGATCTGCATTAACCGCGTAATATCTGTCAGGACGGTTATGCAGCTGCCCTGTGTGGTCTTCAACAGTCCAGTGTGCACTGCGTAATATTTACATTTGTCAAGAGTCTTATGTGCACTGCGCAATATCTATACTTCTCAACGTATATTCTTCGTATAAGCGCGTTGTTGTGCCGCAAAGCTTACACATCGCATTGCAGATAACTTACGTCGTAATGTTTAGTCAGCGGCGCGGTTAAGCGGCTGTACCAGGGCTAGGTCAGCTAGTATACCCCCCAAGTAAACGATAATAGCACCACTAGCGCCAATTTGTCCCCTGGTGTTTGGTAGGCCAAACTGTGAAAGCAAAAAACAATAAAAAAATGCTGATGCTGCTATGGCAACGCTTTTGTTCATGAGAGAGGAGGAAGCGCCGAGCTGCTTGTCGTCTGCTATGCGCTCGACGAGCACACGACCGCTTGCAATTTTTTTTTAGGTTGCGTTGCTGCTGCATATCTTGTTTTCGACAACTTTCGTTTGCTATTTTCTCGGACTTTCAGCACATCCACAAAATATTTGTTTGTAAATATTTCTCGTTTCAATGCGCACGAGCCAGCAAGCCTTGAAGCGTGACAGTTTTGTATGAGAAAGAAAACGGTGTAGTCAGAAAATGGTGGTTTATTCACTCATTTTATTGGCAACGTATTGCAAATGATAAAACTCAATAGATGCCATAATAGCACAGAGCAGTGTATCTCGTACGATAAATACAAATGTTCGCATTCTGTATCGGTTACACAAGCATAAGAGAAGTCTTCACACAATTCATCGTACACAGAATATCGCTGCAGGGGTCACCACGTTTATTGGCTGTACACAATACAATTCTCCAGAAACGACGGTTTATATAACACGTTTGTGAATAATGAACTGATCATGCAGTGCAGATGACCTGCACGTTGAGTCCAACACTACCAGCCCCTTTTTCTATGAAGCTTGCTGGTCGAAATAACCTTCTACAGAAAGCTAACTTTCTATATAACTCAGCTTGTGCTAATGTACCATTACATACTGAGCAAATTATATTTACGTTATAACACTTGGCTATGTCTCTCGATACGTCGCATAAACCCTCGTTCGAAGTTTTAGCATTGCTAACAGGGCATCATTACAGAATTTTACAGCAATACATAGCAGTTCTTCCTCGCAATTTGTAATGCCCGTATATTCTATCACAGTTTAGGCGTGAGTATCACAATCCTACAACATCAAACAACAAATGACACCCTGCAGACAGAGCTTTCCATTGAGAAAAAAAAATGCCGTGTAGGTAAGTGTCGATGGCTAATCATCATTGGAAACTGGGCTATAGGACAGAGTCATGCGCAAAGGTATTACGGAATGCGCACCTTTAGGACATGGAAAAATGTTCTCAAAGTAACTCATATCTACAGCATTTAACGAATCAGCCTGCGCAGATAGCTCAGAACAAGCCTACTCTGACCGGTTTTCAAGACATTCCTCTAACATGCCTGAATCACATAAAGCATTTATTTTATAGAGCTCGTAAGCTCAGCTTCGTGCATAATGTTGGAAGCATAGAACAAATCTGAGTTGTACTATTAGTTTTGTAAATGGCTGGAGGTAATTTGTCATTTGACTTTCGAAGACGCCTTAACAAACCGGTGAAAGCGCCTTAACTTTGCTGGTACATTTCCTTGTGGCACAGCGTGCTTTCTTAACTTACTAAAATATTTCTGACTTTTCTAGAAGGAGCTCCTTCCTCCTCACTTGATATTAAAATGAAAGTATGCATGGCGAGAATGCCGAATACTACTAGACTTGTGCAACCTCACCACATCAAGTACAAGATCTCAAAATTCATGTTCGCAGCAGTTAATTATAGCGCAACAATGTGAGCTATTAATGTCTGCACAACGACAATACCTTGCACGCTGTTTGCGCAGACATCGAAATGAGCTAAAGTGTTTTGTTTTGGCCGGGTTCGCGTAGGCACTTTCGGCGAAGTGGTCCGAACAGAGGCAGTAGCCGTCGTACAGTTGCTCCTGTGTGAGTCCTTCGAGGTCTGCCCTTCTGGCGTAATTTCGCCCTACGTCACACCTAGAAAATGAAACAAATACCAGCATGGAAATCAATAAACAACACGTAAAAGCGACACTAATATAGAGAGCGTGAAAAAGGGAGAAAAGAATGTGTCACAGGTTCAAAAGCAAAGCGCTGCTTGGCCTTAGCGCAGGCAACACGAACTTCACGTTACACGGAATGTAAGCAGTCACTGCTACGTAAATAGTTTTGGGGGCTCATTTCTTAAGCATTCAAATGTGGTAGAGTCGCTACAAGGAACTGGTCGTCGGAATGATCTAAAGCCGAAGTTCGTCGAAGTAGCGCATTCGGCGAACATACTTTGCACGATTTCTTCTCGAAGAAAAAGAAATTAAGAGCCACCGCCAACGAAACCGATACCGAAGCGAAATTTCCGTCTGCGCGTCAGCTGGCATCAATCGGCTCACGAGAAACTGTCCACAAGTAGCTTTACATGCTTGCTACATTACTGAAAAATGCGCAGTGCCAAGCAAAAAACCTACTGTAAAGCACCAACAGAAATATTTCGGTTCGCCCTGTAGCTGATTTGATAAGGGTAGCCCTCGCTTCTCCGTACCGAACAAAAAGTGTGCTTACCTTTCGTCCGCTGGGAAACGGAAAAATTTCGCTGCGCTGCTTCTTCCCGAGTTGTGGCACCAAAAAGCACCGCAGCACGCCTTGTGTCCTTTTTCTATAGTTTCGCCGACATTTTGAGCGCGTTCGTACTTACAAACACCGAAATGTTGACCTTCGAGGCACATTAAAGAAATTCCACACGTGCACAGTGAAAACGGCAGAAGCAGACGGACGGAGTGGCAGCAGAAGAGATAAGAGCGAAAGCGCCGCCCGTCGGCGCAACGAAGTCACCCCGAAGCCCTTCTGAGACCTTGGAATAAAGATGCACCACCACCTTCGGCAAGCAAGTCACCTAGGAGGTGTTGAAGTGTTCTATGCAGATCAGCTGCTCCATTTACGATGGATAAAACGGTGCCAACTTAAACCACTCCTGATGGAGATGATGTCCATTGCTTCTGTGCGCCAGGTGCAGTGCCGTGAGAGGTTCTTTCGGCAATCCTTCATAGCGTACCACGTCGAGGACTAATGGAACAGTTAGGGCCACCGGTGTTCTGTCATGAGGATATGTTGTGAAATTCAGCGACAAGCGCGCGACAATGTGTCGCGCCCTCCCACGTCAACGACACGAAACTCTGCTTGCGTCAACGTTGTGCGCAACGCTTTCTTCAGCAGCTCCTTATTTAAATCAACAAAGATGAAACCCAATAAGAAGGGGGATTGCGCGAGACGGAGAAGGAATTAAGAAGAAACTTCTCGAAGAAAGGCAGCCTTCAGACACCCAGCGCGGCAACGTGTCGTACGAGCTGCGCAAATAGAGAAACTTCCAACATGAGACGTGTCCTGCGTTATGGCCGTGTAAGCGTAAAACAAGGATCCCGTGCCGAGAATTCACTGCACATCTTGTGAACCTTAAACGTGGGTGTAAGTGCTAACGCAAACACGCGCCTGATGTCGACGTCTTCATTGTTTCGCTGTTTTTATTTCGTTTTGGCTTCCTCTCCGCGGCTGTCATTTCATCGTAGTGTCCCCATTGCGTCGCTGCCGTTGTGCTGTACTCTTCTGTAACCATGCCGCCGTCTTCACTGTTCGAACTCCGTCCGCACGACACACATTCGCGCGTGGGTTTGATACCTACTCCGAGTCCTGCTAGTGACGTTCATCTTCCCTCTGACTGACGTTTTCGGCACGACATCACATCAGCAACCTCGTCTTTGTTGTAGTCTGTTGATTGGCGACAGGCATTCTTTTTTTAAGAGCAGCGAATACCAATAAGTTCTGTCATATGCTCACGGGGAAAATTTTGCTCAAGCCGTTTCTTTGTTCACGGATTTGCTCCTATCTGTTCCGTTCCATTGCATCCTATTGGAAAGTTCATAAAATGTCAAGAAAAAATCAGACAGCTGAGTGAACTCTTTCTGGATTATTTGTTAAGCCTTTGTTTTTCTTAGATTACACACTCGCTTAACTTGGTTGTTATTACAGTGTTCACTTCAAATGCCAAGGAGGCACCCTAAAAGAGCCCCCCCCCCCCCCTCTTTCCACACTATCGTTTACATGAATAAGAGGGAGCGTCAGCTTTTACTGGTATATCTACAAAACAAGCCATTGTCATACCGTAAGCTCCAGAGACATTTTAGTCATGGACACTTTGGTCGCATATCAAGCCAGCTGCCTTTAGGTGTGAAAGAAATGCAAACTATTTTTTAGGAAGACAGAGTGCACAACACTATGTGCAGTTCTTTATTAGAATGTGTCTTGTGTTAACATGCCATGACAACTCCTTTGTTGTCGCTTTAGTATATTGATACTGTTTCAGTAGTCGAACATAAAAGCGGCCAGATACATTACACGGCGCACAGAGGCCAATTGTAAAGGAAACCCGTTTGCTTGTGATGACATGTTCCCTTTAAGGCTCCCTCTGACGTATTTCTGGAAGAGCCGCTTCTAAGCCAAGGAAACTTGTGCAAGAACATTTATTTTCCGTCCAATTACATTTCTTTGTGTGTGGGAGCTCTCCCGCGCAATTTTAGCAATTCCGGGAATTGCTGAGCGGGTTTTCTTCCTCACCATCAATTACTGGCACCAATTACCCTTCAGGATCGACTCCGCTCTTCGACACGAGATCGTTAACTTTGAGGCTTTAAAGGGGGAAAAAAAGCGGGGGAGGGGGAGGTAGGCACGCAATAATGGAAACCAATGAGACATTTATTCTTTTTTGAGAGGCTAAACAGCTGTAGATCTAAGAACGAATGTATGGTATCTTTTTTTCTATTGAAGTTCCAGAAGTTCAGAAATGATCGCAGCTTTCAGGGTCGAAGTGAAATGTAATATGTACGGCGAAGTGTCTTGGGCTGGTCTTTTAATTAATGTTGAGAAGTTGTTGGCCGTCCTTGTGTCGTGTTAGCCAGCCGATCATTCTCTCTTCACGACTGTTCCTGTCAATAACCGCGTGCAAATGTCCGTGATTTGTTCCCGAACTTCGACACCATAAAATGTCGAAGCAAAGGTTGACTTTGCCAGTTTAGGGGAGCGGCGACTCTTCACTTGTCACAGCGGTCTCAATCAACGTCCACCCTGTCCTTACAATCTCGAAAGCCGTTTGAAGCGCGCACCTTTGTTCTTGTTCTTGTTCAACTGACAATGTATGGCCCACGCACATTGTGGGGGATTGGCCAAGAGTTGGTGTTCTTTAGTTCTTCCTTTGTTCCTTGATAAGGGGCACTTGCCCACTACGGTGGATTGGCCATGACGCCGGCGGTTAAGATAAGGGGGGAAAATTAGACCTAAAACAAAGGAAGAGGGATGAATCGGCAACGTAAGGAAGAATGAAATGTTAAAGACTGATGGAATATTTTGTGCTACAAATAAACTATAATAAAGGTAATGTGTAGTTCAATGAGTGCCTGAGTGGGCATGGAAGCATCGGCAGAGGCATGTACTCATTCATGCTTCCCTACGCTTTGCAGTTTCTCGTCGAGTGCCTGAGTACAGCCAGGGCAGGGACGTTACATCACTTTGACGTGCATTCCTGCGGCACGCTACCTGCGGATGGAATCAGCACCCACCTGGGTGCAGCCGAGCGTCCATTGCCCTGCGGTGTATCTCGTCGGTGTTGGCTCGTCGAAAGAAGTGATCTTCCACGTGCCGCAGCAAAATCTACATCGACCATGACGACAGCGACACCAAGGGCCCCTTTAAAACCGTGTCGCACGCATGCCTCCGGCAGTGGGCATGGAAGCATCGGCAGAGGCATGTACTCATTCATGCTTCCCTACGCTTTGCAGGTTAGTTATTTTAACAAACTACCCTATGGAAGCTTTCGATCTGACAACCGCTGTGTCGTGGTGCTTCCATGCCCATAAGCCTTATTTGTGCCTTTTTGTGAACTTCTGTTATTAATATGTGGTGATGTCGAGCTGAACCCGGGACCCAGGGATGATCAGGTTACCGAGATACATAAATTGGTGAAAGATATGCATGAACGCTCGATTCGCATTGAAGCCACGCAAACGGCAATGTTGGGCGACATCCTAGAACTTAAGCAACAGCAGCTTTCGCTTACTCAGGACATCTCCAATATATTAACGCGCCTGGAAGCAGTTGAAAAGCGGGCGTCCAATATAGATAACGTCCAGCGCGAATTAACAACAACGAGTCAAGTCACAAAACAAGTACGAAGCGACAGGGTTACGTGCGCGTCTTGACGAAGCAGAGGATCGCTCTCGGAGGGACAATCTATTATTTTTTGGTATGACTGATGACGCATCCGAAACTATGCAGCAGACTGAGGAAAATGTATTGAACTTACTCCGCCAGTCTCTCGAAGTAACGTTATCTAGTGATAACATTGCGCGCGCATATAGAATTGGTCGCTTCTCCGCTAATAAGGCTCGTCCGATTATAGTAAAATTTTCCACCTATAAAGTGAAAGAAATGGTTTTCTGTAAGCGTCACATGCTCAAAGGAGGCAAGGTGGTTATGCGGGAGGATTTCTCTGCTAACACTCGCCGTGCTAGAGCGATGCTGACAAACTTCGCCAAAGAACTCCATTGCCATTTTAGTCTTCGTTACAACAAATTGATTGCCAATGAGAAATGCTACGGTTACGACTACGTTACTGACACAGTGTACGAAATAGGACCTTCCAGACGCGCAATTAATACCGCTAGTGTCACTAACTTCTCTCCGCGGCATCTTCGTTCTGGTCGCGCAACTACATCCTCGGGAAGCTAGGATAAAAAGAGGGGTGGCGGCTCTTACAAAAATCGCAGAAAATTCATCGTGCTCTCTACTAACATTCGTAGCCTCCTGCCTAAGAAGGATGAAATCTGTGCAGCAATTAATGATTCCAATGCCGATATTATCGCGTTAACTGAAACATGGCTTTCCGACAAAATACGAAGCGAAGAGTTGCTTTACTGCGAAAAGAAATACAAAATATTTCGCCGCGACAGGCCTAATCGATGTGGCGGAGGTGTTCTTCTTGCTGTGAATGAGAACATTGAGAGCTACGCTCTTGTCCTGGACTCTGGCTTAGAAGCAGCATGGTGTTGCCTCAACGTGGCTTTTAGAAAAGTTGTCATTGGCGTATGTTATCGCCCGCCTTCTGGATCTGCTAACTTCTGTGATGACCTACATGATTGTCTGAATCGCATGAAAGTTTTGTTCCCCCGCGCAGCAGTAATTCTACTAGGAGATTTCAATTTCCCTAGCATTGTCTGGTCGAATTCGCATTCATACCCATCGTCTAGGTCAGCTGAAGCGGACCATTTCATTCGCATCTGTACCGACTTCGGTCTGACCCAGCTTGTTAATTTTCCTACACGTGTTACGAAAACTACATCATCCATTCTTGACCTTATTTTGACGTCAGAGCCAGATGTTGTATCTTCTGTGACCAGTACACCTGGCATCAGCGATCATGATCTTATTCAAGCTACTATTTCACTACCATTCTCACGCATGCGTAAGAAGTTAAAAACAATACGCGATTACAAAAAAGCTGACTTTGACTCGATCAACAATGCTTTAGGCTCCTTTCTAGACGAGTTTGAAAGGTCGGTGCAGAACAACTACCTTGAAAGGTCGGTGCAGAACAACTGGGACTTATTTAAAGCTAAAGTTACAGAGCTAACCGCTAAACATATCCCCATGAAAAAAGTTTTTTCAAACACAAGTGCTCCATGGTACAATAGATACATAAACCGTCTTTCAAACCGCAAGAAAAGGTTTTATCGTGCCGCTATGACATCCCCGTCTGGTAAGCGTTGGTCAACATACAAATCCGCCGCTGCAACCTACTTATCTGAAATGAAGCGAGCCAAATCATCCTTCTTTAGCGGCACTCTACCGACTATGCTAAAAAATAACCCTAAACAATTTTGGAATTTTGTGGGTGGCAACGAGCCCCGCGCAACAGCCTTACTGACGGCCGAAGGGCATCCCGTTCCGGACGTAGAGTGCGCGTCTGTGCTAAATGACACGTTTATAAAAGCATTCTCTCGCCCCGTAACTGCCAACACACAGATCACCTTGCCGTTTCTGCATTACTTGCCCATGGACGCTATATTTATTACCTCGGAAGGTATTCGAATGGTCATTAAAAAACTCAAAAATTCATCATCATGTGGAGTTGATGGTATTAATGCTAAATTCTTGAAAAACACTGTTGAATACTCGTGTATTATCCTGTCATGCATTTTTTCACAGACTCTGCAGCATTCTAGTCTTCCGGAAGACTGGCTGGTGGGGAAGATAGTGCCAGTTCACAAGTCAGGAGTAACACACAATCCATCAAATTTCCGTCCGACTTCACTAACATCTGTCCCGTGCAAAGTACTTGAACATATCATTTTTACTCACCTTGTTAATTTCCTTGAGTCAAACCAGTTTTTCACAACCGCCCAACATGGTTTCCGCAAGAATTTTTCTTGTGAAACGCAGCTTTTACTCTTTACTAATGACCTACACTTCTTACTTGATTCTGGATTTACCACAGATTGTATTTTTTTAGATTATTCTAAGGCATTTGATAAGGTTAGTCATCAGTTACTACTTCTTAAGCTGAAACAACTAAATTTAGATCCCAACGTGCTTAACTGGATTCGAGCGTTTCTCTCTAATCGAACTCAGTTTGTTTCTGCTAACAGTGTTAACTCGACTGCCCAGCCAGTGCTCTCAGGTGTTCCCCAGGGCTCTGTGTTGGGACCCTTACTGTTCTTAATCTTCATCAACGACTTAACAACTCATGTTTCATCAAAGGTATGCCTATTCGCAGATGACTGTGTCATTTATCGGAAAATAGCTAACAAAGACGACGTCACCTCGCTTCAGACTGATTTGGATAACGTATTCACCTGGTGTCATCTGTGGAACATGGAACTAAACATTTCAAAATGTAAAGCAATGCGTGTGTGCCGCACCTCACTTGCATGTCCACACTATCACCTTAACAATATTCATCTTGAGGCTGTTTCATCTTACAAATATCTAGGTGTTCATATTTCCAGTAACCTGTCATGGAACCATCATGTAGAGTACAGTAGCGGTCAAAATTTTACGGACCACGGAAGCGCGTGGCGGAGAGCACAGCGGCGCCTACTCACTGCTGCTTGCGAAGCTCGAGAGCGCGCACTGCGCACGCGCGCCCTTTTTTACCTGCCAGCCAGCTGGTTCGCTCCCTTCAGCAGTTCGCGCATCGGAACGCCAGAATAAGCGCAAGGTGTCACTTCTGCTATCGCCGCGGAAACACAGAGCGGTGATATGGCGACGAGAAGAAGCGATGAATTAGACAACATATGACATCAGCGGATTGCTACTGCGGATGTGCTGCAAGCACGCAGGCATCTATCGAGTGCCCGATTTGCAGGGTTCATATTAAAATGAATGCTGTATTTACAAGAATGCAACGAGAGGTATTTTCTTTTTCGGATTTTCGTACCTAAAGTCGACCCTCGCGTTACAATCAAATGACGAAATTCAATATTTTTTCTTCCTGGACGCAATGAAAGATCGCCCGTCGCGTTACTATCGTGGTCGCGTTACAATCGAGTAAATACGGTACCTCACTAGGAAATTAACAAGCGAGTCAAACATTTTCAGTTCACTTGTGCTTTCCTGAAATTAGCCGCAGTACCTTTTTTAAACGAGGCGAGCGAAAGCCACACAGATGCTTGAACAAGGCAGATGTTCACAATTTAATGCCACTTCGTCTTGAGCTACTCCATGTGGAGAATGTGATGGTCATCTTTGGAAATGTAAGCGAGTCTTGAAATTGGTGACGCATCTTTAATCTGCCAGGATTTCTTTCGGTTCCCGAGAAAACATAACGTCTGTTTCCGTTCACTTCTCTGCGTCTTTTCTACAGCAGCTCGATATCTGGATGTGTACGAGCGCATAATATGAATAAGGAGTATTAATATGTGCATTGGTTTACCGCAACAGAGCGCAAAAGGCATTGCTGTTGAGTAATCTTATCACAAAGGTCGACTTCCGAAAAGCTGACGCCGTATGCATGTTTCCGTTGCCGCGGAGCCTCTGGGACTAAGGCGTATACAATGCGGGGCGCAGCGAGCATTGCCAGTACAAATTATGTTTTTTCGTCGCGATATCACCGCTCGGTGTTTCCGCGGCGACAACAGAAGTGACACCTTGCGCTTATTCTGGCGTTCCGGTCCGGGAGCGGTTCAAGGGGGCGAACGAGCTGGCTGGCAGGTAAAAAAGGGCGCGCGTGCGCAGTGCGCGCTCTCAAGCTTCGCAGGCAGCCGTCAGTAGGCGCCGCTGTGCTATCCGCCACGCGCTCCCGTGGTCCGCAAAATTTTGACCGCCACTGTACATCATCGCCAAAGCTAACCGTTCACTCGGGTATTTTCGAAGAAACTTTCACATGGCACCCTCATCCCTTAAAAAGCTTCTTTACACTACATATATTCGACCACCACTTGAATATGCATCATCCATCTGGGATCCCGGTGGCGCTGGACTAACACACGAACTCGAAGCAGTTCAGAATCGTTCAATCCGCTTCATTTCATCCAATTATAACCGCATGGCCAGTGTTACCCTAATGAAGTACCAGCTTAACATTCCCGAACTTTCCATCCGGCGAAAAATAGCCCGACTCAGCCTGTTCCATAAACTTTATTATCATAACACTAACCTTCGTGAGCAGTTTGTTAAACCACCCTCATTCATATCACACAGAATTGATCACCTACAAAAAGTTCATGTTCCTTGTTGTAGAACCGTAACCTACTCGCATGCATTCTTACCAAGGACCACATCTGAATGGAATCAATTGCCACAGTCAGCCACCGCTATCATCGATACGTCACTCTTTAAGGTTTTTCTGCAAAATATGTTTTGACTTTTGGTACGGCTTCTTGATTTGTATGCAGTGTCCCTTATTCCATGGTTTTTTTTCTTTTTCCTTGATGTTTTTCTTGTCTTAGTTCTTGAACATGTATCACATGCATAACCCCAATCGATACATTCTTTCTTTTCTTTCGTTCTTTCTTTCTGTAAGATCTTTGAGACGTTATATATTTGTATATTTCGGTGGATTGTTAAAATTTTGTTATATCGTTTTGTATTAAGTGTTCTGTTCCATTTCTGATATCTAACATGCCCCTTCCCTCTGTAATGTGCAAACCCTGAGGGAATAAATAAATAAATAAATAAATAAATAAATAAATAAATAAATAAATAAATAAATAAATCAACTAGTGGGAGCAATTTCGAAGCGCGCACTCTGCTCTCGGGCTCTTGCTTCGTCCTCTTCTTTGTCGCGCACATATCTCAATGGGCGTGATATGATGCTTGGTGTGTGCAACACAGGAGACTCGGAAGGTTGCTTTCACTTTGTTGCATGGTTTTCAACATAGGTTTGAAAATACATATTAGTTTACTCTAAAATAAAAGAAAACGAGAAACTAAAAGGAACAAAGGCGACCCGCACGACATTATGCTCCAAGGGAAAAAATTCCAGCCAGTAGCACTTCGTGAAGACCATCGTAACAGCGGAGCTGTTTTCTTATTGCTAATCGTGACGTAACTGTCAACCTTTTCTTTTTGTCTTTCTTTCGCTGAGCTCATGAGTGTCGATTGTGGCAGGCAGGGGCAGTTGATCGAGGACAAAAGCGGGTTCTTTCTTTCTCGTCACTGTGTTCTATTGGCTATGGCACTCGGCTCCACCCAGCTTCTGTTGTCGCATGCCGGATTGCCGGGGGTTCGAATAGTAGCGGGCGTTACTTTTTCATTGAAAATGTACGAGTGTGTTCATTTCTCAGACATCCACTTCCGTTACGGAAGTACGTCACGGATTTCTTGGTGAACCCGGGAATGAAGCACTTTCGTGTTAAAAAAAAACGACAAGAACTGCAGCCTCTCGTATACCGGTCATTCAAACGCGAGCGTTAGCCCAAGCCAGTGGGTTGCCAGACCGGGGACGGCGCCGCCCGCTAGGCAACATGGCGGCGCCCGCGAGAAACAGGCCTATATTGACCTGGCCAAGCGATGTCACTACGGAGGCGGTGCTATCCTGTGTAGTAGTGTGCCGGCGGTGCGAGTGTGCTGATGACGTCAGACTGGAAAGCCAATCGCAGCGTGCCTATTGCGCGGGCCTTGGGCAGGGTCAGTTGCAACGGTGCACACATTTCAAACTTTGTAGTAAATAAATCGTGCACTTAACTCGGAGTGATGATATTGGTTGGCTAGTAGTCAGACGAACTTGAGCTATCGGCGCAACGTATTTCTACCAAGTCACCAACACCGTTTTCAGATCCAGGTCCGCCTTGTTATTTCTGTCACTCTTAAATATCTTCTAAAATAAAGCAGGATTCAATGCTCTCTGTCACAGGATTACGCTTTACGTGGAAGCAAATCGCTTGCATATCTGTGTAAAACTCATAGGCTTGTCAGCGCAAAGGAGCCGCCATAACGGCGCATAAAAAAAGCGGTTTCTGTTCGTATAAAGGCACTAATAAACGAGCTATTTGAAGCAACTCGCTGCCTGCAACATTACAGATAGTCAGAGAAAGTAACTCATAAGCTTTGTAGCATAAAAGCTTAAAACCATAGCTTAAAGAGGACAATGCGATCAACACCACAGCTCAACCGCAACGTTTGCCCGTTAGGTAATGACGTATTGTCCACCGCTCTGCACCAAACCTACGTATGTTTTTTTCTGGGTACCAACTCAATTACAATATGGTAGAACTAAAAATGACGGAAAAGCGATAGAGACCCGCCGATCCCTGGCGACTCATCGTAGCGGAAGCGTCACGTCGGTGAAATGAACGCCGACAAAGTGCCCAGCCAACTTGTTCAACGTCGCTATTGTGCTTATCGCAGGAGTTCCGCATTACTCTTTTTTTTTTGTTCGCAAGCTAACGATGTCAGCAATACGTAACATCACCGACATGCTTCAGTACGCCCTCGCTATTGTTGAGCTGCCTGTTGCAGTTCCCGTTTCGCTTACATGAAGAGCTTCGGGCGCACTATTAAACATTGATTAACAGCGTAGACCGCTGATAAAGGTGCACGCCTCTGCGCTTCAACTGGCACGTGTCGCGATTGAGCGCCTACAATCACGAAGCGCATATGAGGTGGCAAGCACACGCCTTGTTAATTAAAGCAAGTGCGTGGCGATGTAATCACTTTTCGCGCCAGCTTCACTTTAAAATAAATCTGGAAGTCAATTTTCGCGATCACGCAGACTCCCGTGCCTGACTCTTATCAATTATTTTTGCAATTTTCCTGCATACGCCCGTCATCTGCGGGGTACGGACGCCTCAAAGCTTTCTAATTTCCTGAGCGAAATATTCGAGTGAGGGAGGGAGAGGATGCGTTTAATTAAAAGAGAGGAGGAGAGCTCGGCCTGGAGAGAGCCACTGGCCTGCTACTCCTGAATTCCCGTAGCCTCTGCTACGGGCGACACAGAGTCCATAGTCCATAGTCAGTCAGAGGCATCTGGGCGCGTAACGGAATCACTAGACATTTACTATGACAATCAGTACACATAACTATAACATAATAGTACAGTACTTTGTTAAATAATCATAGAAATCATAAAAAGGCGATGTGCTCGAATGAATCTCCTTGCTCGAAAATTATTACTACAGACTAGCAAGTTTCTTTCTCCGTTTGAATCATTTACGGGTAATGACATTACTTTTTTTTTGCTCTGGAAAAACAGGTTTGTCTGCGGGGAGAATATTGCGTACAAAGCACAATACCAAGGTGCACAGGCAGATGTAACCGTATAGGATTAGCGGGAAAGATATATGGATCAAACCAGTTACTCTTCTGCGTTTGCAGTTGCTCCCGCTTCGAGGCACGAAGAAAATCCGGCTACAGTGTATAAAAAACGAGTCTGTCAGGCCTGTCATGCCTGCCAGGCATTCCTCTCTTACACGGAGATACGTAAGCCTCGGACTGATGTTAGTATCCAATACAAATGAAGATAACTTCAGTTTCCAGCAGAGTTTTTCTTTCTTGTTCTCCTTTGCTTTAGCATCTTGCTGGTTTGCCTTACCCATTACTAAACCAAATTACGTTAGGAAACTTTTTGCGTCTTAAATTGTATGTTCGGTTACCTGCATGTATACATTAGAAGAAACCAAATAATTAGCTTAGCGTGACAGGGCACATTCATTCTTGAGTTTGCTGAGACCACGTTTGCAAGATTTTACAGAGAGAAAAAAGGTCAGGCAATCTCACCTGTCCCTCGCCCTTTTCTGTGATGAGTGAACACAGCCGGCAACGACGTGCAGGTTATTTTTTTTATGTGTGACTTCGCCGTTTTCAAATCAAGGAAGGTAAACAAAACTCGAGATTGAGTAGTCTGATACTCACCATTGCTCCTTTCAATCATCATTACCCCTTTCAATCATCGCTCATTATTAACAGTTGTATATATGAGAGTAGGAGCTGTCGTACATTTATGCAGTCACGCAGAACAGCACCAAACCGTTCCGTCACGGTGGTATAGTCGTTATAGCACTCGGCTGCTGATCTGAAGGTCGCGGGAGCGAATCCCGACCACGGTGATTGCATTTCGATGGAGGCGAAATGTGAGGCCCGTGGGCTGGGCGATGTCAGCGCACGTTGAAGAACTCCAGGTGGTCGCAATTTCCGGAGGCCTCCACTACGGCGTCTCTCATAATCATAAGTGGCTTTGGGGCGTAAAACCACAGAAATCGATCAATCAACAGCGTAGTAAAGGTCGGCTCTGAAAATTTCGACCACCTGACGATATTTGACGGGCACCGGAATCGGACAGTACATGGGCATCAGCATTTCTTTATTCTTTATCATTTATTCTTTCTTCATTCAAAGGTTACCCCGCATTGCCCAAAGGCGTTACAGCAGGGGGGTTACGCTCCCATCGAAATGAAGTCGTCGCAGCCTGGATTTGATCGCGCGACCATGTGATCAGCAGTCGACTGCCAAAGGAGTTCAGTGGCGGGACACATAAAAAAAATAAGTTTCACTTGGTTGTTCATGTTTTGTCCGCACACAATTGTGCAAGGGATGCACTGTCCACCCTAGTCTCAGCGAACGAAGCTGAATTTTCCAGTGACAACGGTGACGCACGTGGAAACTAGAAGCGAAACGGAAACGAAAACGTTATCCGCTAATCGTAACAACTGCAGAGGTTTAGGTGGCAGCACCGCGACAGGCTTGCGACAGACAGGCAGACAGAGAACATTTAATGAGGTCCGGAGAAGCGCTGCCCTTAGAGCAGCATTGCGGGCCGCTCCCACGTGGGGACAGGGAGGCCTAGCCTCACCGCCGCATCGTGGGCTCTCTGGACAGCCCGGAGTTGTGGAACAAGCTCGGAACTCTTGATGCCAGAATTCCACTCCTCCTCGGCGACTTGACTGGGCCCATGTAACGAGGGGCACCGCCAGAGCATGTGTTCTAAGTTGCTAATCGACCCGCATCCGGGCATGTAGACACGAAGGCGTCCGTAACAATATTGTTGAGTAGAGCTAAACTGGGATATGACCTAGTTTGCAGCATTCAGAGTGTGATTGCCTGATGTCTGGAAAGTTTACCGTGCGGGGGCAGAAAAGTCCGCCTGCCCATTTGAGAGTGTTTTTTTACTTCATTAAACGTGAATAGTTCGCCCCACCTCTTCTGAAGACCTGCGTTCATCCCAGCGCGGAAGGTTAGAGTGCGCGCCTGAGAATGAGCAGTTTCATTGAGGTTGGTGATGGAATCTAGCTGTGAATACAGATGTGCCGGAGACCAAGTAATGGTGTGCGGGGAGATAGTATTTTTGCCGAGAATTTTAGAGGCTTCGACGGAGATGGAGCCAGAAGCGAAGGCCCTAAAAGCCGATCTAGTCTGTGTATATTTCTGATTTACTATCATCCAAGGGCGAGAGCTATGGCCGCCTGCTCGGCCTTCGAGGGAGTAGAATCATTGAATGATGCGGAGTTGAGGCTTGCGAGGTTCGCAAAAATTGGGGGCTCCGGGAATTTCAACCCCTAGGGTTCTTCAACGCGCACAGACACACGCAGTGCACGGGCCTCTACCATACCGTCCGCTGGGATCGAACCCACGCCTTCCAGGTCAGCTTCCAAGCGCCGTAATCACAGCACCATCAATGGGGCAACACCATCTGTTAGCTTGACGTTCAGTGCTCACTTCGCGCAATCCGAATAACTGCAGGTCTTCAGAGTTGCCGCGGTCGTACTTCTGGGAACAGATGCGCAATGAAATTCCCGCGTTAGCTTGTGCCCCTTGAAGGGGCCTCGGAGCGCTGGCAAAACACATTCGATCCATTTCGTTACGCGCGGAAATGGATTCGGAAACGTTGCTTGCCCGGGAAATTAACTGCCTCGTAGGAATGGCGGTCCTATACGAACACAACGCGATATTGTTTCATTGAGCAACCTTTCGCAAACGGGCACAATTGGAGGGCGGACACGTCCCAGCGTTATACGTGGCTAATGCAGTGTCGGTGTTCGAATGACAGCATTTATATTCACGTTGATTAAACACCGCCGTACACGCAAGTTTTTAAATGAGAACAGAACAAAAAGGACGTTCTGGAAACATTCCGTTTCCGAAGAGCAGAATGCACATTGCTCGCACTGATTATTTTCTGCGCCGAGGCAGCACTTGTATATATTCGCCAGGTGTACAAAAAGCTCGGGAGTTTATGCAGCGCTCCTTTGTTTATGCATCCGTAAAAAGGTCATCATAACGGGGTTACGTAAGCATTTTGATTGAGAACTTTGTGTCAGCGATACCTTGTAAATGGCGCCCCCGCATCAGCTGACGAACGCCCCGCCGCGGTGGTCTAATGGTTATGGCACTCGGCTGCTGATCCGAAGGTCGCAGGATCGAATCCCGGCCGCGGCAGCTGCATTTCTATGGAGGCGAAATGTTAAGGCCTGTGTGCTGTGCGATGTCAGTGCACGTTAAAGAACCCCAGGTGGTCGAAATTTCCGGAGACCCCCACTACTACGTCTCTCATAATCACAGCTGGTTTTTGGGATGTTAGCCCCGCAATATCAATCAATCGGCTGACGAACACACAAGAGAGCATGTTCAGATAATTCTGTCCGTGAAGTAATTTCAGGAACCATTATGTCCGAATTACACGCCGCGCAGCTTGGCAGCTATAGGATGTTGACTGCTAGCACCCTTGCTGCTAAGCTTCACCGTAGCCGCATTTCCATGGGGCCCAAATGCAAAAACAAAAGAAAATTAACAAGGCTGAGCTTTCCATCAGAAGAAATAGTATAACACGAAAGTATAATGTATCGTCACATAAGCAGTTGAAAGTTTATTTAACATCGAGATGAGTTTACCTTTCGGAGAATCGCTGGTACGGCACGTTTTGACGAGGATGAACTCACGTTCACGCATCGTTCCATAACATCCATGACAAACCGCCTCAGGTAACTGAAGTATTTTACGTTATAAGTGGACACAGTCGATAGTAAGTGACGCGCGATACAGACAATCATGTTTACTAGACCCACATTGACCCGTCAATGTGGTTGCCGTACTTGGGTGCTCGACCGCTCGCCGCAGCAGTTTTGTTGTTGTCATCATGCTCGAGGAGCAGTCTGCGGGGAAATGCCATCTGCAGCGAAAGGTGGCAGGTGCTCTACCACTGCAGCTATCGGCGCACATGCTAGAAGCTGTACGAACGCGGCTCACATTCGTTCTTATCCAGTCTCTTTCCCCCAACCTCGATGCGCTCTATGGGCTGCGCGCGCGCATCGGGGCACATTTTGGAATGCGCCTGGATGGCGGCACCGTTCCAGGCAAAGTGCATCTCGATGCACGCGCGCGGAGCCCGAGGAGCGCATCCAGGCAGAGGCAAAGAAGCGAGATAAGAAAGAATGTAAGCCGCGTTCTTACAGCTGCGAGCATGTGGACCGATAGCGCAGTGGAATAAAGGAGGAGTAAATGTTAATGCCACGAAACAATATAATAGGTGGATGACCGCAGGCGGGGCCCTTCTTCCAGGGTACCTCTGGCCACAACAGCTCACCGAGCATGACCGAGGGTTACTAGTTGGCTTTCCAAGATCAGATCGGCAAGTCACGCCACCCCACGACAACGTACGTACTTGTCGTGTATGCCCAGAGTCGACCGAGACTGGCCTCAGCGGGCAAACGTATGCAGTGTTGCAGTGCCCCCGCACCGAAGACATACGTCCCCACATGTGTCGGGGTACATTGTGTGCAGTTTCTGTAAATGCGGGTAGGTGTTGGTTTGTAAGCGACGCCAGTCATGTGCTTGTTGAGCGTTTAGCTTCTTGTGAGGCGGTACCAGAACCCTGCGGTCCAAGCGCTATTTCTCTAACGGTAGAGAACCGGCTACCATTCGACGTGTAGCGGGGGCTGTGCGCTCGATTCTGTGACGGGGTGAAGGTCGCGTTTCGTTCCCCCGAACGTGCAGGTTCTTTTTTTTATCTCTGAGGTGTCAGAAGCGTCGCCTCAAGACACTCAAAGAAGGACGAGACCGTCTGCACACCACATTTAATATGCACACTAAAAACACACTAGAAAACATACACAACACAAGCACACAGAAACACACATCCTATACGGATTTAAAATTGACAGGCAACGGCTTAATTAAATGAAGTCCTAAACAACCCGTTAAATATCCAGTTCCTAATTAAATGCGAATGGTAGATCGAAGATAAGACATGGCATGAGGGCTCATCTCACCAGCGTCTGCACACAAGCGTTGGCAACGAGCGTGGCAGCTGATGTGGAACGCCGCAACGGTTGGCGTCCAGAAGAACGAGAGACGATGGTAGCTCGGGCAGCTTCTCGAGGACTCGGGGAAGAGGATGGTTCGCCGGCGTTGAAGATGCGTCCCGGCCGGACATCCACGCTTGAGCTCGTGCCCGAAGCTCGACAGCTCAAGCCTGTCCACGGGCACGGGAACGTCTTGCAGTGGCAGCAGCTGGCGGAGACTTGGCCTTGATCAGAAGACTGCCTCCAGGTCTCGCAGGCCTCCGGTGGGCACCGTGGCTCGGGTCCGTCACCCGACTGCCAAGTAGCGTGGCCGGTCCTCTCCGATGGTCTCTCTGGTCTCCCTCCAGTGTCCGGCCCCCTCGCCAGTTCACTTGGCGCTTTTTAATCCCCATCTTCATCGTGGGCCTTCATCATTGGTGTTTATTGCCTTCGTGTTGAATTCTGATTGCTCTTAGCTGTACTTGTGGCCTTCTCGCATTGGTGCAGCTTTTCTTCATTCCTTTATTTTTAGCGCTCGTGCCAACGTCGTCTTCGTCTTGCTTTCATCTCTTTTATGGCGCGCACTTTGAAACACGGCGCGCATTTTGAAATCCGCGCACTCCACTCATCACAATAAGCCCCCCTTTCGTTAAGTTTTTTTTTCATAAAAAAAAAACTGCCGCTTTGTGCGCGTATTTTAGTCCACCATACAGTTCACCTAATAATTCCAATGTCCATATAAAACACCATCTAGTTTCCATGGGGTCAGAACTTGATGGGGTCAGAACTTGAGCTAGAAGATAGCATTCGCGTACACAGCAGGCAGACTGGAATGGGTTCGAAGGTGCTTGGTGAGGCAGAGGCCAGCTTTGCGAGCTTGGAACAGGGAAGTTCCACAAACGCTGAGGGATACTTTGGAGCCTCTAGGGGGCTAAGCGTCGTAGATGAGGAAAGAGTTCCTCACAAAATATCTAGTGCAGAAGATCTGCTAGTTTGTCTTGGTGAGGACAAGTCATCGAGTTTTGAACACACGAACTCAAAACACTCGAACCTACACGAGGGCACGTTAATTGGCTAGCCCCGTGACAAATTGGCGTCCCACACAAGTCGGATCGCCCCTTTCAGCCGCCTAGAGACAAGCCTAAGAGACACTCGGCAGTGCTTACTACCAGACGCCCATCTACATGACCGTCTGAACACACTCGGACGCCATACGACTTTGCAAAGCCCAGACCAGCAAAGATAGCACTCGAAAGAATCATCTTGTCGCCAGGTGTAGCGAGTTAGTGGCGTTCGAATAATTCTTCGATGATTATCAACGCTTTCTTTCAGCCGATGCACCAGCAATGCATCAGACGCCTCTGGCAAGATGAATGCTGAGCCGCATGACGTCGTGCTAAACACTGTAGACTCTATGCTCAAAGTATCCTGCACGTCTAGCATGCTACGACTTTCGAGCTGAGGTTCTTCCATGTTAACTGTTGACTCTTCTAAACTAGCCGTAGATTCTAGGGCCTTATCAAGCCTTCCAGTTGGGACATCGCGCTCTCTATAAGACACGTCACCACCTACGCTCTCTTCAGAAGGTAATCTCAACCCCTCCGGAGGTGAGTTATCTGTATGGTCTCCGAGGACCATACTTTTATGTGTTACCGTAGCTAATGGTAGACCTGGAGATTCCGTAGCCACCGCCCTATATTCCTCACAGCGGCATTCGCTATCGTCACTAGGACAAACAAACAAGGCTCCATCACCGGAGCTTTCCCGAGGGACTCTGTCATCACATGTATTTAGCCTCCCAGAGGCTTCAAACTGCCGCTCAACCTTCGTGGAACTTGCGTGTTCCAAATTCGAGAGACTAGAGTCTGCTTTATCAAGTACCTGTGAGTCTACCCCCGTCTCTCGGTTACCTAGCTCAATGCCATCCTCTATCACAAGAGCTGGCGCTATCGAAAGGCTGCGGCATGGTCCTATGCTGCTTCCAAAGAGAGACTTTGAACCTCCTTTTAACCAAGTGCTGCTTGCAGAGCAAACCTCATCCGCCTCCTCACATGTCCCATTGCACGGCGTTTCGCTATGCTCCAACTTCTCCATCCGAGCTTTTTCCACATCTGCCAGTCGGAGCTTTAACTCAAGTGTTCTTAACCTTATTTCTTCAAGTTCTCTTTCTTTCTCTTCCATCTCCCTTTCAAACTCCAACTGCTCCCTCTCTTCCTGTAGTCGCACAGCCTCTCGCGCATCAACCCACGCCATAAGTTCTTCGCCCTCCATGCCCATGCGTCGTCCTAACCTTTCTAGAACTTCGCGCGATTCTGATGAGCTCATTTTCTATGCTTGTGCTTAGCAAACAAAATGTTACAAACGGTCTCGTCCTGTCGCGGACGCCAATTGTGACGGGGTGAAGGTCGCGTTTCGTTCCCCCGAACGTGCAGGTTCTTTTTTTTATCTCTGAGGTGTCAGAAGCGTCGCCTCAAGACACTCAAAGAAGGACGAGACCGTCTGCACACCACATTTAATATGCACACTAAAAACACACTAGAAAACATACACAACACAAGCACACAGAAACACACATCCTATACGGATTTAAAATTGACAGGCAACGGCTTAATTAAATGAAGTCCTAAACACCCCGTTAAATATCCAGTTCCTAATTAAATGCGAATGGTAGATCGAAGATAAGACATGGCATGAGGGCTCATCTCACCAGCGTCTGCACACAAGCGTTGGCAACGAGCGTGGCAACTGATGTGGAACGCCGCAACGGTTGGCGTCCAGAAGAACGAGAGACGATGGTAGCTCGGGCAGCTTCTCGAGGACTCGGGGAAGAGGATGGTTCGCCGGCGTTGAAGATGCGTCCCGGCCGGACATCCACGCTTGAGCTCGTGCCCGAAGCTCGACAGCTCAAGCCTGTCCACGGGCACGGGAACGTCTTGCAGTGGCAGCAGCTGGCGGAGACTTGGCCTTGATCAGAAGACTGCCTCCAGGTCTCGCAGGCCTCCGGTGGGCACCGTGGCTCGGGTCCGTCACCCGACTGCCAAGTAGCGTGGCCGGTCCTCTCCGATGGTCTCTCTGGTCTCCCTCCAGTGTCCGGCCCCCTCGCCAGTTCACTTGGCGCTTTTTAATCCCCATCTTCATCGTGGGCCTTCATCATTGGTGTTTATTGCCTTCGTGTTGAATTATGATTGCTCTTAGCTGTACTTGTGGCCTTCTCGCATTGGTGCAGCTTTTCTTCATTCCTTTATTTTTAGCGCTCGTGCCAACGTCGTCTTCGTCTTGCTTTCATCTCTTTTATGGCGCGCACTTTGAAACACGGCGCGCATTTTGAAATCCGCGCACTCCACTCATCACAGATTCCCAGCGCATCAAAGGATTTTTTAAGTGCGAATGCACTTTATAAGCGACCCTGAATCCGCCGTCCCATAGCAACGGCGCGAGGAGCGGAGAGAAGCGTCTGTAGCAACGGCGCAGCGACGTCACACCCCACGTGACTGCGCGCGCTCCGCCTCCTCACCGCGGTTTGCGCGGGCGCACCGCTCTCCGCGGCGTGACGTCACGGCGCGCTGTGCAGCTGGCGTCGCTGTGCAGCTGTGTGTGTGGCGCCGGCGCGTCAGTCCGTATATAAACGTCCGCCGGCTGCCGCTCGCTCTCTTCTCGCTCGGCTCCGCGGTCGGTGAAGTCTTTCGCAGTATGGATCCATCGCAGGTTGGATCCATCGCGGTAGGAGTTTCCGACCACGATCAACGGTGGCTTCATAGACTTGGCGTTCAGTAGGAACTGTACGGTCCGCGCCGTCTTGCCGGATCCGCTCACCGTACATTTCTCGGATCACAAAGCGCTGGTACTAACCGTGAGCTACAACGATAACACCAATAGGTGCTGATCTGTAGTGACGTGTGTAGAGTGTGTGTGTGTGTGACGTGCTCGGCGATGTGTGCATTTATGCATCTACGAAATTGCGAGGTGTAAATAAATAATACTTCGTGTATAAATGTGTGTGCGTGTACAATGCATCATGACAACACTTTAAATTCATTAATTACACTTTAATCATAACTTTACTCCCCCTCATAGCATCACCCCGTGCATTCGCACTTAACCATGTTCACCCTCGGGGAAATGCTTTCTTTTTGTGTTTGTTGTTCTGACCTATACGTAAACTGCATCACTACCGTTACGGAAATGACGTGTGGGGTCGTCGCGTACCCCGGCATAAGACACTCGTGGTTACACAAACAGAGGGGCAGAGAAAGAGAAAGAAAACCAGCCTAGTTATAATGAGGTGGCCATTAAACAACATCAGCTGGCAAAAATGCCTCCGAGCCCTCCACTATGGCGCGTTTTTTCTTGCCGAAAACACGATGTGTTTTTGGCACGTTAATACTAACCGACCAACTATGGGCTGTTCAGCGAGCCAGGACTACCACCTCCAGGTTACTCCCTGCGCTATGGACCACCAGGGGATTTAGCCGAGGCCAGCGAACTCGTTGGCATCCGCAATAAAGATTTACTATACCGTTATACCATGATGTTCGTATATCCTTAACAGGTGCAGCCTGTTAAGGATAAAGAAAGCGAACTGACTACGCACGAACGTGAAGACTCTTAGATCAAGAAGATGGTTTCGGTGCATTTAAGCTGGCATGGTTAAAGCAACATAAAAAGCAAAGGTGAACGCCCTTCCTTCTTCCACAAACTTTGCTACGTGAAGTACGCGAAGTTGGTCGAACAAGAAAGCTGCGTGAGTTAGAGATGATAGTGCCAAACAGGCGGTCCTTTCTTTCTTTCTTTCTTTCTTTCTTTCTTTCTTTCTTTCTTTCTTTCTTTCTTTCTTTCTTTCTTTCTTTCTTTCTTTCTTTCTTTCTTTCTTTCTTTCCTTCTTTCTTTCTTTCTTTCTTTCTTTCTTCGTTGAACTCGAAATGGTCCGCTGAGACCATTTCGAGCTCAACGAACGAACACAAGCACGTGCGTTCACTCTTCACAATACCAGAAGTTTGCCACACTTCACGCGGCACTACCTTCAGGATTGATCCACTATCAGGCGTTGAGCGGTGTTGCGTCATGCGGCGACTGATCGATCTAGAACAGCTTTTCTGTTATAACACGGGCATACGTTCTATAACACACAGCGTACTATAATGCGGCCTCCCAGATCCACCACTTTTAACGGGCAATGATGTTTCTAGGGCGAAGCATTTCCTACGCCAATATAAGTTCTACGTTTTCCCAGCTTTTGGAGAATCACTGATTACTGGAGATTGAGAAAATCTTGCAAACTTACTGAAGAACTCCAAATCAAAATTAGTATTTCAAAGCTTACGTCTGAAGTTTCTAAGAATGAGTGTTATTTAGGAGCTGCTTTTTTTATTGATATGGTGAAAGGAAATGTTCGCGCAGAAATAATGCGCCGGCTACTGCCTGATTATTCTGATATAACGTTGTTTGTAACGCAACCAACACTGCATCACAGTAATAGTGGTTACACCGGAAGAGAGAAAATATGTACAAGGTACGCCTCTACAAATTCTAGAGCATGGCGATACTGTAAAGCAATGTCTCAAACATAGAAATAATAGCATAAACTAACAAGAAAGTCCCTAGTCAGCGGTTCGCACATGCGTCATGTAGACGAATCACCAAATGTACACATAAAACACATAACTGAGTATAATAAGGAAACACATGCATATAAGTATAGAGGAGAAAATAAAAAGTATTCATAAATGCGTTAATAACGGTCAACAGTGCTGCTGCCTTCAACATAATGACTCATTAGAAGTCAGTGTTTTACTTGTACAGAACTGCACGAAAGGATTTGCTTAGCTGTGCAAGGACTACAAAGATTTTATCAGTCATTCTTAAACTGACTCAGCCAGGTGCCACACATATTCGAGTCCTTTTGACGTCGTGCTCGTAGTTTATCGGTGCCTTTGACAAGGCACCAAATTAAATGAACGTTTTCGATGCCCGTGAGAGTAATGGCTGCAGAAGCCGTAAAGAAGCGATAGAGAGCAAGTTCGATTCTTCCGGACAAAAGCCAATTACAAAGGGCCGACTAAGCAAGCAACCTTATTGAATTCGCTAGAAAAGCGAACAAGGCTCCCTGATTACGGTTCGTGAAGAAAAACTCCTGATTCCAAAGAAAGGTATCGCGGATGCCGGCTTTACAATGAGGCCATCGAGGAAAGCTTTTTCCTTCCTTACGTGTAAGAACCAAAGCATCGTTGCTGCGAGGGAACGTCAACACTGCATTGGTTCAATGTTGAAATTCGGAAGGAGACAAACTCCGTATCAAGGTTACGCGCCAAGTTTACAGCATTGCGACACTGTTTCTTGGAACGCTAGTTCTTCAGAAAGGCGAATGATGTGGGCGGTTAGAAAAAGGGTAGTTTTGTTAATCTGACGTAAGCGACGGTTTGTGCGTACCTTAACTGTAGAACTTAAGCTACTTCTTGAAGTTTCAAGCTCCGCTCGAGAGACGAATGACGCAAGGAATAACACGAACCGACAGGACTTCCCCGTACCCTTCGTTTCCTGTGCGCTGCTTCAAACTTCAAAATGAACTGTCACCAACTCGACAAACTCGCCCAAGAGAGAAACCACGACGGCCGATGATATACTGTTTCGAAGAAGAGCACGTCTTTACCCTTTTCTCCAACTCAGAGCACAGACATAATTGACACGCATTACGTAACCACTTATGCTTGTTTCGAAAAAATATGTCGCAATAGACAGCTGGCTCTAATGTAGGAGAGCACTTATAAAAGAAAGGCCACCGCTTTTGAAGCGCCAGTTTTGTTATACAGAGTGGGTAACGATGTCTCAACAAAGGGCACCCGCGGGAATATCATGTTATCTAGGATAATCTCGCTCATTACAAACGCAATTCTACTTCCTCCTCCTTTTTGTCAATTGAATTCGCAATATGACGAGATCGTGCAATTCGAGATTTTTGCTAGACGCCTTTGAAGTGTTCGGCGCCTGGCTTCCTGCCTGTAACGTACAGGTTGCAAATTTAAAAAGAAAAGAATGGAAGGAACGTTACTGCCTTAATGTCGCGAAGAATGGTTAAATAGGCTCATTCTTTGTGCTCGGGTTGCTTCTTACTGTCCCTATGCCATTCTCACGTACCCGCATTTAATTGGGCGTTTCTTATATATTGTCATCGTCATGTCACTTATGCCTACCCTCTTCGTCGTTTGGATTTATGATGTAAGTATGAGACGTAGCACTTCAATAATATTCCATTTATTGGTCGACGTTTTGGTCAGAGCCTGACCTAAGGTCAGGCTCTGATCGAAACGTAGACTAATATATGGAATAATATTGAAGTGTTACGTCTCATACTTATATTTATATGGCAGCCGAAGCTACCTGCTTCGCCAAACTATATATTACCCGAGATGGCAAAAGGAATCCTTTCTGTCCTGAATATCATGTGTACCTGAAACAACTCAGAACTTAACGCTCATTACATATAACTCTCCGCATTTTTTTAACGCAGTAGCATCGCAAATACGGAGGAGCATGGCACATGATGAGCAAAAAAAAAACGCCCAATGTCGCTCAGTGCTAGCCCAATAAAATGACATTAGAGCTCTGTTATGGCTGTCTTTCTACGGTGCTCGCTGGCAACTATGGCTTCCCGGAGTGTCACTGCCGGCAGCAGAAATCTTGCTCCCGCTGGTCGATTACTGCACCGTGACAACGGTAACATGTGAGGCAACATCCTGTTACCGTACCTCACTTGGTTGTTCCGCGAAAACTTCATCTCGAATAGTCCAGCCTTGACGTCTTTTGTACCAGCGCCTGTCAATAACATGCTGGGCCTTTTCATGCTGCTACTATCGTCTTAACCAGTGGCAGTTCTGTTACTTTCGTTCATTGTAGTCTGGGCTGACGGGGAGACAATCTATGATGAAGTGATGGAGAATGATACTACTACGCTTGTTTTTGTTCTGCAGTTGACGCTACAGTTTTCGTTCCCTTAAGAGAGTACACGTGGGAACGAAGGGGAAAGTTGCCCTGATGTTTCCAGTTTGATCGACCAGCCAATCACTAGCGCACGAGACACAAAAGGAGACACGTACGTGCTTCAACAAAGCCATGTTATCGCCTCGAGCGACACATTTCGGAACAGGGGCCCTGCTAAGGAGAATACGCCAGAAGAGCACAGGGGAGAGCGCCTCCAAGCCGCCGTTTATTCAAAGCTAGAAGACAAAAGAAGCTACTGTACCGTGCCCGCGATAACCGTACTTCGTTTGTTCCTTTGGTACAGCGAGCTGTTCCTTTTCTCTACATAATAGAATACCTGTTACTAACCTTCCGAGTGTTTTCGGCTGACGACGTGGCATACAGGGGAGCACTTGTTTTTGTCTAATTAACTTAAGTTAATTGTCTGCTAAGATTTCGGTCATGGAGCTGCGAAACGCTGAGAGCAGGTTCCTGGTTCTACATATCTTAAGTGAAGTCTTTCATTGGTAGTTACCTGACAGAGTGCACATTGATAGCTCTTCTCCTTTACAGGCGTATAGATACCTTGAGTTGGCATGGCCTGCCTATCGACAAAGCCAACTGAAAACTTTAAAAGCACAGGACATTGTGACAGATCGAGATATGCTCGCTTCCGTCAAAATTGGTAAGAGATCCTAATCTTTGACTTAGGTGTCTATTAGTTTGGACTTTCCTAGTTGCCGCACCCTTCATTCATTAATCTTTATTGTGTTATTGTCATCGTAAAAGTGATCAGGGCCAACGATATCAAGAATACTTTGACTACGCATGCGTAAGCCTGGTGTGCCTGTGTACAAGTACATTGATATCGTGGAATAAAGCATTCATTGTTTCCTCCTCCTGGGCTGTTGACATGGTGTCAGTAGTGGGCATGATGGTTCGTTTGATACCCCCGCAAATCGGCAACGCGTAAACCGACGTGCCGACCACACACGCTCATTGCGTGAAGACTGCTGTAGCCACCGATAATACATCTATCATATAGAACATTCAAAGGAAAGCCCTGCAACACTTTTCTGAAACTAGTCATATGATAGTGCTGATCATTCGTGGATAGTACTGCGAACATGTGAACCAAAACAGATTGCATTACAGGCACCAGGGAATCAGCAGTTCAACTCCGAACATGGCTAGTGCGAGCAAGATCCTTATTATTCCTGTGCATGTCCTGATATTTCTAATAGAACGTACAATCTGACCTTCGGTTCCTGCGCTTTCTGCCACCAATCGTGCAGTCTTCGCTTAGTTGTCTCCGCAACAGACTCAATTAATGCTCCCAAAACTCTCTTTAAGATCTGCTATCTAGAGTGTACTTACTCCTTTGCTTATTATTTTAATGCCTTGACACTGAACTTGGTTGCCCATTCTTACTCCACGCAACGGGCATAATTACGAAAGGAACGTTCACTAGAAATGACTCATGGGAAATCCTGAACTGAATACGACTTTCATGGTTCGTTTCGCGACAATAAAAATAAAATGACCTCTTCTTCACTGAAGAGAGGGCTTACTGTTTTTGTGATCCATCCCTCCTGTCCCGCTACAGTACAGCCTGTAAAAGAATGCTATTCAGAATGCACCGCAGCGCCTAGCTACAGCTCAGTGATTTACGATGATGTGACGAGAAGCCGGGTCATTTTTAAGAACAGCAAGGAATATATAATAAATAAATAAATATAAAGCAGGAAATCAAGAAGCAGAACAGGAAGAAGAGAAAACTCAACTCAGTGTTTAACGTAAGCTAGCGTAAGAGAGAAGGAGGATTTGATTACAGAGGAGTGTTAAGATGATTCCAGCGGTCACGTCATCTTCGATGCAGTCTAAACAAGAGAGATGATAGATCATAAACAACCAAGGTAAAAAGTCAGTAGTCATGTCTTAAGTACGAGAGAAAAAACAGGACGCACAGGCACGCACACACACGCACACACACACCAAAAAAAGCGCGCAAACTTGGAAGTGTGTTTTATTTCTCGAATGTGAGGAAATTTATGAGGATCTTCAAGACAGCAACGACTTGGAGCCGTCGCGCAGATAAGCTTTGCACGAGGTAGCGAAAATGGAGAAGGTCATCTCGCGCGTAACGTGCACGGGAGCGTCCTAATGTGCTGGTCGAGGAAATCTATTTCTCTTCTTGATAACGAGGATGAGGACGAGCTAATGCAGCTGCCACCTATTCCTGTCATGTAGAATGCCTCGACGACACCTCTGTCTTTCCCAGCTGAGCCAAAGAGCTGCTCATGCTATCGCTGTTTTAGCAGTGCAATGCGAGAACCCTACCGTAACCTGCGCAGTGAAGGCGTGTTTGCGGAACATTGAAGAACCGACTAAACTAACAGCACGACGCCGAGATAAGAACATTTACGAAAGGAAGGGAGGTCGTACGTGTAGCCAAATATAACGTATACACCGATGCGCTCAGCAGAAACGGACATTTTCGTTCCTTGGCCTACACCCTAAGCCAAAAAGGATCAACGGGGGCATAGGGGTTAGTCCTTTTAGGGACTAAATGCGTTGCCACAACCATTGATCCCTTTGGGGATCAACGGGAAGGGGACGAACGGTTAGTCTCCTAGCAGTTAATCTCTTCATGAACATTTAGTCCCTCCGGTTACTCTCTGGAGGATCAAATGTTCGTCTCCACAATTGCTCCCCAGGGATTAAATGTTACCCGTGAGTGGCTTTCTCTGGACTAAATGTTGGACTTGCAGTTAATCCAGTGAAATCAAACTGCTTATCAGTTCGTTTGTTCCCCAGCTGCGACTTCTTCCGTCTTCCTTGTATGCAGTTTTTTTCAGAGGTCGAGTAATTATCTCAAACGTGCTTTTGCGGGATAGGCACTGTACGTGAGGTGCTCGAGCGAGTGATATGGACAAATCTAAACAAAATAATGGACAAAATGTAAACAAACAAACAGTTTATTACTTTTTCGCTACACCATGTAGCATGCTCGCCACACGCACTAGTAGAGTTGACCGCACACCACTGCTAACACCAACCATGCGGCATATCGAGTCAAATGCCTTCAGCATCTTTGGTGAAAAGTTAATGTCGAATGCTCAGTCCAAGGGAATCAGCATTGCGAAGGCAGAAACGATGGCAACGAGTGGAGGATTCCAACAGGGCGGTACTGTATCCAAACTGATGCTATCCAGCAGCGTTAAGAAAGTTCGGTATCTTCGTTGTGATGCTGAGGATACACCCAGATCTTCCATATGGTGAGGATATCTTTACGATGGCGCAATATCCGGAGTCCTTGTGTTCTGCAAAAAATTCATTCCGGAAATACTAATTACTTGCGGCAGCAGTGTTCGAATAATTGTTGCTACATCATATCGAATCTGTTAGACACAGGAAAAACACTTTCAGGGAACCTGGGAAAATTCAACTAAATAACTTAGATGTGCTTATGAAGTTTAAGAAGTTGGCTGTGGAGTCTAACGTTGCAAGCTTTGACAGCAACACGTTTGACCGCCCGCTTATTTATAGCAAAAATTGCGTGCGCTTAGCATGTCTCGCCGGCATGATTTTATTGAAACGCTCAATTTTGGTATGCAAAAGGCATTAAAACCCCTGTACTAATGAACACCGCGCCATGAACGTTATCGTAAAAATTTATGTAATTAATAAACAGTTGGGAGTGCGACTTCAAAATTAAACATAACCAAATTCAGAACTCGGACTACCAGCTCGCTGGTGCGAACGATAGCTGCGCTATTGGCTCTAAACTTCAATTAACCAATCAACCAGTTTTATTGTGAAATAAGTTAATTACACGACATAAAATATACAGACGAGGGTCCCAAAGTACAATGACTGCAACGGGACCCTCGGTGAAGGTTACCGATAAATAATACAAGGATTAGCAGCAGTATGAACAATAAGAGAATAAATAATGCAAAACACATACCGGTATAAAAACATGAACGCAACAATACAAAAAAGAAAGAAATAATCTGATAGAGAAATGCAGTATATAGAAACACAAATATAGTATTAATAAAGGAAAAGGCAGATCAAAACTTAAAGCTAGACATGCACTAGGCTACAGCATCGTATCCAAAGTTCTCGTATACTTCGAAGTCCCTGCATAAGCGGTTATAAAGAGACTGAAGTAGAAAGAAGGATACGGACGTACACGCTTCTGGTTTTCTTTTTTGGAAGGCTGCATTATTTCGGCATAGACAACGCGTATAAATTTAGTACCGCGAATGGGTGCCTTGCAAGTTGCGCTGGCTTCGGCGAACGTTTAGCCCCCATAGAGGCTACGCATGTCATGCTGACTGGAGCAACCCGTTAAGCTTTCCTGGTAATGCAGCATTAGGAATCCTCTACAGCACGAGTTGTGATTAAACACGTACGTTTCGTTGGCAAGATGAGAATGCAAGTAAAAAATGTGCGGTTAACATGACATCTGAAAAGCATACAAGTGAAATAACAGGAAGCAAGCAAAGCTTTGTTTACACGCACCTTTCAGGCGAGATCCCATTCAGCTCGTAGCATTCCGATGCCGCAGCACTTCATTCCAACAACGAAGCACAGTTAAAACAACACTGAGAAATGATTAACAACGGCATGATCAATAGCAGCCACAGCACGACGCACGAAAACAAGAATGCATCCACAGCGCACCAACATCGTCGCGGGCCAGCGAGGCCTAGCTGGTCACTGCAGCACATGTGACAAGAGAACCGGCACGCTGCGCATTGATACAACGTGGGCGTGAGCGAAAATTTCTGCATGGATAGCTTTATTTATTTTTTGCTCTAGTGACACAGAAACGGCACCACTTATTTTACACCGCAGTGTTCACGACCGTTTACACTAAAATAAACTGCTAAGAGCATATTTCTTCAGCGGACTATTTGCTTACGCGCATGCCGGCCGTTGGCCGTTCTCTGGCGGCTGCATGCGCTCGCGGAAAGCCTCCGTGGGTGCAACCGCTTGCTCCTCGCGGTGCAACTGCTGCTCTCTCTCAGTTTGCACACGGCACCACTGGCCTACAGTTGATCCCTTTGAGGACTAACGGGACGCCGTGGGGACGAACGGCAGCAGTTACTCCCAATTCGCTCGGTTTTGGCTTAGAGTGTAGGAACTCGCTTCATGAATATCGACGCCGGCACCTTTCTATGTACTCCTGCTTGTACATGTACACACGTAATGTCTCGTTAGCGCGTAACCAGCCTCGTTCCCAGGAAATGTAGCCGTACTACTAAGAGGGTAGTTACCGGGCCTCGAGGTGTGCAGGAAATGTGGGCGCGTTCTATATATAAATATATATACATGCCGAATACGTCGACTTATTCACGCTAGAACGACGCTAAGCTTTGCTTATCAAAAGAGACCCGACCCGGGATATTCTGTGAGCGTGCCTGAAAGCCCCTCGCGGAAGGCTTCACTTTGCGACGTTGCCGAACAGCGATAATAAGGTATATGATTTCCGCCGCCATAACGAGTATTTCGATTTTTCGACCGGCTCTCGAAACCCTGTCGTCCTTCGATTAAGGCTCCAGGTAACGTATATGGCAGACTCTCACGCATGGTATCGTCAGTGGTTCTTTGTATGTACACGAGAGAGGCTTCCACGAAGAGTCCAGCGTGACGGCCCAGTTGCTCTGGCATTGCGTCAGTAAGCAATATTCCTGGTCAGTGCCATTAGTATCAGAGAGGGCCCCGCCACGGTGGTCTAGTGGCTATGGTACTCGGCTGCTGATCCGAGGGTCGCGGGATCGAATCCCGGCTGCGGCGGCTGCATTTCGACGGAGGCGAAATGTTGAGGCCCGTGTGCTGTGCGATGTCAGTGCACGTTAAAGAACCCCAGGTGGTCGAAATTTCCGGAGCCCTCCACTACGGCATCTCTCATAATCAGAGCTGGTTTTGGGACGTTAAACCCCACATAACAACATAGTATCAGAGATGGACAGCTTTAAAAACGGCGACGTTGTGCGAATGTTCAAGCTTATTCTTTCTTCATTGCGGAAAGAGGAGCCTGCGCTAAAGGTCATGTGGCCTGATAGTTGTTCTCGTTCCTGTTGTGCAATCAGCATTACAAGTTCGTTCGTGTACTCCAGTTTAGGCGCATGTGCAATAATCTTCGGCGGCCAAAAGCACGACCGAGTACCCTTTGGAAACCGCACAACTATTCTGGGTGCAGCACGTGAAACACATATACCTGTAGAAGTTCGGGTGAATAAGATAGACTTGTTAAGCTAGCCCTGCCACGGCAGTGCAGCGGCTGTGATACTCGGCTGCTGAGTCGAACATAGCGGAATTGAAACCCGGCCGTGGCGGCTACATTTCGATGGAAGCGAGTTGCTAGAGAACCGCGTGCTGTAGCGATGCTCGTGCTCGTTAAAGAACCCCAGGTGGCAGAAATTTCCGGAACCTACCACTGCCGCGTCTCTCACAACCACATCGTGGTTTTGGGACGTAAAACTGCAGAACTTATTATTGACGGAACTAACGCTGTCCTTCTTAGGAGAAGTTAAGCCTCACGCATTCAAGGGGTCGGCAAGCGTTTTTTGAAAATGTTGACGGTTGCGCACACTTAGATTCTGTAATGCCGGCCTTCGAATCTGTAATGGTTTCTTTGTGCCGCCTGGGCTGGTTTACAGCGATAAAACAGACATTTTCATGCCCCTAGCGCGCGTTCGCCTCAGCTCTGCAGCTGACGTCATCTTAGTCGACACCATGGCATCCGATATTATAAGGCATTATAACCAGTGTGTATCGGAGGCCTACCCACACGGGTATAACACCTGAAGTTCGGCTCTGAGCATCCTATGGGCCGACAACGCTCCATTGCCGCTGGACTCCTCCTTCGCGCATCACGCATTTGCTCGGAGCCTAGTCTGCTCAAGCAAGAGCTAGCCGAGGTGAGGAAGGACTTTTGCAGGAACGGCTGACCTTCATAGCTACTGAGGACTCAACGATTGCGGTCTTCCGTTGCTTGCCTTGAAGTGGTTCCCAGAGAAGACGGGCAAAAACGTGCTGCCGTCCCCTGTGTGGCTCTTCCAAGGGTGTTAGCATATACAGTGTTGAAATTGCGTGTGTGCCAACGAACAGATTTCAGCAGAAGCTAAGAAGTGTGAAGCACTCTTTGGGAAAGGTCTTATCTACAAGATACCGTGTAACGATTACGACGCATCCTACGTAGGTGAAACTGGAAATTTGAAAAAAAAAAAAATCAACAGCACCAGAACGATGTCGGGAAAGGCAATGCAATCTTGAACGCCCTGGCGGATCATGACTTGACTACTAAACACAACCTTGAATGCGATTCTGCAAACACAGTCACGACAGAGTAGCGCCTATCAACACGGCTATCTTAAGAATTTGTACACATTTAAACGACTGAAAACGCGATTAACCGCCTGCGGGTAATCTCCCTTGAATCATATATAGTTGCGCCCTTTTTCAACTTCTCTATTGTGAATAAGGGATCCGTATAGCGCCCCCGAAGCGTCATTATATGTCCATTTGTTTTTTACAAGGTGAGTGCCTGTTTTGTCTTTCAGGACAATAAAAGTTAAGCGACGTAGTTTGCGCTGCTTGTGATGTCATCTGCTGTAAGGAGAGCAAGAGATTTCCAGCTAAATTTAAAACCAAATTGCTAATTCCCTGGTGCGAACACGCAGTAATATTTGGCCGGTGGGTTCACAAGAGCTTTCACTACTGATTGGCATGGTTTTTTAGACTATGGTTAAAGTGTCTCATTAGTAGAAAAATAACATATGAATCAAAACCAGTCTCGGCAGTTAAAGCGATGAGCTTAATCAGCTTTCTCTCGCACAATGAATCGCTGTGGCGCTTGAAACTCGCCATCAGCAATACGTGCTCTGCGAAATGCTCCTCCGAATGCGTATAGCGATATAACTACTCTTGAATATTGATATACAAAAGCAAGCATGGCATGCTCACATCACTAATGTTTGCCCTTCGCATGCTCTTAAGGAACGGTCCGCTTGGCAAACAATGCGCTCATTTAGCGTTTTGTCTTTGTCTTGCGTTGTTTTGGCTTCGCGCTGGTACATCGAAAGGTCAGCACGCACGCATGCACGCACACACACACACAAAAAAAAAAGCGAAACTCATGCGTGCCCTTGGTTTGAGAAATACGACGTCACCGAAATCCGATATGCCTATGGAGCGAAGTCCACGTCGATATTCGCTCGGACAAGAAACCGCTTAGCAGTACAACGGGAAGCACTTTCAATGTACTGCGTGGGCACCCACGCAAATCGAGCGACTAGAAACCCGGTAAGGGGGCCTCATTGTCTGACACATGGTCAGGTATCGAGAGTGGGAAGCTCAGGCGAGACACACGGTTGACATGCAGCTATAATGATGTTGTTTATTCAAGCGAAATGCGCGTATAAACTTCATAGAGAGGTGACCTTGAACGGCAATAGCAAGGACATGAGCAGTGCAAAAAAAAAAACGGACAAAAATATACCACGTGGTCCAGGGAGGGCACAATGCAAACCATAACATGAGAGACAGCTAAAGAGATGATTCTTGATTACCAAACTTAATTATTCATTTATTAGCAACTTATAGTAACCATTAGTAAGTGACTAGTATGTAAAATCATTGTAATTCTTCCCGCTGCTCGCACATCAAAGCTTTCTTCACTTCAACTAAACAACACATAAAAGTTCTCGCTGATAATGTCCCTGGAGGCTGTCGGCACCAGGACAGGCAAACAACTCAGAAAACTGCTTTAACACGCACTTTCATCGCGCGTTACACGGTGCTCTAGCATTTCGCCTCCATCCATATAAATGCGTCCGCAGCGGTCGGGATTCGATCGCGCGACCTAAGGGGCAGCAACCAGGTGCCGCAGGCACCAGATTAACCATGGCGGGGCAAGCGCCCGCTTAGAGAGCCATTGTGTTTATTTCCATTGTGGTGCGGGGTCCGCCGTGGTGGTGCAATGGTTACGGTATTTGGCTGCTGATGCGAAGAAAGTGGATGCGATCACGGTCGCGGCGACACGATGAAGGTCACAGTACCGTGCGATATCAGCGTACGCTAAAGATCCCCATGTGGTCGAAGTTTCCATGTAGGAGGACGGGGACGACGGCGATCAACAAGAAAGGAAGATGACGTCGTTGGTGAAGACGATAACACCGGCAAGGAAGAAAGGGAAGTAAATGACGACGAGGCCGACGAGGAAAAAGCAAAGAGAAAGTGAAGACGACGGAAGAGGAAGAAAGGGATGAGAAGCAGGAACGGTAGAGAATCGTATTAGAAGAAAGCGAGAGAACGCAGCAAAATCTAGTTTACTGCTGACACCAGGTGACATTGTGTTACGTCCTCTGCAGAAGCCAAGGAGTTTATAATTGTTCGAACGTGCTCGCAGAACCAGCAGTTGTTGATTTCCTGACCGGGGAAAGATCATCTGCGATAAATTATCTCTTCCTTTTTGAATTCAACAAGTAGAGACAACGTGCAACGAAAATGTTCGAGCGACGTTTTCGGTGCCCCCAGTGGCGTCATTTGTTGAAAAGATGGCAGGCCCTTTCCAGCGTTGTTTGAAATCGAGCTGCGAATTCCCTGTTGCGTGCTCTGCAATAATGTTCGGCTCACATGTTCGTAGGGCCATCAACGACTGATATGCACCGATTTCTGACTCCATCCACAAAGTTTCGGAGAGCCCTTTAAGTTGCAGTGCTACCTGCGGCCCTGTTACGCACGCAAGCTTCTTGACCTCATCCGCCTACTTAACTTTCTGCCGCCCCTGCTACGCGTGCCCCAAATAAATGCCTGCAAGGCTAGTCACGCACACAGCTAAGTTAGGTGGATGTAGCGTGCACATACAATAAACCCGAAGGAGCTGCCCGTACCTCGCACGTATTTGGACTTCGTGTGTCTTATGGCAAGCAGAGAACTCCCACTCTTGCTCCAGCAAAGCTGTCCTTTCACTTCCAGTCACGTAGAAAAGCACAGGCGCTTGATGCGGCCCGCTAAGCGTAAACAACACCCGCGATCCCGCTTTCTTTTCCTCCTTTGAGTGGCTATAAAACTATAAGGGCAGTCTACAAAAGACAGACTTTCCGTTCGCTCCGACGTGACGGCAATGAAACTTGAGACAGATGGCTGTTGCCTTGACTTCGTCTGTCGATCCTGATTGGACAATGTATACGATGCCAGTTGCCGGAAGACCAACATGGCCTTCTAAACGTGCACTTTCAATCGGCGAAATTCTCTCAAGTTTCTCCGTATCGCAGCATTTGTGACTGAAATGCGTTCCTTGACGTTTATTTCAATGACGTCATAAACAATGGCCCCCGGAAGTGATTAGAGCCAGCACCCAGAAAATACAACATCTCACAGGCCGTCTTGCCATGCTGTTCATGCTCCTGCACATAACGCGTTTGTGCAATCGCAGTAGGTTTACGAGGAAAAACCGCAATGCGGAATGACACAAGGACGGACAAGTACACGCGCCGACGCCATCCTTGTGCCTGTCCCTGCGTCTTCTTTCTCTACGATTGTTCTTCTGGAGTGACGAAGCACCAAGCCCAGCATAAACTTTCGCTAAACCGTAGATTTCCCTTAGAACGCGCTAGTTGTGGTGTGTTCCGGTCGTGAGTTATGCAGGAAGGGCATGCATCTTAGTGTTTCGCATTAGATTTTAAGAGAATGTCAGGCAACAGTCCATCTAGTGGAACGGCTGACGGGTGGTGATTACGCACCGGTGGTCGTGACCAACGTACACAAAGTCCGTACTTGCTGAACTGGCATATGGACGGATTGCTTTCCCTCCAGGTTGGACAACAGGCCCTAAGAAAGTGACGGACAAGAACTTCTCCCATATCGCTTTCTGTTTGGCAGGCGGTAAAATACCCGAGTCCGCATCACACGCAGCCATGTCCTGTATTGCACATCACCCGTGGTCTCAGGTGGCCCTCAACCCGAAGCTAATCCCCATTCCGCAACGTGGAACAAAACACCGACGCTGGACCGAATGAAACCCTATGCGCTTCCCAATAATTGCAGTCGAATGTTAAAGCAGTTCTCTGAGTACTTCTGCCGGGCCCGACGCTGCGATTCGCTTTCTGAATTCGAAATGACGTGTGGAGAAGGACGTTCGAGAACACTAAAGCATGTCTTCAATTTTGGCCCAGTTCAACTCAGTTTTCATTTGGGCAATCAACAGCACCGGATCGCTTTGTCTTCGATCAAAGCCGCCAGGGCGGACTAACCGAAGAAAATAAATTATTCAGCGCGAACAGACAAGGACAAAGGGCACATAAACACAGGGCAAGCGCCGCCAAATTTTAACGAAGTTTATTCGTCTGAAGTGACACACAGATGCGTTCACGTACATCATATAAAATTACACAAAATCCGCCATCACACAAACGAAACGTTTGTCGCTTCACTTGGGTAAACTCAGTCAAAGTCAGCTCTTCTCTTGTTTTATGTGGCTATTGTCTTTGCCTGCTCGTCATGAATAATACATTTTCCGTGAACCAACCAGCCACTTTCAAGACTCTCCTAACTCAATAACAAAGCACAAATAGCTTCCCTTCACACATAAAACTCCGTCACTTTGATATGAAATGACAGCGATTCTCTCATAATAGCACGTTGTCTTTAAAAATTAACATTGGATACCAGTGGTCAGCCCAAATAAAAAACAGCCCCACCACGGTGGCCTAGTGGCCATGGGCTCGGCTGCTGATCCGAAGTTCGCGGGATCGAAACACGGCCGTGGCGGCTGCACTTCGATGAATGAGAAATGTTGAGACCCGTGTGCTCTGAGATGCCCGTGCACATTAAAGGGGCACTGACACCAAAATTTCGCTGCTAAGATAGCCTGCGGGATCGATTGTCGTGGACATACAGATGTCATCTACCAAATCTCAACGGCGAATACAGCTCCGAAGGTAATTTAAATGAATATTGAAGTTCGCATGCGCAATCGAGCGCTAGACGCCGTACATCGCGACATCGCCAACAGCAAAGGTGACCTGAAGGGGACCCCCAACTTCCGCGACGTCACCACGGCAGCCGAGCTCCGAGAGTGCAGCTAGCAATGATGACGTCATAACCGCCATTGCTTATTCGCTGCGGCTGCGTTAGTAGACTGCCGGCGACGCCAGACCTCAAGAAAATAGTTGCCACCCAACAACGATGACAGCAACAGCGACAATAACGCGCAGGACGTGCGACAGGCGAAAGAAAACGAGCAAGCGGCGGTTGTCGTGCGGAAGCGCCTCACAGTTATGTGTGCTCACGTGGTCGAACTCGTTTACCCCATTGCGAGCGCTAGATGGCGCCAGTTACACCGGGCGCCTTGTTTTTTGAGCTCTCCCAAACCAAAACTGAAACTAGTGGGTAATATACAGGCCGTAAATAATTATCTGACGTGCGCTGGAGCAATTGATGTGCCGTGTCGTGGCTAACATGTCCCCAGCTACGTATTGCAGCGAAAAAACAGCAGACGAAAATTTTTGTGTCAGTAGTAAGGCGGCAACTTGGGCGAGTTGGTATCGGTTCATCTCAAGGTAACAGCGCACAAAAAACACGAAGACTGACAGAAGACGCGACGCACACAACAAGCGCTGACTCGCAACTGAATGGTTTATTGGTCATTACACACATATATAGGCTTCATGCATGTGCACGTGTCATGGATTGTCGCCGCGTCATGTCCAAGTAGGATAAAATCATGACATTCACAAAAGCGCCTGCCGCAGAAAATCTAATTCTTTGTTACACAAATCAATGGAAGCTTGGCTTACACAGTTTTCTTTTTCGTTAGCAATATGATACGCTTCTACTACTTCTCTGTTAATCTGATGGCAGTGCTTATAGATGATCTTGGTGTTTGTGAAACCAGGGGAGCACCCACATGACCTACAATGCATAGATAAATTAGAATGAGCCGCATTCTTCAAAGAAGCATTGTGCTCCTTCAGTCTAGTGTTAATACAGCGTCCTGTCTGTCCAATGTATGTTCTACCACACGATAGCGGAATCCTGTACACCACATCACACTCACACGGCACATACTCCTGGGACTTCTGATCATGCTTGATTTCACATCCTTTCTTTTTTCTGCGAGAGTCCTGATTGACGAAGGGGCACATCCTGCTGAGCTTGTGTTTTGCAGAAAACACAACGTTGACGCCGAACCTGTTGCCGACGTTCTTGAGACCGTGGGCCAACCTATGCTTGTACGGAATGACCGCATACTTAGTCACTTTTTGTCGATTTTCGCAGGTTCCTTTCTTCATTTGCCTCAACAACTTTTCAACAACCATTCAGTTGCGAGTCAGCGCTTGTGTGCGTCGCGTCTTCTGTCAGTCTTCGTGTTTTTTGTGCGCTGTTACCTTGAGATTTGTGTCAGTGCCCCTTTAAATAACCTCGGGAGGTCAAAATTTCCGGTGACCTCCTCTACGGCGTTTCTCATAATCACATCGTCGTTTTGGGACGTAGACCCCAGAAATAAATTGTGATAGATTGTGAAATCACGCGAAGTGACGTCAGTGGGCAACGAGAGAGCATGCGCCAGTTTTGTGCCTGTTTTCTGTTATCACCAAGTGGGCTGATGCCTTTCACCGCCTTAGCTATATAAGCAGTGTCCTTCTTGTAATAAATGCTTTTTGTGTTCCGTGTCGTTGCGACTCACGCGTGAGTTCATTACATAAATCAATGTCTCGCATCTAGGGCCTCTGCGTGTAAGTTCTTCAGAGTCGCAGTAGGCGTTTCCTCGAGAAAACGCTGGTTAAATCACGAATGCACGGTTTCGAGCGAAAGCTGCTGCGTAAGCATAACGAGCTGCAGGGGAGAAAAGACAAGATATCTATAAGCTGGCAAAACCTATTTCAAATGTTGCTAGGCGTAAATAGCGAGGCCGCCGGCGAAATCGGTAAAAGCAGTAGCCGGAAGCACAAACTTAGGTCATTTTACGACGAGCGCGAATGGTAATCGCTAAAATGATATACTCGTCACGCTCGTCACGATTAGCGGTCGTACAATGACGTTTGGGTCACGCCCGTCTTGCTTGGCACGGGTTATGCAGTATGCGCCATAGCGGATGAAGTGTTAACATCGCAGCTCATGTTACCAATGAACAACAACAACAAAAATTCATGCCACCACACACTGCGTTGGTTAAAATCAAGAGAAACACACATCATTTCCTTTAGTTCGTGAATGATATGTCCACGTAAGCGGCAAACAGACAAGCATCAACCTACCACACCTCAGGTAGGTAGGAATCGAACCCGGGACAACGAGGTGCTATGCAGTAGCTGTCCACTCCTCCACGGCTATTCCAGCGCTGAACCTATGGCAGCAGCAGTCATGATTAAGTTGCTTGTGTCCCGTTTGCACACAGCCGTTAATACCAGTAACCACATTTGGCTGGGAGGAGGAGGAAGGGGAAAACAGAAAGGCAGGGATGTTAACCAGAAGGGCGTCCGGTTGGCTACCCTACACTGGGGGAGTGGGAAGGGGGAATAGAAAGATGGGAGAGAGAGAAGGAAGGGGAATAATGAAAAAGACGTTGTCGGACAAGTCCAACTGTCAAAGGCGTTCCCCCAAACCAGTCGTCTTGAGAAAGCGTAAAAGTGCTTTTAGTGCCTTGTGGGCCGACGAGCGATGAGGGCGGTGTTCCAGTAGCATCTGTAAGGACAGTGGCCGATCGTCAAGGTGGTGTAGCGTCTCAGCAAGGATTTTCCTTTCCTCGACGAATCGCGGACAGTGGCACAGCAGATGGTGCAGCACATTTGGCTGAATGCTAAACAGTTCGGTATAGGCAAATTCCTTGCCGCCCCGCCACGGAGATCTAGTGGTTATGACACTCTACTCTTATCCGAAGGTCGCGGGATCGAATCCCGGCCGCGGCGGCTGCATTTTGACGGAGGCAAAATGTGCGCCCGTGTGCTGTGCGATGTCAGTGCACGTTAAAGAACCCCAGGTGGTCGAAATTTCCGGAGACCTCCACTACGGCGTCTCTCATAATCAGAGCTGGTTTTGGGACGTTAAACCACACAAATGAAATCATCAAATTCCTTGCCGACCGCTTCGCACAGTTCCTACAACGAGTGGGATCCGCCGAACTTTCGAGTTACAAGTTTTCTAATATGTAGACAAGGACTTACGATTCCCACTGTAGCGTACTACAGGTCTTGCCCTCCGTGTTTTACTTTTTGTGCTTTGCTTGCATGTTTCCCTCATCAAATACTAATAACGTCAAAGCCCAATCCCGCCATCAGTCGATAAGGTAAGATGACTCTGATAGCCTCGTGCGTAAGCGCAGAATACTTCACGGCGTATTGCTCACCCATAGCTTGCGCTGACTACAAACGGTGGTCAATGTCAGCCGGCAGCATCGCGATGCTTTCGGGCCATCTCATCAAAGAGAACTGAAATTCGCTGCTATTTGCTTTGACCAAATGGACTTCCTTTTCGGCGTATTGCGGTTCGGACTCCTGCTGGCAGTCATCGGCCCTTTTTTGGATGGCCTCTCTTCGCTGGCACTCCATTGCAGGCCGCCTCGTGCCTTACACGTCCGAATAAGAGGTTTCTTTATTGTTTTTTTTCTTTGTGAGGTGTGTCAACTCGCCGACTTAATATGTCGGATGCCCCGTTGCTAGTAGCTTAATGACGAGTGCTACTCATGCTGCGAGTGAGAACCTAAGGCCTCTCAGATTGCGAAACGGCACGATCGCAGAGCCGGCACATCTTGCGGGCAGTTCTTTCTGGGTGCGTAAGCCTAGCCTACCGAGAGTATGTCATCGCCTATAAGTTATTATCGGAGACGCATCTCGAACAATGCGCGTACACTCTACACTGCGTACAGCACTATTTTCATTCATTCATTCATTCATTCATTCATTCATTCATTCATTCATTCATTCATTCATTTTATTTGCAACAATAACGAAATGTTGCGGGAGACCAGGGGAAAAAGCTGATGAAACAGCTTGAGGGAGTCCCGGCAACCCTACACGCATGTCAGAAACGAAAGGGGGGGGGGGGCAGTTACAGACAATAACACTGAACATGGCTCATTTGCAAGAGAAGAAGCATGTTTGCACCAGAAAGCAAAGGAACTGTTCTACAAAATAAAACTTACAGCTAAGAGAAATACAACGAAAAGAAATGTAAGGTGATTTGAAAAAAAGCTCATGGCACGAACGTCGTGACAAAGACTCTCCGTAGGTCTTTAAATAAAATTTGTGTGATGTTAAAATGCTGTTTTTTTATAAATTGTATTTAACAATGTTGGTAGCGTAAACCGCAGCATGTGTTTACCGTAGTTAGTTCGGCATTTACTAATTTACCATTTTTCTGGTTCGCGCGTATTGTATTTTATTTAAGCTGGTCTGCAGTCGTGCAAGAGCTTGTACAGCATTATTTTTTTCATTAAACCAAATTTATACGGGCGACATAGGTTATGGTTGTAGGTAACATAGCAACGGAAGCGGGAAAGCGAGCCGCCTGGGCGACGGCGCAAACATAAGACCATATATTTAGCGCATAAAGGATGCGTCTAACTCTCATATGGCTTTTAACATTTATATAATGGACAGGAGGTCGAGGTCGCCCGCATGCGAGTTAATATGCGGGTACGGGCCACACGTCTACATAAATAAATAAATAAATAAATAAATAAATAAATAAATAAATAAATAAATAAATAAATCATTTGAGTCTATTTTTACCCCATGAATGATGCATGATCTATCTATCTATCTATCTATCTATCTATCTATCTATCTATCTATCTATCTATCTATCTATCTATCTATCTATCTATGTTCCCAGAAATTTCAAGGGATTCATATAGCTCAGATGTGTTCACATCTGAGAATCATCGGTAGGTAATTTGTAGACACTTGCCTCTATTTGGTTTTCGGACGTAATACATCAGAAATAAATTACCAAATCAATTAATCTTTCGCACGTGAAACGATTTCAGCGCCCCCTGTCGGCGACCTAGCAGTGCACCTAGCGGCGATTTCCAGAAAAGTTATACGGTTGCTTAAACTACATCATGCGGGTACTCAAACGAGATCGTCCGGGCACGTAAACAAGAACATACGGGCGTTATATTTTAAACAGCTTCACTACGGCGGAAAAGCTTCCTGAATGGGCTCTTCTTCTCAGTAACTGTGTGCAGTTCCAGATTCATTCAATCCGGGTTTGAAGATTTCTTTTATTATTACCAATTTTCCAAACCTGTTGTTCATTTGCCTGCTGCAAGAGCTTTCGCCTCCGAAACTACTGTGCCCTTTAAAGCTGTCATTAACTTCACAGTTCATGCGAAAAGAAAGAGAATAATATACAGTTGGCTAATTAAGGTTAGACCTGCTTGTGAAGTCGTTCTATTCTGCTGCTTGGTGCTGTTTCATTGCACTTCCTCTGTTGCAAATTCAAGACACTTGCGACTCAGGTAGTAAGCACTTTTTTAACGTCCGATTTCAGTGCACCTCAGTCGGTGACGTGTGCGTTAAATTCGTAAAATATTACACCAAATTCTCTAACTAGTAATGTGACGCGTCCTCAGAGAAAAGAGTCCTGCTAAATTGGTGACAACATTGTTCATCGAGGTTCTGAAGACTGTGCTTCTTTGATATAAAACAGAATATTTAACAGCGGACCTGCCTAAGCCGAGCATTGGTGCGTGAACCGTTCGCAGAAAACTATCACCATCAGGAAATAGGTGCGCGTGCACTTTTCCTATAAAATGCACTTCATTTGCACGTGTGCTTCTTTTTTTTTGTCTTCCTGTCAGCCCACTATGCTACATAAATGCAGAGGCGTTCCATACCATAGCATAGCCTTAAATAGATGGCATAACAAGGGGGTGGGGTGGTGGAAATGGGAGGTGATAGGGAGGAGAAGGGTAACTCCGGCAGCTACGCTTAATTCTGTGTTCTCACTATTAGTACGTAGCTACTCGATTCTTTTTTTGCCCGGAAAGCAGAAGAACCCAAGGTTACACTATACTTATGGGACCTATGGGTATCAACGTATCGCAATTAACGAACGACATGCGAATCAATTACGACTAATAGCGACTCGTCGTCTAAGCACGTGCATCAGTGACAGAAAGAACTTGGGATAAGTCATTGTTTCACGCAATTTTGACGTTTGAAACGATTTGGCACGGTGTTGAGACGTGTATTCGTGATGCCATTCTGCATACCTGTCGTTGAGCATTTGCATCGCAAACATTTTAGTAGAACGTATAACAAGCAGGCAAGTGTTCAGGACCTCTTTGGCATGCATTGGAACTCCATGACCATGTGGAACTGCTAAATAGGGGTTTGTGATGACCGTTAGTATTTATTGCCACTCGCTTAATATTGTGACAGTTCATCAATTCAGTTACAATCTGACAGCCTAAACAACGAAATTTTGATAGCAACATATGTTACATTCAACGCTTATCAGTGATTCTTTATTTACCCGAACGCTAAATGAATTGCTATATCGCAGGCCCGTTTGTGCTCTGATATTCGATAGCCGATTGGATATTCGAAATTGCATATTCATAATCGATTCGCAATCGAGAAATTTCAGAATCGCGCACCTTTTTTATTGTTCCTATTAAGAGACACCAGACTGAAAGTTAATGAGAAATTATGGATGATCGATTTGTTCTCTAATATGTGACTGTCTTTATCAGTCGTTTTCATTCCAGTGCGTTATTTGAAAGCACATGATAGTGCATAGACGAAAAGACTCGTTCAAGGGCAGTCGAGGGCTCGTTAATTTTGTTAGGAAGAAACTAGGTGAACCCCATTCCGAGACCGCGCGGAAAGATCCCCATTCCGAGATGAAGATCCCCATTCCGAGACCGCGCGGAAAGTACTTACTAGCGCCATTTTTCTTGTTGTTTCTCTATGTTTATAGAAAATGACGGCGACGGCGAAATGGGCTTCGAGTGCCCGTATAACAGCTGCCGTAATAATTGACCGGGAAACATTCTCATGGAGGATGGATTAAGGGAGGGACGCTGGAAGTGAACAAACACAAGCGCGAAATAAAGGAGCGTACACATACTGTGCAGCAATCTCTGCGCAAGGCGGTTTTATTGCAAAGGGGCTCGGTTTTTAAAAAAAAAGACGCGGGAGAAATGGAGGATTATATTTGAGATGGAGCAGGAGCCTAAATGGTCTCACCGTTATATACATTCAGGCACGTTGCATAAGCAGTGCACGCGTGGCAGCGTCATAAATCTATTGAGATACGAGCGCCCAACGAACGTGCATATGTGTGTAGTCATCATGAATCTTCCAAGAAGGCGTGATTGTGCACACATAGCATCGTAACTGTCTTCCTCCTTCTCGAGCGGAGGCGCATAGCATTTGCTCGAAATTCACGATTCCCCGTCCGTCGCTGCAGTGTACTGGTTACTTCGGTGGAGGCAAAATCTTGAATGAGTTTAACGCTTAAAAGAAAATTAGCATCCACCCATTTTTTAGCGCAAAGCTACAATGACATCCATACGGATTTCTCAGAAATGAAAGCTTCCTAGTTGCCGAAAAAATCGACCTGGTCCGGGGTTGGAACCCGGGACCAACGCCTGGGACCAACGTTACCCCACCTTGCAGGTTTCCGCAGAACTCATTTGCGATATGTTCACGCCTACGTGCTTGGAGTTGTCGATGGATACGCCCTCGCGCTGCCAATCGCCAGCCTCCTGGTTAGCTCAATTGGCAGAGCGAGCGCCCCTGACAGGCGTTGGTCCCGGGTTCGAACCCCAGAGCAGGTCAATTTTTTCGGCAACTAGGAAGCTTTCATTTCTGAGAAATCCGTATGGATTTCCTTGTAGCCTTGTGCTACTAAACGGGTGGGTGCTAATTTTCCCTTTCACGAAATGCCAGATGTGGCGTGTACTGTACGATGTCAGTGCTCGTTAAGGAACCCCAGATGGCCCAACTTTGCAGAACCCTCCGCCCCGGAGGGCCTCATAATCACACCATGGTACGCGAAAAACCCCGGCAACTACTATTCTTAATTGAAAATGTTGTAGCAATGTAGTGTGCGCGCCGTGAGAGGATCCGCCTGTGCGCTCCTTAGCTTTAACTAAAGCGATGGCGAGGCTAGCAGCACGTCGCTCCTGAGTCTCCTAGTATCGATTTGCCCTCCACACTGGACTTCAAACTAAAGTTCCAGCATTCGTGATGCTTGGAGACGGGTTCAGAAATCTTCTGATGCTTCTGCCTGCGACAATTACGCCTTAGAAATCGGCACCATAGGCGAAATGCCAGAAGAATTAAGGAATAAAATTTTACTGACATACATACGTACATACATACATACACACACACACACACTACAGAAATAGGAAAGCACACAGAAGGAAAAGAAGAAAATGATCTCGTGTTCCGCAATACTTATGAGGCTATGACAACATAATGTCATGGTGTCTTACTCACCAAAACCAGCTATGATTAGGAGGCAAGCCCCGCATTGGATGGCCCCAGAGTAATTTTGACCACTTGGGACTCTTTAACGTGCAACTAAATGTTCGAATTAGTGCCCCCCCCCCCCCATCTACCCTCGCTTTTTTTTGCAAGGCGGCTGCCGTGGCTGGTATTCTATCCCGAGACCAGAATGATTCCGATCCACTACTTAGCCGCTAAGCTACAACGGCGGGTTACTTATGGGACAAAGCCCAAAGAAAAAGCCGAGAGATAACACAACCACTCAAGAAACAAAGTGTCACAAGATTACGTTCCTTAAAACCATGGTAGAACGTTCCACGGAAATGCTCAAGAAAGGGATAACACACACGCGCATGCGCCTACGCTATCTTCGCTGAGAGGAGAGGTCATTGTAATTTTTGTTTCTTTGCGTTCTCTTAAGACGGCAACTCTTCCGTGTTCACCTCACTGACAGATCTCTACAACATGGAACGCCGCGCAATCAGCAAAAGAGCGGTCCGCCTCCAAATTGGGATAGACGTGGCGACTGCCCACCGTAGAGTAAACTGAACAGGCGAAGACACCGTGGAAGGCGTATGTGAGATGCGACAATGATTGCAGCACAGAGACCATAGGCGAAGATTGCGCAGGAAAGGAACGAAGTAGAGTTCATGTGCCATCGTTGGTGACACCCAATTCGGGAGGACTCAGAGAGATGAGCCGCACTCCAGTGCCTCGCTGAGATTGGGTCTTCCAATCATGCCCAAGTTCAATACTTTTCCCGACAACAGTTGCAGGCATCGCTGAAAGTAAGATCTTGTTATGAGACTAGAGAATGTGCTTTCGTTTTCCTGGTGATAACCCTATTATTCGTTGCCTTTATACACAAAAACACTTCATCCACGGCAAAACAGCGACATCCACGATACGTGTGGCAATAAAAGGAAGGAAAACCTATTCCTTCCCAAATAGCAGACATTGCGCCAGTCTGTGACAATCTCAACGTATCGTCAGACAACACAGTGGAGCTGTCAGTAAACAGCTCCACTGTCTGCAGACATAACGGACATCGAATTGCTCAAGCGAGAGAAAAAGTCTTGCGTCAGCTCCAGAAAATTTCTTTTTTTATTACTGTTTTAGCGCGTCTCTAAAACTCGCCGACCTCCCTGATTTCCTGTAAATAAACATCTCTCTCTCTCTCTTTCTCTCTCTCCGTCTCTGTAATGCAAGAACAAGTCTGAGGAAAATGTTAAAGAAAAGTCCTTGCCAACTGTAGGGGCACCGATGCATATGGCAAAACTATCTCACCAGGCTGTGGCAGTGGATGTTCCCGCATTTTGCTCTTTTTAGAAATTCACTGAGCCATTCCCATTCTGTTTATGTCTCATGAAATTTAAACTACATATGTTGTTCTTTCACCCCGTATATTGTTGTATGGCCCTGTACGCTCGCGTATCCTTGCTATTTTGTACAAGGTCTTGGTCCTAGTCAAGCCCGTGAAGAGGCTTTTTGACCCCGGCCCTCAGGATCCCAAATGAGGGAATGTTGGAATAAATAGAGTTTTAAAGTTTCAAAGTAAGGAATCACAGCCTCGACTGTAGACGTTGCTGCAGAGAAACGCGTAGCACGAAAGAAACAGAAGCAAGGAAGCTGCACATTTGCTTTACAGAAAAGATCAATGACATAACGGCAAAAAGGTTACATTCCGAATCGATGTTATGATTTTAGAGTTTACAGCACTCCGGATGTCTTATATTATTCAAAATTGGTCGTTCAGAAAGCGATTTTTTCCCCGTGTAGAAAGCTCACCTCATAGATAACATTCCGCGACAGCCATTGAATATCTTGCAGCATATACTCGCAAAGCAAAGTCACGCATGTGACTGCTTTCCGAATATATGCGCGCAGCCTGCAGTCATATTAGAATCGAATCACTGCTTTGTGAATTGGAATAAAAGACTCTTTAGAAGTGAATAATTTATGTTCGCACGTAAAAAACAAACGAACAAAGAAACATCGTGCTATCTGGAAATTAGCTTTCCTCCTCGACGAAACGCAACCGTAATTTTCGACTCAACTCGACTTTCGGGACCACATGCATCACGGTAGGCATCCATATTAATATTGTGTGAAACGCAAGTGTCGCAAGAACCCCTCTCTATCCTCTGACTCTGCGTATCCGCTCTCTCAAGGACAAGCGGCATGACCACCACAATGCTGCTCTAAGGATGGCGCTTCTCGAAAACTAAATAAAGTTCATTGTTTGTCTGCATATCTGTTATGCGTGCAGCGTCGCACAGACGCACCATGCTAGAAACCTTCCTGGTTTGGGCTCTTTCATGTTCCTCTCTCCTGTTGCTGAAGTATTCGTTGGATGTTAACCCATTCGCTAGGGCCGACATACGCACTTTGGGGCCCCGCCACGGTGGTCTAGTGGTTATGGCACTCGGCTGCTGAACTGAAGGTCGCGGGATCGAGCCCCGGCCGCGGCGGCTGCATATTGATGGCAGCGAAATGTTGAGGCCCATTTACTGTATACGATGTCAGTGCATGTTAAAGAGCACCTGCTAGTCAAAATTTCCGGAGCCCTCCACTACGGCGTCCCTCATAATCAAAGCAGGTTTTAAATCAATCAATCAATCAATCAATCAATCAATCAATCAATCAATCAATCAAATCTTTCTTTGCAACATTTTGTTGCAATTTGTTGGGGTTCCTTCAGGTGAAAAGCTGTGTAAATAGCTTCAAGGTGCCTGAGGGCCCTTTATGACACCACTGCAGATAGCGTAAAGTATATAAGCGTAGATGGGTTGTATTAATCAAAACACACGTAAAACCCCCCAAATCAGTCAATACGCACCTGTGTGCATAGCTCCGCAAATTTAGACCGCCTTGTGGCTGCACAGGCGTCGTAATGTACGCTGCCCTCTAGCATACTGGCTTCCATTTGTAATGCCGACACCGCGGCAGGGGTCGGACAGGCGTGCTATGAGTCATCAGTCAAGCGTAATAACCCAGTGCCGCTGTGGCGGAGTGCGGGAGAATGTGCTTCTCCTCGAACACGGACGATTTACCTCAATGGCGCACACCACTTAGGCACTTTTCTTGCTTTACCGTCCTTGAAAGGTAAGCGGATTACCCTCGCAATCACTGTTCTTGTGTGTAAGTCCCCAATACAGCCGCAGATGCACTGTAGGGAACCTGACCTGATTCACGTGACATTCATTCGAACAATATTGGAGGTAGCCAGAGTTTTTTGAAGGCAACAATGTCTCAATCGTGGCAGGTAAAAAGTAGAAAAGCTGAACTGCAGCTATCGTCAGAGAAGGAAAGCAAGTGAAACTAGCGCCGTATGGCGAAATTTTTGCTATGTGAATTCAAACGGCCTAAACACGGAAGAAGCAGAAGAAAACACACACACACACGCACACACACGCACACAGTAAAGCGGTCGCCTTTTTGTCACGCACAGCATTGCATTTTCTTCCCCGGTCCATATAGCATAGCGTGTTTATCTCTCGAAGCAGATCGGTATTTGCTTTTGCTTCGACGGTCGGGCACGGTTTAAATGCGTTATAACGAAATAAAAATACGCAGACAGCAAAAAATTTCCTAGCTACATTAGGCAAAATTATTACGTTTTTCAAAGTGTTCACCAAAATATTATATAGTTCAAATGTATATAGTTGAACAAATACCTGAAAACGTTTACGAATCGGTCTAAATGGAAACGTTGCTCGCTATGAGCAATGTTTTCCAATTTTCGCTAGCTAGCGAACATTGACTGCGAATTTCCTGCGCTCAGATTGAACTGAATAGGGTTACGCTCTAGTGGCCGAACGCCCAGCCTCACTGATTGTGCTTTCGTTCAGGCACCCGAACGAATGAGAAAGGTGGAATAGATCACGATTGATAAAATCCTTAGGTAGAACTGCCTAGAGGTCAGTTCTTTGGCAGTGGGAGTCCAGTTATGCACTGAGCAAAACTCCTGAAGAAGAGAATTTTTAATCAGACTGTTTCTTACACGTGTCTATTCAGTTCATTCTGGGCGCCTGAAATTCGAAGTCAATCTTCGCTAACTAGCGAAAATTGGAAAACATTGCTTATAGGAGAGCAACGTTTCCATTTAGACCGCAGAGTAAGTGCGTAGGTGACTTGTACTTCCGGCCCTTTTCGGAGGAGAAACTTTTAGATGCATGGAAGCACACGGACCACGCCCAGCGCAACTTCAAGACCCTTTTTAATTTTTTGTGTGACACAGGTTTAGATGCCCGTCTCTAATACTGTGCTGTAAAGACTACTGAGCATGGTGCACATCCGCTTACAGGACGTGTATAGTGACTTACTGTACCTCACCATCGTCACCTCTCATACCTCCCTCTATCTCTATTTATCCCTTTTCCCCTTACCCCTGTGAGGAGTAGCAGGCCAGAGACTCACTCTCCAGGCCGACATCTCCTCCTTTCCTCCCATTAAATGCTATCTTCTTCTTCTTCTTCTCGGACGCATTTACGAATGTGTCTAAATACGCTATAAATATTAAAATATGCTTAAAGTGTGACATAATTGCTACCAGAATGTCTCTGGTGTATGCTGCGAAGTCTTTCAAATTGCTTTCAGACAACTACCATGTCCTGTTTGCGCGTACCTATTCGCATGCTAGTACGAACCAACTCGCCGAGCGTAAAGTTTTATTGAACTGGAAAAGGCTTGTTTGACGCAACTTTCGGTACCACTTGTGCTCACTTTTCGCTTTTTGGTGATAATTGTGTTGCGCCTCCGCTGTTCACGAAGCAGCACAGAGCACCGCTCCTTTATTTACAGCAGCTTGGTTAAGGTTCGCGGGGACATCGGTCGATGCGAATGGGAGCCGTCGTTTTTCATAAAAGCTCTGAACAAGGTACAGAAATTTTGCACACGTGTAAAAGACAGGATACAAGTTCTTACACGAAGATCTAATTCCGAAATACGTGAACATGTCAGGCCTTGTGGACTTCTCATACTAACTCAGCCGCCTTGACGCTAGCGGATGTTGCATTTTTCTCTCGTCATAGTTTAATCCTTGGCAAAACGAAACAGGGAAGCCCGTTGCCTCGTTCGCGAAGCGTCGACCATTTTGGACAGGCCATTGATTTTGACTTGAAAGGGCGCTTAACGACCAACGCTAAATCAATTTGTGCTGCTAAAGCTCTTTCAGAGGAAAAAAAGAAACTAAAAGAAACCTGAATAGGCGCTGCCGAAGTTTATAATAGCCACTGCTTGAACTACAAGAATTTTTTTTATTTCCTTTCCTTTATTTCTTTTCGTTTGTTCTTTCTCTTGCATGTTCTTTGTCCCTTTTCCTTTCTTTCTTCCTTTCTTTCGTTCTTTCTTTCTTTCCTTCCTTCTTTCCTTCCTTCTTTCTTTCTTTCTTTCTTTTGCCGATGGAGGCGAAATCTTGAGACCCGTGTACTGTGCGATGTCAGCGAACGTTAAAGAACCCCAGGTGGTCGAAATTTCCGGAACACTCCTCTAAGGCGTCTCTCATAATCGAATCGTGCTATTGCGACATAAAAACCCGAAATCAATCAATCTTTATTTCTCTTTTTTTCTAGGAAAACTCCGAAATGTATCAAGGAACACGGTTAAAGGCAAACATTGGATAAGTAATAGGCTGTACCTCCTACGCAGCAGCGGACATTATCACCAGTATCACGGAAATTTCACACAGATGTGGAAAAAAATGTGTGATGTAATATGACGTACTTTGTATATTTAATATGATCCTCCCAACTTGTGTAATTCAAGCGCACTGCCTTTGTTCGTTCTTCTTTCTGCAGTGACTGTGCATATGTTATCTATTTACATTTTTACGTACCTATCCGCTAGGTGCACTTATGTTCTGCGTCTGAAGGCATAACGTTTCTAGTTCTCATATGCGAAGTATGTTTATTGTTTACCCAACAAACCTTCATGTACGACTGGTTATGCATGCGTGTATTGACGGGGCATGGGCGCTTTGTCAGGCTTTCTGTGGTTGTACGCCGGTCTCCTAGGCAACTTGTATAAATATTTTGTCCGAAATAACGAAAACATGCTTATACTCAAATACGCAAACGATGAATCCAAAACTGCAAACAAGAGGACCCTAGACAGTCGTTCAAGGTGAGTGAGTGATTCGTGAAAATAGTATATGCCATTTAGAGCAGCTTATTTCACCAGATGTGTTGTTCTCAAGGAACTGCGATAGTAACACAGTGATGCGGTAGACGCACTGGATCAGAGGACGAGCCATCACCCAGTAATATGTTATATACAGCTGGAGTTATAGGTGTAGAGTGCCACTGCGTTTCACTTGATCTCAAAACTTCTCGCAGAACCTTCGCTTAGGAATGCCGCGACAGCTATCCCACAACTATCAAATATAGAATATATTGAGTGACCGCGTATAAGCTATCACCGAATAGACTCATTAAACGTAATAACTCATATATCAAATCTCAAATCTCATCTACGAAGTGCATGCCTACTTTTACCAAAAGAGCGATAAATATGATAGTGGTGTTAAAATTTTAGACATATTTAGACGTTTACATAGATATGCCCTAGGCATATATTACGCTTTCCAAAAAATTCCTATAGGCTACCATTGTTGGCATAACCTTACAGAGAGCATACTTTATTTACTTAACCGGTAATGTGTCTACCAACATCCTATACACAAACGCACCCACCGTGGTAGTAGACTAGCGGCTAGGTTTTTGGCTTCGGAAGCTGGAGATCACGTAGGGCTGAATCCCGGGCACGGCGACGTAATTCGATGTGAGTGAAATGCAAAAAGAAAGAAAGAAAGAAAGAAGGAAAGAAAAAAAACGAAAGAAAAAAAAGGAGAGAGAATGAGAGAAAGAAGGGAACCTGTAATTTATTATATTTTCCAGACGCGTTAAGGTGCCAGAGACGGTAAAAAAGTCCCTGCGTAGCGACCAGGGAGCGTACCTCGTTATCACAGCTGGTTTTGGAGCGTAAAAGTGCCACCATTTATTATTATTATTATTGCACGCACATGCACAGCTCTGTGAAGTGATAATGCATCTTGCTAGCGCTGTCCTTCGTACAACAGCAACGTTATTAGTAAAATATTCCCAGCCATCCTACTGAAAAAGTCCCTTTCCGTATTCCAATAATTCCATATTTTCCATACAAAGTCCATGAGTTTTCCATATACTTGCGGTATATTTTCCATATTTTTCCACATGAGTCTTACGGAAACATACGGAATTATTGGAAGGACAATACGGAACGTTTCAGTAGGGCATCACTGTGCTTTTCGCGATGACCTTTGTAAATAACGGTACGATTACTTTATTTACACAGAACTCAACCACATCTAGCATTCACTAGTAACCACTTTCAGCGATAAGGGAGGCGCGGCGTAGCGCGAACGCAGTTGGGAGTCCCAAAAGGAGGGTGCGGGGGAATCAAATGGGTTGATTTCAATATTCTGGCGAATGAAAATTTTCAAAGTTCGCCGCACACAATATGAGTGCGCGTACAGATGATTCCGAGTTTCCGAAACGGACCACGACGTCCAATAATATCCCGCTATCGCGGAAGCTTGAGGAAACTATTGTGAGGCGAGCTGTAGCGGGGAACTTCCAATTAATTTCGGCCTCCGAACTTCTGAAAGCAAGGTCGCCGTAAGTGTGTACTAGCTCTCGCATTAAACCTCACTGCTAAGCCGGGTGCCTAGGCCTGTATCAAAGTCCTAGCCTTGAATTCGGATCAGAAAGTTTCGCCCTCAAATATATTACGGCGGCGAGCACCAAAGAGCTCTTGTGGTTAGAAGGTTTTTTTCAGGAAGGCGAACAATCAGTGGCCCTAGTTCATTCTGGAAATATTTCGTAAAATTGATGTGAATTAATTTAATGAAGTGAGCGCTCTAGGGAGACATGGAGAGCGCTTGTAAAACCCTGAAGGAAGTAGAAAATGAAAGCATTAATATCCTTGTGAAGTTACATCTTTCTTTCAAAAACAAGACAAGGGCGTTTGCGTGTGGGATTATGAGAAAGACAAAGAGAACAGCGGCATCAATTAAGCGCACAAAACCGACGAATTCAGGCGCAAGAGAATAGTAGTGAACTCCAATATTACCACGCTCTCGAAAATCAATTTTCCCGAAGGCAACAAGATAAACAAAACGGTCTTGAAAGGAAATAATCGCAATCACTAAAGTTGGTGCCAAATGAAACCGGTAAGAAATTGTCGCTCAATATTCAAGACATTTCTACGTCGTCAGAACTATCGGAACAGCGAAGATGCTCTTCACTGGTAGTTACCAAATAAAAACGGTTAGGAATTGTCCTTCAATATTCAAGCCATTTCCATGCCGTCAGAGCTGTTGGAAAAGCGAAGCTGCACTTTTCTAGTTGTTATCAAATCAAACTGGTAAGGGATTGCCCAACATCCAAGCAATTTCCATGCGGTCAGAGCTGTAGGAACAGCGAACGTCCTCTTTACTAGTTGTTATCAAACGAAACCGGTTAGGGATTGTCCGTCAGCATTCAAGCGATTTCCAAGCCGTCAGAACCGTCGGAACAGCGAAGATATGCTCTTTTATCGTTAATCGCCACGCAACTGGGTCACACAGTGTACGAGTATCGAAACAGCAACTTCGAGATGAACCATTCCCTATGCATTACCGCACTTTGAGCTTCATATAGTCACTATTGTGTATCAGTTGGCTCAGGACAAGAGTGGATCGAACGCTGCCATTTGGTAGATGGTCGAGGGGAAGGGCAGGGTCTTTTCTTTCTTTCTTTCTTTCTTTTTCTTCGGTGGTCAGACACAATGGTCTACTGGCTACGGCACTGGGCTGCTGATCCAAAGGTCGCGCGATCGAATCCCGGCCGTAGCGGCTGCATTTCGACGAAGGCGAAGTGTTCATGCCCGCGTACTGTGTGATGTCAGCGCACGTTAAAGAACCCCACGTGGTCAAAATTTACGAAGCCCTCCACTACGGGATTTTGGAAGCAAAAAAAAAAAATAATAACACTAAAAAATAATAATTACCAGTGTTTTGCTCCCCAAAATCGCATCGGGATTTTGGGAAGCGAAACCCCGGTAATTGTTATTCTTTTTTTCGGTGAGTCAAGCCCTGCAGCTGGTAGTGCGTCGAGCAGCAAGACAAGGCCGGTGGCACGCGCACGCGCCCAGAACATTCCGATGGCGATCAACAATGGTGCGGGTAATTCGACGTTTACACTAGGATATCGCCAGTCATACAACAGATGCGCTGTTAAAAATAATCCCTGTGACCGACAGCGATTTTAAAACGAATGCGTTGAGGAGCTCGCATAGCTAAACTCCCGTTGTCGGGGTCGTCCATGTGCAAAAAGTGCCGATAAATACAGCCAATGCGCGTCAGAATTGCAAAGATGTGGCCAGTTCGTTTTACATGCTTGCGGAGGAGGGTGCTGAAAGATTACAGAAGAGCAGGTGTGGAAAGGAAACCGGGGTTATTCATGTAAAGAACCACAACCTAGCAGGAATCATGACTGCGCGTGCGCTGAAGTCTAAAAGAGGACTTCCATAAAACCATCCCACACCGCCCCCCCCCCCCCCTAAAAAAAAAAAAGTCAGAGTGGAGCGAACAAGCGTCCCTACATGAATACAATAGGTGCGAGATCTAGCATTATCAGTAACACGTGGGGAAAGATAACGGGCAACTGACAGAGCCCAGAGCCACATTTTCTTTCCACAAATCAACTAGTTTGCAAGACAGCGTCTTTCCTGTCCATCGCCTGTTCTTTCGTAATCTTTCAACGCTCGCCTCCGCAAGCAAATAGAGCGATACGAGAAGCGAACGTGTAAACAACGACCACGCATACAACCAGCGGAACTTGCAAAGGATGGCACGTACAGCTTGATCCGCTCCAGCTGAGTGCCGTAGAAATGAAACAATGGCGGCAATCACCGCGCCGCGGCGGTGTCTGTGTGTTTCGTAAATGCATTAAGAAACACAAGCGTGGGACGGTTACGCTGTTGCGTTGCCCTCTTACAAGCAATGCTTTGATCATCTTATTTTCTCCAATAGAAATTACGCCTTTCAAATCACTTTCAAGCATGTGCCAGATTATCAGGAAATAAAGCAAGACACGGCACAATAGAAGGCAATCTCGAAAGAAAGCGAGACACAGAGAACAAAACAGGAGACGCGTGCAAAATTGTATCTGACGTCTCCTGGTGTATGAAAAAAAAGAACCTTTGAATATGGGGTACTGAATGCCACAAAACGGTGAATTCATCGCATTTTTGTTCGAGGAAATATGGAAGGTAATTATATTTACATGCTCATTCAGAGCATATGACCGGTCATGCATGTTCGCTGTGCACACTGGTGATAGGAACCACTCACTATAGCATCAGAATTTTTTTTATGAATGAGTATAGACAAAAGAATGTATTGTGAGCGAATACATTTAGGCACGACTCACAAGTGGGAACGTATACAGGATATGGGAAGGTGTTTTTCTATAGTAGATTTTGAGGGAGCGCTTTCGTACCGGCGCATGGATTTCACAGGTGGGCCACGCGAAGGGTCAGAGTTGGTAAAACTTTCAAACTAGCACGATAAACTTGTGAAAAAATATCTCGGCAGCTTGCGCTAGTGGCCCGAGACTAAGTCACTGCGGAGCTGGTGGTCACCTAGCTTGGCTACATATTTGCTAGGTTTTTTGCAAGCTATTACCAAGTGTTGCAAAATGGCGTTAGGTTCTATGTGATCGTCAAAGCCTTCAATGCGCACAGGTGCCATGTTGTTACAGCCAATATGCATATAATTGAGGCGAGCGCACAGCGAACATTCTGCACCGATGATCGCATTCCAGTGCCATCAATAGGTAGAATGAAGCGGATTTCGTGCAGTACACGTGTGATTCCACGGCGCCTTTGTAAAGGAGCCGTCACCTGCCCCACATTATCTGGCATTGCGCTTCGCGCCATTCGTTTTAGGGGCGAAGCTCCTTAAGGCGTAGGCTTGTCTTCCGTAGTTGTCCGTCGTAGCCACTTCGTCTTCACCGAACGCTGAGCTGACTCGAGCGCTGGCACGCGCTCTTGTGTCACGAGTTCACGCCGGTTCCTCTTCGTCGCCTCGAACGCTGGCAGGCGCTCTTGTGTCACGAGTTGACGCCGGTTCCTCTTCGTCTACTCCGGCATTGCTCAGTTTCGGTTTCGTTTCGTATTACATCACAATAGCCCCAGTTTTAAGTAGTTGTTCACAAATTTTCTTGAAGGTAGAAGATGCGAAACGAATACCACAGTGTTCTAGAGAACTCAGTTGTCTGTCCATACAGCATGAAGCATGGCTAAATTAATCCGGAACTCGGCACGATTTACGGTGAACCTCCGGAGCTTCGCCCACTCATCATCATTCACTATGTGGATATGCGGGGATTTTTTTCAAGAGAGCCAAGGCATCGCGTCTTATCAGTAATAACAACCTCGTGTGATTTGTAGCGTCTACAATGCAGGCGAGGCGACCAAGTGTAAACGTAGTAGCGTTCGCTGAAGACGTAACGACATAAATGGAGAAATAAAAACACGGTAATCGTTCCAACACTGCCGTAAACAAAGCGCGATTGCTACCGTCTGCGTCGTACAGCCGCAATCCACCACCGCCGCCGCTCTCGCTTATGAAAAAAAAAAGCACCGGAAACCTTTAGAAGTGCGTTCCTGGCGATTTTTTTGTGCGTGTCTGAGCAGCCGACAACGCAGCAGTTATTTTTCGACATCGCTGAAACCCGACAGAGTCGTTAAATCACGATGAAAACACATCCATCCGTGCACTCGCGTACACGCTCGCGGGAACTCTGCTCGCCCGGACCCACCAACGCTTCCGAGCCGTGGCGGCAGATGGCGTCGTCGGCGCTTTGCGCATCGCCTATACACAAACGCAAATATGTCTACCAACATCCTATATACACAAACGCACCCACCGTGGCAGTAGACTAGCGGCTAGGTTTTTGGCTTCGGAAGCTGGAGATCATGTAAGGCCGAATACCGGGCACGGCGACGTAATTTGATGGGGGTGAAATGCAAAAAAGAACGAAAGAAAGGAAGCAATAAGGAAAGAAAAAGCGAAAGAAAAAAGAGAGAAAGAGAGAAAGAAAGAAGGAAACCTGTAATTTATTTTGCAGACACGTTAAGGTGCCAGAGACGGTCAAAGTTCCTGCGTAGCGACCAGGGATCCTACGTCGTTATCATAGCTGGTTTTGGTGCGTAAAAGTGCCATCATTTATTATTATTATTATTGCACGCACATGCAAAACTCTATGAAGTGATGATGCATCTTGCTTGCGCTGTCCTTCGTACAAGAGGAACGTTATTAGTAAAATATTCCCAGCCATCACTGTGCTTTTCGTGATGACTTTTGTAAAGAACGAGATGATTACTTTATTTACACAGAACTCAACCACATCTAGCATTCACTAGTAACCACTTTCAGCGATAAGGGAGGCGCGGCGTAGCGCGAACGCAGTAGGGAGTCCCAAAAGGGGGGGGGGGGGGTGAAATGGGATGATTTCAATATTCTGGCCAATGAAAATTTTCAAAGTTCGCCGCACACATTATGAGTGCGCGTACAGATGATTCCGAGTTTCCGAAACGGACCACGACGTCCAATAATATCCCGCTATCGCGGAAGCTTGAGGAAACTATTGTGAGGCGAGCTGTAGCGGGGAACTTCCAATTAATTTCGGCCTCCGAACTTCTGAAAGCAAGGCCGCCGTAAGTGTGTACTAGCTCTCGCACTAAACCTCACTGCTAAGCCGGGTGCCTAGTCCTGTATCAAAGTCCTAGCCTTGAATTCGGATCAGAAAGTTTCGCCCTCAAATATATTACGGCGGCGAGCACCAAAGAGCTCTTGTGGTTAGAAGGTTTTTTCAGGAAGACGAACAATCAGTGGCCCTAGTTCATTCTGGAAATATTTCGTAAAATTGATGTGAATTAATTTAATGAAGTGCGCGCTCTAGGGAGACATGGAGAGCGCTTGTAAAATCCTGAAGGAAGTAGAAAATGAAAGCATTAATATCCTTGTGAAGTTCCATCTTTCTTTCAAAAACAAGACAAGGGCGTTTGCGTGTGGGATTATGAGAAAGACAAAAAGAACAGCGGCAGCAATTAAGCGCACAAAACCGGCGAATTCAGGCGCAAGAGAATAGTAGTGAAGTCCAATATTACCACGCTCTCGAAAATCAATTTTCCCGAAGGCAACAAGATAAACAAAACGGTCTTGAAAGGAAATAATCGCAATCACTAAAGTTGGTGCCAAATGAAACCGGTAAGAAATTTTCGTCGCTCAATATTCAAGACATTTCTACGTCGTCAGAACTATCGGAACAGCGAAGATTCTCTTCACTGGTTGTTACGAAATGAAACCGGTTAGGAATTGTCCTTCAACATTCAAGCCATTTCCATGCCGTCAGAGCTCTTGGAAAAGCGAAGCTGCACTTCTCTAGTTGTTATGAAATCAAACTGGTAAGGGATTGCCCAACATCCAAGCCATTTCCATGCGGTCAGAGCTGTAGGAACAGCGAACGTCCTCTTTACTAGTTGTTATCAAATGAAACCGGTTACGGATTGTCCGTCAGCATTCAAGCGATTTCCAAACCGTCAGAACCGTCGGAACAGCGAAGATGCTCTGTTATCATTAATCGCCATGCAACTGGCAATGGGGTCACACAGTGTACGAGTATCGAAACAGCAACTTCGAGATGAACCATTCCCTATGCATTACCGCACTTTGAGCTTCATATAGTCACTATTGTGTATCAGTTGGCTCAGGACAAGAGTGGATCGAACGCTGCCATTTGGTAGATGGTCGAGGGGAAGGGCAGGGTCTTTTCTTTCTTTCTTTCTTTCTTTTTCTTCGGTGGTCAGACACAATGGTCTACTGGCTACGGCACTGGGCTGCTGATCCAAAGGTCGCGCGATCGAATCCCGGCCGTAGCGGCTGCATTTCGACGAAGGCGAAGTGTTCATGCCCGCGTACTGTGTGATGTCAGCGCACGTTAAAGAACCCCACGTGGTCAAAATTTACGAAGCCCTCCACTACGGGATTTTGGAAGCAAAAAAAAATAATAACACTAAAAAATAATAATTACCAGTGTTTTGCTCCCCAAAATCGCATCGGGATTTTGGGAAGCGAAACCCCGGTAATTGTTATTCTTTTTTTCGGTGGTCAAGCCCTGCAGCTGGTAGTGCGTCGAGCAGCAAGACAAGGCCGGTGGCACGCGCACGCGCCCAGAACATTCCGATGGCGATCAACAATGGTGCGGGTAATTCGACGTTTACACTAGGATATCGCCAGTCATACAACAGATGCGCCTGTTAAAATAATCCCTGTGACCGACAGCGATTTTAAAACGAATGCGTTGAGGAGCTCGCATAGCTAAACTCCCGTTGTCGGGGTCGTCCATGTGCAAAAAGTGCCGATAAATACAGCCAATGCGCGTCAGAATTGCAAAGATGTGGCCAGTTCGTTTTACATGCTTGCGGAGGAGGGCTGCTGAAAGATTACAGAAGAGCAGGTGTGGAAAGGAAACCGGGGTTATTCATGTAAAGAACCACAACCTAGCAGGAATCATGACTGCGCGTGCGCTGAAGTCTAAAAGAGGACTTCCATAAAACCATCCCACCCCGCCCCCCCCCCCCCCCCCTAAAAAAAAAAAAGTCAGAGTGGAGCGAAGCACGCGTCCCTACATGAATACAATAGGTGCGAGATTCTAGCATTATCAGGTAACACGTGGGGAAAGATAACGGGCAACTGACAGAGCCAGAGCCACATTTTCTTTCCACAAATCAACTAGTTTGCAAGACAGCGTCTTTCCTGTCCGTCACCTGTTCTTTCGTAATCTTTCAACGCTCGCCTCCGCAAGCAAATACAGCCGATACGAGAAGCGAACGTCTAAACAACGACCACGCATACAACCAGCGGAACTTGCAAAGGATGGCACGTACAGCTTCATCGCTCCAGCTGAGTGCCGTAGAAATGAAACAATGGCGGCAATCACCGCGCCGCGGCGGTGTCTGTGTGTTTCGTAAATGCATTAAGAAACACAAGCGTGTGACGGTTACGCTATTGCGTTGCCCTCTTACAAGCAATGCTTTAATCATCTTATTTTCTCCAATAGAAATTACGCCTTTCAAATCACTTTCAAGCATGTGCCAGATTATCAGGAAATAAAGCAAGACACGGCACAATAGAAGGCAATCTCGAAAGAAAGCGAGACACAGAGAACAAAACAGGAGACGCGTGCAAAATTGTATCTGACGTCTCCTGGTGTATGAAAAAAAAGAACCTTTGAATATGGGGTACTGAATGCCACAAAACGGTGAATTCATCGCATTTTTGTTCGAGGAAATATGGAAGGTAATTATATTTACATGCTCATTCAGAGCATATGACCGGTCATGCATGTTCGCTGTGCACACTGGTGATAGGAACCACTCACTATAGCATCAGAATTTTTTTTATGAATGAGTATAGACAAAAGAATGTATTGTGAGCGAATACATTTAGGCACGACTCACAAAGTGGGAACGTATACAGGATATGGGAAGGTGTTTTTCTTAGTAGAGAGTTTAGTGTAGCAATAACATTCATAACACACTTCTGAAGAGGGGAGCTTTGCCGTATCAATTCGGCAGTTTTCGAAGATACACGGCATTTGAGTAGCATAGTCAGCTGTAAAGACAGGATTGATTGATTTATGGGGTTTAACGTCCCAAAACTAGCTCTAATTATGAGGGACACCGTAGTGGAGGGCTCCGAAAATTTAGACCACCTGGTGTTCTTTATAACGTGCACTGACATCGCGCAGTACGCGGGCCTCAACATTTCGCCTCCATCGAAATGCAGCCGCCGCGGCCGGGATTCGATCCCGCGACCTTCAGATCTCCAGCCGAGTGCCATAACCACTAGACCACCGTGGCGGGGCATAAAGACAGGAACATTCCATACTTTCATGGTGTATATACAGGACGCCAACAAGACATGATGTAAAACAAAAAAAGCAAGACATACAATAGAGTAGACGGTGAAACAACAAATGCTGGTCACGTTCAGCTGCGGAGCAACGTGGGATGGTTTCTGGATCAACTTCCGTGTTTACTCGATTTCCTTCTCTTTTCAAGCGTCAGATAGCCTACCGGACGCCTTTCTGGTTAAGCTCCCTGCCTCTGTTCTTCCTTCCTTCCTGATGATAAATTACAGAAATACAGAAAGTTCGTTGAGGTGGCCTTCGCTCAGTTGGGGAGATCGTAGGCGCGCCGTAAGTAAAGGAAAGATGGAGTTGTACGCCAGCACACCGTCTATCGTCCTTAGCTACAAGCAACGGCAGCGAAAACAAATACTATTTTACGACCAGGCGCGCGTTTTCTTAGGCGAGGTGCAGGTTGCTTCCTTGTTCCGGACAGCTAAGGCTTGCATTCGACGCCCTCGCCCGGTTCACCAGCAGGAAAAATGTTCCCGGGATTCCGTGACATCAGCAGCGTCTCCTGTTGGTCGTCCGGCTTGCGTCGTTTTAGCATCCTGAGATCGTCTGCTAGAGGGTGCTTGCCCTTAAAATGCCTAGATCTTAAAGAACTACATCTAAGGTCTTTATTTGCGCCCTATGAGAAATTAGCTAAATAATGCTCTTATTTTTAGATACAGCATAACAGCAACATTGGTGCGGGGCTACACTGCGTTGTCTTGTCACGTGTTAATGACATCGTTAATACATGCACGGCGGGAAATCATGGGTACATTTACAATTCATTTGTATGTTTTATGTGGTATACATAATAGCCCGACACTTTTCAACGACACAGTTGCAGTCGCAAGACAGCACTCGCCCTTGTCAGTCGTGGCGCGTGTACTGGTTGGTGTTGCGCTGCTATTTTTCCACTCAGAATGATTCCTCTCTGCAGTCACATGGGTATAGTCTTTAAAAAAAAAAAAAAGGGGGGGGGGAGGGGGCTCGTCTCCACGTATTGTTGCCTTCACAAAAATCACTCGGCTGTGCTGTGAACACTGAGCAGTGGTGAAGTCGAACAGTGTCTTAACATTTATCCAAGTGCTTTGCGAAAGCTTCAGTTCACCTGCCTTTCAACACAGTGCATGGGTCATGCTTACTAAAAACCACAGTGCTATGTACTCTCGATAAGATCTATCTATATATCTATCTATCTATCTATCTATCTATCTATCTATCTATCTATCTATCTATCTATCTATCTATCTATCTGTCTGTCTGTCTGTCTGTCTGTCTGTCTGTCTGTCTGTCTGTCTGTCTGTCTGTCTGTCTGACTGTCTGTCTGACTGTCTGTCTGCGCAGGTATGGGGTACAAGTGACATTTGACATTTGAGTGACAAGTGACATTTGAGATGCCATTTGAAGGGAGGATCCGATTCCTCGGCATCAATTTCATACTAACTGATGACAAAACATGCTGGCCTTACGAACCTAGAGAAAGAAAGCCACTGTTGAAGTTTGACTCCGCGCATACAAAGTTAGTAAAGGGGGGCATCGCGAATATGTGCCTGAATGGCACTAAAAAATCGTGCCAGTGCCTCATGCGCGATAGTTTTGAAAAGTGCCCCGTTAAAGTGATGCTGGTGATCCGAACCACGACCTCACATCAATTGCGGCGGGCCTGCTGAAAAAGGGAGAACGGACAGGTTCCGTGCAAGATGCTGGCCTAACCATAAATAAAAGAAACGTTACCGTCATACCATGCATACATAAATTATCCCGTACACAAAGGAGATAGCTGAAAGGAGTGACGTTCGTATTGTTTTTTCAGCACCCAATAAATTGGTGAGCCTGTGTAGGAAGGCCAGATAAGACCACACACAGTGCATGAGAAACAGAGCACATAGATGAGAAGGAACTTGTTAATTTAGCACGTCCGTTGTCTGTCGAATCCCCTTAACGTGTGGAAGGTCTTATATTGGTCAGACCAGTAGATGTCTAAATGACAGACTAAGGGAACATAAAAACAAGGTTTCTCCTTGTTTTTATGAACATAAAAACAAATGTGACTCCTGGAGGTTTTCTCGCCGTTCATTGCCGAAAGTGTACTTGTAAACCGAGATTTAAGGAAACTGCTATCATGCCAATGCGAAACAACACGTCTGATAGTAGCAGCCAAAAACATATCGAAATCCGGCGACGCATGCGTCAGTAGGCCATCAATAATGTTGTCAGAAAAAGAACACGAATACATGTGTTCTCGGTAAAGTAGCTTTTGCTTGTGGTTTCTTCGCGGATTAAGGTAGCAGCATGAGACAACAAAAAGGAGAAAAGTGAGACTCATTGAAGGTGTTTTGCCATGTACTCCTATTGCTGTACGCGATTTCCATTGTTCATCGTTCATAATTCTAAGCAATGCACACGTGACGTCTAACGTTTTGATGGTATATGTGCGAGCGGGATCGGCGGGAAAATAAATCAGTTGTTGAAAGCGCTGTTGTGTGTCAGATGTGCCTTCCCGCTGTCCGTGTTTGTCGGGCGCTACCATCAAACTCAAGATGCTCCACCGCTGCGCACTTGTCGTCGTGCTTCCCCGCCCCTAGCCGCCAGCTTACTTCGGCCGTGAACGAGCCACAACAACGTTCATAAGCTCCCCTTCCTCCTTCATCTCCCGTTATCCCTCTCCAAGACACCGCGCCATGCTATCAACTTGGGCTGAAGAAATAAGCGTCTCTTACCTTCTCCTAATCATTACCACCAAGAGAAGTTATATTAGCGGCCGTGGTTGTACATTGCCCAAGCAACCATTGCCCAAGGCAGGACACCGAAACTTGCATGACTATAGAGGCATCGGGACTACTGAAGCGCTAACTGCCGGCGCGCATATTAACACAATTTACCACTTCTCTTCATCGTTCGTATATGGCGGAACCACCACTGAGAACCGAGAGTGCAGTGAAAAAGAAGCGATGTATATTTAAAAGCAATTTTGCTTGCTAAATACATTTTTTCTAATCAGAAATCACATTGGTTTCTGGGGTTTTACGCCTCAAAACCAGATATGATCATGAGAGACGCCGTAGTAGAGGGCTCCGGAAACTTTTACCACCTGGGGTTTTTTTAACGTGCACTGACACCGCACAGTACACGGCCCTCAATATTCCGGCAGAGTCAAAAGGCAGCCGCCGCAGTCGGGATTCCATCCGGCGAATCTCGAGTCAGCAGCCGAGTACCATAGACACTAGACAACCATGGCGGGGCTAACCGAACATCAGTTAAGTACAAACTGAACCGGTGTAGTGAATATATAAGGCCCGTTTTTTCCCTCCATATATAGCAATGCTCCTGGTGGTTTGGTTGGTAAAGCGTCCAGTTCCTGTCGTCTCACCTTAGGTTTTGATGGGTTCGAATCCCAGCAAGCGGCACTTTTTCAATGTCAATTAGTCTTCATTTTTCAGACGCCCATTTTGTTACGGAAGTGTGTCAATGATTTATTAGTGGAGACTCGCATAAAATACTTTCTTGTTGACTGTTGTTTGTCTGTTTGCTCATTAAGCTGTTTCTAACAAATAAATAACGAGCCCCTGACCTCATCCCTTCCGTTATTTCTTGTTGAAAAAACACCAAAGGGAGAAGAAACCACTAAAAAGAACATGTGGACCCTGTTTGCGTGAACTTTCCACTAACGGAGGGAAACAACGGCGAAGTTTCCAATCAACTTTGTCCTCGTTGCAGAAAAAGTTGTAGTAGCAGTAGCAACAACAAACAAAGAAACAAACAAGTAAAAGACATCAAGGGACGCTTATTACTTTTCATTATGCCTTTCTGAGTGACACGAAACGTCATTTCCATCCGGCTGTTTTCAGAAACAAAGTTCGGGCCAACATCAAAGGGACGGCATACAGCGCCAGCAACACTGTAAAGTTCTATTGCGAATTATTTGTGCTTTAGAGCCCTATCGAGGGGCCTAGTAACGGGTTTCTGTTTTCAACAAGAGAATTTTCAAGTCAAAATAGTGTTTCTTCGTATACAGCCACGGCCTTTGCATAATAAGTAAGCACCCGCCGTGATGCATACCGTAAACGGTTCCTTCCTCAGAACCAAGTAATCACTTGCTCTTGTGAGATGATTGCATTTGGAAGCGTACGTTTTCATGCATAGTTAATCATATAATTGATTCAGGTAACCAACGAGCCCAACAACACTGTTATAAAGGCACGTTCGTCACTGACACGCGCTAAACAGAAAATATCCAAGTGGATACTTTCAGCCTCTTTTATAGAGTGCCCCCGTGCGCTCATCTTCTCAATCTCCAAAGAATGGGCGTAAGTACAGCTTGCATGAGCGGGCGTTCTTGGTGATGCGCAACGGGCATATAATATACGCCCTTTGTGCCTCAGTCTAAATTACTGCGAGGCACAATGCAAGCATCTTCAGGGCACAAAGGAACTTTTCTTCCGCCCCCTTTTGTGCCTCAATAGATGTTTACTCGTGGTACAATGGGTCTGCTCACCGGGCACAAGGAATTGTAAATGGGCGTGAAGGCATTCTATTTCACTCCGTCACTGGCAGCTTTCGCGTTGTCGTCTGGGAGCAACTTTCACAGCGGAACTTATCTTCAGAGCTTTCTTTTTTTTTTCACTTTTATGTGCTTAAATTGGGGTAGAAACGATGTCCGTATAAATGCATTTCAAAAATCTACGAGACGGACTGTGACAAATACCTTTTGCTTCTCCAGTCTATAGTATGTTCTTTCGTCACAACGTTTCATTTGTAGGCCAGCATACATAAGGCAATGAACAAGCTTACTGTTATATTTTTTTTATTGTGGTCCGATTACTACTGGTGAGGTGTAGGCTACACCCCAGGGAGAAGAACACACTTTTTTGTCTCGCTGCGATTTCACGATATATTTGGAATAAACTTTCTTCATTGGTGGAGTGCTTAGCAGTTCCTGGTTTTGCTAAGTTTTGTCCTTGTCTTGTTGATTGAGATTCTGTGGCGAGTGGGTTCGAGAGCCTTTCCAGTAAGCCTTTCTGTGGCCTTTGCCGGTCGTTATCAGTCCAGAGGTAACTTAAAACCGTGAAATAAAACTAGCAGCCGTATCTGCGCAGGTAATGCGCGAGCCGCGACCGACAAAGTGACAGACCCTCTTTAGGTGGCGGCGCCTGGTGTTGAACAGTTGCACTCGATTCGACGGCTGTCGCCTATTGTTCTCCTTCCCTTCCGGCAGGCACTGAAAGCTACGGAGAAGGCACTGCCACTATACCACCGTGGCGGGGCGAAGACTTCATTGCGAGTTAAACCCCATTAGGAAGTTTTCGAATAGGGGCCCGAAAAGTTTGGGGCCACAACGTGCTTTACGTGTGCTAACTTGGAATCACGTAGGAGGTACGAGTTTTCGAATTAGGTTTTGCGCTCGCTCCTTGCGTCGTGCGCTTGCAGCGCCGCGGTGGCCCAAAAGGCAGGGTACGATAAGTAAAAATTGAAGAGTAATAAACGCATTTGCCTTTCATAAGCGTACTCTTTAAAACTGCTGTTTAAAGCGTGCATTGGTAATGAATTTACTTGTAATCCCCATCGATCTGCGAGTCCTGAGAATTTGGCATCATTAGCCAAGGTGATCCAGCTTTGAGCCACCGGTTCCTTTAAGCCTACGAGCTCTCAATTCGACAACCGATGTCGGGCTATTTCGCGGCGAGTTTTTGGTGCATGCCTGAGACGGAAGAAAGCGATGACCTATGCCACTATTTATTGATTGATAAAGTCGTCACTTAATCAGAAATCACCTTAGTTTTGTCCTAGGCGAGAGCCGTCACTTCGATGGGCGCCGCCATGTTTGTTTACGCTAAAAAGATTGGGGCAAGCTTTGGGGCTCTTTGGGGTTCAGGCTAAATTCCAGAAATAGCGTGCCCAACGCAAAACCCAAAGGTAGTTTGGCTCTCACGCATGCGCAGTGGTGTCGGCGCTATTTTTTTGGGGGGGCCCCTGTTCGAAAAATCTCTCTTGTGCTACCATGGGGCGTTCCGACGCCTTTTGGACCACGCGGAAGCTGAGGCTGAAACGCAAAGAATGTACACAATTTTTGCTGCCGTCATGCTGTCCGCAAGTGCTTTTTACGTTTAAACTTACTAATGATGGGGGTCTGCGACATGAGCTTCTGATATGTGATTGGTCAACCGGTGGACGCGAGCTCAGCAGAAATTGGAAAGCTTGCTCCCTAAATGAGAGCCCGCAGAGGAGTTCACGTTTAAATGAAAGATTGAAATGGCACGAGATTGTCTAAAATTTGTTAATAGATTAGCGAGAACAATGTGAAACGAGGCACTCAACTTTTCCCTGGCTAAAACTGTAGAAAATGAGAGTGGTGAAAGTGAATTGTGTACCTTAAACGAACGGTACTTTCTCTCTATACGAACTCTTTCACGTTTTGACAGTAAGAGAAAGCAAATGATCTGCTCCGAGTAGTGCGTTACATGCGCAAATGAGATCGAAATATGATGTCAGTGATTGCACGCTGGGCTGGTAGGGCAAGTCTCGCAATTAATTCGATAGCGCGGACCTTGTCGCTTTTAAGCACACGCAGCTGAAACAAGTACCGAATGTTCGTTATACGTAAGCTCACATTAGACGCACTTCACGACACATGAAAATTTCCCTTAGCCCTAATTGCAGTACAGTTCTGTTTAGCATTTCACCGCTACATCTAATTTGTTCATGAAAAAAAAAAGAGTAGCACGGAAGCACGACTGACAAAGACCGCTCGTGCTTAACGATCTGTCGGGCTCTTTCGAGACTTATTCATTTGCCTTCGTTTCTGCGCATTACAATATGTCGGTGCCTCACAGTTGAGGTACGTTCACAGGTAACAAAGTTCACGAGTGGACACTGAGCTAGGCAATGAGATACCTGCTAGTGACAGCTGTATACGTATTACCGAGCCGGTTGACTTTCTGTTACTTCTCGCCGACACCACAGAACGGTAATGAATTCGAGCCCGAAGCTGCGATTGTTTGACAAACTCTTTTCCAATACAACCCTGGGAAAATTTTGTCGAGATGTGCTTCAGAGGGTCTGCGAAGACAGCTGCTCGATCTTTCTGAAACTGGTCGTGAAAGGAATATGGTGATGACCGGTTGTAATTTTCACTGCCTTAGTATGCATTCGACAATGCGATTGCAAAATATTTCGGCGAAATATTCATTGCACATTTAATAACGCCCGTTTGAATCCCCAGCGTTCTTGAGCCGTCGCAACGACTATGCGACACTGCGGACCGGCATGGTACTATGTGTTGACGTTTCGCTAAGACATTTTTAAGTGTAAAGGTATAGTGAGCTCGCGTTTGCTCTAAAAGGATCAAGTTATACTAAAGCTAGAAAGAAGAAAATACTTAGAAACCGTGCGGTGCCGCCATTCGAAAGGCAGGCTGCAGCACGGTTTGTTTTCCCGTGGCCTCCGATGGCGCGCCAAACACGGAGCTCTGGGGGGACTAACATGACGTCAACCGCCGAGTTGAGGGGAACGCGCGCAGTGGAACCGAAACAGCGTGTTTTATTGCTATATATCAACCCATACGGTGCAACGGAACGATGCATATTGTTTATTGGAGAGTCAGGATCCCTATTACGCACTTAGTACAAAATGTTCAGGAAACGTTTCACGACCCGTTGAAGGCTGGCAGGGTAACTCGGCAAGCAGTGCACAGTGTAGTACTCATCTAAACTGTAAAAAAAAAATCCACGCATATCCACGGAGTAAATGATGATGAGTGCCTGAAGCTCCGGATGTTCATCGTAAATCGTGCCATGTTCCGGATTAATTTAGCCATGCTTCGTGCTGTATGGACAGACAACTGAGTTCTCTAGAACACTGTGGTATTCGTTTCGCATCTTTTACCTTCCAGAAAAGTTGTGAACAACTACTTAAAACTGGGGGTATTGTGATGTAATACGAAACGAAACCGAAACTGAGTGATGACGGAGTAGACGAAGAGGAACCGGCGTGAACTCGTGACACCAGAGCGCGTGCCAGCGTTGGATGAAGACGAAGTGGCTACGACGGACAACTACGGCAGACAAGCCTACGCCTTAAGGAGCTTCGCCACTAAAAAGGAATGTTCTCAAGTGCGAATCCTCCTTTGAGAAACCTGTCCTAGACACAAATTTTCCTGTGCATCCGTTAGAGTCATTGCGGACGTCTTTTAAAAAGGCGGCCAACTTTGACAGCCACCGACAACGTTTCGCCGAGGCAACCCTAACGTTCACTTAAGTGTTTTGGATGCTGCTGGCACCTAACGTTTGGTGCACCATTGGCTGACTGAGCTGGGAGTCTTGAAACCTAAAGGCACCGGCGCAACCAGACGACACAGAAGGAGAGACAAGGACACACGAGCGCGGACTATCAACTGGGTTTATTTGGAAAAAATGACGTGGTTATATAAGTGCCTCAAAGAAGCATGGGAAATGGAGGGGGAGAAAAAAAAAGGGGGGGGGGGGGGATGGTGACATGTCAACAACGCAGGCGCAAAAAAACCAGGAAAGTACAAGAAACCAATCCAAAATATTGCTTAGCAATGCAACCCCCCGATAGCCGCATCAAGAAGATTAAATTCCGCGTCAAACAGAGCGATAGACGGGGTGCTTATGCACTTGCTGCCAAGTTTTCTAATATGGTAGGCTTCCAGACTTAGACGTGCAATTTTGTCACTGCTCTTGCCTAGGATCGTCGTCTCCTTTAACCGCGCCACACAACCAGGACACTTGATGACATGCGCAACCAAATGGGCGCACTTGTCATGTAATTTGTTCAGATTTAGAGCGTGTTCCCCCAATCGGTCATTGACGCAGCGGCCAGTTTCGCCGACGTAGAACATCCCACATGACATGGGGATGCAATAGACTACTCCAGTGGAACATTTTACTAACGGCGTTTGATGGTTCTTCCAGCATCCACGTTTATTTGCATTGCAAATACGTGGGCACAACTTTCCCAGCTTGTTTGGGGCAGAGAAACGAATAGGCACACCGTGCCTGTTTGCCACCTTCTTGAAATTGTGGGAAAGCTTATGGATGTAAGGTACAACCTCAGGCCTAGGGGCCTTCTGGTGAACCTCTGCCGTAGTGCTTCCCGTTCCGCGCTTGAATTTTTGAAGAAGTGACTCAGAAACGGCAGTCAAGACCGAGAGGGGGAACCCTGCGGCCGAAAGACGGCTTACCTGATTATAGAAACTGGAAGTGACTTGGTGTGGGCACGATTTCTGGAGAGCTGATTTCATGCACATCAACGCAATTCCTCTCTTAATTGTCTTGGAATGTGCCGAGTCAAACGGTAGCAGCTCCTTCTTGGCTCGTGGGTAGTAACCCCAGCAGACGTGCGCATCAGAAAACTTGATTTTTAGGTCTAAAAACTGTAAAAGGTAAGCGTCCGGAAGTTCATGGGTAAAACGTAACCCAAGTCCATGTTTGCTAAAAACAGATAAAACTTCACCTACTGTAGAGGGGTAGGTGAAGGCGGGAGTCTTTTTTAAAGCACTAAAAAATCGTCAACGTATCTAAAAACTTTTAAAACCGGCCCCCCATTTAAATCCTGCGCAAGCGTGCAATCTACCTTCGCCAGAAAGATATCGCAAAGGATAGGGGCTACGCATGATCCTATGCAGATACCATCACGCTGCAAGAAGGGATGCTCGTCAAATACAATAAAAGTTGATTTCAAATAAAACTGCAGCATCAATCTTCTTGATGCGGCTATCGGGGGGTTGCAATGCTAAGCAATATTTTGGATTGGTTTCTTGTACTTTCCTGGTTTTTTTGCGCCTGCGTTGTTGACATGTCACCATCCCCCCCCCCCCCTTTTTTTTTCTCCCCCTCCATTTCCCATGCTTCTTTGAGGCACTTATAAAACCACGTTATTTTTTCCAAATAAACCCAGTTGATAGTCCGCGCTCGTGTGTCCTTGTCTCTCCTTCTGTGTCGTCTGGTTGCGCCGGTGCCTTTAGGTTTCAAGAATGTACCAACTCGCCCAACAAGAGGTTTTGATGAGCTGGGAGTTTTCTTTACTGGGGTAGACTTTATAGCTTAAGTGAATTGGTTCATGCCCCCCCCCCCCCCCACACACACTATATAACACCATACAGTGCTCACTTCCAACCTCTTATAGTTCGCTTGACCGCACTTATTTATACATCACTGATTGATAACTGGGTTTTACGTCCAAAAACCACTCTATACTTTATACACCACTAAGCATGCGCAGTAGCGTTCTCGAGATAGATACCACGAACATATAATACAGGCCGCGGTAGGGATCGTCTGAACTTCATAAAGGGAACTTCCGCAGTGAATAACGTAATGGAGGGCTCGCTCACACAATGGTGCTTGCTCTTTAAAATGATGGTTCCGCAGAACTTTCTGGTGGGCTAGTTCATTCATAGCTTTTCAAACGTTTTAAAACTGCGCGAGAAAAGAGGGACAGTATCAAGAAAGCAATGCGCTCGTGATGTCCTGTGTGTTTTCTTTCTAGTGTTTTCTTTCTGTTGGTTATCGTCTTCTCGCGCAGTTTTAAAATGTTTAAATGGAAAAAAAAGAAAAAAAAGCTAAGGCTACAAGTGCCATTCTTGTCTGGGAAAGAGGGCTATGATAATGGAAAGTGTGGCCTTTGGAGCTTTCTTTTTCATTCTATTTTCATTTTAAAGAACAAGCACCGTATGTAAGCGAGCCCTGCAATGCCTTATTCCCTGCTTGAAGTCTCCTTTGTGACCGTAAAACAATCACGAGTGCTGCCCGTATTGTATGTTTTTGGTATCCGTGTCGGCACTGATACTAAGCATGCTTAGTGCGGTATATACAAGCATGTACACGTGAACGATAAACAGTTGGAAGTACGTGTGCTCCGTATTGCGTTATATTTTTTTGTGTGTGTGCGCTGGTGCGTGCGCGTCATCTCGCTCTCGTTAATTCTGAAGGTATTGCGGACATACGTTGCACAACTACACAGATGTTTACTCACCGAAAAGCACAAAAGAAGGGGCTGCATTGCTGTTGGTTATCGTGTCTTCTTTCAAGCTCCCGCCGGGAGTAGTAAAGCACATGTCTTTCATGTGTGCCATTGTGCTGGTCGACGTGATCAGGGCGACTGAGCCTTCTCAACTTTTCTGAACACTACTGGTTTCGCCTCCCGCTTATAGTCGTGTTCCTGTGTTTATTTTGTCTGCTTCTATTCGTCTTCTCTTCCTCTTTTCTTTCCTTTTCTACCTTATTTACTCTCTCCTTCAATCTTTCACATCTACCTGCACCCTCCTCCAGAAATAATAAGCAGGCGTTGTGCCCCACTCGGCGGAAGTTGCCAGCTTGCTTGCTCCTTCCTTCTTCTCTTTGTGTTTATGCTACCATATCTAATAATAATAATAATTGCGTCACAGATAAAGAACAAAAGTTGGTACATCCAGTCAGGCTAATCACTTGTTTGAATGTTAAATCACTGGCACTCAGCTATTTGGCTGTATCCTGTTAAGGGCCATCACAAACGCACCATTTAAGAGCAACTGTCGATGAATGGTAGCGTACTTGGTTGGCACAAAGCTGCCTGGGCTAGAACATTGCCCTAAGCAATTTTCTTTTCTTTCTTGAGAGCCATGAATTCGCACGATCCTCTCCGAGAAATTTAGTATCAACAGCCTTCGACGCTATGATGTCATTAGTAATGACACCACCACCTAAAACACGCGAATACGTTGCCATGATGCCATCAAACAATTTATTACTATGAAGTCATGCGATTAGCCAAATGACGCGATATCATTAGGTCACACGAACTCACCGCTTTGGCACGACCGCGCGTAGGCTATGATGCACTTGTGAGCATTTTATGACCACGTGGAATTTTTTTAAACCATCCTCGGCGACACTGGGCTTTTCACTAGGTACAGTGGTCAAGAATGGTTAAAGAACTCGTATTACTAAAAAAACCTTTTTAGTAATTTTAATCTTTTTCAAGGTGACCTCTGCACGAGAGAGGCAAGGCTCTCGCTTCAACAAGTTTGGCCAGCCATTAAACAACGCACGAAAATGACGCATTCAACGCCGCCAGATCACCGAATGCCTGCTTATGCACACGAGGGTGGTGGCGCGATGAGAGGCAGCTCCAACGCAGCCACGAGACTTGCTTTCCTAGAACAACTATGGTTCTTTTAGCTGCCGTAACTCCATTCGACTAATAAGTTCTTGAGCTGCACGTCCAATTATACGTGAAACCTTTCACTCCGAAGGGAGCTTAGGAGCTCTAGTATGTTACAGTAGCTCTAGTATGCTAGCATAAGCGCCTATAAGCGTTCGCCGAGTAGCAAATCCAACGCCGCATGCTAATTTGAGTATAATGACATTCAAACCCGAAAGCGAAAGCCCGCGGAGCCGCAAAAATAAAGCTAGCAATGTCTCAGTGGGTGGATTTCACAAACCTTAGCGCATTCCACAAGCGGAAGAAATGATGAACGACAAGTGCAAGGGATTTACTCGAGGGATACGAGGGATGGATTACGAGCTCCGCTTTGCTAATCCCGACTACCTGAGTGCGTCGCTGATTAGATTTTCATGCAGCATATAAGGGGCATTGTATTACAAGCTTACGGCCTGCGCGAAGCCCTTCGCTGTAGCTATCATCATCTTCAGCCTGTCTACGCCCACTGCAGGGCGAAGGAGTCGCCCAGCGATCTCCAATTATCCCGCCCCTGTGCTAACTAGCTGTGACCAATTTATCCCCGCACTATTCTCTATCTCGTCTGCACACCTAGCCTAGTGCCGTCCACGCTTGCTTTCCCTAGGAATCCACTCTGTTGGCCTCCATAACCAATGGATATCTTGTCTTCGCATTACGTGCCCAGCCCAGGCCAATTTCTTCTTAATCCTCAAAAAGAGAGAGAAAGTTCTTTGTGGAAACATTGAATGATTAGCCAGCCCAGTTCGCCTGTTTGCTATTCTGCAAGGAGTAGGCTTAAGGCTGGAAGTTTATGCCTTGTTTAAAGCAAACCTGAACAGTGCTTGCCCCTAGATAGCTTCGCTCTTCCTAGTAGCTGACGGTGAGTTCCCGGAGTAATTAGAAGGCAAACGCTCCTCCTGTACGTTGTGAAACTGACTGTTTTCCTGGAAAACTTCGGGAGCTGCTCCGACACGAGCAGTAAATCGTTACTGTAACCAATGCGAGGCTCTGACAGCTTGTTAGGCGAGCTCCGCTTGCCTGTTGACTGTAGCACACCCGTTTGCAGTGGATAACTGCCCCTATTACCCAGGCGCAAAGACTGCGCACCAGCAGCAAACATTGTGCTCATTGATGCAATTCACAGTTGGGATGGAGGCAACATTGGATTCTCTTATGCAACACTGTGCTCGTCTATGCAAATACCACGTGGGACGTGGACGGCGATCCTCGTACATCGCAGGCACTGGATCCCGTGTTCAGTTCAGTTCAGTTTACTAACCTTAAGGGTCTCCCGAGGGAGACATTACATAAGGGGTGGGTTAACAAAACTTTTACATGATTTATACATTAAATAGTTTCATATTGATTTTTTATACGTTGTTGGAACAAGGACGGGCAGGTGATGGCGGCAATGTCAGCAGGAAGGCCGTTCCAGTCTTTGGCAGTGCGTGGGATGAATGAGGCAGAGAAGTGAGCAGTTCGGGCACGTGGGCGTGCGACTTGTTGCGGATGACAGGTGCGGTGAGAAATGCGTGCAGCGGGAACGATGTATGAAGCTTGATTAAGGGTACTGTAAAAGAACTTGTGAAAAAGAGCAAGACTGGAAGTGCGTCGACGATCAGAAAGCTGCGGTAAGCCGGATTCTGCCTTAAGTGCTGAAATGCTGATATTATATGAGTAGCTTGAGTGAATGAACCTAGTAGCGCGATTCTGCACCGCCTCAAGAGAATCGATGAGATATGATTGATGTGGGTTCCAGGTGGCTGATACATACTCCAGTTTTGGTCTTACGAGTGACTGATAGGCGAGCAACTTCACATTTCGAGGGGCCTGACGAAGATTACGTCTAAGAAAACCTAGGGTTCGGTTCGCTGATAATATGATATTAGAAATATGAGTATGCCAGGTCAGATCGTTGCAAAGAGTGATTCCTAGATATTTATAAGTACGTACATTCTCGAGAGGCGTGCTTTTAATTCTGTAAGAAGATCCTATGGGATTAGCACTGCGAGAAAATGATATAACTTTACATTTGTTTGCATTTAAGGTCATTAGCCAATCATCACACCAAGCAGCTATGTTGTCTAGATCTTTTTGGAGAGCAATTTGATTGTGGGTGTTATATATAGCCAGCCGAGTCGCTTTCAGCCCCAGTGCAAGTACGGTCCGGCACTGTAGGCACTTCTACGCCAAAGCTTGCGTTGTAGCTCATCCAGCGCGTATACAGCGCTGCACCTCAATGATAACGGGCAGCAACGGCTGAACATTTCTCACTAAGCCTGTTTCTCCATAACCTGCATACGCAAAGTTAGTTGGTAAGAGCCTTTCTTTGTGCTTGGTTACACAAACTTCGGTAAATAAGAAATACGTTGTGAAAGGAGTGGGAAAGGATGTAAAGGTAAAAAGAGGCGCGAGAACTTTCAGCAAGCATTATTCTGTCTACGTATGGGACTTGGAATGGTACTTGTAGCGCATACAGCCGACTACAACAGCAAAACCATGGACACAGGCTTGCCACAAAGCCACAGCGCCATGTAACACGTGCGTGTGCCGGCATCCATGTGTAATTCCCGCATCCTCATATTACTCACCAAACGCACCTACAAAGCTTACTCTCCGTGGTATCACATCACTTCACGTTCTAGAAGAAACCGGCTCCCGCATCGTGATAGCGCCGGATCTCTTCATGCCCTTACCATTCGTTTGTTCTCGTTTGTTTGCGTTGGAATGACATTCGAAAATCTCGTACGACGAGATAAGTTTGCCGTTTCGCTCCCTTAAGCTATTTCGCAATGCCCACTTTTTCCTTCGTCAACAACCGGCGTAACGCGAGCTCTGGGCCCTAGCTCTGCGCCTGCGGTAAAATATCATTGAAAACGCAGTGGCAGCGAAGGAAATATGAAATTCACCGGTACCCTGCCGCGTGCTGCAACTGATTGAAGCCGAAAGCCATCTAGCGATGTCGCAACTCTTGTTCCAAGTTGTTTGCGCGCGTCTTTCTAGAAATCCGTTTGATTTCGCGAGAATTTTTGAATAGGCCGTAGCGGATGATTTTCAATCACGTATGGAGCACAAGCGCGAAGCTCTGGCAGAGTAATGTGAGTGTACGTCTAATTATTGTCATTTGACGAGCAATTTACAGGCCTGCCAAGTGCGTAACCCTGGCCAAATAATGCGGGAATGCGTTTCATTATTGTTATCTGCACATCGATGACAGGTATGCCACGGTATTGATGTTATGAACTCTCAGTCACATTAGCAGTGCATTATCGCGCACATTTATTTATTTATTTATTTATTTATTTATTTATTTATTTATTTATTTATTTATTTATTTCAATACCCTAAAGGCCCAATTGGGCATTACATAGGGGGGGAATTGAAGTCAATACATACATTTGAAACAACAAAAATTGAAAACAAAGTACCAAAAGAAAACAAGAAAAAGGAAACGGCGAAAAATAGAATCACAGCATCCAGTCACCAACATTCACCAACATCAGTCATATACATATTGATGAGTACAAAGCTTTCTTTTTTTTTTTTTTTGAAATAATGATGAGAAGACTTCTGAAAATTACTTCAGATACATTGGATATATTATCGCGACAGAGGAACAAAAGAACACGTAAATGAAACGAGAACAATTATACCAAGGTTGGCAATGTTACTCGCTATGCAAATAGCCCTGCAGCATCGAATGAAATATGGAAGGAGCTGTTATTGCGGCGATATTAGGTGGAAGGGAGTTCCACTCGATTATGCATAATGATAATGGCGAGTTCTGAAACTTCTTGGTCCTGGCAAAAATGGGGGCCACTTTGTGCGCATGATCAAGGCGGGTTGATGTATGAGGGGCTGGAAAAATATGAGACTGGGCAAAGGATGAGTTGCTGTGATAAAGTGAGTGGAAGAACGATAGTCGAGTATGTCGCCTGCGCATGACAAGTGTGGGAAGGCCAAGCTCTGCTTTCAGTAAAGAGACACTTATGCAACGTGAATAGGATGATGAAATAAACCTAGCGGCTTTATTTTGTACCATTTCGAGCATGTTAGTAAGACCTATTTGGTGTGGATGCCATATGATTGAAGCGTATTCTAAAGATGGCCGAATCAATGAATTGAAAGCGCGCAGTCTTGTGTCCCTATTGGTGAAATGCAAGCGTCTTTTAAAGAGGCCGAGTTTCTTGAGAGCCATATTAGTAATATGCTCTATGTGTGCAGACCAACTTAAATCTGAAGTGAGTATTACACCCAGATACTTAAATGACGTGACTTTTTCTATTACAGAATCGTTTATTTTATAACAGCTAGAGCATGCAGAAGTGATATTAGCAAACATTAAGTGCTTGGTTTTTTCGACGTTAATTTCCATCTGCCAATTTCTGCACCATTCCTTTAACCTGTAGAGATCAGCTTGTAGTTCTGAAACATCGTCTGTGCAAGTTATTTTCCTGTAAACAACACAATCGTCCGCAAAATGTCGGATTGAGGAACGTATATTAGATGCAATGTAGTTAATGTACACTAAGAAGAGAAGAGGGTCCAACAGACTGCCTTGTGGCACACCAGATGTCACTCGGGTCGGGTGAGATATGTAGTGGTTAAGTTTAACTGACTGAGACCTGTTTAGAAATTCCTGAATCCATGCCGTCGTTTTCTGGTCGAGACTGAGGCGCTGTATCTTTAACATGAGTCGGTTATGGGGACACGTTAGCCATGTGAATCGCACATTCACGCACGCCATGCCAGTCGGAGGTATTATAACACGGCTGGTACTTCAGGAAGCCCTGATTCAAGTTGCGTGGGGGACGTTTTGACGCGATAACGTTAATCAGCTCATATCGCAGAAAACCAGGCGTCGGCCTAGGCGTCCGGCTAAACTATTCATCTCGAGCTACCGCCGTAGCAACCAGGAGCACACCACAAAGCCCTCTGGCATGGCCCAGGTATTCCAGCGAGCAAAGTTCAATATGTTAAAGTAAAATCCGTCAAAAAAATTGTAAACTACGATCCCACCTGCACTTAACATGCATGATGATGATTAATGGAGGTTAGTGGCGCAAGGGCTGGCCAAAGAGCGCCATACAAGACATAATGAGCTGTTAGTTGGAGGATGATTTTCTGGTGGTCGATGTAGAGTGGCTGTAAAAGCTTCGTTAAATGCACGTTGTGTATATACAATAAGATCATGGTGAAACATATAAAACATATAAAAAAGGTACGACAATGTGATAAAAACGCCAGTGTCGGATTATCAGAAGCAGTCTGTCTCCGGCACCCTTGGGTTCAAGGGTCAGGAGGCGTCTGCTATACAAGTTCTATATCACAGCACTACTCTCTAAAAAGAGGCTGTGCTACGAATCCGATCGCCAGATAAATTGATAGCTCGGACGTTCTGTTATGAGGAAGCTGTTACTTCTTGTAAGGAAACTTGATTATGTTACTACGAAACTCAAACAATTCCAGCACTTTATAGAGAAGGCGTCAACGCGCAAGAAGGAGGCAAGAAGGAGGCTGAGTGTGAATAAAGGAATGCGGTGCAATGACACCTACGCAGTTATCCAAACTAGAGGAGAAGCTCAGGGGAGGATGGAGGCTTGAATCGACGAACAGATCGCTAAAAACGACGTAGAAAATGGGATGTCACAGGAGCCACCGTTTCGACAAGTGGAATTCGTCAGGAGTGCGACTAAGAACCGTCCTGACGAATTCCACTTGTCGAAACGTTGGCTGCTGCGGCATTCCCTCTTCTACATCGTTTTTAGCGATCTGTTCACCTACGCAGTTAGGTGACGCAAGAGCGTGGGGAGTGAGTGAGAAGCTAATGCAAATGGGGCATGATAACACCTGACAAATGACCCCCAATTCCTTTGCAGGACCGTGTCGCGGGCTCCCGAAAAATATCTCTGTTACATAATGCTGTGTACAACGTCAGAAGAAATTTAAGCCTTCGGATATTGTACAACGCTTTTCAAGAATTAGGTGTGTTTCGTATGTTATTGTGAGGTTCAGCGTACTTAAACATTAGAAATGCGTTTCGTAGCACTGCGCTTGCGTGCTACCTATCCGCCAGACTTACATTTTCTATGCTCAGTTAGGGCAAACCGATCAGTCGATTTTTCTCTCTTTGACCCGCGCCTACCAACAATCAATTTATTACTATGAACTATTTTACGCTTGACTTTATGCTAAACATAGACTTGTATACGATGCACATGATATATTGTATGCATCGTATACAACAGTTGACAGTAATTTGGGGGATTTTACGTCTGAAAAACACCATACCATTGTGAGAGACGCTTTACTGGAAGACTCCAGAAATGCTACCTGTATCTGTTCAAGGGGCTTTTAGCGCTTCGTCTCCATCACAATCCGCCTCGGCCGGCATTAGAACCTACGACCTTCGGGTCAGAAGTCAAGTTCTATAGCCACGTGACTACCACGGTGGGTTCAAACGACTCTTATACGACCGTTAAGGTGGACCATCACGTCATTGTTTTGGCAGGTCCGCTGTGCCAACACCACAAGCACTTTCCTCGTAGTTTTAGTGAGAGCTAGGACGTTGGCTTTCGTTAGTGCAGTTGGGCTTCTAAATATGCCAATTGACTGTTACACATGTGGTTTGCAGCCCCACGCTTGGGTGCTACGCACCGATAGAACGACGAATTCTGTGTTCAATTAGTGCAGCCAAATCAATCGAGCCGTTTCTGTCGTTTAGATGCGCACCTACCACGAATGAAATTATTTTCATGATTTACCCGGACATTTAATCGTCCCTTATATTTATAAATATTGTGCTCCTATATCATACGTTTTTCGTATAACACTTAAATTGAACCATTATCACATATTTTAGGCATCTTCGACCTGTCATCGCGGTTTTTGGCGAACCACAACACCGCTCACTTCTGGTTGACTACCAGTGGTCTTCGCGAGAAACGTGAAGTCCCTGGGGGCTAGCCTCATAAAGACTAGCAGGCGTGAGCGGAACGCGCAGCACAGTTGCAGACTAAACTAGATAAGCGGCCTCCTGAATTCCAGCAATAAGCATTTAACGCGACAGCGTTAAAAGGGCACTTGTCTAAGGAAAGCGGTGTTGACCGTGGCCGGAAAATACGGTGGCATCCCAGGCAAGCAACTGAAAAGCAAATAAGCTCGCAAGCCTGTGATGTCTTAGTATACAGCTAAGCCGGGGCAATGGTGTCAAATCCACTTTTGCTGTCATGTAGCGCTATTGTTCTCGGTATCATGTAGAAATGGGTTGAGGGCAAGGGGATAGCGGGTCAAGGGGAAGTGCGGATCAGCTTCTCCGTTCTGAGCGATCGGAGACTTTTCTTCCTTTCTTTCCTTCTTCCTTCCTTTCTCTCACTTTCTTCCTTTCTTTCTCTCTCTATTTCTTTCCTTCTCTCTCTCTGTTATTTAGTTCTGCTCTTTCGTTCTTTCTTCCTTCCTTCCTTCCGTTCTCACTTTCTTTCTTTCTTTGTTCCTGCAGTGTCCTTCGCGTAATCTCTATCATGTGACAAGTGTGTGTAGTGCGTAAAGGGCGAAAGCAGGTCCGGCTATTCCATCCTGCGTCACAGCTCGCCTGTTACTACGAACGCCGCTCCTCGTGCATCAACCTCGACCTGCACAGCTCTGCAGTTAAAACTGGCTGAATAACTCTGACATTGGCGCCACATTTCGCAGGACAGCTCGTGTGAACCAAGTAAACAAATTTGGCTTAAGAGAAACGTTAGTCTTGTCAGGATTCGGAATCGAATTGTGAGGTATAGTGATCAGATCCCTACCAGCGCTTGACAAGAGTAGTTAACTAAATCGTGCAAGTCGCCGCAATATTAACTTCTTGTGCCTATGTCTTGCACTTTTCGTCACCGAATGTCGCTTCTGGCGTTGGCGGTCACGTGCACGTCTTCGGTAAACATCGATCCGCAAGCGCAAAAAAAAAAAGAAGCCTACCGAAAGTACTAGCTAGCAAGCTCGTCATTCGTCAACGTTTGTTTATTCCTTACTAAGCCGATTTCTTCTGCTTCCTTCGAACATCCCCCCCCCCCCCCCACCCCTTATTTTATCCGCCGGCTTCATGGCCAATCCCCCCGTAATGGGCAAGTGCCATCTACCAAGGAGCAAGGAAACAAGCAAGCAAGCAATCAATCACGCAAACAAACAAACAAAAGCAAACATCCCAAGCAAAGCCATCGCTTATAAAGCGCCAAAGCTTCACGGCGACCAACCAGGCGACGCTCTGCACTATATGGTCCAGTATAGTGATTATCCGCAGTGCCTCTCCTCCGGTTGTAGAACACGGTTAACGGACCTTTTTTATTTTTAGCCTCTGCTTTGCCAGTGCACACGCCTACGTAAGTGTCCTTTTTTTTTCTTTCCCGGCTGACCTTTCCTACGGATTGCGTTTTTCTTGGGCCTATACAAAAACAGCAGGTCAAACAAGTAATAGCGAGGTCAACTTGCTTCCACTCCAGCGATGAGGAAGTTGGAAGAACGAAGAACGCCTTAAGATGCTATCAGGAAAATTGGAGCCACGGCTGCGGGCTCAAGCGTCGATCGTGAAAGGCGTTTTCAAGAACCCTGAGCCCCCTTCGAGCTCCGTCCAGTTGCACCAGGAAAGCTATCCAGAAGACCGGTGCCAAGGTTTCACAGACAATTACAGCGGATGGTCCTCTGCAGGAGCTTCTTTCGATATTTGATTTCTTTCTTACTTTCGGTAGCTTAGTCGCTTATTATTTATTAAACGATTGTCGCCCCCTTCCCGAGCTTCCTGCCACAAGCAATGTGAAACCGCTGCTTCTGGGGAATTAGACTTGAAGCAATACAGGTGTTTTTGTTTCTTTTTTGACTTGATTGGTCCTTCCTAAAGTCCCTAGATATTTTTTCCGTTTTCAAGTAGCGATAACTGCCTCCTCTCCTGGCACCCTCTCGCTCAATGTCCGCGTCGGCAGCCATGTTCTTCCTAAACACGTGGAGCGGAGCACGCACGCGCAGATAGCGTCCGGTCGTGATCATACGCGTTCCTATCAAATATGATAGTGGACGTGTCATATGTAAGGAAACGCCTATGTAAATGCGCAACTGTCTTTGACGTTCTCGCGCTGCAGCATTCAAGTAACAGCTTTAGGAAGAACATGGCTGCCAAAAGCAACGCCGACCAATCAGATGCGCGAGCGGCGCATCAAAGCGTTTTGCTACCTAAAAGAAAACGGAAAAAATTATCTAGGGACTTTAGTCCTTGCTTTCACTCGAACTGCAGGCACCACCTTAAGCAAGACCTTGTGGCGGTAAGAAAGCGAGAAAGGTGCCATGATTTCCTTAGGGTTGTCGTTCTTAAACGCTCGTGACTCGAAACTCACGTGACGCCCCTCCCCAGCTCCGCCATACCACTTTTCTTTAGCATGAATGTGTCTTATGCCGGGCTCCACCACGACCCCATACGTCGCTACCGTAACAGATATGACGCAGTAAAATAAATATGAACCTTCAAAGAAATAACACTCATAAAGACTTCTGTTGATGCGGTGGGAGTCGAACTCACAGCCCCACGCTTCATGACGATAGCAGGCCGGTACTACACCCCCGCGATAACGCCGCACATGCCTGAAGCAGTGCGAACGTGCCTTATATTCCTTCTCATCTATCTTCGTTTATTTTTTTACCCTCTCGCCCAGCTCAGATCACGGGCAACCAGGCGCACATGGCCTGGAAACGTGCCGCCATTCAAGAGAGGCAAAGTGAATCACTGCAGCTTTACTACGCCTCTCCTTGAGGGCGGCACCATTCCAGGCTTGATAAGAAAGAACATAGCCGAGTTCGAACAGCTTCGAGCGTATGTGCGCCGACAGCGCAGTGGTAGAGCATCGGTCATCTTTCATCGTGGGTAGCGTTTCCCCGCCGGCCAGTCTTCGTTTGTGATGGGAACAAGAAAACTGCTGCGTTAGGCGCCCAAGCACGGTAACAACGTTTACAGGTCGATGCGGCGCAAATAAATTTGATTGATACCTTTGTCGAGGGGCGTTTACTATGGACTGTGTCCAGTTATTACGTAAACCACTTCAATTACCCCACGGGATTGGTCCTTGATGTTATGGATGCGATGCGTGAACTTGGATTCATCCACGTCAAGCGGTGCCGTGCCAGCGAAACACCGATAGCAATGGGCAAGTTTACTTCGATATAACAATTAACACTCACCTGCTTGCGTGAGGACTTTCGTGTTATACAGATTTCTTTGACAGAGGGATCAGCAACATTTCTTTTGACTTTGCATGACGTGTTCGTTTCAGTGCCTCACTCATTTATCACAGAAGAATGGCTGGAACGTTATCGTACTCTTACTAGGAACCGCAACCGTATCCTCCCCCTCTCCCATTGGGTGTGTGTTGATGTTTTTGTGCCTTAGAATGGTGCCTTTTTTCTTTGTGATCGCGAACGTGTTACGCAAGCCCGCGCGCCTCGTTTTTTTTTTTCTTTTGCCTTTTGATGGCGTGTCTATTCTTTTTCTTTCTGCGCGCGCACATGCTTCGTATACACCAATGGTATACACTGGCGTACACGAAGCCAACAGCGCCGCGAAACAGCATAAACGATCGCATAAGACCTGCAGTCGAAAAAAAAAGTGGAATCAACAAAGCTTTCCCCTCGTGATCGTAAAGAACCGTTCTGCTTGTACAGAATCGTACTGTGCATAGACAAAGGGTTCTTTAGCATTCGTGTTTCTTTAATTTAGCTTGCACAGAGCATTAGGAGGCTGAACACACCTCAGCAGTTCAATATTGGCACTCTACGAAGGCAAGCTGCGTTTGCCCCGAAAGAAAGAGAAAGTGCAGGACTTCGAATCATTATAAACCACAGCGCAAGTAGCAGCCCGGGTAAACGTTAAGTTCTTTTCAGGCTATCTCAGTGCTGCTAAGAAAACAGGGCTTTTTTGCAGCACTGTGGAATGCGTGAATGCGCACCTGCCTTGCTAAGTATGCTCCTTCTGCGCCTACGCAATTTGGTTCATGCGTGGACGCTTCTTCCATTACTGAGCGACATAGGCTCATAAAAAGACCGTAAATTACTACCCTCTTTGGACATGACTAAACTATAGGAGCGCCTCAGCGTGAGTGTTCGGAACGTTTCGTTGCACTCTACTTTCTCACACCAACTAGTGTTCGATCGCATGGAGTAACGTATGATAAGTTCGCAGGATGTTCTGACATCTTTTGTATACGACTTCCGTATCGCGCACTCATGGTTTGAATATACTAATCTGGGGCAGTAAGATAAGAGCTGCTGCCTATACCATACGTCTTCATAGTTTATTAATGATGCCCTGCACCCATTCTCTCTACTGCCAAGGCTGTCTCACTGATAACGTTACCATTTATTCTACAGCCTTCTCCCTGTTATCTATCTTCTCGGGTGGTAATGGGTTCCTGCTGTGTACGGCCGCTCGCTACCGCTTACCTTAGTTCAGACGCCATACAGAGCTTTTATTCTCGAACATGAGCACATAAAAAAAAACCATATTCTGCCTCCGTGCATTAATTACACTGGTTTGCGGCTACGCGTGCAGGTATTATAGTTGAGTGCATTTTTCATCTCTCCATGGTAACTAGATATGTGGAGGACGAAGTTCTTGGAAGTTCTTCGCAGAAATGATGACACGGCGCTTACCTAATATAATGTGAGCGTTGGCTGTTTTTCCGTGTGTCGACGTACGCGATATATCATGCGAGCGGTAACGTCAATTATATCATGAAGCATATATTATAACAGGTCTGACGACAGGTTCGGACGCCAAGAACAGCGCAGGAGACATTGGAAGCTATTTACTGAAGCATTGGGCTCAATATATCGAGGTTTCCATTTGCAAGATGCTGACCATATCAATACTAAGAGAGAGAGAGAGAGAGAAAAGAAGGTACTATGAATACGCACCCGCAGACTTTTGGCGGTATCATTTCACTGGAACCCCTCGAGTTGCTTGAAGATCTGCGCATAGAAACAGTGACATACATTGTGGCAGGATTCCCGCACCCCCAAAGACGAAAATTCCCCACTTTAGGGCCCCTTTTACCCGAGACACTTCCCATGAATCTCGGTCAGTTTCCCTCAAGTAAACATACAGGGGAACGAGCATATTAAACCACGTTCACTGAAGGGCTAATTTCGAATGGTAGTGTTCTTTGAAGGAAAACTTGGTCCGCAAGAGGTATCAGTTTAGATTTCAAGTGTACTTTGAATGACTTTAGTGTATCAAAACTAGAAGAGAAGCTCAGGGGAAGATGGATGCTTGAATCGATGAACAAGTTCGTACTTTGCGATTTGTTCATCGATTTAGTGTATCAGTGCTCACCTGCTGGCTTCTCTACCAAGCATTCTGTAACAATTATGTATGATTGAAATAAGACCTTGAGCGTCCATTGCTCCGCTTCTTACGATTGGCGGAAACGCCTTCGGAAGACATCGAGCTTTCGAAACCGCCATCTAGAGACGGCGCCCCAAGAGTGATGTGCTGTGCATTACTGGTGAGGCTTCTCTCACTCACATAGCCAGTAATAAGCGTTCTAAACGTGTAAAAGTTGATACATACCCGAAAGATTCCCTTTCCAGAGCGTAAGCTGTTAGAGTCTTGAAACAATAAGGACTGAAAGTGGTGGAAATGCTGTTCGCTGCTGGTGTCCGTAATCGCTATAGCTCGCTATGGTACGAAGTACACCATGCCATTGCCGACTCGAACCGAGGAGCGGCGACACCCGCCCCCTGACGCATATCACGTGGTTGCACACACTGTGTTCTGTGCCACGACTCTTATGAGAGGAGTGGCGTTTCAGAACAACATATGTCTTGTCAGCTGTCGGCTGTGGTTTTATAGATAAAGACAACGAAAGGGAATCAGCCGGAGAAAAATAAAGTGGAAGAGGCTGAGGAAGGAGACAACGACGACTACGAAGAAGACGGCAAATAAGTAGAAGAGGAAGGAGAGAGGGCTACGACGAACAAGATGGAGACGAAGAACGGGAAGAAGGAGGGCCCGCCACGGCGGTGTAGTGATTATGATACTCAAGTGATGACCCAAAAATCGCGGGATCGAACCCCGTCCATGGAGGCCGCATTTCGGTACAGGCGGAATGCTGGGGGCCCGTGTACTTTTCTATGCCAGCGCACGTTAAAGGGCACAAGGAGGTCGAAATTTCCAGAGCATATATACGCCACTATATATGGCGTCTCTGATAATCATATCACCGTTTTGGGACGTAAAACCTGAGACATTTTTAACATTAGTATCCGTGGAAGAGTGCTAAACATGCGTATGTGCGGTGGTGCAGGCGGGCATTCTAGGTGCTGTCATTACTTTGTGATAAAATGTCATAATCTATGGAATGAGAACCGAATGACGGGAGAAGCAGTACCATATAAATGACGTGGCGTCGTTTTCGTTACCTGGGTGGTACTTTTTTTTTGTTGTTCTATTGATAAACCACCAGGACAGCGAAAGAAGCCTCATAGCAGTGCAGTTTATAAGCAGTCCTAGATATCAAATTCCAGGAAAATAACCACTAGGACCACTTGGAAGACGTCTTTGCTGTTATAGAACGAAGCGCAAGAATAGCGGTTCAGAAAAGGAGCTTTTGCTTGAAAAAACTATGCGTTACATGAATGATGATGATGATGTGTTTTTTCGTGGCGCAAGCGTTATATGGATAATAAGAAAGCTCCAACGTTGCATTGGTGGTAGTGGTGGTAGTGGTTTATTAGGAAGGAAGAGACGCTAATTTCTGTCACTCATGCTGGGGACACGGCTAAGCGCCTTAGGGGAGGGGATAAGGGATATGAAAGTGGAAGAGAAGAAAGGAAGGAAAAGAAGGAAAAGAGAAAGGTCGTTCGATAGCAGCAGGAACAAGCACGTCCCACTGCTCGCAAAGGCAGCCGGTCCAGAGTCAGCATTGGACTGACAGCATTCAACGTTCTGCCTATATCCTCTCCTCTCCTCTATCTTTTTCCCGCTTCCTTATTTTTTCTATTTTTTGTTACCGCTGGAAATGCATCACAGGCATTACACTGCGTGGTCGAGGATATGGAAGCCAGCGGAAGCGTTATTCCTGAGATGTCGCCTAAAAAAATACTGTTATCTACAAAAGAGACAGCTGCAGTGGCGACTGAATAGGCAACCGGAAGGCTTGGAGCGCTGACACGTGAAGCAATCGATTCACGTCTCAGCGGTTCAGGGCCTCCGCAATCTGAGGTCAGCCACAGCGTGCGGAGTGTTATAAACATCAGCCCGTAGCGTTCAGCACCCCGGCACTGTCTTCGCTAGTGTCTGTGGTCATTGAGTAAGGTAGGTCACGATTAGGCTCGTTTTGATGATCGTAACAGCAGCAGCTGTTTGCAGCGGAAGCACGGATGCCCGAAAACACTAATGTGCGTCTTCTTGCCTGGGACCTTGCGTCGGTTTTGCACCGCAACAAGTTGCTCTGAACAGTATGGACCAAACAAACAGCGTCCCCTTTACACTGGGCAAAAATTCGTGGAGCGTTAGCCCAAATTATCATTATAACATCAGTGCGCGTGCACTTCGGTGCAATGCCCGTTGTGCAGCATTTGCTCCAGAAAATCTTTCGTGCACTTATGCCCTCATCCCAGTACTATATAAAGGCGGCTTATGTGCCAACAGCTCCTAACATAGCATAGCCATACATAGTATAGTACAGCAAGGGGATGGAGAAGGAAAGTGAGAAAGAGTGTTGGGCGGATGAAGGGGAAGATAGATAGATAGATAGATAGATAGATAGATAGATAGATAGATAGATAGATAGATAGATAGATAGATAGATAGAAATATACGAAGAAGGAGATGTAGAAAGAGATAAAGAGGGACATATCGATGAAAGAAAGAACACGACGAAGACACATGAAGAAAGAACTCAATCTACCTTCGCAGCGTGGTGGCGCTTGCTTGCCAGGACGCTGTTTACACAGACTGCGCAAGCGTGGAACGACGCGCAATTGGATTGATTTTTTTCCACAGCCTCCTCTTTAATTCGAAAGTAAATGTTTACAGCTAGATAGCGCTGCGGGATTTCCCCCGCACAGCTGATACAATAATTTACACCTGTATGGTGTAAGTACAGGAGCCCCTATGGGCAGGAACACACGGGAGTTTACTTTGTGCACCTTTCTTGTATCGTAATTAAGATAAAATAAACACGCATTTCAAGACAGTTCCTTTGATGTGTCGATGCGCTTCCTACTAAATGAGTATTTTTGGGCCTGAAATGTGAATCTATCTCCCATAAGTCCTACTCATTAAGTACTGATGATCAATTACGAAAAAACAAATGCTGCCCGCATCTTCCCACGGGGGGAACTCGAGTAAATGCGTCGCAGAGTGGTGGGGGTATCGCGTGAATGTTGCGTAATTGGGTATGGTTTGGGAATGCTTAATTTTTATTTCGTCTTTATTATTCTTATTTATTGAATGAAGGAGAAGCGAAGGCAAGGAGTGTAAAGTTAAAGTGTGTCTTTATTGCTTGGTGCCGTCGTTGTATTGGACGGCACCAAGGTGGGCGCTTGCGTCCACGAGCAGCGTCTGGAGCCGCGTCTCGTTGACGACGTTTGCACGCCGCTTCTCGCTCACGTACCTGGGCTCTTAAAGCTCGCTGCTCAGGTTTCGCCGCTGCTTCTCGTGCACGAAGTTCGGAATCCGCAGCTCGGCTTTGCCGTTTCGCAGAGGCGTCGCGCTGCCCGAGTGATGGATTGAATTCCGAACGCGCTCTCCGCCGCTTATATACACACCGCCCGCGTTCGAGGGAGAGGGGTACGGGGGCGAGGTCCGCACCCCCACTGCGCATGCTCGGCTTGCTGAGCGCCCGGTCGGCCGGCACGAGACGAGCCGAGCATGCGCAATGGGGGTGTGGACGGCACCGGCGCCGCCGACGCCGAAGAGCGACATCGTGCGACTAAGAAATGCTCCGCATTTAAAACACTGTAACGTCTGCGTACGCAAACGCCAATAGCAGCACGTTCTTTCCTCGGCAATTCTTTCATGGATGTTTAGCATTCGGTCACTCTCAGGCAAGAATCGTATAGCATACGCCTACAAAGCAAATACTGTGCCGCTACGCTACTCAGTTTTCAGGCGCTTCATTTTGCTGGCTCGTGCTGGAAGGAACGTTAAAAGCTTTCCAGCAGGAGCACGAAACCCTCTATTTGTTCGCGTACTACATCTCGGTGTGAGATCAACCTTGGTTGTCACGCTTTTTATATACCGTCTATGTTTTGGAATCCGGAGGCCCTATCGACTCTTCGGCGAAAGTCAGGCCTCCCATTAGCGACGACGACTTCTCGCACAACGAAAGCTTAGAAAGTAATCCCTTCACCTTACTGGAAGGCTCTTTTGGGACGAGATCATTAAGTGCTTGCGAGTCACGCACACCAGGATGTGCGTCAGGACCTAACGAAGGTCCCATCAGGTTGGCCTGTACTCCCCTAGGCTGGGGAAAGCCGCATAAAGGGCTCAAGCATGCGTGTCGGATACACGGGATGGAAATGACGCGTGCGGTTACGCATTTACGTTAAGGGCCTTCTACCGAAACGGAGCGCTAGCCTCCAAGGGCAAATTTTAAAAGCAAGGTAGGGCAGCCTTTCTCGGGTGGAGTGGATATGCGCGCCTCGACAAAGGAGCTAGCGTCATGAACCACCACCGGTGTCGGTCCGCTAATAAACTTCAAAAATTGGTGCTGATCAACTAAAGAAGCAAATTTCCGTCAATAGAATAATACGGCCTGTCCGTTTTACATATCCCGAGTAAGAAGATTTAGACGCGTTAGGGCACTCCTCATATATCTTCCTTATTCCCCTAGGGACGTTTCTGCACTAAGCTGGTTCCTGTATCTTATTTGCCGTCAGTTCCATATGATGAAGAGGTGGACCTTACTTGGGGACTCTTGAGTAATCTGGGACATCTGAGGTTCTATAACGGGTACGTAAGTGTAAGTACACAGGAGTTCTTGTATTTAGGTCTTCTGGGAACGCGGCGCTGAAACTGCAACCTGCGTATTCAGAGTTATCAATGCGACCCCTTGCCTCCTGAGTAATCACGATCACACAGGATAGACAGTACGAACTTGTTCTGTTTTATCGAAACACACGATGTAGGCCAAAGTAGTAAGTACAATAGAGTGATTCGCAGAGACGATGAGATTCATCACATTCATGATCCTCGACGCATCTTGTATTCACTGAAGGACGAAGGCCTCATCCAACGATTTGCAAACCTCCCTGTACTGCTGAAGCTGATTTGATATAAGCCCGGAAGCTTCTCTATTTCCTACCCCCGTTTCACCCTTTGTGGCCAACAAATCATCACGATGATGATTATGATGAAGTGAACGACAATGATGATAAAAACCGAACGCTTTAGAGCCGTTTTGTTGAAAATAGTCTGTAGCCGGACGAGAGCGAAATTTTTTAAAGCACGAGTTTTCAACAGTTTCAAACTGAATGGCGGAGTAGAATATGAGACCACAACTTAGGTAACTCATTTTTATGGGCTTACAGGCCCAGAAGCCATTACGTCAGGGGTGCTCGCCGAAACGCAGTGTTGGTGCATTTGATGGCTAACTTGAATAACTGTCTAGGAGCTCTCCTGGTCGTCTTTTTCACTCCGCGCGCATGCTCGGCTTGCTGAGCGCCCGGTCGGCCGGCACGAGACGAGCCGAGCATGCGCAATGGGGGTGTGGACGGCACCGGCGCCGCCGACGCCGAAGAGCGACATCGTGCGACTAAGAAATGCTCCGCATTTAAAACACTGTAACGTCTGCGTACGCAAACGCCAATAGCAGCACGTTCTTTCCTCGGCAATTCTTTCATGGATGTTTAGCATTCGGTCACTCTCAGGCAAGAATCGTATAGCATACGCCTACAAAGCAAATACTGTGCCGCTACGCTACTCAGTTTTCAGGCGCTTCATTTTGCTGGCTCGTGCTGGAAGGAACGTTAAAAGCTTTCCAGCAGGAGCACGAAACCCTCTATTTGTTCGCGTACTACATCTCGGTGTGAGATCAACCTTGGTTGTCACGCTTTTTATATACCGTCTATGTTTTGGAATCCGGAGGCCCTATCGACTCTTCGGCGAAAGTCAGGCCTCCCATTAGCGACGACGACTTCTCGCACAACGAAAGCTTAGAAAGTAATCCCTTCACCTTACTGGAAGGCTCTTTTGGGACGAGATCATTAAGTGCTTGCGAGTCACGCACACCAGGATGTGCGTCAGGACCTAACGAAGGTCCCATCAGGTTGGCCTGTACTCCCCTAGGCTGGGGAAAGCCGCATAAAGGGCTCAAGCATGCGTGTCGGATACACGGGATGGAAATGACGCGTGCGGTTACGCATTTACGTTAAGGGCCTTCTACCGAAACGGAGCGCTAGCCTCCAAGGGCAAATTTTAAAAGCAAGGTAGGGCAGCCTTTCTCGGGTGGAGTGGATATGCGCGCCTCGACAAAGGAGCTAGCGTCATGAACCACCACCGGTGTCGGTCCGCTAATAAACTTCAAAAATTGGTGCTGATCAACTAAAGAAGCAAATTTCCGTCAATAGAATAATACGGCCTGTCCGTTTTACATATCCCGAGTAAGAAGATTTAGACGCGTTAGGGCACTCCTCATATATCTTCCTTATTCCCCTAGGGACGTTTCTGCACTAAGCTGGTTCCTGTATCTTATTTGCCGTCAGTTCCATATGATGAAGAGGTGGACCTTACTTGGGGACTCTTGAGTAATCTGGGACATCTGAGGTTCTATAACGGGTACGTAAGTGTAAGTACACAGGAGTTCTTGTATTTAGGTCTTCTGGGAACGCGGCGCTGAAACTGCAACCTGCGTATTCAGAGTTATCAATGCGACCCCTTGCCTCCTGAGTAATCACGATCACACAGGATAGACAGTACGAACTTGTTCTGTTTTATCGAAACACACGATGTAGGCCAAAGTAGTAAGTACAATAGAGTGATTCGCAGAGACGATGAGATTCATCACATTCATGATCCTCGACGCATCTTGTATTCACTGAAGGACGAAGGCCTCATCCAACGATTTGCAAACCTCCCTGTACTGCTGAAGCTGATTTGATATAAGCCCGGAAGCTTCTCTATTTCCTACCCCCGTTTCACCCTTTGTGGCCAACAAATCATCACGATGATGATTATGATGAAGTGAACGACAATGATGATAAAAACCGAACGCTTTAGAGCCGTTTTGTTGAAAATAGTCTGTAGCCGGACGAGAGCGAAATTTTTTAAAGCACGAGTTTTCAACAGTTTCAAACTGAATGGCGGAGTAGAATATGAGACCACAACTTAGGTAACTCATTTTTATGGGCTTACAGGCCCAGAAGCCATTACGTCAGGGGTGCTCGCCGAAACGCAGTGTTGGTGCATTTGATGGCTAACTTGAATAACTGTCTAGGAGCTCTCCTGGTCGTCTTTTTCACTCCGCGCGCACCAAAATTGAAATTACGCATTGGGATTTACGTATTGATGTTGTGCCTCAGATATGCGTGATATTAGCTTTTTTATCGAATATGTTCACAAGTATGAATGCAGCTACCAGTTCAATGGGACTGGGCGTTAGGCAAGTGCTTAAAATTTTGCCGGGTGGTTGAATCGTGTGGCAGCAGACAAACAGAAAGACCAAAATTTCTGCTTTATATATTTATATTTAGCCAGGCACTTCCTTGTCGCTAGCTGTGAGGACGCGCTGAGAACAAAGCCCCAAAGAAAAAAAAAATACAAGACCACGCGTCGCCCGCTGTTCCAGTCGCAGCCAAAGCCACCTAGAACAAAATCACAACCAGCCGATAAATTGCGTTTCGAAGGCGATACGGTGCTGGGGGCACGATAAAGAGCAAGAATCAGTGATAAGCTCTTATGACTGCGCGATGTACTTTGGCGAATACTTCGGAGAAGGTACAGGTGCTCCAAAAATAAAATGGAGCATGCGAGCGGTGACCGAAATCGCAAAACCGCATGCGAGTGCGCTCTACCAGCAGATGCGCTACATATCGTGGGAGTACGCATGCACATTCGGCTGACCCATCCTGATATTATGAAGCTCGCCTTATCGCTGGCTCGAGCGAAACCGCACTACTACCATTGCTGCTCGTCAGGGTCGCTTTCAATCATTTATACGCTTTTGTTTGCACGCATTGCAGTTAGATTTGGCGAATGCGGTAAAAGCCTTGTACTCAACAACCGCGTACTATTTTTTTTCTTTTCCCTAGACTTTTCATCTGCGCGACCCTGGGCTGTCATGCATATTAAAGGTTGTTGCATTCCTGACGAAGCAGACAGAGCACGCCACCGAATTTATTAACTTTGGCGCCCGATGCGGGCAAAGAAAAACGTAAAGCATTAACAGCGCCCCTGCCAACCAGTTATGGTAGCAGCGCGGCTTCGTGCGAGCCGGCGATAAGGCGAGCATTAGAATATCAGGATGGGGCAGTCTCGTTTCGCCGATTTCGGCCACCGCCAGCGTGCTCCGTTTTACTTTTGGAGCACCTGTACAGGCTCCGCGGGAAAAAGATGGCACAAGTGACTTATCACCGGAGCGGCAAAATTGCGACGCTATTGTTCACGAGCACACCTGTAGCGAAAGTGCCAAGCCAATTCCATTTTCCAAAACAAGGGCGGTGGCCGGCATGATTTGCCCATGAGCAATGAGGACGCTTCCGTCGAAAATGCAACCCGTCGGTTAATGTTTCCCGCCGGCTACCCGACCTTTGGAAAATGGAATGCTCTTCACATTTTCGCTGGGGAATTCTAGGGCCGTGTGTCACATTTTTCCGCTCCTGTTATGTGTCGCTTGAGCCGATGTCTTTCCATTTCGAATGTAGAGCGGTCGCGGTGACCTAAGCCTAACTATCCAGCCCTTCGTGCAAATAAAAAAAAAATACTAGTCTGTCCGCCGTGCGATACAAAAGCGAGGGCCCTCACCTTGCTGTAGTCTACACCACGAAGGCATACCACAGTACGGTGCTGAATGGCGTCACTGCGACACAAACAAGCAATACCAAACGTTCCACGGGCGAACAAGAAATACGGAGGCTATGGACAACCAGGCGTACGGACCGCCCCCCTTACGCAGGTGATGTGCCAGGCGGTGCCGCACGCGAAGAAGTTCGCAGCAAGTTCCGTGATAAATGTCCGATTTCCCGTGAAAGAAAATGCTCTTGCATTTGGTGAAAACGAGTAAAAAGTAAAAAAAGATGGACTTTAGGTTCATTTTGGCCACGTATTTTTATTTTTAACGTTGCGCCACTTGCGCCAGCTAGCCCTTGATAGAAGAACCGCGACAATGTTAGAGGGAGAGGGAAGGACGATCAGGTTATCGCCTACTGTCTGCTGCTAGCGTAGGCGTAGCTCATGGCTGGACTGCTAGGGGACAGTTCTACAGAGCTCTCGCATAGCCCGTGCGATACTCTGAATGGGTTGTCACTTGTACTAAACACCCACTGTGTGCAACAAAAGGATGAGCATTGTTGACAGAGGTGAAGTCGGGTCAATGTCTTGTGGAGTCTAGCCGAAAATACCCCGGTGTCGGCGTAGACGTCCACGGCGGAAATAGTCACTTCAAACAACCACCGTGGCAACCCGCAGCACCCGACCAAGCAAGACCTCCGCCATGGCGCGGGATCTTTAGTGAACAAAATACAATTTGCCAAATTGAAATCCGCAAAAAAATTGCAAACTACGGCTTAATTTAAATCTCCACACATGATACCTCGGACTGTCATTTCAACGCACGAGAAAACATAAGTGTGTTGAAAGAAGCTCAATTAATTCCAGTACTTTCTTGAAAAGGCGCCAATTTTGATGAATATTTTATAAGAAGACATAGCGAACGGGGACCAGTGACACTACAGCGCTCCAAAGTTAAAGGCGAAAGAAAGACACATCCGTCATTGTTATTCTTTATTTGTTGAGCTCAAGACGTACACGTAAAGTATTGCCGAGGGCATTTCTGGGGTTAAGGAATTACTATTGCTACTTCCACTTCAAATGACGTAGTCCATGTTGCTTGTGACGTCATATATTGCAAGAAGAGCAGGCAAATTCCAGCCGTATTTGAAATAAGGCTGCGAATTCCCTGCACTAATATTCGGCTAACGTGTTCATTGCAGCCTCCACGACTAATGCGCAGCGTTTTAAGACTACTTCAACAAATAAAAGTGCTCCTAGGCCCCTTTAAGTGACCTCAAAGTTTTATAAATTGTGTTGTTGAAATACGCTCGGTCATGGTGCCTGGTGGTGTAGAGGTTTCTCATTTACAACCACTCCATCTTGTTTCGTACTATCCTGTGTCATTACGTGGACCGTCGTGGCTGTATGGCACCCACAGTGCACTACTGCTGAACCGAAACACGCGGGTTTCATCAGGGCCACGGCAGTCCCACTCCTTTGCAGGCGAAAAGGCAGATGCTGATGCATACATGGGATGTAGTAATTGTGATTGTGCTATGGGAAGAGGGCTACTTTCTGCAGTCGATATCGGGAGCACGGCTCAGCGTTCGCCTGGTACGGGAGAGAGAATAAAAAATGTAGAAAGGAGAGAAAAGGCTCCTGAAATATTCACCCCCTACGGTTCTTTAACGTGCACTGGTAATGCCCCGCTATGAGAAAGAGACTACATTTTTCGACTTGCTAGGAATGCTACCGGCGCGGCCGATTTTAAGCTCACGTCTACGTCTATCGGGTACGCGGACAAGCACCGCAAGAGCTGGGCCACCGCGTCAACTCTTTCAGCCAACGTCACCATTTTTGGGTGGTTTTGTGTCAACTATTTCAGAGCCTCTCCTCCGATCGCCACGGACGCTGAGCCGTGCTCGCTCTAATGGCTGCAGAAATATGGCACCTTTTCCGTAAACAGCCTTGTTTTTGCCTAAGCGTTGTTTTCCTTAGTGTAAACAAACAGACAGACATTGAACCTTTTTGATGGGCTGAGGGACTAGCCGGAGGAGCGCCATTGGGACACCCGGTTCATCGCTGGCTTCTCCCATGTAGGTCAAGCATCTCCATTTCAGGTGTTTCTGATGGAACGTATGCGTGGAAACCACATCCAAAAGAATTAAGAGTACAAATTTCATTTTCCCGCCGGCTTTAGATCGGAAAGAAATACCGAAGTTTCCTGTTGTGTTGGGAAACGCTAAGTCTCAAGTTTAGCAAAGGAACACGTCAGAATACCAATGGCGTGCCGCGATGTTAGAGAAAGATACCGAAGCACATACACAGCGTCGATTTGCAGTAATGTTACTTTCGGAGGGGCTTTGAATGCGAGCGTATCTTGATATACCACACGTAGCTATAGTACATTCACTGCACGTCCAACGTTCTATTGCTCTATTGTGTATATTGAAGCGCAATTGTGCTTTCGTATAGAGAACAGAAATTTTTAGATCCAGCCTACCCTTGTATACATACCCTGCTTTTGGTTTTGAACTTATTTTCTGTCTGAATTCCTCCACGCGGCTGCTGCACTAGCTGTGTCGTGTATTTGGCGATACTGTCACGTCCGGAAAGCTGCCGAAAAGGAATTTATTTTGTGAGTTGGCGCTCTTTCTATGTATCGCTGTTTTCTTGCTTATTTTAAGGTTGCACCACTTCCCTACGTTGATATGAGCAGACTAGTCTAACTAAACACTGTAATCTTCAAAACCTTCCGAATATTAATAAATGCTGGTGTTTCACGTGCCGAGACTACTGCATGAGGGGGCTCCGTTATACTGTTGACCGTCTGAGATTCTTTAACGTTTACCCAAATATAAACGTTCGGGTGTTAATGTAACAAACGTGTAAAAGTTCCATAGCCACTATACCACTACGGCGGGTGCTGATGTGTGCAAGTAAAGTGGATAGCGAAGCCGACACGTGTAGAAAGAGTAAGGCCTTATTGAGAACTATAAAATCAACATGCCGAACAAGCGATAATAATTACCTATATTTTACGTGCCAAACCCACTGTGTGATTATGAGTCAAACCGTGGTGGAGAGCTCTGGAAGGTTTGACCGCCCGGGGTTCTTTAACGTACAACGACAAAGCACAGTGCATGGGCCTCTAGCAAGGTCTCCTGCACGGAAAATGCGTCCGGCACGGCCGGGATCCAATCCACCGCTTTCGGGTCCAACTGGAACACTATGTCGCCCATTCCACAATATTCAGCCCATGCCCGCCCGTTGTGCGCATTATCGTTTTGAATGCACAGAACATTAGACCCTTATATACTAAGGTTGTCGGTTTGTATAGCCTAATCTAATAGGTAGGTGCTTGGAGATTTGGGGTAATGTCTTGCGATAACATTTATTTAAGATATTATGGTGTAGATAAGCGATTTGATTTAGTTCGGTTTGTAATCCATCATTCTACCTGAATTTTTTGTTGTTGTTTTGTTCCGTATTTGGCGCATTGCTTTAGCGGTACTGTATGTACAATGTAGTATTTCAATTCATTTGTATCCACTCTTGCTAGGGCTTTTTGGGGGCCTGCAATATTTTCTAAACTTATAAATGACAGCTGTTGTGGGCATGCCGGTACTGCCGCCGCAGGTAACGTGTAGCTCATAATTGCCTGAAATTCTTGGAGCAGCCGGTGTTATGCAAATGAAATCGCAAAAAAGCGAACTCTCGCGTAATCAGATTATCCGAATTCCCCGATACAGTCTGCCTTATAATAGGATTATTCTTCGACACCTGGTCTTTGATCAATGAATCAATTTAAGCAAGCAGTTATGTTTTTTTTTCTATTTAGATCCGAAAGGCTTCTCTATTATCTTCACTCACGCTTTAAGGAAAGAGTCAAATCCCCTTTTTTTCAAAACTGATGCACGCAGTACTATCTGTGCGTCAACGTCGGGCCGTAAGTGTCCGAAAGTTCCCGCTATCTTGGTGCGTTCGCCGTCTCATTTCAGTACCAAGAGAAATCGTGATGCCAGATCGCTCAGCCAGCCTCGCGATTTCAACGAAACGGAGAGCGGATGCATTGAATTTTCGTTCGATCGCCACCGTTGTTCGCAGGAAAATTTCGCGCTATTTCCGAATAACGTAGTGTGTGGTGTTCGGGCATTTGTAGTGCGAACGAAATACCGAAACGGCAGTGGAGTGGCCTGCTTCCGTTAAGACGTGGTGTCCATAGGCAGTGCCGTAATTTAGCTACGCCATTTCTAGTGCTCCCGTCCTCACTAGAATCAATGCGAAATTATGTTGGAGTTCGGAAATTATGCACGCAAAAAGAAATAAAGGCTCCGGTTTATCGAATCATACTTCTGGTTCATGGATTTGCTGTTCAACTCCCTTCGAGTAAATGTAAATTAAGCTACGAGTCTTTCGCATCCGACAAATTGTGATAGACCTTTATGCTTAACTTCTCGAGTTGGTAACGAGTTCGAGACAAACTGGGGGAGCCCTTGAAAAGTGCAGGGAAAGGAGGAAACACAGCAGCGTTGGGAAATGAAGCAGAGTATTAGCCTCCAGCAAGGGTCCAACCGGAACTGCTGTTCGGGAAGGCGACCTGTACTGTACCACGCGCTACTGTACAAGTAGCGCGTGGTATGAATGGTTCTCGATCAGGAACGTGTTGTATCCTTCGATAACTTTAGCTTTCCTATGCTCAGGTATATCGCGGGTGTAGAGAAACGTTCACATACATATTGGATAGTGGGTGACCCTCGTGCGTGCTGCAATCAAGGAGAGAGAGATAAAAGGTATGTGAGAAGCGGAGAGCTTTGCCGAGAGGTGATGCCTAGAAGCGTATAAAGTTGAGCTTGTTGCCTCATATAGAACACTTAAAGCGCAAAAGGACAAGAGACGAGAGGAGTAGACACACGTCTCGTCCCTTATCCTTTTGCGCTTTAGGTGTTTCAGGTGATGCCTAGTTCGCCGCCCTGTACTGGGGAAGCGGTAGTGGGACAGATAAGAGGGGTATGGAAAGATGACATGTATCAAGGAGAGAGAGAGGGATAAACACACACACACACACACACACACACACACACACACACACACACACACACACACACACACACCAGCGTCGTAGTCTGAACGACGCCGGTTCCCCGTAGGAGCTTCACAAGCGCTTCCGTCGCTTCCCCTTTGTTAAGTTCGAACGCACCGGCATTCTAATATAAATTGCTCGGACAGCAGCTGGCCATCGCGACGTGTCAATTTTGTTGTGGGATGTCCTGTCCGCGACTTAGCAGACTGATGAATTGGGCTAGTCAGCGTTTATTCGTGACATCGTGCACTTCGCGCTATGTAATCCATTTAAGAGTTTATTCGCCGCCTGTCTTGTCCCTGTCTCGTCTCAGTCTCGTAGTACGAAGAGCAAAAATGATCATGCGCATGGTAGTTGTAGCCTAGACAGTGACAGAGTGCGCGTATATGAGATGGCTTCCTCGCCACCTTAACGATCACAGGCAGCGCTGTCATTACGATACAATAAGCAGGGCTCTTGGTGAACGACACTCCAAAGCCATAGATGCCTTGGAAAGGGTTGTCTCCTATCGGGGTAATCGAGGTGGAAATGGAAGTTTGAACGGCGGGTCCGGGCGGGGAATGGAGGTATCTGGAGGGGAAAATTTCGTTGAGCAAATCGACACAAGGACAAACACGTAGGCAGGACTGACGCCATCGAAACGTTTTGGGCTAGTACTTTAATTAGTTCTGAAGGAAAAATAATTTCTGAGGTTTGACGTCCCAAAAGAACGATATGATGATGAGGGACGCCGCAGTGGAGATGCCCGGATATTTCAACCGGCCTGGGAATCTTTAACGTCCACTGACGTCGCACAGTACATGGGCCACAACATTTCGCCTCGATCGAAATGCAGCCGCCGCGGCCATGATTCGAAACCGGGACATTATGATCAGCACCCGAGTGCCACGAGCTGCTACCACCACGGCATGATATCTTCTTTCTTTCTCTTTCTTTCTTTCTTTCCTTCTTTCTTTCTTTCTTTCTTTCTTTGCATATTGTCCTTCGCATAATCGTTATCATGTAGCAGTACGGGTAGTGGGTCAAGGCCAAGAGCGGGTCCTGTCCCAGCTAGGCTAATTTGAGCGGAGACAGTAAGGCCAGAACTCGAACTTCAGCGTCCCTCCTGGAGCAGACTAAAACCACATCATGCGGGTGGACTCTATGCTCTCGTTCCAGCTTCCCTTGAAAAAGCTATTTCTTGTGGGGAGCAGTGGGAAGCTTGCTTGCGCAGCTCCATGCCCTGCATTCAGGAGGCAATGCTGGAGTAGTATGAGAGAAAGGAGGAGGCTTACTTCTAGGAGCTCAAACTCCTGCCCTCTAAGCCATTGCTGCTTCTCTTTAAGAGGGACAAATAATGTTTTCATTCACTCATTCCTTCATACAGCAGCTCCTCCTTTAAAATACAGCTGTCCCGCAGAGCCTCCAGAACAAAACAAAAACCAAATTTTTGTGCCATTGAACACAGGCACGGCGTCACGTTTTTTATCGGATACGCTGTCACAACCACGTAATTTTTTACGTGGTTGTGACAGCGCATCCTCAAAAGATGCCGCCGGGCTCCATACACGACTAAAAAAACTGCAATTTCTGCTAAAGCACGGGATATTATTGAATCTTTGTTATGATAACAAAGGTAGAGTAATGCCAAGCATTGCAGGAGTGCTTGCGCCACCTTATCAGACTTCATAATTTCAGATAAGTTTCTCTGGCTGGGTTGCACAAATGGTGTGCCCTCGGGCGTCCACACAAACGTGGTACCACCCATACTCGGCCGCTTTTATGTGTGACTGAGCAGACCCGCTGCCAGAGCGTTCGTAACTGCACGCAACCCGTAGCAGCGGTGCGGCTCGCAACAGGCATTTTCTCATTCGAATACGCAGGCAGCATTGTTATACGTTTCTCTGGCAGATTTTTCATGCCGATGCCGGGTGCCCCCTTCGCAACGAAATCACCATCATTCGTTGTGCTCACAGCCAGCTCTTTCAACCGCCAAATTATATATGTGCTTCGAGGTACGTTAGGTTTGGATCATAAGTCCCCGGGGCGTCTGGCATGGATCTTGTTTTTGATTTTCCGGCGTAGATAAGGAAGTATCTCCAGTGCAAAAGGCTTCTGAAAGATTCCGAGCTATTCTTCATTCGGCGCGTCTCGGGAACTTGTCCGCTGATTTCTCAAGGCGATGTGGCTGGCGCAGGATATTGGACTGGGTCGTCCCCAGCTGGCAAGAAAGACATCGCCGCAGTCTGAGACGTGGGCACGAATGAATGACTACTTCATTTGTCCCTCTTAAAGGGAAGCGGCATTGGATTAGAGGATGCGGGGTAGGAACTAATTGAAGATGCCTTGCAGATTTCATTGCGCATTACGAAAATGCTCTTCCGTGTCTCGTCTTCCTTCCGTGTCATCGCCTTGTGGGCCAAAACTTTCATCCGTGCCTCGTCAACAAAATTAAGCGTTCGCCAAGAAAACCGGGTGATTTTGCCTCCTATTCCCCGTGTCGTCCCTCCGCGATTAACGTACTCATTTTTTCGACGGCAGAATATGCAGCCTCGGGCGTCCGACGTTTCCATTACAACTTAAAAGGGCAACTCCCGCCGTTTTTTTACCATGTTAGGATATCAACGTTTTCCAAGCGTACTGATGATCCTGTAACCGCCAGGGTGGTTCATTTTGCTCAGAAACACGCCCATAATTTTAAATAAGCAACTGAAAGTCGTCTTCAGACCGAAACCGGAACGGGTAGATGCTTCGCGGAGCATGTGCGGTGACGTCACAACCTTCCCGTCACCAGAAATATGTAACTGGCGCGAAAAAAAAATGCCAGTGGCGAGGTCATCCGACGATATGTTGAATGATGCCAGCTTTTCTGATCTTGACAGCAACGATTTTAGCGCTGAACTATCGCCATTTCGCTTTTGAAGGCACGCCGGCTCAGGGAGGCAGCGCGGAACCGACGACGTCAAAAACACAGGGTGGCGCGCGTGAGAATCCATCAAAACTTTTCAAACTTCATTTACAGGAAAACTAAATTACCTACATCCGCCTGACTTGGCATATATTGTTACAGTACCGAGGTGAACATATCTTGAAAATTTTATTCAGATCAGTGTACACTGAAAAATCGTCGGAGTTGCCCTTTAATTCACACAGTCCAAATAAATGCATGTAACTCCACAAGCTTTAATACGTCTTGATTACGCTGGCATTGAAAGTGTGACAGACATTTAATGAAACTGTCTCCCACTCTTGCTGACACGTTTCAAGCTTCTTTTTGCTTGTGTCTTTTTCGCCTCGTGTTTCATCGAAAGTACACGATGACTTCATATCTCGGGACCAGTATCTCTATGCACGCATCGAACGATATGTTGTTTCAATCCCTCTTCGTAATAATGATTGACGAGGTGTCAAAAGCAGCCATGATTATGAGGCACTCAATCCCTTTTAGTAAAAGTTCCACATTCGGGAACGTACACTCTCCAGGGACTGCAGATGAGTTACACCACTTTCTTTTTTCCACTACAGATGACGTATGCCATCATCATATCAAGGCCGGTTTAACTAATATCCAAGGAAGGTCAAGTTTTTTTATATGCTGACTCCTTTTAGGTGTTTTCAGGAAATATACTTTGCCATTAACAATGTTCTTGTGTTACTTTGTGCTTTTTTTCCAGTACAGTCAAATGTTTTTGTAACGAAGTGCACGGGCCTGCATGTGGAACTTCGCTGCATGTGGAACTTTGCTGTTAAGGTCGCTACTGTAGCGCTCGTACTGTGGCTAGCAGATAGAGATACTTCGTCATACCGCTAGCATAGTGAAAGAGACATTCGTTGTAAACGTGTTCGACCGCACTCGCCTTCTACTTTTAACCTAGCTTCTGCAATTTTTTCGGCCCCGAAAGTATAATAGACTGAATGAAATGGGAATTTCGCAGATTAGTATGAGAGAGTATGGCGACGGAGGAAAATAATGAGACTTTTTTAATCTGAGGGTGGGTTTTAGAATAACTCTTCTTTGCTTCAGATTTGTGTTAAATTGTGTGAGCGTGGTGCCCTTGCGAACATGAATAGCCGTCAGCTAAAAAAGAGTTTCAAGCATCGGGCACTTTTAGTCTGTAATATTCTGCAAATGCTGAATTTTTCACCGCTCCGAGAAGCACCGCGCGGGGCGCTTTTATTTTATAAAAAAACTCGAATTCATATTACGAAATAGCCTTTCTTGTCGCTAATAACACTGATCATCATACTGAAAACCTCATTCGCTCTTGCTTCTGAACTGTTTACGGCCTAAAGCGCTTGATCTAGTATGCACCGGTTAAAACTTCACTAGGCGCTTTAGTGCTCGACGGGAGAAGAGAAGCAAGTTTTGTTTCTATATGCTGAAAAGTATGCAGGCAGGAAAGAGTGATAATATAATTTATGATCAAACGTGTACAGCTTTCGAAGCCGGCAGAATTCACCGCATTTCGACAACCCTAGAAGTGCAGAACGAGAGCGCCGTTCGGGGAACGAGATTCGGTGAGCACGTATTTGGAATCTGGGCCTACCTCTTTGTTCTTATTTCGTTTTCAAAGGCTCGGTTGCATAATTAAACGTGTTTTAACTTCTGATGTGAGCGATATTCAAATCTGAGAATGATTTGAAAGAAGCAAGCGAGTTTTTCTGGGAATGACGTAGAACAAAAAAAAAAAAAAAAGATAACTTCGAACGCTGGCTCACATGCTCTGGCGATGTCCCGCGTTGCCTAACGACGTTCTCTCCAGCGAAGCTGAATGGGAGGAGGCCATCACAAGCACGGTGCTCCAAAAGCAAGCCCAGGCTATCCAGAGGGCCCACGAAAGGGCGGAGCGTCATGGCGTTCTTTCCTCCACGTGGGTGCGGCCAGCGGTTACAACGGCCTCCCGCCAGGGAGTCCTTACGTAGCTCCACAGGATTAATTAAAGTTCATTGTCTGTCTGTCGAACGCTGGAGTTCCCGGAAGTCGGTAACAGGGGCCCGGAGATTATGAATATTCCCGTCGTCGCGCTGTAGGTTATAGACTATTACTGTTTCAAGGGGGTGGCATGAAAATAAACACTTTCGGTTTACCGTGATCAAAGTTGAGTACCATAGAGATTTCGGCTAGTAAAACCAGAACTTTAGCTGTCCTCAATGAAAGGACTTATAATGCCGCATGGACTTGGATCATTAAAGTGCGAAAAATAAGGAAACGGTGTAGACATATACAGCTAATTAGCAATTTTCCCCAAAATCATGCGCAAGGAAGGGTGTACTTTTAAACTGAATATCTTGCTTTCGGAGATAGGTGCATGGAGTTACTTTTGTAATATTGTGCTAGAAATGGGAGGGTGCGTTTTTTTCTTTCCATCACGTAATTTTCTCAACTAGATGAGCCGGTCTCGTTTGTCACCCTATTATTTTTTCACACTGTTGAGGCTGGAGACTTGAGGATGACGCCGTTGCATCTTCGAACTAGAAAACTCTGCTGATATTGTCCACGTAAAACATGGAAAGCGTTTCCAAAAACATGTATTCGAATGTCTTAAAGACAGATTAAACCATATACTTGCGCAATACACGGGGAAATGTGGTAGTTCTCATTGTGTCCATACTAGAGGAGGCAAAAATTCATTCAGTATTTGGAAAAATTACGACAAACCACGTTTTAACAAGAGCAACCGCATGTCCAACGTCGATGGAAGAGTGGAAGTTGTCTATACAAGGAGTCCATACCTGCTGTAATATTTCCAAAAAGTAACACTGCTAACTCGTATAGATCGAAGATACTGGCTAATTTCACTCGGGAAATCAAAGGTGAAGTGGCCAAACAAAGCAGCAGCTGCCGCTACCTTTAGCACTGTAAAGTGTGATACAGCTATTTACCCTCACACTACGAAGCGAGGAGGAGCAAGCGTGTGTGCCAAGCGACTATTCCGGTAGGCGTGACCAGGCGAAGCAACGAAATCAGTGACACTGCCCCTTGAAAACACGGTTGCACATGACCGCTCGGCAACGTGAGAGGAACAACTATACTGCGCAAGGCGATACCCAGACTCGTGCCAACTGCGCTCTTTGTGCATTCGATTTCGGCTTCCTTAGTGAAATTAGCCGGATCACAGGCACGTATAGAAATTAGGAACGTGCCTTTCTTGGTTTTTCATTTCTTCGCTAATAATAACGAATATGAAATCCTTGTGTAACTGACTTCAGCTGTTCCATGAGGTTTCGGCACCCGGCTGATATTGTTAATTACTGCTCAAAAGTTTGTTCAACCAATATTAGAGTACGCACCACTGTCGACAAAAGAATTAACCAAAACTCTCGCAGTCATCTGGTTTCCTTAAATTATACGACCTTTGGACACAATATCTGAAGCGCATCAGATATTTATGATTAGGCTCAAGAGAGCAGAGTGAGTTGGGGGCAACAATACCGGGTCTAATGAGTGTTCCTTAATTAACATAATACTGAGAATGATAATTAGGCTTATAACGCAATAAACCACCGGGACAAACATAGAGGCGCCGCACTCGGGCAGTTGCGTGTGCTGCATAATAATATTCTTTTGTCTGCTTGCCTTATAAGCCTCGCTATCTCGACCAACACGCCCAAGACGATGCGTCACTCGTGCGTAGCTTTCATCTCCTGGATATGCATTCACCGCATTACACTTTCAGAGGAACCCACGGGCTCGCGCAGATGCGAGAGACGTTTTTGACACGTTATGCGTCGACTGTAGCAGAACGATCCAGGCTATAAGATGCCGACAACAACGTACGCAGAAGTTAGCCTATAGTGTGCCTTCACGTTGGAAAGAGCAATAACTTGGAAACTGTAACGAGCCTGGAAAAAAAAAGCAATCGAGTGCGAAATAAAAAAAAAATGCCGCAGTTTCGCCAGGAGGGCGAAGCAACGAATGCGATAGCAATACAGGATATAAAATGTAATCCCTAGTGAGGCTGGCAGCTAACTCTTTCGGATACAATCTCACGTAACTCTACAAAAATCTGGTTTAAGAGAATACGGCTGCTCCAGAGACACTTTTCGCAGTCTGTTCGCGTTGACAGCACAGCGCGTAGAAGGGTTTAAGAGCCACCCACTCACGGCTGGGCGACCGCGCGGAGTCTACAGCTGATGCTCGAGCGAAAAGTCTCCCTTCCCTCTTTCCTTCGTTTCATGCTCGTTAAGGACGGGCGGGACTGGCGTTTCGTCTCCGCTTCGAAGGCAGGCGTCCCGATCGCGGCGATGTTATCGCATGCGCCCTCCGAGCGACGGAGATGGGCCGTGCTCGTTTGACCTCTGCTGGCTTCAGCCTTGTTCGCCACCCCCAGTCGCGTGCTTTTACCCGCGGATATAACGAACGATGCGCGGGGATTTGTTGTCAATTTGGACTTTATACGGTACATGACGGGGACGGAAAAAACCCGTCGAGACTTTATTGAATTACTATCGCAATAAAAAGTTAGAAAAAAGAAATAACTTCCTGCAACTTTGCGTAAAGGCAGCTAAAATTCGCCAGTCCCTCGTTAATCACGAGAACTTTTTTAAGGGTCTGTTTGATCGCCAAATCAACGCCACAGTGAAATTTGAAGCTGTTTCATAAGGAACGTTAAGACACGCTTTCCAGCTTCCTCTCTCCATAATCGCCACTCCAACTGAGCCATTTGTCATAGCATGGTTTCGGTCAGGGCCTGACCGAAACGAGGACCAATAAATGGAATATCATTGAAGTGCTACGTCTGATACTTTAGATAGATAGATAGATAGATAGATAGATAGATAGATAGATAGATAGATAGATAGATAGATAGATAGATAATACAAATGGTAGGAAGAAAAGAAAAGTTTCGACTGCAGACTACACTAACTGTGCCGAAGCTGTAACAGCTGACACCTCACCCGCAGTCTCTCGTAAGGGAGGGAGAGGGGAGGAGGAAATGATAAGGACAGTGGGAGAGATAGAGAGAGATAACACAGAGGAACCGTTTACATATGTACGCAAAACCTCGGTGGTTCGCTTTCGATGCAGCCTCCCCGAGGGGGTTGTACCCGCGGCCTCGCACATCGGCGCTGTTGTGACACGGAGAGCAGCCGGCAAGGAAGACCGTACTGCTTAAGAAAGTCGTGTAAAGCTTTGTGGGCCGCCTCTCAGGCACGTAAGCGATGCGTGGACGAAGTCCTAGCTCCTCAGCTCTTTATCGACCGGGGGCAGGTGCATACGGAAGCAGCTCAAGAGTTCCTCACGCGGTTCTGCGAAAACACTACAAGATGAGCAGGAAGCGAGATGGCCTCATTGCGTACTCGCGGAACGTTCATTTTCTCGTGGGAAAGTCTTGAAAGGTAGCGCAGGAGGAACAGCATTGGTTCGCGGCATTAATAGTCGAATTTCTACTTGCGGATAGGCGAACTGTGGCGCCAAACGTTCTTTGGAAAGTAAGAGAACGTGATTGATGCTTCTTTAAAAAGAAATATACGCGCGTCAACAGTCGATGCGTATGTGAGTGACTGATGTTACGTCGATTAGTCGAATCCTCGTTCATCTTGAGTGGCTTCATGAGTTGCGTCTGTGCTTACATTAGCGAGTACGTTTCTTTTTTTTATGACCAGAATTAAAATCGTATACGTCCGAAACTCAATTCACCACTCACGTCGCTCTCCTCATAAAAGAATAGAGTGCTGGGCGCGCTAGCTTGATGATGATGATGATGAGTGGTGTTTAATGGCGCAAGGGCCATTTGATGGCCAAAGAGCGCCAGGTAGTGAATAGATGTGGACAATGATTATGGTAGGTGGCTGTATAAGGGCCGGCGCGCTAGCTTCGTAGCACTATTATGTGGAAAATTGCGCGGAAAAACGTGGACGTCCAGGGTGTGCTGTTCTCTCCTCCATGTCCCCGCGCTTATTAGAGCAGTTTTCCAGAGAAAGATACTCACCTCATGTTGAGGTATTTATTGTCATGACTCACCCAACCATGCAAAAAGGCCAATGCTTTCAGTGAGACCTGGTACCCAGGGATTCGAACCCGGGAGCTCTGGTAGCCTAACATCCCGTGTATGTCATGTTGCATACGCTGTCAAGGTTAACATGCAATCACATGGATCATGCTCGCACGTGCAATGCGGCTTTTTGTGACACAAGGGTTCCGACCCTGTTTTCTGTTTTGTCGTGGCCGTTACATGCTTAATTTAATTACTATCATAACCCATTTGCAGTATTTAGAGTTCTCATTACTTTTTATAGATTGCTAGTTTACCGTTATGGTGTTATTACGTGAATGGGTAGTAATCCTTTTTTTACGTATTTTTCTTGTAAACTCTTGTTCTCAAGCTTTTATTTTCAGCTCAAAGCGAGATACAAAAGGCAATTACCCTGAAAGACCAAAGGTACAAGCAAAGAATGTTTTCTGAAATGGCCACCGCACCTACCCGATTGAAGAGCGTGAGGTAATAGAAAAAAATACTGTTTGAAAAAGGGTTAGAGAAAGGGAAGGAGAGAAGGCACATAATGAGAAATCACGTAACACGCGGAGTATGATGAAAGTGCCGATTCCACTTCCGCTCTTTTCTAATGATTCCAGCACAGCCGTGAGAGCCCTGGGGGGCTATCGGAGATCGGGTGTTCGCTCGAGAACGCTTTCCGAACACTGACGTCAAAAAGTGGGTGGTCCGCGATAGCTTTGAGCAATGCTTGGAGAATGGGAGGAGCGCGGCCGGCGCGGCCAATGGGGAAGCGGCGCGCTCCTCGGATGATGACGTACTCCGTTTGTCGTCTGCTTCTGAAAGCCAAAATGTTTCTCCCGAGAAATTAAGAAAGCTGCTCCTTTTAAAAACGGTGCTTTCTTCTTCTCAGACGTAAACACGCTCTTAAGCATCAATATCTTTCTCTGCTGGTTCGCTAAGCGGTGTCGCGGGCGCGAAAAACAAGAAGCGTGCGCGTAAGTGGCGTCGTATCTAAATTTCGTGTCGTCGTCTGCTGCTGACATGTCCTCGCACAAAAACGTGCATCTCGGCCCACGGGTGCTCAGAGGCAAAGGGAGCTCCTTCTCGCATTTTTGGAGGTGCACCCCAACTGTGAAAGCCCGACAAACTCTTCACTACCGACAGCGCGCTGGAAACATCCAGTAGCAAAGAACATCAACATGCGCAGCTCTTTTCTCTCCGTCGACATTCCACGGGCTCTTTGGCACCCGATTTCCGATCTCCTGAGTACTCCCTCGCCTGTAGCGTGGGACGCGGTCCTCCGCGACTCAAGCCTGGAGAAACAACTCCAGGCTATCAGACGAGCAGAGGAGGTGGCGGCGAGGATTTTTTTTTTTCCTAAAATAAAGTTGTTCTCTCTCTCGGGATCAAGTTCGGCGCACAGCCAACGTACTGTTCGCTTCGACAGACGAAATTGACGCCGGAATTCACTTCCTGTCAAATCCTCAAATACATCGCGAACCTCCAGCTGCTCCGCGTCCTATTTCAGCGACGACAATGCGAGGACTCAGCCGACTCAGCGCCCAAGTGGACCGCCATTTCCCGCTGTGACGCAACATTGCGCAGCCGCAGCCGCCGTTTCAATCCAAGCGGAGCCGCTGCCGCGGCCGCTGTTCGCAAAGTGTTCGTAAATCGTTCGCTGAGCGAGCGGCCTCGGGAATCTTTCTCCGCGTGGCAGACGACACGCTCGGTTTGAAAATGATTGACAGGGAATTGACGTCAATTTGACGGCACCGAAATCTCGGGGCCCCGGAAGGTTCGACGTTCCACAAGTCGCTACAGGTGGCGAAAAAAACCAGCCGTGGCGCGTTCCATCAAGTTGCGCGTAGAGTGGAACCACTAACCTGGCCCCATATTTTAGTTTGAAATTTTCCTGCTAGGGGCTCTCAATAAGGCCAGAAGGCGAATGCGTCAAAAACAAAACAAACATGTTGCATCTAAACAATAATGATGATAGTACATGCAGTGCCATCTCTTGATCGTGTATCTTAATTTAGGACACCACCGCTACTTTTATTTTTCGTTGCACTGTCAACGGTACAGTTTCTCTTCTCTAATGTGGTTATAGGTAGGTGTACCGTGGGCAGGCCCCGCGGATGACGACAGCGGAGCGGCGCTGGCCAATCGCGTGCGGCGATTCCGAACGCTCTCGCTAAAATGCCATCTCCGATAGCAACCCTGTAAGAGGTTCGTAGGCCCAGGCACTCGGACAAAAGGGGACGAGGCGTAGACTAGGACAAACATTTATAACAGTACTGTGACGTACACATAAATAAGTACTGGAGTCGCGTCAGTCGCATAAAAGTTGTTGGCTGCGTACAGGCTGTCCCTTGACGTCTCAACGTTTCCGCACTACCTTGACTCACACGTACTACTGGCGCTGTTCGCTCGTGCAACCGTGCGACGTCGATGTGTGTCGCTATGGTGCCGTCGTGGCCGAAGCGTCTACCTGACTCCGTGGACGGGCCAGACGCGCTTCGTCCTGGACGCAAGGCCAGGCCACGAGGACGGCGGTGTCCAGGCGACCCAGTAGCCGGGCAGCTACTCCGCACGCGTGTGGTGCGGAATGCGGGCTGAGCGAGAACAGGCCCTTACTGGTCCGTTGCTGTTCCCGACTGTTCTCGGATGCGGTCCTGTTCTAGGGGAGCAACCGTCACGACTTCCGGTCCGTTGCGGCTCCCCCGCTGCTCGGGCAGCCGCTAGCGGAGCCTGTGGCCACGAGCACAGGCTCCGCTAGCGGCTGCCCGAGCAGCGGGGGAGCCGCAACGGACCGGTAGTCGTGACGGTCGCTCCCCTAGAACAGGACCGCATCCGAGAACAGTCGGGAACAGCAACGGACCAGTAAGGACCTGTTCTCGCTCAGCCCGCATTCCGCACCACACGCGTGCGGAGGGCGTGCGGAGGGCGTGCGGAAAGGTGAAAATGCTTGTCAAAAGAGAACGGATCGCGAAATATCGAACTTGGCGGGGCTTCCGTGGCCCCAACGGCTGCAATAATTCTCGATTCGTTGCGTTTGACATCCATTTTCACCCTTCCGCACGCGTGCTGAACGGAGAACGGGCTGAGCGAGAACAGGCCCTAACCAGGACGGTCGCTCTCCGAGAACAGCACGTCTTTTCTGCAAGCTGGCTGGCTTGTCTCGCTGTCTCGCGCTTCACGGGCCTAGCGCCTTCCACGAACGGCGCCACCGCAGACAACATACACGTCTTCTACCTATCCTTCGAAGTCCAATGCATTGTTCCGGCCGCCACTCGTCACAGACCACTTAGTACAGTCTTGGCACCGCCATCTTGAAAGAGGAGTAACATTCAGTGCCGTTTGAAGGCGATCAAGTCGCCGCAGCTATGTTAACCGCGCGCGGTAGCAGCTGCAGAAGGTCGACGTGGTAGCATCGATTGCGCAAGCGTCCACAACAAGCCGGGAACAAACGACGTCACGCAAGAGTACAGTGATGTGCGACGTGAACACACACTACGCGAAGCTTGAGCGTAAGAGAGGTACCGCGGCTAGTTAAGGAACGACCAGAGATTGCTACAGGGAACGATGCCCCGCTACAACGATGTCGTGTTTGCGGAAGCGCTGTTTACATCGGCAGTGTTTGCGCAGTTCGGCACCATCTATACGGTGTGGAGTGAAGCTTGGATTGTGTGTGGAGGTGGCATATTCGTAAACGTTTGTTTCTGAAATTGACGCTTGGGCAAGTTGTTACGTAGGCTGAAATGCTAAAAAAGACAGCACAAGAAACACACAGCACAATGAAGAAGACACACAGCTAAAGCGCTGACTCACAAGTCAAGTTCCAGAAGCCAGTACTTTCATACCACGACGCATTGCACCTAATAAGAAAAAATGAACAAATACAAAAGAAAATGGCTGAATGGAAGAGCGTTTGGAAAAGACACATATAAATGAGGTCCCCGTTAAAGGTGACCTATTACTGATGCCACTGTGGCTTCAAGCCTTGCAGTCCTTTCACTGGAATGACTTACACCATTACAAAGTAAACTTAGTAATGGTTTCTTGGGTTGTCCCCTTTTTTCTCGTTTCAAGACTCAAGCGTTCTTCCCTCGGATTCAGTTTCATTGCTTATAATGGCTGCTTTGTTGCGAAAGTGGCGTGGCAGCGACAGCGCTGCAATGACATCTAAAACTCCATTTGTGCCGCTTAGAGCAAGAAATAAATAGAAACAAAGAGAGAGAGAGAGAGAGAGAGTCTCGTAATTTGGGATTTCATGTGGAGAACTTCCGTAATAGCTTCATACTGAGTCGCTATTGCGGTTTTCGGGCAATCTGCACTCAACAAGACCATTGAACTGGAACCATTGCGCAATAAATCAAAGCAGCTTGACAGCGTTCGTGAACAGACAGAGGCTTTCCGGAAGCCGGAAAAGCAATTTGAAATCGTTGTTACTTCTATGGCTGCTCGGCAAAAATAAAGTTGAGATAAACTGTGTGCGCGTGTTTGTGTACTATTGTAGACCATAGCAACTGTTGTAAACACACATTATGGAGGAAAACCACGAGGACACACATATAAACGGGAGCTCACGAGGATTGTTTGTTCACCTTGTCGGTGTTTGTTGAATGACATCTATTTTTTCCCGTAATGTATATCTGCGAACGAGAAAAAGGAGGAACGTCGAGGCACACTGTCCGTGCTCGAGACATTGGTGTGTGTTTTTTACTTGGCGAAAACACGTCTTCTTGAAGATACGAGTATGCTCAGTTTTTTTTTGTCAGTTTGACGACCTTTCTTTCAATCACATTGGCTCCTTAATTCCTCCCATCCTCTTATCCCTTCACCCAGTTCGCCGATCTATCTATCTATCTATCTATCTATCTATCTATCTATCTATCTATCTATCTATCTATCTATCTATCTATCTATCTATCTATCTATCTATCTATCTATCTATCTAAACATCCAAATTAATACAGCGTCCAGAATGCTGCGCGGGGCCTACGATCTATGGCTACTCAACAGCGCGACGTCGCCTTTCCTAAAATATCTATTTGTTCTTCTTTTCGTGAACACGTGTTGCTCAGACAGCTGCTAATATCATGCGCCGCCGTATGACTCTTGGGCATAAAAAGGAGCAACTCCATTTGCATTTCCACGTCGGCTGCAATAAATGTTGCTATATTATGCGGATAGCAATTATGCGGATAGCAATAAATGTTACTATATTAAGCGGACCTATCCGCTACGTATGCGGATAGGCCGGATAACGGGCAAATTGATTTTTTGCCCTGGATGCCTTGCGCCACCGAGGAACGGTCGAGTTTTGGTGACAGCTCTTAATATAAGAAACGCACTCTTACGGAACAAAATAATTGCTCTGCGGAAATCTTGGGTTCTTACAACTCTTACAAGTCTACCATTTCTCATTACTTTTCAAACGGGCATATTTAGTTATCATTCTGGAAGATCCAACCTAGCATAGCCCGCGAAAAAACATTCACAGCTCCCTTTGCAACAGCGCTAAGAAGATCATGTCAGCGAAAATCCGTTGGGAGTCCTTGTACGTGAGCGAAATTGCAGGAGCCACTGCAAAGAAAAAAAGATTCACAGGAATGTAGGAAAGAGCTAGGCGAAGGCGTCACGTGACAGTCTTGAAGCTTAGTCATGGAAGGTTTAAGGAGGAGAATCATGGGATATGTGCCCCAGTCACGTGGTAGTAAAGCGGTAGATTAATGCGCGGTCACGCGCCACTAAAATTTAGTGCTTCCAAAAAAGCTGTAGTGGTCTGGCAACTATGTGGAGCCTTATTTTACCCGACAGTCACCGTGCACTGGCGACAGAGGGGGTTGGCTTGCAGAGTCTGGGGAAATCGTGTCATGGCGCCGCCTTGAGTTGTTTCTTTTTTTCACCTAGTCCCTTGTGCAACACGATAAGAATTCTTGACAAAGAAAGCCGTTCCCCAATGTCCCGTGGCATTATTTAATTATAACAACTTCGGTCAAACCTCGACATGTCGAACACGGATATATGGAATTATCGGCTATGTCGAACTCTCCCCATATCTGCTCGAAAATACCATGCATTATTCTTTGATATCGGAATGGGGTCGGATGTAAAATGGATATATCGAACGCCGCGGGCACAGAACACGTGGGCCCGGCTGACTGGCGCCAAGCTTCCCCACAATACCACCTCGCTTAGGACCAGTGTTGTGTGTTTCTTCATCGTCGTCCCTGTGTTCGCGCAGTTTGCTCTCCAGAGGTATTTTAGACGTTAGACTACTCTACTGAAACAACACACCCTCGCTTGAGAGATGTGAACACATCTCACCCATGCGAATGCCCCGGATTCTCTACAAAAGAAAGGAAGAAGCAAAGAAAGAAGGAAGGAAAGAAAGAAAGAAAGAAAGAAAGAAAGAAAGAAAGAAAGAAAGAAAGAAAGAAAGAAAGAAAGAAAGAAAGAAAGAAAGAAAGAAAGAAAGAAAGAAAGAAAGAAAGAAAGAAGTACTAGGTCAGGCGCGCACGCTCAAGGTTTCTCGATTTCTTTTTGTACATTAATTTCTGCACTGTGTTTTTGTACACCATTTTTCGTGCGCTCTTTATTTCGTCGCCGTTTTGTCATGGTTGCCTTCGCATCACACTTATATAATACCGTCGTCTAACCCTGAGTTCTTCAACAAAGGCGCCTGTGCCATCACGTACCCCCTGGCGCGTCTTCCGAATCGCGTAGAAACTTGACCACAATACAGTACGCCGTTGGCATGTGCACTTCGGGCTCCCGAATGTGTGAAAAAAGAAACTTGTATCACACTGTTTACGCCGGGCAACCGTGTTTACCTCCGTATAGGTGCCCCCCGCAGCGCATGTGTATACAGCAAGCCACGCTTTCGGTAGAAGCACGAAATTTGAAGAAAGTCAGATGGGCGCAGCTGCGCACGACAGAAACATTTCTCGCCTTTCCCGATAAGTTGTCATCCCCTGCTCCCAAATCTTCTCCGAGGCATTCGCAAAGCTTAAAACTGAAATTACCTCCACGCACTTTCCCTTTCCTTGCCGCTTTCCTCTAAGCAAACCTCTAAGCAAACCTGTTATGTGGGGTTTAACGTCCCAAAACCAGCTCTGATTATGAGAGACGCCGTAGTGGAGGGCTCCGGAAATTTCGACCACCTGGGGTTCTTTAACGTGCACTGACATCGCACAGCACACGGCCTCAACATTTCGCCTCCATCGAAATGCAGCCGCCGCAGCCGGGATTCGATCCCGCGACCCTCGGATCAGCAGCCGAGTACCATAGCCACTAGACCACCGTGGCGGGGCGAATATATACACTTGGAGATTGATACAAATCACTGAGAATGGCGCCTAAGGTCATTCTTTCAAAACTCTCAAGGCCAAGTTAGAGATCTTGTTCATTTTTGTATGCTGTACAAGAGTGCTCGTTTCCGCCAATCAATATAGGGAACAGTGTCATTTCCACAGCAACCAAAAAAGCAATATTTCCAAGTTGTACACAGCCCCTCTAACAGCGAAGTTCTTAGTCGACCCAAAGGCGCTGTCTAGTTACTCGATGTCATGTAAAATGAAATGAAATGAAATCAAACCCACGTATTCTGCAGCTCACTTGTTGGGGGTCCTCCAGGCAAAAAGCTGTGAGAACAGCATAACGGGACCTAGGGGCCTACAGGTGGCAACATTGCTGTGGAGTTCACATTCTATAGTCAAAGCAAAGATTAACATAAAAGAAGAGATAATATAAGCAAACTTTGGTACACATACAATACAATTACAAGCAACGTTTCAATGTAACAGACATTTAAGACATTTATGATTTTGCAGGGAGGCGTCAGTAAACGGAAGTGTCTTACGTTTTCATCAGGTAGCAATGTACTTCCGATTTAAACGAACTGAGTAGGGCACTGAAGTTGATATATGTTTTTAATGCATTATAAACTGTGGGTATGCGATATTGTAGCACTCTACCGTTGTCCGTGCGTGTACGTGATACTGGTACATGCTGTCCCATCCCTGCCCTCAGCCCACCCGTAGATGATGGCGATTGTGCGATGCTTAAGGTTCGATAAAAATGCAGAAAAGATATAACTCGAAGTTTCGGGTTCGAACCCTGCACTGGCGGCTGCATTCCAATAATGTGAGATACACAGCGAGACACAGAGAAAGAAAGCGCATCAGTCCAAGATTGAATGGTCAACTGCTATTAGTAAACAATGGTGAAACGGTGGAGTATCGAAACGCCTTTAGTTTGCAGAGCACATATGGTCTAGGTGTAGCACAAATATATGACTAACGTAACTGCTACGTAATCACCTGAATAATTTGGCTAACTGTTTCCATGCCACGATTTATGATAGAGCAACTTCATTGTCTCGGCAGTTTTCACGGTGCAGAAAAAAAAACCTAATCTTCTCGTCCTTGCCTTTTTTTTATTCAACGTTAGCACGTTTATACAGACGTTTGCGACGTGGTATACCCGAAGTGGTTCTTTCGATCTCAACCTATCTGCAGTACTATACATAGAAAGAATATAGTGGAACTCTTCATGAACGTTACATTACGAAAACCGAGAAACTAGTACAGTTGCTCTTGAGGGTTCACTGCTATGACCTTGTCTTTGAGAGACGCCGAATTTCAGAGCTGACGAACGGCCAAGCCACTTTGTTTGCATGCTCAGAGTATTTTTTAAAGTGGGTGGGGTGGGGGGGGGGCGGAGGAATCCTGCGTTGTGGCATTTCCTCGCCCCCTCCTTTTTCCTTTGCAACTCTCATGTGCTTTAGTACATGCGAGGTGAACGAACTACGGCTGCAACTATTACGCAGTTACTACACAACCCATAGGCATCTCGGTTTTATCACTGCCAGTATTTGCACTACTACATAAATTAACAAGCATATATTTGTTATGAAGGCTTTCCAGCGAAAAGCCTAGCACATTCTTCAGACTTCCTTTTTCATCCTAACATGAGCGTTGCTCGGCGCGCCTTGAGAAATTTTTCGCGAGATGAAACAAAGTTGATGCATCCTTTGTCAGGGTGATATAATGCTGGCCGTTTTTCATAGCTACCACGCTTTCGCATTCGAGGACCTAACCCAGCGCACCGTTTCAGGGATGCCGTGGAATTGAAAAAGGAATAACCCACAACCAAGCCAAAAAAAATATTGAAGAATGAAAAAAAAAACAAGGGTTACAACGGCGGGGTCTCGTGCTTTTGTGTGGCGCATATACATCTGGGAGTGTGAAACCTTGGGCCGCGATTGGTTCATGTTTCCAAGCGAGAAAACAAGCGAAATATACCGCAGGGACCACACAAGGCGCACAGGTGCACACACCGCTGCCAGAACTAGTGCATGCGCCTCTTCTCACGCCCTTGGGTTGTATAAATGCGGGGTTCTCGCGGCTTACTTAGAAAAGAAAGATTCTACTTCGACGAACACTGTAGGGTCAAATCCTCGACGCAGCTGTCCATGAAATTGAAGGTCACACAGCGAAAGGCTTCTCGAAATACCAGTCCCCGTGCGCCTACTAAATCCTAGTTATCCTCCTAAGCTTCCAGCTAGTAAGACGCCAGTGCAATGGAGTTTCCAATATGCCACTGCAGCGCCAGAATGCATAGCCTGGCGGGCAAACGAAGCGAAGCTGGCAAGTCAGTGGCTAGAGGCGTATGCGACTAGGAGTGCCTCCCTTCTCTGTCTGTCTATGGCCGCCGTTTTCTGTGTTACATGGCCCTACTAGATTGACCAGCTATGGAGTCTGCTGGAGACCACATGTGTGCGCTTGAGAACCCGGGCTTTTATGTCCTGGTCCGAGCGGCGCTGCAGGAGCTCCAAACCAACGCAGACTTACAAGGAGTTCAGACCGTCAGCACCATTGGACATAAATCCGTCGGGAACGCGGATAGTGCTTCACAAGCCACCAAGTCAGAATGGTTATACACTATTGCACATATTCAAAAAGGAATGGGTAAATCTGAACACATCTATAACGTACTTCTTATTCAAAGGCTTGTCAAGAACACGCTTACAGTTTGCAAGAAGCAGATCACTCAGAAGCAAAGCAAGTCGTTATACATATATGCCCTCTTTTTTGTTCTGCAATGTTTCGGAAATGAGAGGAGCCCAAGAAACTGCTCCCTAAGAGGCCCTGGCAGCATCCTGAAATTAAACCGTGCCCAGATGTTCAATACCTTCAACCACACAAGCCATCAACTCGTTATTAGGAAGGTGTAGTAAAGCTCCTCTACATGATAGAAAAAGCTGAAAGCTTCGCATATTGTTCTTTTAAAGGTAACTTAGCGCCTGCTCTGATTTGTTCGCCAAAAACGTGGCATTAAGAGGCCAAAACCAAACGTTGTTTTGTCAAGAGAGTGCTAAATATTTTTTCCAGTTTCTATGCTCAGTGATGACCACACATAAATTGCAATCAGTACTGCGAGTTCTTGTGGTAAAAACTAATTCCAAATCACTTCTTTTTATTCGAACGGATCTTAGTCAACAAAATTTTATTTTGGGTGTCAAAAGCAGAACCAACCGCCTCCGATGCCCTCTCTTCGTACGAGGATTTGTGCATGACCACGGAATCTTCCTTCTCAGTTGAAACCTTTATTTGAACTTTATTTGAAAGTTAACCCCGCGTCTGTGTCTCTGCTTTTTTGTCGCTGTCCCACTGCCTACTCGATGAAATGGGTCCTAACCAATTCCCGACGACGTGGTTTAGCGAATTTCCTTTCTCGTACACGGGGCATTTTGCCATGGACTGCGCAGAAACGTGCCTCATAACCTTAGTGATAGCGACAGGAGCCTGTGGAGCTCGGATGCTGAGTTTCTGCGTCCGTCACAAGGTGTTACCACCTGAAACGCTGCCATCATTCGCATTCTGTTGATCATCTGTCAACGTGGCGTTCGGATATGCAAAATCGAGCGTTCCAAGTACCAGAGGCCAAATCGTATGCACTGAAGTCACCATAAGCTACTGCTGAGACAAACTTCAACTTTCGACATTGGCGAGGATTTTCATGGCTGGTCGACCGCACAACTGAGTTCCTTTTGCCGCAAATTCTTCCTGGCCTGAGGAAGCAAGGGCAGCAGTCTTCATGGCTCTCAAATCCTGTCCACCTTGCGGATGACATGAAGCTCAAATTAAACGTCTATGTTACTCTGGCTACGCTATGAGCCTGTTTACCAATGTTGCATAAAAACATCAGTTAAAGGTGCGAAGCAACAATCAATGAGTGGACTGGCACCGCCAAAACAAACAAGGTTGTTTAATGCCCCACATCCAAGGCATTTCTCTCAATTTGAAAAGGATAGTGAAAAGATCTGTTTAGAGATAGCTTTTTCTGGCCCACGACGCTTCCAAGGACTGTGGAGGAAGGTTAATGGTAAAACGAATACATGCTAACAAGAGTGGTTTGTAATCGTTCCAGTGCTAGTTTGTAAAAAGGAGATGAGAGCACTACTAAGAGCTCCCCCTTCCTCTCGCACACGGTGTGCCCGATTATTTTTCGGCAGCTTGGCACGATGGATGGATGGGTGGATGCTCCGAGCGTCCCCTTTGTAACGGGGCGATGAAATGTGCGCCACCAGGCTCGTAAAAAAATTTAAGAACTTTTCTTTTTTCTTTCTCTCCCCCTCTCTCTTTAAGTTGTTCTCACACCTTTTAAATATACTTCAATTAAATCGATCATACTGTAGCTAAAACGTAAATTCATAGCCCAGTTCTCTGCCCCTTTTGGCAGAAAGTCCTTAGTTTTCCCGATAATCATTTTCGTCCGCTCTCTCTGGTTTTCTGCCACCAGTATTCTAACCGTCTCTTACTTATGTCGACCGAGTGCACGTTCGACAGAGTACAGCGCCATACCACGTGAGGCGTGCAGCGCTGCAGGAAAACTGCTCTACTAAAGTGAAACCTGACAAAGTGCGTAGCACAGGCAACGCAACGATTCCCGTTTAGCCCCTGGAGAAACGGCTTTGGGAGAAGAAATCGCGTGTTAGGCGAGGCGGCGGCGCCCTCTTATGCACATTGCATGTGTCGGCGGGACGCTTCGTAAAAGGTTTTGGCAGATTCTACTTAAACAAAGCAGTTATTTATGGTATATCTCGCTGTTGATTAAATAAGTTGAGACCTCGTCGGTTTATTTTGACCTTGTTTTTGAGCTGTCTTATCCTGATTTAAGTCCTTTTTCTGCAACATTTATTGAGCGTGATCACATGACAGGAGGTTGCGACAAGAGACGGTCGTCGACAAGACACGCCCCTAAAGTGCCTAAATAAATCCAGCAGATCCCATGAATTGTGGAAATAGGTGCCATACGAAGCAGTCACCGAGGAAATTGCCTCCGCCGAGTTGTTTAGTATTCAGCCAAGTAGTACCAGAAAGATGAACGGCATTGTGCAAACTGAGTAGTTGTGCGCATAACGTGAACTTACCGGGCAATTCGACAGGAATATAGTGACTAGTGGGTAGCAAATGGCACGACGTAATATGGGCTCTGGCTTCATTGCGCAGGCCTCTTTTATCGAAGGGAAACGCAGGATTCTGTGCGCTCGCACGTATGTCAAAAGCAGGTGGAATGATCGTAGCAAATAGATATCGTTTCTTTCACTACTGTAGGGGAGCGGTTGACACGCAACATAATTGCAATCGACGCTACAAAAGCATTGTCACCACATGGGCTGACGCAATAGGTGTATTTGCAATATGCACCACGTAGAAAGACCAGTGGTGGGCGAGTGGTTGCGGCTTGCTTTGCACCTTTGGTGGTCCGGGTTTGATCGTCGCCTTCGGCCACAGGGCGTTTATCACAGCCCGTTTATCAGCCTACATATGTTTTTGTTTATGTTTAAATTTCAACAGCAAGTCAATTTCCCAAGAAAGCTATGCCTTTCTCTTGTTTAACATACGCGAAAACTGTGCTCTCACGAAATTCTCAGTGTCCACATTGGTTAGTCATTGGCATAGGGTCTGTTTTCATAAGATGAATGCGCGGTTTGTATAAATGCAATAGAATTTTGATTACAGAGCTCATATCTACCACGTTCTGAGCTTTCCCCCTATAAAATGAATGAATGAACGAATGATTATTTATTGAACTTGAATACAATTTCAGGAAAGGTACAGGAGCAAAAGGCAAGAAACACCTGACTGGGGCCCTTGTACCCACGTCATAATGAGCATAATTTACAACGTTAGCGACAGTTCACTGGCCGTGACTCAAATACATCGCTACACATTAAATACACAGCAAGCTTAGTATATGATTTGGCAAGATTATTGCGATATACTTCTTCTAAAAGATTAAACAAGAAATGTATTTTAACAAACAGCGAAATAAGATGCACAAGGTAATTTCACAAGTGCACTCAGACACAGCACGATGACATACAGCTATTCAGTCTGATGAAAAAAGAGCAAACAAATAAAGGAAAGAGAAAGAGAAATAGACAAGAGTGAATGTTTTAACATCACTCCCTCAGACCCTGTGTTAGTAATAATTCTCTTACTTTAATTTTGAATGCAGTTCTGGTTGTATTGAACTCAAGGTTCATATCATTGTGCGTCTGTCATTATTGACGGGACAAGCTATGATCGATATCACTTATGCCAAACGTTTCTTTGATCTACGGTCTAACTTCGACTTCCTTCTGCCAACGTTAATCTACATCGCTTTCTCGCAGAATAGCACTGGTATATGGGCCGGTACATAGCTGATGGAGGTTAGATGTTAACATTTCGGCGAGAACCAGCGTTCCATTAGAGATAGGCTTATTTATGAGATCAAAGGGAGCGAACATTTGTTGCGTAAAGCTGAATGATGCATTCAAGAGGATCAGGCAAACCATTAAATGTTGCGTGAGTCACATATAATGCAAGCTTCCTATGCCGAAGATAATGTCCTGCTACAGGCAGTCAGAGACACTCACGCTGCCTCTATTTCTCAACGAGATCAGCCAAAGCGCGTATAACGCAAACATGTTTTTGAGATACTAAGTGGTAGAGTCAGAACATCTTCCAGTTTGCTCTGCTCAGGCCCTGTACGTTGTGGTAAATGTCCGGAATAGTCGAGGCAGTTATTGCTATAAGTCAATGGTTTAAGAGCAGTAACTCTTACATTCGGCCGTAAGTGGCACGTACAAGTAGTTCTTTGGGTAGCCCATTATGCAGTTCTCGTTTATCGGCACTGACATTCGGGTAATCGTACACAAGTTTCCTTTATGAATAAAAGATTGCGCAGGTTCAGTGAGAGTTCGAGAGGGTACGACAAACCAGGATATATTCTTTGCATGAGATAGAATGTGTGGCCTCAAGCTCAAAGACTTCTCCTTTGAAAGGCATACAGGGAGCTTTTCTTTCAGCCGTTGCTTCCTGAAGAGATCATGCTAAACCTGTTTGACGTTCAGGGTGCCAGCACTGCTCACATTTTCCCACTGGAAACATCGGAATGTCATCTAGTAAATCATGCTGAAGTTCGGTAAGTGCTGACGCATGTCGAGAACGCTACATGCACTAATGGCAATGGCTTAATTTTTTGGGGGGAAGTAGTTTCTAATTTTCACCAAATGCGTGGCTGCAGCTAAGTTCCTGGAACGGCTACTAAGCACAAGCAATCAGCTGCTTTTAGTATCGAGACAGCTTGGCACCTTACGTCTGTACTTAATGCACATTGCTAAAAATAAATGTGGTGAAAAAACCTAATCGAACGTCCGGAAACGCTTCATAAGCATTAGTTCTGCCGGGAGCCGCCAACAAAGTAAGGCCTGCAGACCAATTGTATCACACGTGAGGTTTTGCCTCTTTTCTCATATATGGTAATGAAGAAGTTGCTCTTGACTGGATAGCATTTCGCTAGTGCTCCATTATGTTCCTACGGTCATGACTTCGTATGTCTCGAGGAAAAGTTATGAGAGCGTAGGTACTCCTGATAACTTTCCAAATCATGTAATGGTAACTTCCATACATCTTTGTGGACTTGCTTTGCTTGTGAAATCTCTTGGTCTTTACGGCGCTGGCAGCATGGAAACCATGGACGCGCTATGAACCGTGACAACTGGTGCCTCTGGAGCAACGTTGTGCCGTCCTAACTTATGTCGATGATGCTGGTCGAAGAAGTGGCCTGTTGGCGCTATAAGAATGAAATGGTGGGAGTTAACCACTCAGGTTCCAAAGAAAAGGGCGCTTAACATTCGATAATACAAGTGACGTTGTTCGCCTGCAGACTATTAAATGTAATGAATAATGAAGTACATGTCAGCAGCGAACGCGCAGACAAAGAGAACATATATTCAGGGAAACAGCCATGCACAAGCTGGCTATAGCTACCTTGTGTATAGGTAACTAATGCGTACAGAGACCGAGAATAAGGACAACTGCAAAATGAGGAATATAAAAGTTTACCGTATAAGTAGACTTATAAAAGAATGACGTGCTCATCAGCAATTCATGGCGACTTGCGGTAAAATACCATGGCCCACACTGTCGTATCACGCAGTGGGCAGTCGCCGCTGCTGCACACGCTAGACTGCAGAAGCAGGCAAAAGCTGTAAAACAGCAACATCATCTTCTCCGTGTATCGCGAGAAAACGACTTCCAACGTGTCGCGTGCGCTCTCATATTGCGTAATATTAAGGTACCACGCCCCGAGGCACCCCCACTGTGCTATAATCTTCCTAAAGCCTGCAATGTCAGATATTCTGTGACAGCTCATTCAAAAGCTAGTTTGTTAATTCTGCCTAGAAGGAGACTTCCGCTGACTACAGCGGCTCGTCGAGTCGCCCAGCCACATTGAACTAGAAGGCCACGCAAGAAGCTCGCGAGCCACTTATAACCTCATATGACTGTGAACTCGACGTAGTTTAGGCAGAACGGCCGCTTTTAGTGCTGACCAAAGCTTCCAGAGCACTCGACCTGCAGCCAGGCAAGGAAAATTGTGTTGCTCATCTACGGTGCAGAAACATGGAGGCTCGCGGAGCGCCCTTGGTCAGAGAACAAGCGCGTGTCGATATCCTAGCAGAAATCAAAAAGGAGAAATGAGCTTGGACTGGGCACGTAATAAAGAAGGAGAGGGAAATAACAGAAAGGCAGAGAGATTAACCAAAAAAAAATCTTGCGGCTGGCCATCCTGCACTGGGGGAAGCGAGAACGGCAACAAAGACGGAGGGAATAAATGAAGAAATGAAATAAGACAAATAAACTAAGAAACAGGGCGAGTATTATGGTCTTTCCAATAGGCCAATAGTAAGAGGCATGCGATGAGAAGGCAAGGCAACCGCTAGTCATTAAGGGTAACAGAGTTTTTCTCTAGAGAAGGGAAGCGTGGCAGGAGGAGACATGAGGTTAAATGTACACATGGGATAAAGAAGCGTGCGGTGATAGCCTGCCTGCGATTAGTGCATAACTATGTTAATTAAAATGAATCCTTAGAAGAGTCTTTGCCTGGCTGTGACCGCCGACAGGCCGCTGATGATGATCAACTGCAGCTAGGCAGGTAACAGAAAGAGTGCTCGTTACACCGTGTCACGTTGAAGAATGCGTCGACCAAGGTTTCTCGCCTCCTGTTACACAATCCGGCTCATGAACTGTCAAAAATGCTACCTGGACTGGACGCGCATCGAATAACCGTGGAGGTCGGTTGGGGTGTCGACAGCGTTCGCTGCCCGCACTTTCGTAACTAATCGTAATGAGTGTTTGGCAAGAGAGGGCGTTCCCTCCGTTGCAACCTTTAGTAATTGCGCGTATCACGGCAGTGACACAGCATGATGCCCAGAGCGTGTTCACTTAATTACTAACTCTAGAATGTAATTAAAGTCGGGAGGCGCGCACTCACTTTTCCCCTGGAAACGTTATTTGATCTGACCGGCCAGGTTTCAAGGACGGGAAAGTGACACCCCTCGACGTTATGCTGTGAAGCCAGAACTTGTTGCTCGGCGAGTTGGATGACGTCAGAAAAACACATTACAGCGAGAACAGCGAAAAAAGAAACGGAAGCAAGAAAGAAACGCCAGAAAGCCATATGGAGTGAATGGCCGGGAGCTAAGCTTGAATTCTTTTATCGTTACAGCAGAGCCAAGTATTAAAAGAAACACGCGTGCATGCGTCAGCGTCGTCGAAAGGAATTAGCGACATTTTGAATAGCTGCGTCACATATTGAGAAAAATAAAAATAAAACGATGTATCACTAATACAGCTAGTGCCTGTATGTTTTATATGGTAACTCTTGTACAGGCAAGTCATATTGGTAAACTTTACAGCAAAACTCCCAGGCCTTTCCAGAGCATGCAGCACAGTTGCAGAGTAAGCCGGATTTCGTTGCGCGCTCTCTCATGCTTCTCTTTCAGGGCTGAGATATTCCCCGGTCACAGTAACGAGTTAATAACAGCTTATTCTGTAACAAAAGCAACCGCTTGCTATTTACGATTACTTCACTGTAAAAAGCCACTGGTTAAAATGTCAATTAGATTTTGAAAAGGAAAAAGTTATTAAAAGGTTACTCCAGAGTGACGGATTGCTTCGTAGATCTTCTTTCATACGCTTTTTTTTATTATTATTACGATGCCACGAGTATACAAATAGAACGAGGCATAAACAGCGAGACCCCTGGCAAATTAAGTCGGGAAAACCAGACACACGCGTACCTCACACTTTTTTGGAATGTTACTTTGGTGGTCTGGGCTATCGTGCCAAATTGCAAAGCCCAGGTTGCAATTTCATGCGAAGCTTCGGGGCATGCAGTACGTACTATCGACCAAAAGAGCGCAAACAGACCACGGCTCAGGCGGCCGAAGCGGTTGCGGGGTGACAACGCGGCGCTTCTATCTCGCTCAGCATATATAGTCTCCTTCAGAAGTTCCGTGCAGCACTGTGGAAGATACAGGCACGTTCGGCCAATGCGGAGGGCGAGCACATGTGTTCTTCCATGGCTTCTCATCTGCCAATGGCTGGCGCTGCATAGGCAGCTGCAGCCTGGGAAGGAGAAGGATGAAACGGGGCCACAATTCGCAGTAGCGGCTCGCAGGTGCATGTCTGAATAATGGCATTTCGTTCAGCTTCGGAAGAATTCTGCGCTAGATGGCCACGTAGAATCGGCTCTGCTGCACGGGACCACTGAAACACACTATAGAGTCACTGCATAGGCAGAGTGACGTAGAATACGCAGAGCGCCCGAAGCCCTGTTGGAACGAGCCTGGTCGTCCTCTGGGGAACTTCCACCACGGCGTACCAGAGCCGGGTCCATTAGCACCCCTGTAGCTTAGGATACGCAGGTTTGCTCCACCGTCAAAGCTGCGCCGAAATGGCGAGCGTCAGCTACGAGCTCGATACTTAAGTCTGTATTAGCGAAGACTGATTATACAGATCCTGTTGGATATTAGGCGCTATTTCGCCCACGTTGCCGGCGGTGACCCAGGGGTGGCCGAACGATAATGTAATACGTAGATCGCCGTGATACTGAACCTTTTATTGTGTGAGCGTGGTCTTTTTAAAGCGCCGGCTGGGGAAGAGAAAACCACGTGAGGTGACGTCACGCTGCAGAGATTGCCGGCTAACAACGTCATGTTACAACAAGACACGCTGGACAGATGATTTTTCTTAGCGTATAGATAATCCGGACTCATGTGTTCCTTTTTGCGGGTTTGTAGTGACCGTTTAGGGCACTCCTGGCGAGCGTGTTTCAACGCGGGCTGAGGTAGTTTAATTCTGAGAGGTGTCTTATGTCCAATGTAAGATGTGTTATAAAACGGAATAATCTCATTATGGCGCCATAAAAAAGTGACGTGTATGCTCAAGACAAGCGGCCACCTCGTCTTTCATTTCTTCTCTTTTGTTTATGCTTTCAGTGTGCTTTACAAGCCGGGGAAAGAAAATAGAGAATCAAAGGCCGGGAGGTCAACGGGTGCAGGACAACTGCTATGCTGTATACAACCGGTATAATCCCAACCCCTTTCCCCCTGCACAGTTTAAAGTTGGAGAGAAAAGAGAGGCAGAAAGGAAGCACACATAACACACAGAGTGAGTGGCTCCATGCACGGTGTGTGACATCACTGCTATAGCCGCTTATGTAAGTCTGTTGTCTTCAGGAACTTCAGCACTGCTTTCGTCGCCATCAGCTTCGATGGCTTGCGTGGTGGACATTCCAGAATGGCATCGACCGACATCTGTCGCCGGTCAGGGTGAGCAAGAGCGCACGCCAGTGATTGCGTGTGCATGTTATATCGAGGGCAGTTGCATAATATATCTGGCAGTGTCTCCTAGTGATGACAGATGTCACATGTCACAAAAGCGCCATTCCGAGGTTGCCGGCTGTTCAAAGTGGCCGTTAGGGCTGTGCTGCTTCGTTTTCACTACGAAAGAGAATAGCAGAAGTAATTGACTGTGTACGCTCGCCAGTTCTGTTTAATTTTTTAATCGGTGTGCCAGGGGTTGTTAAATGTAAGGAGTGGATACACAGAACAGAAAGATACAGAGATGACTACGTAATTATTCCAAGAGCCAGTGAGACCCATGAAGGCATAGGGAAAATTAATGGTCACTGTAGCTGCAGTTTAGCCATTATGTCATAAATGCAAGTGGAATAAACTAAACTAAACACACCCCTGCCGTTTGTAGGGACCGAACCTACGACGCTTCCATTGTTGTGTCTAGAAAAAGAAAGAAAATACCGCCTCTTGACTTCTTCCCCTTTCGTTACGATGCCTACGTCATGTTAGTTAATGTTAGTCTCACGACAGGCACCCTGTGAGAGTTTAAAGAAACGTTAATGGGAACAAAAGCCGAAGAACAAAGGTCTTCCTACAGAGACACTGCACGAGGAACAAAGGAGACGGCCGGCTATTGTGGCAGTGTGTCCTGTAAGGCATGGCTGTTGCGATGGGAATATGCGAGACGGAGGAGCGACAAAGGCCTGTTGGTTGCCGGTGCTCTAACAAGGCTTAATGGAAGAGTGCTGTGAAGCTTTTGTGCTAATGCGGATATGGAAACAGCCACACGCGTCCCACGGTCGCTTCGCCCAACCAGTGACCCTTTCTGCGCTCGAGAAGCGCGCACAGAGCGAGGGACGTCCACTAGGCGCAGTGGTCTTTTGTGCTCATTTTCCATGCGACACACCAGAAGGCTATCTGATTTCAGTGGCGCGGTAAGTCATGGAAACAACCGTTTCCAAGCGTTGTCTGAGCACTTGGGCAGAAAGATATGAGAAATCATATACCATGTAGGATGAGCGCTACTTCACTCCGGTTCTAGATTACGGCAACGGTGTTATAGGAGCTATAACTGCGTCAACAAGCACAAGATGAAATCACGCGCAGAAGAGAAAATATAGTTATTCGAAGGGGTAAGCGGTAAAGAAGTGTCATGAGTGCAAGAGTCAAGAAAAAAGAAATAAATAAAACGGCTCGAATAGTCAGCTGCCATGACTTCGGTGCGGGGAAGCTAGCCAAGAGCCTCTCCGTCACTGTCGCCTCTTGTTTGCACTCATATGCGAGACATACGACTCAAGGGAAACGAGAGGAAGAGTATAAAGATCGATGTAGCGTTGCAGTGACATTAACTTGATCTGAAGTAAAGGCGCGAAAACGACAACGGACGTAGGGAGAACACACACGCACAGGGTGCCACTTCCAACAAAGTTTAATCTGAGAAAACGCCAATATTTTGACACAGGGAGCGCAATCACAGTTTCTCAGTGCGCATTCGCGTTCTGGTAAAGTAGTTCTTTGCGTGATAGTGATATTAAGGCAACACTTACCCACCTATCACCTGCATCAAAGATCGTTTTGGCTTCAATTATTAAACGAACCCTCTTTCACAGCTTCTGGAAACCACAGCGCCAGACGTAGAAGTCTGGCTTACATTTGCAGTCTCCACAATGGATTGCCAGGTGACCCTCTCTCCAAACGTTGACTTTGTTATATTTCCTCAGCCTGTCATTCAGGCACTGCTCGGTTTGGACCACGTACTTTCTACCACACTCTAAAGGAATCTCATTATGAGTTTCGTTTAGATTCCACGAGGAATCAAGCCGCGCCCTCTAGGTGTCAAGCAAGCACGCTACCACTAGGCTATAGCTGTGTCTTCCTCACGCAATATCTACAAAGATCGACCTGTAGCATCAGCATGTGATAATTGTGCTTGAGTAACGTTATTCGTGCTTCTAGTGTAGGTTAAGTGCTATTGTATCAGAAGAGCAAATTAGGGGCAATCGCGCTCCAGGATAATTATTTTAAACAATTTGAGGACTTTCATTTGACATTGAAATGACGTGTTGTTAATACCCGTTTTGCATAAATGGGTATGAGTCGCTCGTAAAAATGAGAGCACGGAATAGTAAGAAAGAAGTTGCGTACGGCGCGTGCCAGCATTGCGGAGTAGGAGGAAGCCACAGTATCACACCACTCGCGAGTGGCAGCATCATTATGAGACACCGAAATCTAGGATTACGGCCGGCCGCCACTTACCTCATTAGTCACGGGAGTAGTGATTCGATTACATTAACACCGGCCCGAAACCACATACGTCATGTGGCGTCTAGTCTCCACTCAGCGACAGATGGTCACTGCACGTGGAGTAAAATGTGGATATACCAAGATGGCGCTTTCTGGTGCACTTGTTTAGAGCCTGATGAAGGTCATCAGTCTCGAACTCGCATTAAAAATTGCCAGGAAACAGCCGCAAAGCGGCAAATCAGCTTTTAAAGAAGATAGTCTTTCTTGGGACACTTGAACGCAGATATTTTGGTCTGTCTGTCAGTTTGTCAGTCTGTCACACGATTCAGCCACACGGTCAAAGCTTAAGCACTTGCCTAAAGCCCAGGCATCTTAAACTGGTGGCTGCGTTCATACTTGTGGACATTGTCGATTGAAATGCAAATATTACGCATATCTGAGGCGCAACATCAACACGCTTTTATTAGGGGGTGTGCGCCTTTACTAGAAAATATGTGATTCTAAAGACCCTAGTGTTTCTTAGGCTGCGCTAAAGATGCGCCGCTCTGCACGAAAAAGGCCTCTGCCGACGATTTGGTGCTGCCACCTGGCAGTTGGACGTGTACGTTGCACGGTGATCTGTGATGCTGCATAAGGAAGAAACTGATTATGTAACCGCTACTCTGGAAGTTCGACATATGGCTCCGCATAGCGGTGTTTATACATATATATATATACATATATATATATATATATATATATATATATATATATATATATACATATATATATATATATATATATATTTTTTCAAAAGAAGAGATTCACACGATTAACAAAAAGAATATAAGTTTACTGACGTTGCGGCCGGTGGACCGGCCTTCATCAGAGTAAAAAGCTGTTGCAGAGCACCCTCCTTTTAAGGGTACAGGAAGGGGAGAGAGTGCGGCTACAAAGGCGTATTCTGTACACGGAATGGCTATGAAGTCTTCCTGGACAGAACACGTGGTCGGCTGCGGCGAGTCACGAGGCGACCCCGTAGCCTATCAATTAACAGCAAGGCGAAACACTTGCAACCCCGAGGGATTCTACTACCTGTATGTAACGGAACTATAAAGCCACTGTACATTGTAAAAATGGCAATCACCACAGCGTAAATGACAAAAAAGGATTTAAAAAATAAAAAAATAAAATAAAAATAAGTAAATAAATAAAAAACAACAAAAAACCGAAAATACTGATTTATTAACAAACGGCCGAAATATCTTGTAATGAAAAAATATATAAACCATGAAGGAAGAAAAATGGAAATAAAATGACAGCCGGCCGCAACGTCAGTAAACTTATATTCTTTTTGTTAATCGTGTGAATCTCTTCTTTTGAAAATATTTATTCGGGCTCACGGATATCTTCTTTCTGAACTATATATATATATATATATATATATATATATATATATATATATATATATATCAGGTAAACTTCTTCCTGGCTATCGGGATAAATATACGATCAGAAAGTCACAGTGACATATTATTTAGGATTTATTCTGGCGTTTCGGCTGGAGACTAGCCTTTCTCTTTGAAAGAGGCTGGTCTCCAGCCGAAACGTCAGAATAAATCCTAAATAATATGTTTGTCACTGTGACGTTTTGATCATATCTGTGACATTTTGATCTATATATATATAGCCTCCTCTGTCTCGTACTGCGGTTCTTTCACCCGTTTTGGCGAGATAGCGTGAAGCAGCTCGTGTCGTAGAAAATGTGAGGCCGGAGTATACCCTGTTTCACTAGTTCTGTGCAGCAGAGCCAATACTAGGAAGCATTCGAACGGTCAAATTCTTCAGAAGCGAGAACAAATTCCATTGTTCAGACACGCACCTGCGAGTCGCTACTACCAACATACTACCAACAGGGCCTCGCTTCATCCCCCTCCTCCTCATTCGACGGCTGGAGATGCCACTGCAGCGCCCGTAACTGGAAAATGACAAGCCGCGGAAGGACACGTTTAATATGTGTTTAACGCGTTTAACATACTGGGAAGGCGTTGGCCTGGTAGCTTACTTGCGTAAACATGCTCGATATGGAGGTCGCTCTATCGCGTTGCACTCTTAAAGGCGAACCTTGAGCGTCCTGCATTTTTTTCCAGCACTTTTCACCGTTGCGGATTACCAAAGGAGGAATCGGTCTATTCCTAGGTGTATTTGGCGATCGTTTTTTAAGAACTCATTTGCCATCATGCAGCTAAATCTGGCTCCGCGGTAGCGTATTACTTTGAATTAGTATCGGCGTGATTTCGAGGCGGCATGAAAGAGATCCTTTTTTTTTCCTTGGCATTGAGGGTTAACGTTCTCCACAAATAGCAGCCAGAGAACACGTATATCTTCATTTGATATTGAAATTTTCGTTGTCCAGCATCAGCAAGCCAGCCCAATCGCAAGGAACAACATTCTTACGATTGAAGACATTAGCCTAAATGTGCTAAGCTCGCTGTCAGAGTCTCTGGACCGCAGTTCAGTCATCGTTCACTTGCGTCACGTGGAACTGAAACCAGCCGAGAGAGGTTAGTTCATCAAGAGTTGCTCCCTCCACTTGACTAAGACCTATAGGTCAGAGTGTTTGCACGTCATTACGAAACTGGACCCTTGCCTAGAAAGAGCACATGAGTTTTTAACGTAGCAGTATTTTAAAAAAAAACATATTCAATGCGTCGCGAGGCACCACAATACCATTATTACGGTTCCGTAGACACAGGAGCTTTTGCTTACAGTAACAACACCAAAATTTCTAAAAGTGGTGTCAGTACTCGGTAAAGTGCAATGACCCGCTCTAGTTAACTAGCTTAGCTAAGGCGATGCAAAACAAAGTGGACACAAAAAACGTTGCGAAACAGTGTATAATAGTTAGTCCCACGGCTGACGGCTTTCATGTAATGTAAAGAAAAGGGGTAACAAGCAACGTCATTTCTCATTAATAAGCACACCAGACCGAGCGCTGAAGCGGTGCTTATGTCTGCGAAAGCTGATGAGCGGCACACCACGAGTCACGAAGTAAGTTGTTGCGGCAAGCAGCTCTCGGGGAATTAACTACGGAGCGCTCTGAGCACGGTCAATACTGTTCAGGCATGTGTAGCATGTCATTAGGGATTAGAGCACCACTTCTCTCCCTCTCTCTCCCTCTCTCTCCCTCTTTGTCTCCTAATGCGCTTGCTTTCTGGGTGTGTGCCACAGATATCACTAGCAAATTCAGACAAGGCTCACCTATACCTCAAAATCATTAACGCGTGGCGTACACCTGACGCTGCGGTGGCTGGCGCCAAAGCGTTGTCATCATATCGTCACCCAAAGCGGCGTCGCAGGAAGCGCGGCCGCGGCACGATGCGACAGCGCTAGGTTTAGTTAGGTTAAGCTCGAGCTTGGCGGTTTTACGATTACGGACGCGGTACTTTCCATCCAGTATAATTCATTTCCGGGCCTCAGTGAAGGTTCCATAATCTATGCGGAATGCTTGCATTCCGAAATCTCGATGGCGTGCACAGTCTATTATAGATCTGCAGACGCATCAGGGGAGCCCGCATTTCCGGGAGCATTCATAACGCTGGGCTTAACCATCACTGCAGAATGAGAGGCTCCGCCTCGGCAGCCAGTTCAAACCCGCAGCAAGGGGCATTGCCAAATCATGACGGGAAACCAAGCGGAGAATGCGAAGCGTACACAACTACTGTATTCTTCCGGTACTAAGATACGGTGCACAAACCTGGAGGATAATGATATTACTAGACATAAAATTATGGATTGCACAGTGTGCGAAGGAAGAACAAAACAGAACGATTGGTAAAATGTCAAAGAAGAGAACGAGGACGGGTTTGAACAGGGAACAAAGAGGAGTAGACTATATTCCTTCTGTCAAATAGAGAAAGAAATGGAGATGTCGCTGGACACGCACGAACAGGAAAGAGGGGGACAGTCAGAACGACAGAATCTTTACAAAGAGTTGATGATGATGATGATGATGATGATGATATATGGGTTTTTGTGGCGGAAGGGCCAGTCATGGCCTACAAAGAGTTGGCAAACGCAACTGATTGAGGCGGAAGGCTAAGTGGGTCGATGGAATTAGCAAATTCGCAGGCGTAAATTGGAGTCGTTTTGTTCAGTGCCGGGTGAATTAAGAATACTGGGGAAGGCGTTGGTGCTGCAGTGGACTAAGAAGTTGATCATGATGATGATGATGATGATCATGAATACAATAGATTCGTGCGCCTATGCTTTGATGTTTGCTATGCGAGCGCACGAACAAATTAAACCTGCACTTATTTACGAGATAACATGCAGCGTTGTACCCATGACCACGCCACTTCCAAGGCAATGTGTAAGAGCAGGTGCATACATGTGTTTCCTTGTGGCTGTACACTGACCGAAAAAAAAGGATTTTGCAGATCCCATGCGCTGCGCAAATCGTTGTCATTCTAAGCAGTCAGCTAAAAAAGTTAACTATGCGGAATCGCTTGGTATTCAGCCATGTGTTACGAATAGCATGAATATTTTGTGCAGTATGCAGAACCTGGGCTTAAGCAGGAAACTGGACTGCACCGTGGCGACTGAATCACGGTTCGTGGTTCGACTTAACCTGGGCAGTGGCGTTAGTGTGGAGCACAGACGTCCCTTTCATCGAAGAGAAATGGCGCGGTGACGTACTTACGATAAGCGGCTTCTCTTGAAGCATTCAAGCGGAATCGACTAATGTTGGACAACAGCATGCCGAGCGACAGCAGGACATGTGTGTTTCTCATCAACGTTCCTCTGATAGCGATTAAGGCATATTAGAAGCGCAACTGACGTTACACGGGCGCCATTGTCACAAGTGCTGGTGTGGTAGACTTGTTTACTCTATGTAACCGTGCGGGAGGAGCCCCTGTATAGCGTAGTGGTAGCGTGCTTTCTTGGAACCTTGGCGGCCCGGGTTCAATACCCGCCTACACGTTGGTACAGATGCCTTGGGAGATTACAGCGCGTGCATGCGTGTCTATTGTTATGTGTACATCCCAATCCCTGCTACGAAAAAAAAAATGTATGCGTTTGTTACTTTTAAGTGTGTTCTAATCGTATGTTGATGATGATGATTAATGGAGGTTAGTGGCGCAAGGGCCAGTGCTGGCCAAAGAGCGCCATACAAGACATAAGTTCTAATCGTATGTTACGTGTGTATTTAGTTGGCCCGATATTCACAACGTTTGTAGAGAATTCAAACTCCTATGGAGCGCATACCCGAATACCATGGGCTTAGCATCACGGGTATGAACCACACGTGATCGCAGCATCGTTAAACGGGACTTACATGACGAGAATATCATGTTGGAGATGTTAATATCAATCATTCGCGTTCTTCGAACATTATTCCCCTACTTTCAAAATTTTGGCGAATACCAAGTAAACGAGACGACAGAGAGACAGCCGAGACCTACGCGGCTAGATTAGATAGATAGATAGATAGATAGATAGATAGATAGATAGATAGATAGATAGATAGATAGATAGATAGATAGATAGATAGATAGATAGATAGATAGATAGATAGATAGATAGATAGATAGATAGATTCAATATCACTGAAGATCGCCAAGAAATGCTTCGCATTTAAAATATCGAGCGATGTATGCATTTACCTCGGTGATCTGTACCGACCAAGCACTTTCACCGGTTGTGTAGCTCACTATTGCGGGAGAAGAAGCTTCGATGAGCTTACGTTAAGGCGGAACGCACTCCTGCGTTTTCTTGACTTGTGGAGGTCTTTTCAAGGAAACTGTATCGTGCCTCCTCAATATAACGTGGAAAGTAGATCCAGTCCTGTGGTGCGCAACCACTCTGAGATATGTAAGTGAAGCCAGGCAGTTTTACAGAAGCCATAAAAACATATGAACAACCACGGCTCGACCTCGTCGACTTCAGCAAAAGAAAACAATCTCACCATTCGGGGAAACCAAGCCACGACATTTCTCTCTGCCTTCTCGGTTGCGTGTAAGGCTCTTGAACGATACCCCATGCAATTATGAGTGCGTACGAGCGTCACTCAGCAAGATGAAACAGGAAATATCCTATCAGTGTAAGCGCTTGTATTGCTGCGCCTTGAATGCGTTTTTCACGGCGCATTTCAACGAGTTTTTCTCGCGCTATTGCGCCATTTTGAAGCAGCACTATCGATGAATACTCCTCATTTTTGAATGGTGCTTGTCGTATGAGATCATTACTGCAATATTCATTACCACGGAACTGCGCCTAGAGTTAAGTTTGCCCCACTTTGCTGACAAACTAGAGCCAACGCAAACCCCAGAGCTACAAGAAGAGAAAAGCTATGATAGAGAATCCCATCGAGGACGCGTTGGGGAAAGCGCTGTCGATGAAGGTTAGAAATATGTAGGCAGAACCATTAACATTGCCAGCTCCATGCTCTTGGTTAATTACTAGCAGTGCATCGTTCATCGGAATAGAGCATATTTCATGGCAACATCTAAATATAGACCAACTGAATAGCGACCAGTGCTGATAATACTCAAATGGAAGGACAGAATTTGAGAAGCGGTATTTCAAGTTATCATTTGCGCGTCACTCTATTATGAATACTTCAGTAGGTACGCCTATATGCAGGATTGCAGAAAGAAACAAAGGCGTTTAGCGCGATACCCCTTACTATTACTACATTTGATGATATATCCCTCTTTGTGAAACGGTTACAGCATACTCATAGTACATTTGATGATGTCCACATAAGTGGCTGCACTATATATGTATTCTGTGAGATCTTATTGTTGAAGAAGACTCACACGTGTTAGTCGAAGGTCACACTGCAGACGGTGGCAGATATACGCCACAAAAGTATGGCGAAAATATCGACAATTCGCATCACGTTCGCGTAGTGTACACCAAAATTTGCGTGCAAGGGCGCGGACGCACGAGTAACATGGCTCATGGGTCACGACAGGAATAACATGATATACTCGCCAATTAGGCAGTGATGATGATGTGTTTTTTCGTGGCGCAAGGGCCAAGTATGGCCAAAGAGCGCCATTTCTGGTGATGTGATGTCTGCGGTGAGCAATGAGTCACGATGCTAATATGGAATGTGACGGCACGTGTGTCGTGCTGATGTGGAGATGAGCCATACGTGATGAATTCTAATGCTTTATAGCCTATTCCTACGTACATTTGCGTGATCATCGATCGCTAAACGTTTCGCGTTGGACTATACCACAGGCCTCTTTCATGTCTCTTAACGATAGCTAAAGACTTTTGGGAATATTTCTTGAATTTCTCGTTGTTTCCTCACAATGCAGTGGTGACTGCTACACGCCCACCACAAAAAACACAAAGCGAGGCTGTATTCGCAGCGACTGCAGAAAAGCCATCGCGTCAATGGTCGTTTAGGTTCAACGTGTGCCTGCAGATCTCATCTTTTTTTTTTCGAGAATTTCAAATCGCAAAGACATTCAGCGCTCTTTCTTTTGTGACCTACTATGCAATGTAAGTAAAGTGCACCCCTTGCACGACAGAGGGCATGCACCTGTTTGTTTCACGAGACCAGTGCATCTTGCCGTGACTATGTCGAAGTCGAGCGGCTTGGTGCAGAGGTGTCGAAATAGTCAGTGTTCAAGCTTCTAGCAGGCTCAGTATATACAATTTAAAAAAAGATCTAGATCAATCGTTCTGTCGGAATCGATTCTAGTGCTGAAACGAGGGTTCCGAATTTCGATCGAGCAGAAAAAGTGGAATCTGTTGTTCTGTTGCACAAGATTTCTGAGCCTTCATTTGCTTATCAGTCGCGGAAGCACGAAGAAGGAAAACGTGATAGCAGGGTAAACGATATAGAAATGTTATGCAAGGTGGAATATCTGTTTTTGTCGGGACGCCTTTGCACAGACCCTGTTCATGCACCGATAAAGCTACGTAATACCTCGAGCCCCTTACGGGATATTAAACTTCGCGCGAATGCGCTGCTTTCAACACCGTGAGATATTTGAATATCTACAAAGTTATTCAATTGAGAAACCTTTTCTGAGAAAGTTTGCAGCGGTTGGGGGGGCACATGCTGGCGTTACGACACTTAGGTGGAAGGTTGCGCTAGCTGGGTGTCTTTTCTGCAAGCTCTTGCTCATTAGATATTCCTTTAGTAGAAATGAATTGGTATTTCGAAGGCAGCGCGGAGACAGTGCCTTCTAACACTTCGGTGCGTTTTTCTGCGCAATTAACCATAGTAACATTACGTTAGTCGTGCACACACCTAATGTTCCTGTGCGCTGTTCTTTTCTTTGTAATATCCATTCCCTGGAATGCTTCGTTGCAACATCTTAAGCACAATGCCTTTCTCAGCTATACTTTACGCTGTCTTCACATTCTCAGGGTAAGCGTTTCGAAAGATCCTTCGGAAAATAAGCAAAAAGAACAAAAAAAAAGATGTAGTGGAACGTAGGAACGTCGTTCGCAGAAACAGCTGTTCTCAGTGGTCAAGCCACTTGAGGCTGGGATGTTAAGGGGGGAAGGGGGTGTTGGGGGCGCGTGCATAAATTTCTGGGATCACCGCTGTGGAATTCTGTGTTGACACGAGTCCATAGAGCGAAGAACTTTAGGTTAGAACCTAGGCATTTACAGCTTTATTGAATGCATTTTACATCTGGTTCACTTACGGCCCATCTGAATTCCTTTGATTAACATTTGTTTCTCTCAATTCAGGTTTGATTAAGAATAACTCGCCTCCAGTCTACTTACAACGCCTCCCTCGCTTGATTCTCGCTTGATTCACTGAATTCACGTTTCATTTCGCGTATGGGACACTGGTTCTCACCCAACGCTTTCTCGGGAATTGGCCTACCGCTCTAAAGTTGTTTTGCTGTGTGTCGTTTCTTTTTTTTTTCGTGGACACTGTCCGCCAGCGCATAGCCATAGCTTTGGTATAAAACACTGTAAACAGTAGATTCTTGCTCGATGTTTACTAGTTAGACCAATGTGGGTCGCAATGTGACAAGCACAGATACTCTCCGATATGAACGCATATCTCCTTCTATTATGCGAATGCTAGACAACCGATGGGCAGTTAGAACGACAGAATGGATAACAAGAGAGGGTAAGCGCAGCTGTGGACAAAAGAGAGCAAAACAGAGTGAAGAAATTGGGAAATTCGCAGGCATGAAATGGAATTAGCTCGCACAGGACCGGAAAGGATGGAAAGCATTTAGACAGGCCTTTGTACTGCAGTGGATATAACATGGACTGATGATGATTATGATGATGATCCTTATATGAATGCATATATGAACGTATTTGCAAATGCTTGTCCTTAACTGTCGCAGTGCACGTCTATACCTCGCAGGAGAATTCAGCAAAAGCAAAACGAAAAGAAAAGGCCGATGGCTTGACGTGCTTCTATATTCGACCTAAGATCGAAGGGCCTTCGTAGTTTATTCCGAATGCTTGCACAGTGTACTGCAACCTCATTTACATACTACCGGCTCTAGAAGACGCCGCGACTCAATGATTGAGCACACACGACTCAAAATTACTTTCACTTCGTCACTTAATTTTGTTCTCGTGTGCACATACATTCGCAATAAGGCTTGTGGTTCTGTCTGCATTTAAATAAACGTGCAATGTACACTAGAAAAAAGGGGCACATTTTTTTTTTGCTCTCTTCACAAACAGTCATTTCTTACCGATATTTTAATTGCTACTGTGATAGGTGGTTGTGCATATGTTCCTACAATAAATACGATAAATATTACCGCGAATTAACATTGTGCTATTTTGCTCAAATTTGGACTATCTCAATTTTTGTGCGCGATTTTCATTCCCATAATATAACACAGATCATTTACAGCAGGAAAAATGTGGCGCGAAATCATGGTAAAACCGCAGAGCTCCATAACTTTCTGTTTCTGTGAGCAAATGAAGAATGTGCGTCTTTATGATGGAATGGATGACGACACTTGGTGGATGAGTGAAATATTCAGATACACATTGTATGAATAAGTGAATTCATCAATGAATGAAATATGTGTGGCGGTGACTCCTTTCATCATAGATAATGAAATTCGGCCAGTGTTCAACACATAACAAAAAAGGTAAAAAGCACTCTTAAGCAGTTTTCTTATCGTTGTGTTGACTGCGCATTAATATACATTTTTAAAATGTCACATGTGCGTGACACATGAGTCACACACGGCTGACATCCACACATGTGTGGCGTTGAACTTGTGTAATTATTGATGCAAACTGCGCTTCTGCAGTCACTGCGAATACAGTCTCGCTTTGTGTTTTTGTGGTTGGCACATATCCCATTGCATTCAGAGCAAGCGACCAGAAATTCAAGAAATATACCTCGGAATCTTTAGCTATTGTTAAGAGACGGGAAGGAGGCCTGTGGTAGCCCAACGCGAAACGTTTAGCGAACATCACGTAAATGTACGTTCTGTTAGGCTGTAAAGGTTAGAATTCATGACATATGTCCACATGAGCAAGACACTCGTGCCGTTATTGAAGTTCGTCACTGCCTAATTGGCGAATCTTTCATGTTATTGCTGTCACGACCCATGCGCCATGTTACCCGTGCGTTCGTAACCGTGCACGCAAATTTTGGTGTATACCATACCAACGTGATGCGATGTGTCGATATTTTCGCCATACTTTCGTGATGTATATCGGCCACCGTCCGCAATGTGACCTTCGACTAACAGATGTGAGTCTTCTTACACAATAAAATCTCGCTGTATGCATATAGTGTAGCCATCTTATGTGGACATAATCAAATCTACTATTTGTATGCTGTAACCGTTTCACGAAGAGACATATACCATCAAATGTAGTAATAGTAAGCGGTAACGCGCTAAACGCCTTTGTGTTTTTCTGCAATACTGCGTATAGGCATAACTACTGCAGTGTTCACAATACAGTGACTCACTAACGATAACTTGAAAGACCGCTTCGCAACTTCTGTCCTTCCTATCGAGTTTTATCAGCAGTGGTCGCTACTCAGATCGTCTGCATCTGGACATTACCATGAAATATGCACTAATCTAATGAACTATCTACTGCCAGTAATTAACTAAGAGCATGGCAATGTCAATGGTTCTGCCTATATATTTTTAACCGTCGTCGACAGCGCTTCCCTGAACGCGTGCTCGGTGGGGTTCTCTATCATATCTTTTCTTTTTTTGTAACTCTGGAATTTGCGTTAGCTCTCGTTCGTCAGCAAAGTGGGGCAAGCCCAACTCTAGGCACAGTTCCGTGGTAATGAATATTGCACTAATGATCTCATACGACAACCACCATTGAAAAATGAGCTGTATTAATCGACTGTGCTGCTTGAAAATTGTGCGATAGCGGAAGGAAAACACGATAGCACAAGGAAAACATGAAATGCAAATTGAAGGCGTAGCAATACAAGCGCCTACACTAATAGGATATTTCCTGTTTCATCTTGCTGTGTGACGCTCGTACGCACTCGTAATTGCATGGGGTATCGTTCAAGAGCCCTACACGTAACCGAGAAGGCAGAGAAAAATGTCGTGGCTTGGTTTCCCCGAATGGTGAGATCGTTTTCTTTTGCTGAAGTCGACCAGGTCGAGCCGTGGTTGTTCATATGTTTTTATGGCTTCTGTAAAACTGCCTGGCTTCACTTACATATCTCAGAATGGTTGTGCACCACAAGATTCGATCAATACCTTCTACGTTAAATTAAGGAGCCACGATCCGGTCTCGTTGAAAAAGACTTTCCACTGGTAAGGAGAACCCAGGAGCTAGTTCCACCTGAACGGAAGCTCATCGATCCTTCTTTTCCCTCAATAATAAGCGACGCAACCGGTGAAAGTGCTTGTACGGTACAGATCGCCGAGGTAAATGCGGTGGGACGAGGAGATGCATCTCTCAATATTTTAAATGCGAAGAATTTGGCGAACTTGAGCGATTTTGATTCTATCTATCTATCTATCTATCTATCTATCTATCTATCTATCTATCTATCTATCTATCTATCTATCTATCTATCTATCTATCAAGCCGCCTAGGTCTCGACGGTCTCCTTGTCGTCTCGTTTACTTGGTACACACCAATTTTTCGAAAGTAATGCAAGAATGTTCGAAGAAGACGAATGATTGATATTAACGTCTCTAAAATGATATGCTCGTAATGTAAGTCATGATTGACGATACTGGAATCACGTGTGGTTCATACCCGCGAGGCTAAGCCCGTGGTATCCGGGTATGCGCACCACAGGAGTTTGAATTTTTTACAACCGTTGGGCCAACGAAATACGCATTTACCATGCGAATAGAACACACTTAATAGTAACGAAGGCATAATTTTTTCGTAGCAGCGATTGGGATGTACAGTCTGTTTCATACTTAGGGGAAATCTCGGAGCACCTTGCAACGCAACGCAACCTTGTGGCCAACGGGATGCGGCCTCAGTTAAAGGCTGCACGCATAGAGCATCTGCGCCTCCGTAAGCAGCTGCTGCTGGCCGACTCCAGCGCTCGCCGCATCACGGACGCAACGCGTTTTAAGGCGCTCTGAGATTTCCCCTAAGTATGAAACAGACTGTACACATAACAATAGACACGCGCGAACGCGCTGTAATCTCCCAAGCCATTTATGCCAACGGGTAGGTGGTTACTGAACCCGGGCCACAAAGGTTCCAAGAAAGCACGCTACCACTATGCTGTACAGGGACTCCTCCCACACGGTTATATAAGTAAACAATTCTACCACACCAGCACCTTTGGCGATGGCGCCCGTGTAACGTCAGTTGCTCTTCTAATATGCGTTATTCGCTATCAGAGCTACGTTGATGAGACACACACATGTCCTGCTGTCGCTCGGCATGCTGTTGCCAAACTTTAGTCGATTCCGCAGGAATGCTTCAATAAAGGCAGCTTATGACACGCACGTCACCGCGCCATTTCCGTGCGATAAAAGGGGTGTCTGTGCTCCATACTCACACCACTGCCAAGGTTAAGTCGTACCACGAACTATGATTCAGTCGCCACGATGTAGTTCAGTTTCCTGCTTAGCGCACGCTCAGCATACAGCATAAAATGTTCACGCTATTCGTCACACATGGCTGAATACCAAACGATCCCATATAGGTAATTGTTTTAGCTGACTGATTCGAATTACGCCGATTCGCACAGTGCGTGGGATCTGCAAAATCCTTTTTTTTTTCGCTCAATATACTGCCACTGGAAACATATGCGTACAGCTGTTCTTACACTTTGCCTTGGAAGTGCCGTAGCGGTCAGTACGTTTTTTTTTCTTTTTCATTTCTTTAAAAGTTTTTATAATCCAAAGGCCACATCCAGTTCGATCTAGTCTTTGTCATATAGGCTACGTATTGTCCTGGTTGGACGTTAGCAACATCAAAATATTTTATCTACTGTATAGATGCGCGTGAGCTGCTATACAATGCTCCATGCTATCTCGTCCATAAGCGCCAGTTTAATTCGTTTGTGTGCTTATATACCAAAAATAAAAGCATAGGCGCACGAATCTATTGTATTTATCATCATCATCATGATCATCTTCCTCTTCTTCTTCCCCTCTGTCTATTGCATCACGTAGGCATCTATGAATTATTTTTAATTCGTCCGACACTAAACGAAACGACTCCAATTTACGCCTCCAAATATCTTAATGCCATCGACCCACTTAGCCTTCCGCCGCACTCAGATGCGTTTGCCAACTCTGCGTACCCATTATGTCGTTCTCACTGTCCACCTGTTTTCCGTTTTCATTGCGTGTCCAGCGATACCTCCACCTCTTTCTCTATTTGACAAAATATTACCTTCTACTCCAGTTTGTTCCTTGATCTATCCTGCTTGCGTTCTCTCCCTTCACATTACTCTATCGTTTTTCCTTGTTCTTCCGTTGCACTCTGTGCAGTCCATAATTTTATCTCTAGTTGTATCATTGTCCTCCAAGCTTGTGCGCCGAATTTTAGTACCGGGATAACACAGTATTTGCGTACGCTCCGCATTCTCCGCTTTGTTTCCGGTCGTGATTTCGCAATGTACCCCGTTTAAGCCTAAATACCGAGGTGGGTTGGAACTGGCAGCCGAGGCCTAGCTTCTTATTCTGCAGTGATGATTAAGCCTATAGACTTATGAATGTTTCAGGAAATGCGCTCCCCTGATGCGTGTGCACATCTATAATAGACAGTGCACGCCGACGAGATTTCGGAATGCAAGCATTCCGCATAGATTATGGAACCTTCACTGAGGCCCAGAAATGAACTATACTGGATGGAACGTACCGCCTCCGTAATCATAACACCCGAAGCTCGAGCTCAACCTAACGAAACCTATAGGGTTGTCGCATCGTGCCGCGCGTCCTGCGACACCGTTTTGGCTTACGATATGATGACGTGGTTTTGGTGCGAGTTATAGATTATGAGGTGACGTTATAGATTATGAGGTATAGGTGAGCCTTGCCAGCATTTTCGAGCGATAACATCGCCACACGCCGAGAAAGCAAGCGCATTAGGAGAGACACAGCGAGAGAGGTGGTGCTCTCATCTCTAACGACATGCTACACATTCCTGAACAGTATTGACCGTGCTCAGAGCGCTCCGTAGTTAATTTCCCGAGAGCTGCTTGCCACAGCAACTTCGAGACTTGTGGTGTGCCGCTCATCAGCATTTGTAGTAGAGCACTGCAGGAGTCTATGCTACAGCGGAGGCCTGATTTATGCGCTGTGGCAACTGCCCACTAACGACGTCAATTCAGCGATGGCCGGACATCCACACATGCGGCCACCGACAATCACGAAGTATCTAAACCCGGCACCTTTGAATCAGTAAGCACCTTCATATTGTGGTCCCTCGATAATTTTGCTCCTATGGAGTCTCTAAAGGGCAGCTCCGGCGATTTTGCACTATCCACTGATCTCAATGAAATTTTGACTATATATTGTCTTCGGTACTGTAATAACATATACCAAGTAAGGTGGTTGTAAGCCATCTAATTTTCCAGTAAGTTAATTTCGAATTTCCAGTAAATGAATTTCGAGTAAATCTTTTCGGATGGTACTGATTGTGCCGTAGCGGCCAGGGTACTTCAATTTGCTCAGAAAGGCACAGATAATTTTTAAATAAGTGACCGAAATTCGTGTTCAAACCGAAACCGAAACGAGTGGGCGCTTCGTGCAGCGTATGGGATGACGTCAGAGCCTCTGCGCGATCAGAAAAAGGGAGCTGGTGCCAGAAAAACGACAGTGGCGATGTCATCCTGCGATATGTTGAGTTATGCCAGCTCTTCTGAACTTGACAGCGACGATTCGCGCGCTTAAATATCGCCGTTTTGGCTTTGAAGGACCGCAGGCACTGGTAGGCATCGTTGAAGGTGATGACGTCAAAAACACAGACTGGCCCGCAGGGTGTTCCGTTAAAAATTTTAAGAATTCATTTCCAGGAGAACTAAATGACTTGCAACCGCCTGGTTTGGAATATGTTATTACAGTACCGAGGAGAGTACATAATGAAAGTTTCACTGAGATCAGTGAACACTGAAAAATCACCGGAGTTGCCCTTGAGGCCAAGGTGCTGCATGGAGAAATCCCGCCCACTCAGAAAACGGGCAGGGCCTTCCGAAAGGCAGCATCAGTGACAGGAACTGCCAGGCTGTGAAGGAAACACACGATTTATAATTGTAAGCGTTACACGTTACAAGCAGTCCTCGATATTTTCAGACGGTTCAGTGAAGCGTACCTCATCGCGGACGTGTTTACGGGCCGCCTAGCTTTAAGCTTCCTGGGCGTGATTCGCGGTTGGTGTGGATGTGCAAGACAGGACGCCTCTCGGCTGCGCTGCCCCATGCACCAATGAACTGCGGCGCATGCTCACAGGGCCGGAAGGACTCGTGTTTCACGCTTCCCCGCACTTCGCACGAAGTGCCTTCGAGCTCTCCCCCCGGTGATGCTACTTCGGCGTAAACGCGTGTATGATGCGTCGTCGCGCCGGTTAGAGGGGCTGGAATGATGAATTACTATTAAGAGCGGATTTGTTCAGGGAACCGCCGTTTCTGGCGGTGTCCCTCTCACCCAGGAGAGGAAAGCTTCGTCCCTCGAAGCAATACACGCACTCTTGGCGTCAGTCCACTGCTACAATACTGTGATTATACGAAGGGCAAGAAAGAAAGAAAGAAAGAAAGAAAGCCTATACACCGGTACAGGTCAAGAAAGCAGCGGCTTCTTCCTGTCAGAAGACCCCCTCCACCTCCCCCCCCCCGCCCACCAGCCAATGACGTAGCTCTGTCAACGTTACGTCGCTGTAGGCCCTCTCCACGCCGCTCTCAAGAGGGCAACAGAAGCGCGGCGTGGAGGTGGCCTGCCGCGACGTCACGCTGACAGAGCGGCAACATTGGCTGCAGGGGTGTTCTTTGACAGGCAAAAGCCATTTTTTTCTTGACCTGTACCGGAGTATAGTCGTCCGTCTCGTGTCACGGAGAAGGGAAAAGTGGGCCCACTCTTGCCCTTCACCCTTGCCCCCTGCGCACTATTACATGTTAGAACGGATAGTCACAAGCAAATAGTAAGCAATGTAATGCAAATAGCAATGCAAATAGTAAGTATTAGTGAACTGTGCTCCAGCGCAGTTCACTAATCCTCTGCTTTACATCATGCAGATGCTCGAATTCATCACGCTGCAAGTGTTGCTGTCTTCACTGACCAGGGGCACGGTATATGCTCCTTCGACATACGCGGGCTGCTATCATGTCGATGATATCGGCAGCTTCAATCCTCGTCTGCTCAACAGCGCGCCATTTCAACGAAGCCCAGCTGCCTCTGGTGCCTCATCTACCACGGGAACCCGCAGGACCAGCGACATAACATTTCCGTCGGATATAAACCAACCGAAGCCGTCGGCAGCGCTTTGTAGGCTCGGTGACTGTTCCAGAGCAGTTCACTAGTCATCTGCTTCACATCATGCAGCTTGGTGAATCGTACGCTCTTCTTGCAAAAAAAATGAACTAATTATTGCCTGGTGCAGTCGCTTTGCCCACACTGCTGTTTGGCTCTATGCAATCATAACAAGCAGATTAAAATGCAACAGCAATAAAGAGGAACCAAATAAATACATCTGTACATATATATACACGTTATGTCACTCATTTCACATTTGCAGTGGCAACGCGCGGGTGACGTACGGTGACATACCGGTACAATATCCATTGCTTCGCCACCCGTCATGATTATAGCGGAGATGCGGCAATTTTTTTTACCACACCAATGCGAAAGTGGCAATTTTTCGCGTATGATTGAAAATAGCGCTTGGCTGCCAAGGTGGTGTGAGTAATCCACGCTCAACGCCTACATCACGCCCAAAAAGCTCGGATTGGCAGAAAATATGACACGGCAAGCGAAACACCTTACCTAGAAAGGATTTCGTGCCCTCACTGGCCTACTTTACCTATTTCTCGGGGCAACAGAGTCGCTTCCAAGCCACTGTGGTGTTCTCTACGACGGCCTATTGTGCCTGAATGATCTGCACTTACGACGGAGGAGGCTAATGTGGCAAGGCATGTGCATTGGGCGCTGTCTGTGGGCGGGAAAAAACTCCACGTGGTTCAAATGTCTGGAGGCCCCCACTGCACCTCATAATCAAACCGTGGTCTTGGCTAAACTCCATCCACCGTAATTATCCAAGCCACGGCCACTTGATGGGCAAAAGACATGCCGATGCACATCCGATGACATGCCCGATCTGCAAATCATCTCCGCAAAGTAAAGCAGCAAAACAAAGGTCTCTAATATTCTTTAATCGATGAACCGATAGCTAAACACGATTTAGAAGAGATAATGTCGCAGGAGCCAGCGTTTCGACAAGCGCACTTCTCTTCGTCAGGATGGCGACTGTACGAGCTGCTTTTTCATGTCCCTCCCATCGAAAAACTATCAGAAAATACTCAAGCAATCGAGCTAACTTAAGACTGTCGCTTTTCTGGAAAGAGTGCAGCCTATTCCTGCGGTCATATTGAGTCTGCTTGAAAACGCCTTCTTTCAGATACGGCGGATGGCGCTGAACGTAAGTACAGTATAGCAACCTTTCTTATGGCTGCCTCATTGTCAGTGGTCGACCTCGCAGGATATGCTTCCACGTACTACTAAACACCTTTGAACGATGTGGAACATGTCGCACGAGCCAACGTTTGGACAAGTGCACTTCTCTTCGTCAGTCGCTGTCCTGACGAAGACAAGTCCACCTGTCGAAACGTTGGCTCCTGCGAGCTCTCCCCCCGGTGATGCTACTTCGGCGTAAACGCGTGTATGATGCGTCGTCGCGCCGGTTAGAGGGGCTGGAATGATGAATTACTATTAAGAGCGGATTTGTTCAGGGAACCGCCGTTTCTGGCGGTGTCCCTCTCACCAGGAGAGGAAAGCTTCGTCCCTCGAAGCAATACACGCACTCTTGGCGTCAGTCCACTGCTACAATACTGTGATTATACGAAGGGCAAGAAAGAAAGAAAGAAAGAAAGAAAGCCTATACACCGGTACAGGTCAAGAAAGCAGCGGCTTCTTCCTGTCAGAAGACCCCCTCCACCTCCCCCCCCCCGCCCACCAGCCAATGACGTAGCTCTGTCAACGTTACGTCGCTGTAGGCCCTCTCCACGCCGCTCTCAAGAGGGCAACAGAAGCGCGGCGTGGAGGTGGCCTGCCGCGACGTCACGCTGACAGAGCGGCAACATTGGCTGCAGGGGTGTTCTTTGACAGGCAAAAGCCATTTTTTTCTTGACCTGTACCGGAGTATAGTCGTCCGTCTCGTGTCACGGAGAAGGGAAAAGTGGGCCCACTCTTGCCCTTCACCCTTGCCCCCTGCGCACTATTACATGTTAGAACGGATAGTCACAAGCAAATAGTAAGCAATGTAATGCAAATAGCAATGCAAATAGTAAGTATTAGTGAACTGTGCTCCAGCGCAGTTCACTAATCCTCTGCTTTACATCATGCAGATGCTCGAATTCATCACGCTGCAAGTGTTGCTGTCTTCACTGACCAGGGGCACGGTATATGCTCCTTCGACATACGCGGGCTGCTATCATGTCGATGATATCGGCAGCTTCAATCCTCGTCTGCTCAACAGCGCGCCATTTCAACGAAGCCCAGCTGCCTCTGGTGCCTCATCTACCACGGGAACCCGCAGGACCAGCGAAATCAACACTTCCGTCGGATATAAACCAACCGAAGTCGTCGGCAGCGCTTTGTAGGCTCGGTGACTGTTCCAGAGCAGTTCACTAGTCATCTGCTTCACATCATGCAGTTTGGTGAATCGTACGCTCTTCTTGCAAAAAAAATGAACTAATTATTGCCTGGTGCAGTCGCTTTGCCCACACTGCTGTTTGGCTCTATGCAATCATAACAAGCAGATTAAAATGCAACAGCAATAAAGAGGAACCAAATAAATACATCTGTACATATATATACACGTTATGTCACTCATTTCACATTTGCAGTGGCAACGCGCGGGTGACGTACGGTGACATACCGGTACAATATCCATTGCTTCGCCACCCGTCATGATTATAGCGGAGATGCGGGAATTTTTTTTTACCACACCAATGCGAAAGTGGCAATTTTTTCGCGTAGCATTGAAAATAGCGCTTGGCTGCCAAGGGGGTGTGAGTAATCCACGCTCAACGCCTACATCACGCCCAAAAAGCTCGGATTGGCAGAAAATATGACACGGCAAGCGAAACACCTTACCTAGAAAGGATTTCGTGCCCTCACTGGCCTACTTTACCTATTTCTCGGGGCAACAGAGTCGCTTCCAAGCCACTGTGGTGTTCTCTACGACGGCCTATTGTGCCTGAATGAGCTGCACTTACGACGGAGGAGGCTAATGTGGCAAGGGATGTGCATTGGGCGCTCTCTGTGGGCGGGAAAAAACTCCACGTGGTTCAAATATCTGGAGGCCCCCACTGCACCTCATAATCAAACCGTGGTCTTGGCTAAACTCCATCCACCGTAATTATCCAAGCCACGGCCACTTGATGGGCAAAAGACATGCCGATGCACATCCGATGACATGCCCGATCTGCAAATCATCTCCGCAAAGTAAAGCAGCAAAACAAAGGTCTCTAATATTCTTTAATCGATGAACCGATAGCTAAACACGATTTAGAAGAGATAATGTCGCAGGAGCCAGCGTTTCGACAAGCGCACTTCTCTTCGTCAGGATGGCGACTGTACGAGCTGCTTTTTCATGTCCCTCCCATCGAAAAACTATCAGAAAATACTCAAGCAATCGAGCTAACTTAAGACTGTCGCTTTTCTGGAAAGAGTGCAGCCTATTCCTGCGGTCATATTGAGTCTGCTTGAAAACGCCTTCTTTCAGATACGGCGGATGGCGCTGAACGTAAGTACAGTATAGCAACCTTTCTTATGGCTGCCTCATTGTCAGTGGTCGACCTCGCAGGATATGCTTCCACGTACTACTAAAACACCTTTGAACGATGTGGAACATGTCGCACGAGCCAACGTTTGGACAAGTGCACTTCTCTTCGTCAGTCGCTGTCCTGACGAAGACAAGTCCACCTGTCGAAACGTTGGCTCCTGCGACATTCCCTGTTCTAAATCGTGTTTAGCGATCCGCTCATCGATTGAAGCATCCATCTTCCCCTGAGCTTCTCTTCTAGTTTGGATTTCTAATACTCTTTAGAGACAGAAACATGCCAAACGGAAAAGACCTTCGTCACATTCTTAGCTATCAACATGACAATAGCAATGTTTTTTCCTCTTTTTTATGGGTGAAGGAACCGCTGGGATTGCATTCATGTCATATAAGCTGTTGATCTTGCATACGTTAGGCGGAAATTATAGTCACACTTTCCAAGCCTCCCCCGCTGCCACGTGGACTTGCTCAACCGAAAACAGACTTTTTATCTTGTTGACACGTATCAGTAGTTTAGCTTCATTGCGGAAGAGACCTGTGCTGCATACTTATCGTTGAAGACAGAATTTAGCTCCTCTCTATTTCTGCTACTGGCAGAACTTTAGAACGGCGGCTTGTTTGCGAAATCTCCCGGGAAGTAGGTCTTTCTTGCCGCTGACCTCATATAAGGGGACCAAGTGCTCAAGCTCTGTACTCTATACCCAGGAAGCTTTTGCACGCTTTGTCCTCATGGTTTCTGTTTTCATGACATTAAAAAAAAGCAGAACTTACTATGCTAACGAGCGATTCACTGGCAACGTGATTTCCTAGCAGTGACACGAACAGTGCAGGGAAGTAATGCGGCACAAAAGAATGTTCTTCAAAACTTTAGAGTTCCAATTTCCTGGAAATGCTCCATGAAGCGCGTCTATCACTGATGAATGCTTGCCATAAGGCCTTGCTTTAGTGAAATTTTTTTGTTTTCTTTTTCAAAGGCCAGTGATTTCATAAAAACCGTTAAAATGCAGATCATTTTCATGTTTTCATGAGCTTGCGCGAAGTTCTTAACAAAGGTGCTTTGCATATTCGAGAAATTGCATTTTTTTTGCCTAACGATTCGATCGGGATGCTTTCAAACTAGAACTAACGTGTGGCTGTGGTTGAGGCAATATTCAGTCTGCCCAACTAGGACTGTTACAAAAAAAATAAAAACAGTGGGCTTCAAGGGACGGCCCTTGTCGTGCAAATGACATTCGGAAATTACCAAAGAGACATTTATTCCGCATTCCGCATAACCTTGAAAGATTAACGAGTAATTTTTTTACCGTTAATAGAGACACTAACTACAATAGGGAACCTGATAACACGCAGGGGATGTGGCAAGTGGCGAGGCGCCTCGAAATACCAAATACAACAACTATTCACTTATGAAAGCCAACCTGAAAGCCTCTTAAATTCCAAAAAAAAGAAGATTAAAGCGTTGCAAAGAGCGAAATGGGATAGGAAAACGGCCGGAAGAAGGGCCATACAAAAAAATTTTAAAAGGCTTTGCTGAACATGAACTCTACAAGATATGGGTTTTGGTCTGGGTTCACGGGGCTTGCCTCAGCTGCTATTGCAGGCGCTTTGTACACGTGCCGTAAATGGAGTGGTGCTCGCGTAGTCTAACTGGATTGTCTTAAATATAATAAAAATACCAATAATAAAGAGGATTACATAGTCGCCTTGTACTTTTTCAGTTAGAAAGCCATGCAATCGCTTACTGGTTCTCCGAGCCACGTTTCGTGATAACATGCACTAGACTAAGCGGCTCTTTCCTGTCTCATCAGCATTCCGCGGTATGCATGTGATTTGAACAAACTACATAAATGCGAACTAGAAGAGAAGCTCAGGGGAAGATGGATGCTTGAATCAATGAAAAGATCGCAAAATACGATTTAAAACAGCCAATGTTTCGTCAAGTGGACTTGTATTCTCCAGTCGCCAATCTGACGAAGACAAGTCCACTTGTCAAAACGTTGGCTCCTGCGCCAGTCCCTGTTATAAATCGTGTTTTGCCATCTTTTCACCTATATCAACAGGGTGTTGTAGTACTCTAATGGCACCATCTGGCATCTTGACGCGAGCTGCTGCTTCCTCTTCTATTGAGCACGGAGGAAAAAATGTGCACAAAAGAATAAGCCATGCGTCGCGGCAGCAGTTTGTGTAAAGCTGTCTGAGAATAGACAAAAAAACAGTACAGGAGAATTCTCCTGGCAGACAAGCGGGAAGAGCCTAGCTCAGAGAAATGCGAAATTCGGCACAGCTGAAAATATCACCTCATCTGTACTGGAGATAAGGTGGGAAGCTTTAATACACTTCCCACGAAAAAAAATATACAGACTCGAAAGCGATTTAATTGATTTGTGGTGGTTAACGTCCCAAAAGCTGCTCTGATTATGACAGACGCCGTAGCGGAGGTCTCCGGAAATTTCAACCACCTGGGGTTCTTTAACGTGCACTGAGGTAGCACAGCACACGGGCCCCAACGTTTCACCTCCGTCGTAATGCAGCCGCCGCGGCCAGGATTCGATCCCGCCACCTTCCGATCAGCAGCCGAGTGCCATAACCACTAGAGCACCGTGGAGGGGCGATATATGCGAGTGGCAACAAACTTGTCAAACACACAAATATACGATTGGATGAAGACATACAATGGATGATAAAAGTATAGAGTATACTGGACAGCAATAGTTGCCACAGAACCTGGTTCTAAGGCAGCGCAGGGTCCACTACTCACCACTCCGCAATATGAGCATTCAAACAGGTGTCAAGAAGAACCTTCATAATGTCTATTTTAACGGACTACAAACATTTCTTAAAGCCAGGTCTGCAAAAAATGATTCCTGCATGTAAAATCAAAAAGATGTGCCCCGCCACGGTGGTCTAGTGGCTATGGTACTCGGCTGCTGAGCCGAGGGTCGCGGAATCGAATCCAGGCCGCGGCGGCTGCATTTCGATGGAGGCGAAATGTTGAGGCCCGCGTGCTGCGCGATGTCAGTGCACGTTAAAAATCCCCAGGTGGTCAAAAATTTCCGGAGCCCTCCAATACGGCATCTCTCATAATCATAGCTGGTTTTGTGACGTAAGACCCCACAAATCAATTAATTAAAAGCGAAAGGAAAATTGCCGTCATTCATATTAAGTTAAGTGGTGCAACGGGAAATTAAGCTATGCCGCTCCAACAGAAATGACACACACACAGGCACACACACAAACTGTGTGCTTCATACAGGACAGCGAAAAGTAGGTTGCGAAGAGGCGCAGTTTAGCTAATTGAAAAAGTTTACAGTTTTCAGAGTCACGTATCGTTCAGCCTAAGTCTCTCATTAATTCAACTCCAATATGCAATATGGTTTTGGTTGATTTAAATGGTGCATAAGCAACTTAGGCTATCATGCACCAAACATTCGACATTATTCTTCAAAAGGTTGGAATACCTCGACGAGTCCTTGTCAGGCCAAGGACCCCGAGGATGCCAACTGGTTACTAAGACCTCGATCTTCTTCTCAACTGTGAGAAGGTTAGCGAGGTGTGTCTATTTTTAAAGCTTCTCTAAAATACCTGCTTCTCTTAAGAAGCTAAAAACTCGTGAGATAACGACCAGTGCGTGTTCACGTAAGAGCAATGCAGGATGGAAAGGTAGATGTTCATTGTAAAATCTTGTGAAATGTTTTTTTCGCAGTTCTTCTAGTTTAGTGCATGAGATTAAAATGTGAATCACTGATAGCTCATCCCCGCATGTCTCGCATATGGGTTTGCCTGCCTTTGTTAGTAAGAAATTGTGTGTGAGATGTGTGTGTCCAATGCGTAAGCGACATAAAATAACTTCTTTGAAGCGTTCTTGATGTGAGCATGACTTCCATTCTTCTATGGTGGGTTTTACAAGGTGGAGCTTATTCTCCGCTTCTAAGTCCCATCTAGACTGCCATTTACTCCTGACGTTTTGGTGGACTGATTTTATGACATCCTTGTAGGGGATACCTACGTTCTTTATTTCTTTATCCCATGCTTTCGCTGCACATTCATCTGCCTTCTCGTTTCCTTCGATTCCGACATGGCTTGGTACCCAGCAAAATTTTATGTTGTGTCCCTGTCTTTTGACAGCTATTATGTTGTGTAGGATATTGCCTATTATTGGTACACATGCATTTTTAGGTTGAAGTGCTGTTAGTACACTTAATGAGTCTGTGTAAATTACACTATTCTCGATGTTTTCCTTAGTGACTTTTTCTACCGCTGCTAAGACTGCATAGCATTCTGCGGTGAAGACGGATGCGCATTGGGGTAGCCGGACTATATTTTCCCAATGATTTTGTACAACCGCACTTCCGACGTATTGTGCTGCTTTAGAGCCGTCAGTGTAAAATGCCGTGTGTTTTGGATATTTTGCCTTAATGGTTAGGAATTCCTGCAAGATGTGTTCGTGCGGTGTTTGCTTCTTTTGGAATTGTGTCAGTGTGAAGTCGCACACAGTGGGTAGGCAGTACCAAGGTGGGAGCGCTTTAGGTCTTTGCGCAATCTTAGGCATTGTGTCCGTTATATTTAACTCATCACACTTTTCTTCAAAGCGAAGAAGAAGTGGTCTTATTGCTTGGGGCTTATTATTAAATAGTGTTCTAGATGGGCACTTGTTTACTATGGGATGACAGAGGTGGTGTGGCATTGAGAGAATCTTTAAAACGTATGAGCATGTGAGCATGGTTCTTCTGTCTGCTAGTGGTGGCTCATTGGTTTCTACATATAGACTGCTTATGGGTGACGTTCTATATGCACCAGTTGAGAGGCGCAACCCTAGATTGTGTACCGGATCTAATCGTTTCAGATATGACTGTCTTGCGGACCCATATACTATGCTGCCATAATCTAAACAGGATCGTACCACAGAACGGTAAATTTGTAGTAAGCCTGCCCTATCTGAACCCCAGTGTTTGCGTGACAGGACTTTCAGTATGTTCAGAGATCGGGATGCTTTTTTCTTTAATGCATTTATGTGAGAAATGAATGTGAGCTTATTGTCAAAAATAATACCCAGAAACTTATGTTCTTTTTTTACTGGTAATTCAATTTTGTTAAGATGTAAGGTAGGGTCTGTCTGTATGCCTCGTTTGAGAGAGAAAAGGATGGCTACAGTTTTTTGTGCAGAAAAGCGGAAACCATTTTTGTCTGCCCATGTTGCCAGTTTGTTAATTGTTACCTGTACCTGTCTTTCGCATGTTGAAGTGTTGGAGGAACTGCTAGCTATCTGGAGGTCGTCCACGTAGACTGAATACATGACTGACTTTGGTATGGTTTTGCTAATCGAATTCATTTTTACTACAAACAATGTTGTGCTTAAGATGCATCCTTGTGGTACTCCATTTTCTTGAGCGAAATGTTTCGATAGTGTCGTGCCTAGACGCACACGGAATGAACGGTTAGATAGAAAATCTTTTATGCAGTTAAGCATCCTGCCACGGATTCCTAGATCGGCCAGGTCCTGGAGAATTCCGAACCTCCAGGTGGTGTCGTATGCTCTTTCTAAGTCAAAAAAGACAGCGAGACAGTTTTGTTTGTGTACAAACGCTTCCCGGACAGTATTTTCGAGACGTACTAAGTGGTCGGTTGTGCAACATGCTTTTTTAAAACCACACTGATGGATATCGAGAAGGTTGTGGGATTCTAACACGAATGACAGTCTACTATTAAGAATGCTTTCAAAGGACTTTCCTAGACAACTGGTGAGAGCTATGGGTCTATAGCTATTTGGATCGGCTGGGGACTTTCCCGGTTTTAGAAAAGGGACGATAATAGCTCTCTTCCATGCCTCAGGTAATTTCCCAGATATCCATACCTTGTTAAAAAATCTCAAGAGTGCTTCTGTTGCGGGTTCAGAGAGATGGGCTAGCATTTTGTAGTGAATCTCATCGGGACCAGGTGCGGTCTGCTTGCCTGCAGTCAACACTGAGTGGATTTCTTGGTACGTAATTAAGTTGTTGTAGGGTTCGTGTGTGTAGCCGCTTGTTGGAAGTCTTCGCTTTTCGGCTGTATGTTTGTAGTTCAGGAATGACTGTGTGTAGTGTGATGAGCTGGAAACTGCACAGAAGAATTCGCCCAGAATGTTTGCCTGCTCTTCCATACTTGTCTGTGAGCCAGGGGTTGAAAGCAGGGGTACTGTAAATGGGGAGAAACTGCCGTCTATCTTTCGGATGCGTTCCCACATTTCTTTCGATGTGGTTCTACTGTTTATAGAGGATACATACTTTTGCCAGGAAGATTTTTCAGCGATGCGGCGGACATATCTGGCTTTTGCTCTGGCTTTTTTAAAATTCACAAAATTTTCTGGTGTTGGATACCGACGGAAGGTTCCCCAGGCTTTATTTTGCTTCTTTTTTGCTTCTCTGCACTCATGTGTGTACCATGTTTTATGATTTTGTTCTACTAGTCCTGAGGACTGAGGGATGGATAGTCGCGCAGCAGTAACAATACAGTTCGTGATACACTCATTTAGTTCATCTATGTTGAGGTTGTCTGATACTATTTTTTCAAGGCTAGCCTTTTCTTGGAAGAGAGCCCAGTCGGCCAAATGCAGTCTCCATCGTCGTGGTTTTAGTTGGATGACTTCAGGTGATGTTGTTAGGCTGATTACTACAGGCAGATGATCGCTTCCGTATGGGTTGTCTAGGACATCCCACTTGAAATCCATAAAAACGGAAGGTGAACAAAAAGATAAGTCTAGACAACTCATTTTTCGCGTGCTCGGGGAACAGTAGGTTGGTTTTCCTGTGTTTAGTAGACAAAGGTTATTGCTCAATATAAAATTCTCGAGAATTTGGCCTCTAGCGTCAGTTTTCTCACTACCCCAAAAGCTGGAATGCGCGTTAAAGTCTCCGACTATGAGAAAGGGTTCTGGCAGCTGATCTACGAGGTCTTCTAGATCACAGATGGATAATGTAAGATGTGGCTCCAAATATACGTTGCACACAGTGATTGTTTTAAAATCGTGTATAGTTGCGGCCACGGCTTCTATTCTTGTTTGAAGTTTATGTTCGCGCGCTGGAATTCCAGTTTTAACGATAATAGCTACCCCACCTGAGAGCCTGCTTGCGTGCTCTCGGTCGTGCCGGAATACATTGTAGTTTTTTAGGATGCTTGTGTGTTTGGAACTTAAAAATGTTTCTTGCAAACACAAGGTTGTTGGAGAAAGAGTTGCTAGTATGTATTTTATGTCACTGAGGTTATGTAGAAGTCCCCTGCAGTTCCAATGTATGAAAGCCATTTTGTATTATGTGGGTAGAGTAAGAAACCTAGGTTTTGTTTTCTGGCCCAGTGATCCTGGGCTTGTCTTTTTTCCGATCCGAGGTGTCCCGCCGTCCGTCTGACGTCGACGGCCCAGGACTACCTTGGCTTGTGTCCATCGCATCGCCTGACACGCTGGACGTCAGTACTGAACGTACGGATTTGTTCGCGTGTAGCCTCGCCGTGTGGACTGAGGCCTTGAGGCTCGCAGACCCTGCGGTCCGCGGAGCCTGAGTTCGAGGCAGTGGAGCAGCGCGAGCTGCGTCCACTTTGGGCGCAGGGAGTCCTGCCCCGGCGTCACTGGGTGTGCCCTGGGCAGGTGCTGTAGGCCGCTGTGTTGCCGCGCCCTGTTGCAGCACAACGGAATAACTTCTGCTTTCAACTAATGAATGCCGCTTTCGTGCTTCCCTGAAAGTGATATTTTCTTTAACTTTGAGTGTAATTATGCTTTTTTCTTGTTTCCATGTTGGGCAAGCTCGCGAGTAAGCAGGATGACTGCCCTCGCAGTTCACGCAGTGGGGTGGTTCAACTTTGCAATTTTCAGAAGCATGTTCGTGAGAAGCGCACTTAGCACATGTGGTTTGGCCCCGGCAGCTCTGTGAGCCATGGCCGTATCTTTGGCAGTTATAGCAGCGCCGTGGGTTCGGGATGTATGGGCGTAGATTGAGTCTAGTGTAGCCAACCTCCACAGTGTCTGGTAATATGCTCGATGCAAATGTTAGAACGAAGTGTTTTGTTTCGATTTCCTTGTTTTCTCGTTTGATTTTTATTCTGTACACATTTGTGACGTTTTGGTCTTTGAGTCCGTTTAGCAGTTCTTCTTCGCTCATATATTTTAGGTCATCATCAGAGATGACGCCTCGGACGGTGTTTAGTGATCTGTGAGGGCTGATTGCTACAGGAATGTCTTCGAAAGCTGTGATTTTGGGGAGATTTTCGTACTGATGTTGGTAGAGTACTTCTAAAAGAAGGTCGCCGTTGGCTAGCTTCTTTATTTTATATCCTTGCCCTAGGGTGTCTGTTAGGGTTCTGGCGACCTTGAATGGAGAGACATGTCTTGCCGTTATTTCTGAGTGCTCGCTGTGAATCACGTGGAATCTAGGGAAGGTGTTTTTGTTGTTCGTGAAGAACTTAGCTGTAACTTCGGTGCGCGTCCTCTTCTGAGGAAGGCGATCAGGTGAAGGGAGTGAAGTGGCCATAAAATTTGTATGTGTTTCGGCCGCGATACCAGCCACCCACCAAGGAGCCCAACAAGGGGACGGGTCAGGAACTCGCGAGCAAGTCCTGCCCACGCCAGCTGTATACCACGGCTATAACCTAATATGACTGAACTCAGGGTGGTTAGCCACACACGGTTAACCCTTGCCGCCAGGAAGAGAGGAAATAAACGAAGAGAGTAGAAGACAGGAAAGATTTAAAGTAGGAGAAAAGACGAAGATGTGTGGAGAAAGAGACAGGAAAAGGCGACTGCCGATTTCCCCCGGGCGGGTCAATCCGGGGGTGCCGTCTACGTGAAGCCGGGGCCAAAGGGGTGTGTTGCCTCCGCTGGGGGGCCTTAAAGGTCCAATCACCCGGCATCGGCTCAACCCCCAGGATCCCCTTTTCCTCGGACACGGCTAAGCCACGCACGGCGACACGTGGGAGGGGGTCGAAACCCCCCCATTGGCTCGGGTCCGTGGTGTCGCCACACAGCAAACGTCTGCTCACGCAGACGCCCCTGCGGGGGCTCCTGTAAGCGTGTTTACCGGAATACAGCCTGATCCGGATACAGCCTGAGTACAGCCTGATCAACCATCCAAACGTGGGCGCGACAAACTGCAAAGTTGTCGGCACTGTTTGCGGATATATTGATCGTGTTCGTTGCCGGTGGCAGCTAATTAGCGCAGACAGGGCCGCATTCTCCGCTTTGAAAAGGTCAAACACTTTTAATCGTAGTTGCGTTATAGCCTTTACTGACATACTGAATACTCCCTAACTACAGAAACTGTGTCAGATTATCCTTTATTTTTCCCTCGTTTAGACCTTCTGTGGAACACTGCGCTAATCTCCATATGCCGCATTACATGAAAGAAAAAAAAAACCTTGTATGACGTGTGCAGCTAGCAGAAAAGCTGATAAAAAAACTTTCACAAGATTGACTTAGTTGGATATTTTCTTAGTGTCTCCATAGAAGCCAGCCTGCAAATCTGCCTAAAGCTATCTCACCACTACATGCGACAATGTAAAGGGACACTTGGGTCTTGGGACACTCGGCGACGCATGCGCCCACTGTGTTAAAGAACTACATGGCAGCACTGTTCCTCGCGTTTGAAGGCATTTGTAAAAAAATACTGGAATGCTGTTTTCCTTTCCTTGGTTAATGGTATCGGCTGGTAGAACATATTCGCCTAGTAACTCGCCTGTATGCTTGTGGCGATTAGGTCACATTTAGGGCGCTTTTATTGTTCTATCTATTTGGCCTTCCTATGGATATACACACATGATTGTATATTTGATCATGTTGATTACCATGCCATACGTGGCGATTCACATCCATGCCCAGGTGCCATTTGCTGACTATGGACGTTCTTCTGCAGTGACATTGTTGTCTCTGTACTAGAAACCTTCATAAATAGTATAGCTATGTTCTTCAACTTTAATGGATGTAAATCCCTGTGTGTGTTTCTTTTTGGTCGCTGTTGGTGGAACGCGAAGGATTTCTTGGCGAACCTGAGGCAGTTTGGCTGTATGTATAATTTATCTATCTATACCTATCTAGCCGCCTATGTCTCGGTGCTCTCCTGAACGCATCCTTCACCTGGTGTATCCAAATATTTAGAAGGTAGCCTATAAATCTATACCGAATATGAATGGCTGATCTTTGCATCACTAACGTGATATACTCGTCATGTACATCACCGTCAACGATACTGTAATCACGCGTAGTTTTCAGCACCTCACACAGCACATTGTCTCCAGGATCGGCCGATGCGCCCGCACGGCCGGCTTGAAGAGCTCAGCTTTTAAAACAAGAAAGAAACACTGTTTTGTCCTCGCTTGCGATTGAAATGTAGGCATAACATGGACACAAATACACATGGGTAACTTACCAAGCGGTAGGGGGACATCGAACACGGGCCCTCCAGGTGCCAAGTAAGCCTGCTACCACTCGGCGGCGGGCAGTCTTGCAGAGTATATCACGTAAATAAACCTCTTACCCCACTAGCTGTAATGATGGTGCTTGCGGAGCGTGTATTGCGCTTCTAATGTGTCATAAGCACTATCGTTGATTGGTATCTGGGGTTTTTCGTCCCGAAATCTGCTATGATTATGACAGACACCGTAGGGAGAGGCTCCGGAAATTTCGACCACCTGAGGTTCTTTAACCTGCACTGACATCGCACAGTACACGGGCGTCAACGATAAGCCCTACCGTAGGAATTATTATGTTATGCTACCTTTCGGTATGCATTTTCGCAACTTTCCTCGATCCCTTAGGTATACATTAACGAACGACGATATGCTAACACATCAGCGCACCACATCACATCAGCGCATCACCACATCACATCACAACACATCAGCGCATCAGCGTGTATTTATCTTCAGCAAAACAGACATCCGTGCTTTGCACTAAGGGGAGAGCCAACGTTGCGTCATACTGTGAGCTACGATTCAATAGTCACGGTGATATCGGCGTTCCTGATTAGCCACCGTTAAGAATATTCAATAGTCGGTGGTCATGCGCTTTGCACAAGGACTCTTATCCTACCTGTAACACCTGTGTGCATGCGAAATAATTCTTCATATGGGCAATTTCGTCGCTGACTGCTTTGGGTGACACCGATTGCCGACATTCGTGGTGTCTGATTTCTGCAATTTTTTAGATGCGAAGCAGCTCTTTGACTAGTCTGTGTAACGCTCTCCCTCCGTGCGTCCGTACGAACGTGCCGCAACGCGCTCCCCTCGCCGAAGGTGTTGGAGCGGTGCCAAGTAGGTCACGCCGCAGCTGCGCGTCGACGTCACGCTCCGCTCGCAGTGCGCGCTGACGTCACTCTCTCCCTCGCCTGCGGCGCGCTCGCCGCAGCGCCCGCAGCTGCCGCTACCGCCGCTCGCTACACCGCCGACTCGTCGGTTCACGCGCAAAATTAACACCATCTTCCCAAGGAGAACCCTGATGGGATGCGAAGCACCAGCGTTAGCACCGTTCAACCCGTGACGCCACCCGTGCGCAACGCTGCTGCTTCGCATCCCATCAGGGTTCCCTTTGGGAAGATGGTGTTAATTTTTTTCATTATGCTTGACTGCCTCGCATACTTATACAGCCTTTCGTGCGTACTCACATGTCAAGAAGTAGCAGGGGCCTTGTTTGTGCGTGAACATGTTCATATATCGTGCCAAAAATAATATAAAAAGGCAAAGCCAGTACGTTCCTCAATAAACTCGGAAATCGACCAGCATCGGCATGAACGCAAATGGCGCTAAAAATCACGTGACTTTAAGCTAAATCGCCTCCTTCCGTCTGTGTATAGCAAAACTAGCAGGGCCGGGTAGGATTGTATGAACAATACTGCTGGTAGGCCCTCAAATTAAAAGTATGACGTGCTTGCCGTGTCCGTTACGATTAAGGGCAATACAGTCACGGCGGCACATGCCCCCATTATTCGTGCGGGGATGTGTGGGAATGCGCCATACGCACTTGTACGTTAACCGTTAGAGCTCAAGTAGGATTATATACACATGGTGTGCAATAGATGTGGAGAACATGCCAAAGTACGCTTAATTTATCTCGAATACCAACAAATGTCAAATAATCTTCATTAAATTGATGAGCGATATTCACCCTCAACATTTCTTATAGAGTGAAACAAGGGCGCAGTGTATTTTTTTTTTAATTTATAGGACAGCGAGTACTGCGTTATGTTTCTCTGGGTCCCAGCTCTCGTAAACATCGCTGTCCTCCAGAAACACATCCATTTGTCATTTCACTTCGCTTCGACCCTTACTTTCCAGGTCAATTTGGCTACACAGGGGAGAATGAACGAAAACATAGGCAAGCAGCCAAATACACAGCATCGAACATGTGCTTATTTACGTAATCTCAAAAGATACACTTGAACCTGAGGTATTCAGGACAAAGGCGGCAGAAGGCGTGTAATTCATCCAACCCACTCTTGTGCCTCGGGACACATTATGACAACTAGTGGCTACCTAGACACAAGGCGAGAAGCAACACTCTGCCTTCAGTGAATGCAATGTGAAATGTAGAGTCACTGCTCATGTTCCTTTCAAGTGAGTGCGCATAGTAACTTCCCTTTATTACCATAGTCGTGTACAGGGTTCCACATGGCGGGGGAAGGAGGGGGGGAGGTGAAGGTTTACTGCAGCGCTTCCACGTAAACCGAAGCCCCTCCCACTAAACCCATTTCGGTCAAAGCGCAGTTCACTGTAAATGTATGGGGCTGGTTTGGCTCCTCCCTTCAAGTGATGGAAGGGGGGGGGGAAGCCCTCCCTGCCTCCCATTTGCGCGCGCCTCGTCTTATTACCTTAACATTTTCCACGTTGCTGCGTACTTGTTAAGGGAGGAGCTGTTTAAACTCGGCAAACTGCTGAGAGACGTTCGCATAAATGTGGGCCGATGCCGGTGGCCGTGAACCTGTGAGGGGCAGAAAACTTCAGACACCGTTCGAAGTTTCGGGTTCGATCCCAGCAGCAGTGGATGTGTTTTCATACACAGAGAAAGGTACACAGATAAAGAGACCGAACGAAATAGAGCGACAGTGAAAGACGTAGAAAGAAACACGTGCCACAGCAACATCTGCCAGAGCTGCATCTTGCCTCGCCTGGCTTATACACTGCTTTACATTATCATGTAACAGTTACTCATGTGAGCGAAAACACGCAAATCACGCAACACCTACTCACGCGACGTGTTCTCGCCAGAACCACTTTGTTTATAGGTTAAACTAGGCGCATCAGAGAGAAGCTAGGCCAAACAAACAATGGCTCCCTGTTGGTTCAGGCCTTAGTCTACTAGTGCAAGCTCTACTAATTTTTTTCATCCTCGAAAATAACTTTCACTGTTCTTCCATGTCTTGTTAGTTTCACGCACCGGATCTCGTAAACAGGTGCTTTCTCGCTTGTCATGTTTGCGCCATCTGTCGTTCAAATAAAGAATTTTGCGTAGTGTGCGTATATTATCGATGCGTCCGCGGTATCCTTATAAAAACCGAGGACTGCGGCTGCCAAAGCCCTCGTTTCTATTTGCAGTCTCATGTACGTAGCCTCGTTAAGCCGGATCCTCGCTCTTGCCAGTTTCACATTTTAGGCCACCTGTTCTCACCAGGCTCCGTCATTCCCTTTTTTCCGCGCATACTATCGCGTCGTTCGCTGTATCCCAATGAACCCCCTTGCCAGTGTCGCATCGCCGCTATAGACAAGCCTTTGTCATAGTCATGTTGTAAGGGGTTATTTACACGAGAGTGTTGCCTAACCCGTGCTATGCGGTTACACGGGGAGATGTATTGCTGCGGAGCGCTGTGCCGTCGTTATGAAGTGAGTGACTCGGAGATATTTACAGAAGGGCGCCCGAACGGACTTGTGCTCTTGTGCAACTCGTGTCTTTCGGTTTATTTGTCCTCGCCCACACTCAGTGCAGCAAAGCAGCATTACTCTGTGCCGATTCCAAGCCAATATCACCGGAAAGCAGGCTCGTATGCTGTCCTCGTTGGTATGGCCATGGGGGTTTACACCATTCGGAATAAGAAACCCTGGCTCCATCAGTGAAAAGAAGGTCCACACCAAATATTAGAGGACACGTTCGTAATACTTCAGCATGCTGCGCTACTTCGATATGTTCGAAGGACTATAAGCCAAGCTGCACGACTGTAGTTCTTTTATTTTTCTCGCACACGTGGGCGTCTATCAGTGTGTGCTTGCGTGCGTGGTTGCTCAAGTATACGACGGCCAGAGTCAGATTCTGTCGTAGTACGCTAAGGCCTAGATGTTTGTAGTTCTGTGTTCGACAGCAAACCCTAAATATGCGGGCTCGGTCTCGGCCGCGGCAGTTCCTATTCTGTGGACGCGAAGTCCTAGAGCCGGGTGTGGTGTGCGATGTCGGGGCCCAGTAAAACAACACCGCGTTGTCGACATTTTCGGACATGCTGTTAGTGATCCTACCATCCTTTCAATTTTTAAATTCAGTGACAAAGGTGTCTCACAAGGTTGCATACTAGGTATACTTTTATTCTGAATTTATGTTAATGACCTATCCGCTAATTTGACACAAAGTCAACACTTCTTGTACTCATATGACAAATCTATAGGTGCTAGAGACAAGTCCATTCATGCGTTAGCTGGTAAGCTGTCCGCAGACTAAAGGAACACTCACGACTGGTATAAGGATAATGATTTAATTAATAACTCCAATGAAACACAATTCGCTCTACTCCATTATAGTAATAACGATCTCTCCTCTACACC